>CM054058.1:360872148-362072148 GCA_028641055.1 Alopecurus myosuroides
ATGTTTTCTTGATTCTAAACAAACCAAATATTATTAGTAAGTTGAAAACAACATTGCCACAAGAATTTTGATGGACAAATTTGGAAACACCAGGTGGACAACATCAAAGAAATAAATGGAAAATATCAGGAAACAAGGTGAATGATTTTTGAGTCAAAGATTGCTTGCATTTGCATAGATAACCATGGTTCATTACATAATGTTGGATTACACAATGGAATTAAAAAGTTCTTGTTGGCTCACAAAAATGGCTTCCCTCATGTGTTACAAGTATCCCAAATCTGGGGTGTGACACTATCTCTAGTGTGATGTCCTCCATAAGCACTACCATGGCACTTTCTCAATATCTTTCGTTGTTCATGTTCTTGAAAAAAATCTTTGCATAATACCATTTACTCCTTTATATAAGTGTGGGCCAGCCCAAAAATAATGCCTCAAATCATAAAAGAATTTTCTTCTTTGCTGAGCTGTAAATGTTGGAGGCAAATACTTGGAAACAACAAAGTTAGCATAATCTGCATACTAAGGACTATCTTGGGAGTTTAGTTTTAATGCAGCCAGCTGTTCATTTGGAAAACTATCATTAACAGGAATATGGTCATAAGCAATGTTTTCTAATCTAGACAAATTATCACCAACAAGATTTTTAGCACCGTTCCTATCCACAATATGAAAATCAAACTCTTGTAAAAGAAGCACCCATCTAATAAGCCTAGGCTTAGCATCTTTCTTTTCCATAAATTATTTAATGGCAACATGATCAGTGTGAATAGTAACTTTTGAATCAACTATATAAGGTCTAAACTTATCATAAGCAAAAACTACAACTTGGAACTCTTTTTTAGTGGTAGCATAATTTTTTTGAGCTGCATCAAGAGACTTACTAGGACTAATACACCGCTCAACTAGGTGTTGTGTGGGTGAACCTATGCTAATGCACCACTCAACTAGGACTATTACATACATGTGATTATACCCCTTGCAAGCATCCGCAACTACAAGAAATAATTAAGATAAATCTAACCACAGCCTTAAACTCTGGGATCCTACACTCCCTCGTGCATCTGTTTCCTAACGGGGGTTTAGGTTTCTGTCACTCCGGCAACCCCACAATTAGTAACCAAATACAAAATGCATCCCTCTAGGCCCATAAAGGTGAAGTGTCATGTAGTCGACATTCACATGACACCACTAGAAGAATAGCACCACAACTTCAGTATCAAACCATTAGATATTACTTCAACATAATTCCACTACTAACATCTTGACTTCTCCCATGTCCTCAAGAACTAAACGAACTACTCACAAGACATTATATGGATCATAACCAGAGGTGATATAATGATGAATAAAAATCTGGTCATAAAGTGCAAACACCAATAAATCTCGTAAGCATCAACTACTAACAAGTAATCCACACCAGGAGAGAGATCTAGTGGAAAACAACAATATAGAACCCTAATTGTTATAGAGGGACAGAGGTGTATGGTGAGAATGATGGTGCTGGTGGTGGTGGTGGTGATGATGATGATCTTGATGATGCCCGGAGTGATGACGATGACGATGGCGATGATTTACCCTCTCAGGGGAGGAATTTCCCCAACAGACTTCTCCCTGCCGGAGAGCTTTTCTCTCTCTGTTGTTTTCCGCCCCGAGCAGATGGCGGAATATTTCCTTGATGGTTCCATAGGTCTTAGGTTTACCTGGGGATGAAGTACGCGAGAGGGGGCTGCCAATGGTGGGCCAGGGTGGCCACACCACGTGGCGGCGCGGCCAAGGAGCGGGGGGGGGGGGGGGCACCAGGTGGTGTGGGCCCCTGATGGCTTCCTCTCGCTCCCCTCATGGTTGGATCCCTCATCTGGTGTTCTAAGACTTCTCCGATGTCCCCTTCTTCTTTTGGTTTTCAGAAATAGGGTATCTTGACGGTGCTTTTTCCAGCTGATTTCTGGTCCCGGTGATTATTCTCCAATAATTATCCAGCTGATTTCTGGTCCCGGTGATTATTCTCCTATAATTATCAAACATGCAAAATAAGATGAAATAACATAAGTAGTGCATCATAATATGAAATATATCGATGAATAACAGTAAATTACAATATGAAATAGTGATGCAAAATGATGTATCAACTCCCCCAAGCTTAGACCTCGCTTCTCCCCAAGCCGAACTGAAATCAGTAAACATGACCACAGGTTTATGGAGTGAAGTGTCGATAAATAAAATACGGACAAGAAGCATCACATTTACTACACAAGTCATTCTAGACAACAACTTTCTCTCATATAAGTTAACTTGAAACTAGTAAATAAAGGTGCAAACAGGAAATCACAATTGGTTAAGGCAAACTTTGTTCTTGGTGAGAGAAAAATTAACAGATTGTACTTATATTTCGATCAGAGTATTTTATATTAGATCTTATATTGCAGAGTATAACATGCTCAATCATAACAGTTTCTTTGCAGTCATTGATAGCTTTCAAAGTGATATGTATTCAGGTAAAAACATTGCACTAAACAAGGAAGGATAAAAGACATAATTGAAGAAATTAACATATAGATGATTGGATCACAACAACTCAAATGCTTTCTTAAGAAAGAAAGGAGTAGGTTTACTGACTCAACATAAAAGTAAAAGATAGGCCCTTCACAGAGGGAAGCAGGGGTTAACTCATGTACTGGAGCTTTTTATTTAATAAACAGATGTGATGAAAACAATTTTGAGAGAGGTGTATGTCTATGTCAATGAATCAGCAAGCAAACAGTACATTAAGTAACAAGCCAACTAGACCTTACAAGAGCGGCTCCCATTGAAGGATGCTACTAGGGTAGTACATCATCCCTCTTCTCTTTTGTTTACACAATTATGATGTGACAGATAAATCAGGGGCAAAAAGAGTGAAGAGAATTTACAGTAATTAAGTTTGGGGCTGGGAACCCCGTTGCCACCTCTTCCAGCAGTTGGGTAAGTGGATGTGCCATTAGTCCAGGTGTGTAAAGTCCAATCAACAAGTAAAATAAAGACCGTCTACCTACGTCCTCATGAGCTAAAACCGGGGCACAAAACATGTGTAATTTTGAAGGTTTAAAGGTAGCACACAAGCAATTTACTTGGAGGGACGGTTAAATACCACATATAGGTAGGCATGGTGGACACAAATGGCATGGTTTTTGGCTCAAGGTTTGGATGCACGATAAGCATTCCCTCTCACTATAGGTTTTTGGCTAGCAAGGCTGGGCAGCAAGCATAAGAGTTGAGGGAAAACAAGAAAATATACATGTGATAGAAACAATGATCCAATCTTCCTTGGAAGTACAAATGATCTTAACTTGAGAATACTAAGCTTATGAGCCAACAAGAAAGAAAGAAAGATCATGGAACAATATATCTACATGCATCTCCCCCTATTCTACTTAAACCTCAAAGTATTGTTGCTACTGACCAATGCAGATTAACTTGATGCTCCCATATTGATACCAATACTAACAAATAAGATCAATCATATAACAGAAATTGCAAACTAAAATAAAGTGCACAGAAAGTAAATGATAAAACTTCTCATTAATATTCCATAACGACAACTCACACCAAGGGATACATCGATAACCGACTAAAGGAGAGATACTTCCATGATGCAAACCATCCTATATGATAACTTCTCTACTCATGATATGACTCTACTAAAAAGGTAAAAAAGTGAAAGATAAAGGTGTGATACCGCGGCAATCCCCCAAGCTTGGACAAGCCAAGGGGATGGCAATACCAATGATGAATTACTCCTTCGGTGGTGGTGGTGAATTCTTCTCAATAAGGTTATCAATCGAATCCTTCAAATGATCAATCACGTAGGTGAGTATGCATATCAGCTCCGTATTGTGCTCAATACAGTCCACGAACTTGTAAGACCGTGAGTTCTAACTTTTGGAATTATTCCCCCACACCTCTTCAGTTTAGGGGCTTTCCTCTCCTGCATTGTTAGAATGATCCATATCCCAGCAAGAAGGCAACTCTGCCTCAGGTACCCTCCTAAATTGATGCTCATGGATTAAATTATGGAAAGGGTTTTTGATGCCTGAAGGTGGTGTCCTTGAAGCTAAGAAGTGACGTGGATTGAATTCGAAGGGGTTTGATACCACTCAAATGCTTGCAATGGTGGCGGAAGGGTACACACGCGGGTCTTATTCTACATCTCGTTCAGTTCCACTGTCGATCTCCTCCTCCAACATCGGGTCTTGGAGATCATCTTCCATTGGTCCCTTCCCCTTGTTGTTGTTGTCAGAGAACATGGTGCCTCTAAAGCTGAAAACAGGTCCTGATAGAAACAGACCGAAACAAAAACACGACGAGAAAACAATATACGAACCTCGGGGGATTATATAGCAAAAACTTATGTAACAAAAGGAAGGTGCAGGGCGAAAACGGGTCAGAGATGGGCTCAGAGGCGCCCACACCATGTGGTGGCGTAGCCAGGGGTGGGCCCTCGCCACCAGGTGGTGTGGTGCCCTCGGGCACCGAGTCCTACCCTTTTTCAGCTCATTAGTTTTCATATTTTCCATAAACAACAAAAATATAAGTTGGAAGATAAAGCACGAAATTTTCCTTACCAAATGTCGGATATATACCGAATAGGGGTATATCGGATGGTAGTCTAAAGTGCCGGATTACCCGGGTGGCCCAAATGGTAGTGGGCTACGGTCCATCGGGCGGCCCAGTAAGCTGACGCACAGAAACCGGATTCTAGAAGAACCCAGATCACGGCCCACGTGATCTGGCTTGGAGTAGAAGGCGGATTCCTTACTTTCCAAGTTAATAGTTGCCGTAGTCTTCTAGGTTTCCTACTCTGTATGCCCTAACCCGGCTGTTATATAAAGCCGGGCGGGATGTATGATAAAAAGAGAGAAGAAGATATAGGATAACTCGCCGAGAAGTTGATCCTCAGCGAATAGCTAAACAAAACCTCACGTTGTACTTGTATACACAGGCTTTAGCCCTGATTAGGGAGATTGCAGGAGTAGGAACGCCGCATTACTGTGACGTACCGAACCTGGGTAAACCCTGTGTTTTTGTCCTTCGCACAACCACGTCCCCCACGTCTCTACCCGTAGTGTCATGGAACCCCCGTCTATGAAAACTACTACGATGTCTCGACAGTTGGCGCCCACCGTGGGGCAAACGGCGTTAGGCGTTAAATATCGATCTGGGATACTTGGCGGAATCGGCAGTTCCATAACCGTCGGAAGCCTGGAGTTCGACAACGATGTTGGACGCTTCCTCGACAATGGATCTTACATACCGGCGCAAAATCATCTGTTAAGTGCCTGCGTGTTACCGATTGGATCTACAAGTATCTTTATCGGGATAACTGCAGAGGCCATGGGGTTTTGCGGTGGAAGCAAATTTTTTCCACCCGCCCTATACCCAGTCGAAGACGACTATGATACCGGGTTTTACTCAGATCGCCGACAAAAAAGTGATTAACACTTTATCGGCATGGTGCAATCCGAGGTCGCCGAAAACACGGATGAAAGTAATCCCGTGCAAGAGGCAGAAAACAGCAAACCCGCTACAGAGGTGGAAGATCCGACATCCGCCAATCTAGCGATGAACTCGGAAGCTGACTCTGTGCTAGCCGCCATTGAGGCGAGATTAGAGTCAGAAACCGGATTAGATGACTTTGATTCCGAAGACAAAGACGTGGACGCCTTCAAAAGAAAGGTTAAATCTTTTCAGGAGGGATTCCACGAAGTACTAATGGCGAAACCGGATGAAAACACGGACGCCGGCAGTCAGGGAAGCCCTAGAACTCCTCCGCTAGAGGAAGAGAGACAAGACGGAGAAACCTCTCCAATATTCCCCAATGTCAAAGAATTGACAGAGGATGAACCTGCCAAAAAGCCTCCCTCTTCCAAGAAAAAACACAAGGCCGCTAAAAAATCCAATACAAGCTCTGGAAGAAGAAATTGGCTGATCCAGCTGATGAAAGCCCGGAAGTAGGAGATGCAAGCGGAACAAAACCTACGGAGAAGAAAACAAAAGAAATCCGTGTTCCGCCAATGACAGAATAAGAAGAACATGAGTTGCTACAAACACCAGTGGGATTGCACGAACCCCCTGAAGTGCTAGAAGCCAGGAGACAAGATCTCCAAAGGCAACAACAACATCTATTCAGAACTCGTGAACACCTCCAAAAAACCTAGGATGACATCAAGCTCATGAAGGAAGAAATCGAGGAGTACGAGAAAAAGAATAGATCTGCCTTAAAACCTACAAGGTTACCCGGAATCGTAAGACCGGAAGTACTGCCTCCAAATGAAAGGTTTCACAACCCATCTCGGCAAAAGCAGGTAAACGGCAAAGATGCCAGAGGCGAACCAATATACAAAACCGCAACAGAAAACGCGGAAGCAGCGTTCGCCATCCTCAACAACGATATGTACTCAAACGGTGAAAAAATTCAAGGGGTGTATGCTTTCCTCGGAAAAGCATTGCAACAACAACAGCGGGGGCAAGAGCGATCAGGGAGGCTGCAGGACGACTCCGCCCTATGCAAAACAGCTACTTGCGCCGCTGGAGCACCCGGACCGGAGGAGCCGAGAGATCCAAACGAGAGGAAAACGGATCCGAGAAAAGACAAGAAAAATCCCGATAACAGGGATGAAGCGTCTAGAACCGGATCCCATCTCCCGAAAGGTGAACTTAACACCCACGATCGGGAAGAAAAACACCGGAATGACGGCAAAGCAATGCCACCTCCGAGAAACCTAGCTGAAAAAGCCGGAAGACAGGGTATACCTCACAGGCGTGAGAGATCTCGGACACCCCCCAAGGACAAGGAAAGATACAGGAGTAGAACTCCACCTCATCCAAAGGGGCGTGATACCGGAAGAAACAGATATGATCACGGAAAAGCGCGTCCGCGCAACAATGGAAAAGAAAGGAGTAGATCCCCTTCCATCCGTTCAGCCGGCAGGTACTCCGCACACATGGATAGGGCGGAAAGAGACGACTTATACTTTGGACCTAAGTGCTTCACAGATAGGATCCGAAGGATAACCCTACATTCTGGTTTTGCCAAAGTTGGTCCAACATACCAAAAATACACCGGTAGTACAAACCCGGATACCTGGCTCTCAGACTACTATACAGCCGTCCAGATTAACAATGGGACAGACCTGGAAGCTGTAAAGTTTCTTCCCCTAATGTTACTGGACAGAGCCAGGGATTGGATTAACGGATTACCTTCCAGAACTGTCGACAGCTGGGATGATATGGCTCGAGTATTTACTCAGCATTTCCGGGGAACCTACAAACGCCCGAATAGCATCAACCAGCTAAACCGTTGCACCCAATTTGAGGACGAACCATACGTGGATTTTATCTCAAGATGGACTGCAATGAAGAATAGCTGCTCTGGAGTAACTGACGTACAAGCAATGCATGCCTTCGTCAATGGCCTAAAACCCGGACTTGTACCGTTCATGGTTGGTTCCAAACAACACAAAGATCTCGGATCTATGCTTACAACCGCCAATGAACACGTTGCAGCCGAAGACGACATCAGAGCTAGAGGAGGCAGTATCGATACACTGATACAAGCCAAAAAGAATCCTCGCCCTGAGAAAAAAGGAACTCCAAACGCAACACAAAAGCCCAAAGAAGTTAACATAGCCTTTGGAAGCGAAAAAGGGAATAGGTGGAAAGGACGCAGTTCAGAACCAATCAATTACACCAAGGAAGAATGGGAAAAGATTAAGTCGGAACCCTGCGTCCACCATTCGCAATTTGGGAAACCCACCCATACCAACACACAATGCCGGCTGAACAAGCATATGAAAGGCAGTGCAGGATCCGGAAACAAGGGGAAGAATTCCAAAAGGAAATTTTCCAAGCAAAAGCCAGAAGCTGAGAAAGAAGACAGTGAATCGGACACTGACGAAAAAATCCAGGAACAGCAGCGAAAAGGCAAACCCAAGTTTCCGAGAGTTTATGGAGAGTGTGCCCTAACTTTCCTGGCAACTCCATCAGCAAAGGTGGCAAAAAGAACGCTTCGAGAAATAAACGCGGTTGTTCCGGCAACCCCGAAATTCTTGAAGTATTCAAACACACCAATCACCTGGGATCAGTCTGATCATCCTGGGAATATCCCTAAACCCGGCACGCAAGCTCTTGTTGTAAGCCCTATTGTCCAGAACACTAGGCTAAGAAGAGTGCTGATGGATGGAGGATCCAGCATTAACATAATGTATCTGGATACGCTGAGGCATCTGAAAATCTCCGAGGCCCAGCTCAATCACAGCAACATACGCTTCCACAGCACTGTTCCTGGCAGGCAAGCACGATCCCTAGGAGAAATTTCCCTAGATGTCACTTTCGGAGAAAAAGATCACTTCCGTCAGGAAAAAGTATCCTTCGAAGTGGTGCCGTTCGAAAGCGTGTATCACGCAATACTCGGACGTCCAGCTTTCGCCAAATTCATGGCAAGATCATGTTATATCTATAACACGCTGAAGATGCCAGGGCCAAAAGGAGGAGTAATCACCATATCTGGAGACTTAAAGCTGGCAAACTAGCTGGAAAAAGAATACGCCCTTTGCGCTGAGAAAATCATAGCAAATGAAGAGTTGAAGGAGCTGGCCAAAGAGGTATTGCCGACAGAAATGCCGGCAGGAAAAGAAACCCGGAAGCCAGCAGATAGCTTCAAGGCCTCCGAGAACACAAGACAGGTAATCCTAGATCCCAAAGATCCGACAAAATTTGTCGTAGTGGGAACTGGGATGACCGACAAATAGGAAAGCGATCTCATCAAGTTCCTCCGTGAGAACTGGGATATTTTTGCCTGGTGTCCAGCTGACATGCCAGGCGTACCCAGAGAACTTGCTGAGCATCAACTTAAGGGGATTCCAGGCTCCAAACCCGCCAAACAAGGTCTCCGTCGATTTGACGGAAGAAGACGGAAGGCTATTGGCAAAGAAATTATCCGGCTTTTAGCAGCAGACTTTATCAAGAAAGTTATACACACCGAGTGGTCTGCAAATCCGGTATTAGTACCGAAGAAAGATACTACTGCCCTTAGAATGGGTATAGATTACACTGGCTTAAACAAACTGTGTCCAAAAGATAGGTTCGCGTTACCGCGAATTGATCAAATAATAGATGCCACTGCAGGCTCTGAGCTTTTATGCTTTTTGGATGCATATTCCGGGTACCATCAAATACGCATGAAAAAGGAAGATCAAATTAAGACTTCTTTTATAACCCCTTATGGGATGTACTATTACATAACCATGCCATTTGGCCTGAAGAACGCAGGTGCAACCTACCAGCATTGCATGCAACATTGTTTGCATAGTCAGATTGGCAAAAATGTCCACGTTTACGTGGACGACATTGCTGTCGTAACCAAGGAAAAAGATATTCTCCTTGAGAATTTGCGAGAAACTTTCAAAAACTTGCGCACTTACAAAATGAAGTTAAACCCATCAAAGTGTGTATTCGGGGTTCCCTCAGGAAAACTTCTGGGTTTCATCGTTTCTCACAGAGGAATAGAAGTAAACCCAGAAAAGATCAAAGCAATCTTAAACATCTCCAAACCTACGTGTGTAAAAGATGTCCAAAGATTGACGGGTTCCGCTGCAGCCGTCAGCAGGTTTATTAGTCGGCTGGGGGACAAAGCTTTACCACTCTACAAGTTGCTGAAAAAATCCGACAAATTCGAGTGGACAGAAGAGGCAGATGCAGCATTAACCCAGTTGAAAGAAACTTTGATGAAAGCTCAAATTTGGCATCTCCAAAAGACGAAGAACCTATGTTATTGTACCTTACGGCTACAAATCGGGTTATCAGTGCGGTAATCGTTGTGGAACGGAAGAAAGACGAACAGAGCATACCAGACCAGCATCCGGTATATTATATAAGCGAAGTTTTCTCCGAGTCCAAACAAAGGTATCCACACTATCAAAAACTGGCATATGGCGTATTTTCGCATCCAGAAAACTTCGCCATTACTTCCAAGGACATTCCATAACAGTGGTATGTAAAGCACCACTAGGGGATATAATAAACAATGCGGAGGCGACTGGCCGAGTAGCCAAATGGGGCATCGAGCTAGCAGCCTTCGACATTAAGTATTAGCCAGGACGGTAATAAAATCCCAGGTTTTGGCAGATTTTGTCGCCGACTGGACGGAAGCAATGGAGAAAACACCAATGCCGGAGTCCGAGTACTGGATCATGCATTTTGACGGATCCAAGATGAAGGAGGGTTCCAGAGCTGGTGTAGTTTTAAAATCCCCTAAAAGAGACACAATGGAGTATGTATTACAAATACACTTCAACGCCAGCAACAACGTGGCAGAATATGAAGCTCTGCTTCATGGCTTGCATATTGCAAAAGAAATAGGGGTCAAGCGCATTTTGTGCTACGGTGATTCAGATTTGGTACAACATCAGCTCAACCAAACTTGGGACGCAAAAAGCCCTATAATGGCCGAATATCGGAGAACGGTGGACGAGTTCGCCATTTGTTTCTTCGGATTCGAAGTACTCCATGTTAAAAGGGAGGAGAATTGGAACGCGGATGCGTTAGCCCGCGTGGGATCAGAAAGGGTAAAAATCCTACCACCAGGTGTTTTCGTCCAACATTTGTACGAACCATCGATAAAAGGTGGAGATGTTGATTATCCTCTGGCTTCCGAGTCAATTGAAGTCATGCTCGTTAACCCGGATTGGACAATCCCATATATAAACTTCTTAGTTAATCAGAAGTACCCGGAAGGAGCAGACGAAGTCTTGCGAAGACAGATCCAGCGTCGATGCAAAGGATACACAGTAATTAACAATTGCCTGTATAAACGCAGCACTTCTGAAATTTTTCTGCGATGTATTTCATCAGAAGAAGGACGAGAAATCCTGCAAGAAATCCATGCCGGAGATTGCGGACATCATGATCAATCAAAAAGCATAGTCAAAAAAGCATTCCGTGCCGGGTTTTTCTGGCTAACAGCCAAGACAGATGCTGAGTACATAGTAAATACATGTGCATGATGTCAGTATTACGCCAAGCAGACTAATATGCCAGCCCAATCACTCAAAACTATCCCCATTACATGGCCCTTTGCGGTCTGGGGGCTAGATATGATGGGACCATTCAAAATTGCACGAGGCGGACTTACACATCTACTTGTAGCTGTGGACAAATATACCAAGTGGGTGGAGGCTAAACCCATCAAAAAGCTTGACGGTGTAACTGCCAGAAATTTCATCATTGACGTAGTCATGAGATACGACGTTCCACACAGCATAATAACCGACAACGGGACAAATTTCTCCATTGGAGAATTGGCAAAATATTGCCGACAAACGGGAATTCGCCTAGATCTCGCATCTGTGGCACACCCGCAATCCAACGGACAGGTTGAAAGAATGAATAGCTCAATCCTGCAAGGAATACGTCCAAGACTCGAATCTCCTCTTCATAGAGCAGCTGGAGCATGGGTAGAAGAGCTACCTTCCGTGCTTTGGAGTATTCGAACTACACCAAACAGGTCAACTGGGCAAACCCCGTTTTTCCTAGTTTATGGTGCGGAGGCAATCCTTTCAACGGACATGATCCACGATAGCCCAAGAGTGCAAGATTTCGATGACTCGGATGCCGAAAAAGCACGACAGGATATCGTCGATCTCTTAGAAGAGGAACGATAACTTGTGCTTCCAAGATCCGCCATCTACCAGCAAGGTTTACGATGTTATCATAGTCGGAAAATCAGGCATCGTTCTTTTAAAGAAGGTGACCTAGTGCTAATATTGGTGCAGCAAAGAAAGCACAAACTGGCCCTAGTATGGGAAGGACCATTTGTCATCAGTAAAGCCATGAAGAATGGATCATATTATCTTGTTGACATTTGCGATATGGAAGATGATCCCGAGAAGCCGAATCGCAAAAGAAAGAGAAATGTAGATGATGAGCTAGGAGAGACAAAAAGGCCCTGGAGTATCCAGCAGTTACGTCCCTTCTATACTTAGTTCAATTCTGTGTAAACATCTTTGAGATCATGAAATAAAGTTGTCGGAATTCTATATCCATGTTTTTTACAAGTTTATTATAGTTCAAAACATGATTCCACCTTATCTATTTCCCAATGATCTTACAAAATACTCAATGTTAACCCGAATTGTGCCTGCGTGCTCGGCGTTTAAAAACTGAATGATTTTCAGCCTACCAAAGGCTAAAGGAAACTCAGATTGTTCCTGCGTGCCCAAGTTTCATTCCAAAAATTCCTTACTGTTCTGTAAGCATTATCTGATTGTTTGTGTGTTGGGTCACTGGAGCTAGTTAGTAAAAATTCCCTTAGTATGATCCATGTTTCCGAGTTTGAACTGATTGGTTTTACCCAGTAACTCGGCATGACGATTCATAATACTATTGAGCCATTTTAAACACTAAGGACAGTTAAAACACATAAGCCAGAGAACTTAGAAGATAAAGGAATATAAATACCCGGAAAACTTGCAAAGGATTTCATAATTAAACTGCAAAAGGCGGAGTACTTGTTTATACAAAAGGATAGAAGCATTACAATATAAGTTTACATTGTAAAGTGCAGTAATGCTCCTATTTTCTACTTCCACCATCCAGGTTAAGAGGAATCCTTCAGGCATCCGAGTCTTCATCGCTGCTATCGTTCTCGGGGGCTGCAGGAATCTCTTCTTCCGGATAGGTGATGGAGATGTTCACCATGGAGGCGATCTTGGTGGCGTGACCCTTGATCTCGTCAAAGATGGTGGTCCGCTGGGTCTCCGAGTATCCAAGTGGGACACCGGACGCCACGCGCCAAGATTTGGCACCGGGGTAATGCATACGCATAAGGCCTAAGGCCATGCGTGCACCACCCCGTGCTGCGGAGCGCAAGGTGGACTCCTTGGATTCCGCCACCTCCAGGATAGCTTCCGGAAGTTTTTCAACTTAGAATTCCCCAGTTCTTGAGGGAAGGAACTTGTTGACCAGTTGCATGCCTGCAGCCCTGATCGCAGTCCAAACCTTCCCAAAAGCTCGGATTTTCTCAATCCGAGTGAGATCTGGGTCATCTCCTGTTTTTTCAGACAAACAACCAAGAGGTTAGCGAAAAAACAGAGAAGGAAATCAAGACATGGAAAAACCGGTAAATGATAGCAACTTACCGAGAATCTTGTCCATCTCGGAGCCTTCTTCAAGGCGCAGGGTTAAGGCATTCTCCAAGTCTTGGATAGTAGCCTTGTCCTTGTCCGCCTGTTGGGAGGCCTTGGATTGAGCAATCCCAAGGGCCATGTTACTGGCCTCCAGATCCTTTTGAGCCTTCATAAGATCCTTATGAAGGTCCGAATTCTTCTGTCGGAGAATCGCGGCATTGCCGGCATCTTCAGCTATTTCCTTGGCCTTAGCCAAAGCAGCTGGAAAGCAAGGAACAAAATTCCGAGTTTTAGAAAAACTTGGAAAAGTACTTAGGCAAAAAGTTGGATAAAAGAACTTCAGAGAATCAAAATATACCTGTTGTTTCCGACAGCTGTAGCTAAGATGATGCCAGCTCTGCATCTTTCCCGTCAAGAATAGAAACAAGGTTTCTAACCTCCTTATTCTTGACGGAGAGTTTCTTGAAAACTTCCATGTTAATGGTTTCAGCGGTTTGCTGGAACACGGAAATGAAAAAATCATGATATTGAAAAGCATCAAGTGAAAAGTAGACATTTTACTTAATGCTTGGGGGCTGAGGATAATACCTGGCTCATCCGCTGTAACCCTGCTAAGTTTTCAGTAAACTCTTTTGCATACTCAGCAAAAAGAGTTCCGGCCGCTCTAAGGACATCGCTGATGTTCTTGAAGTCCTTGTCGAAGGTGGGGATCTCTTCCTCAGTTATCCGAGAAGGGCCTCCCACCTCAGGAGCCGCCCTTTCCCTCGTGTCTATTTCCGGCACAATGGGCTGGCTGGTCTCCAGAGACTCGGTGGTGGGGGCTGCAGCATGCTCCTCTGTTACTGTGATCGGCGTGGTCGGAGCGGTGGCAGGGGAAGGATGAGGGCCTCTGCTGGATACAACCTTATGCCTCTTCAGCTTTTTTGGCTTTAGAGTAGAGGGAGGTAGGCTAAAAACAAAGCAAAATGCCGGAAAATTTAAAACTCCGAAGATGAAAGAAAAACTCCGACAAAGGAAAATAACCCAGATGTTCAAACCTGGAGGTGGCGACGGGAATTCTGTCAAGATCGATGACCTCCTGGGATGAGGAGATCTTCTTGCGCTTTCGCCCACCGGCAAAGGTGGCACGCAACGTTTCCAGCTCAGCATCGGAAGCGAGATCCGACTCAGGAAGATCAGCGATCTGTTGAAAAGGAAAAGTTAAGTCAAAAACACAAAAACCGAGTAAAACGAGAAAGAATTTAAGCCCCAAGAGGCGAAGAATTATACCTTGGGAGCCGGATTCTCGGTAGTGTACATTGGCCGGCTTTCTTCATATTGGTCGCGTGATGCAACCAACTGATTCACGCGCCGCCGCAAATCTTTTGCGGACCAGTCCTTGTTGGATGTCCGCATTTCATCGCTGGCTCCTATGTACTCGCAGAGAAGGCGAGCACCGTGATTGGCCAAGGGCTGGATCCGCCTATTCAACCAGCAAAGGACTGTGTCCATGCCGGTTAAAGGCGGATCAGAAGTGACGAGTTTGGCGATGCGCCGCTTGATCCTTAGAAGATCATGCGACATGGTTTGAACTGCCTCAGTTCCCCAATTTTCTTGGGGAACAGCGGCAGCGTTCGAAAAAGGTGGAACCCCGAACAATTTCCCAGGAAAGGAAATGTCGGGATGATAAAAGAAGGAACCCGTCCAAAACTTGACGGATTCCGATGTTTTAATCTTGGGGAACCAATCTTCTCGGAATCTCCGAAGAGTAAAAGAGATGGTTCCGCAAGTTGGGAGTGCGCCCTCCGAAGAGTTCCGCTTAACCCCGAAACAGTACAGCCAGAAATCCAGCCTAGGCGCTATACCTAGATAACCCTCGAAAAGGGCCTGGAATCCGGCGAAGTACAGGATGGAATATGGTGGTAGGTTGTGTGGTTGGATGTTGTAGTGGGAGAGGATCTGGAGGAAGAAGGCAGAAGGTGGAGTACCCATACCTCTAAGAAGGTGGGAGGAGAGAAGAGCCCGTTCTCCGTCGTTCGGCATGGGTTCAGTCTCGTCCTCCGGAAGCCGCCACTTCCCCTTCAGTACCAATCCCTCCTTCTCCATTGTCGGCAGGAGGGATGACGGAATACTGCAGGCACTCCAATTGCCGGCAGTCTCCGTCTCTTCTTCGGCTCCGGTGGCGGCGGACGCTGCGGCTTCCACGGCCGCGAGCTCGTCGCCGACGAGTTCGATCTTCTCCTCCACCGTCTCTGGAGCGAACGGTGGGGTCAGCGCGGACGAGGATCCCGCAAGGTCCACGGAGGCGAGAGAACTTTCTTCGCCCTCCGCGCCGCCCGTTGTCTTCGCCGGCTCGTCGCCAGAGACCCGCACTGGAGAATCCAGTTGCGGGTCCATTGTGTCGATGATTTCGTCGATTTCTTTGGCGACGGCGCGGGCTGGGGAAGACGGCGGTGATGCCATCGGGTGGCGGCGATTCGGTCGATTCCGGTGAGGTCCTGGACGCTGTGGTGCGCTCGGGAGCTGCTTGCTGTGAGCTTGGGCGCTGGGAATGGCGTGCGAAGTGAAGAGCGGAATATTTTCACGGAGGACGAAGACGGCTATTTATAGCCGGAATTCCGTCACGATACGTGCTAACGGCTCTTTTGACCGTTGGATGTTCAACGCGTGTCACTTGCCGGAAAATCCGGGAAATGAAACGACAGGATGATTATGGCTATCTCCTCGTTTCCCGCGAGAATCTGTCTGAGAGATGTTTCTGGGTTTCTCACCTGTAACCCAAACGTCCCTTACGTCAGCAAGTTTTAAGCGCTAACGTAGGAAGTTCCTTCTCCGTGAAGGATCGTGCGAGAAAAGCCGGATTTTCTGGATTCCGAGTTTTTCGCTACCATCTCCTTTAAAGGGAGAAAAGAAGAATCAAGACTGCAGGCCGATATTTCTCGGAAAGATGCATTTGGCGAAAGACGGCGAAAACGGAGTCTCGATCCTTCTTGGGGGCTACTGTCGGATATATACCGAATAGGGGTATATCGGATGGTAGTCTAAAGTGCCGGATTACCCGGGTGGCCCAAATGGTAGTGGGCTACGGTCCATTGGGCGGCCCAGTAAGCTGACGCACAGAAGCCGGATTCTAGAAGAACCCGGATCACGGCCCACGTGATCTGGCTTGGAGTAGAAGGCGGATTCCTTACTTTCCAAGTTAATAGTTGTCGTAGTCTTCTAGGTTTCCTACTCTGTATGCCCTAACCCGACTGTTATATAAAGCCGAGCGGGAGATATGATAAAAAGAGAGAAGAAGATATAGGCTAACTCGCCGAGAAGTTGATCCTCAACGAGTAGCTAAACAGAACCTCACGTTGTACTTGTATACACAGGCTTTAGCCCTGATTAGTGAGATTGCAGGAGTAGGAACGCAGCATTACTGCGACGTACCGAACCTGGGTAAACCCTGTGTTTTTGTCCTTCGCACAACCACGTCCCCCACGTCTCTACCCGTAGTCTCATGGCACCCCGTCTATGAAAACTACTACGATGTCTCGACACCAAAACTGTTACCTATTTGAAAAGAGACCCTGCAATTTCTAGAATCTTCTCTTTAATGAACTCCTCCAGAGTCACCACTTGAATAGTATCAACATCTTCATCATAAGAATCTCCGGAAACATAATGTTTGAGTCTTTGCCCATTCACCACTTGTGTAGTGTTATCTTTGAGGGAAGCAATTTTAATTGCACCCGAACGATACACTTCTTCAATAATTAAAGGTCCTTCCCATCTTGAAAGTAATTTTCGTGCAAAAAATCTGAGACGAGACCTATACAATAAAAATTTCTGACCAACATGAAATTCTCTATTAAGAATTCTGTCGCACCCGGACTTCTAAAGGATACTCGCCGTTCCGTTGAACAGTAGTAGATTGGATTACGGGGCTTACCGGCACCCGCGTCCTCTTACGAGTAGGCCAACACACGTATGTGTGACAACCAACCCCTATCTGTTCAGCGTCGACGTAAACTATCCCATAGAAATCAGGATACTTCCATTGACGTACTTCAAAACATACACACATGGTACGTCAACGGCATTGGAACAAGTGATATCACAACAGATCTCTACGACACAAAAGATTGAAATAAGTTGCAAATAGCTCTCATTAGAGCAGAGATAGCAAATACAATCATCCAGAGGACACATGTCCCAACAATTCATCATTACATCACAGCGGAAGCATTCAACATGTCTGGGTACAGACAAGATCCAAATAGGCCTAAGAGGCCGGAAACGAAAAGACGGAGCCCATCCACGAAGTCTCGGATCCTGCCCGGGTCCGCTATCTACTCGTCAGCAGTCTCGTCATACTCCACGTAGTAGCCACCATGTAGATCCTCGGAAACGTCGTCTGCGGAAACCACAGCCCCAAAGGGGTCAGTACATAGAAGTACTGGCAAGCAAGACTCACAGTTCACCAAAGTGTAGCCCGTCAACACCAAGCACAGATGCTTTGGGTTCAACGGAAGGAAGGGGATATAAAAGATGCTGCAACTGGCTGCTCTAACCAACTACAGAGTTACTACCACTTCCGGCTAACAGAAAGGAGATAAGATCGCGTATAGTAACCAACCTATCAACTAACTCCAAACAAACCCATCCTGGATCTCGCCCCTTATCCAAAGAAGCAATCCGAGGATAACTCACACAGTTGGGTTAATGATGGATCAAATTATTGTGTCAATAAGCCTATTACTAGTCAAGTTGTTAATCATTGGGTGTAAGGTTCTTAATCATTAGGTTTAAGTTGTCCTGAGTACTTGTTAGCCAGTACTTTCACCAAGTTAACCATAACCGCGGAAAACACGGCTTCTCGAGAAGATTATCCCTGCAGGGTTGCACCAATTTGGCCGTACACGTATGAATAACCCGCCAGATGGGATGCCTCCAACCAAGCGGGGCACTCAACACAACTCAACTCTTCTTCGCATCAAGCCCAAAGCACCTTGGGCGCACGACTAATCAAGCCCCGAAGAAAAGGGACCCTCATAGCACTCTAAGACCGTGTCCCCCTATATGCCGACTACAAAAGTTCCACCCTGCGCTGGGCTCGCAAAAACATGCATGCGGCAAATGGAAAACACGAACTAAATGAGATGATTTGGACGAGATGCGAATCGAATCAAATTGAGGGGGGCGCCCATACTCGCTTCCCACATGCGGGTAGTGCGCTCATCATGGATCAGTAGACAAGACCCTTTTCCTATTAGGGTCGACACTAGCAGGCCTCAAAACCACACAGGGCCTCCTGCCGGTGCCTTATCATCAAATTATTATTAACAATAACATTAACATGATTTATTGATTAAACATTGAGCCCCCAGAACATAATAGAATAGTAACTGAAAGTAACGGGTAACAGACTCGAGCAAAACAACCTAAGCATGCTAGTAAGACACTCGCTCAAACAATAGGGTTGTAGGAGGGGTGGTGAGGCAATATCAGGGTTAAGGGATTCATGTGATAGGTTCGTAACAGAAACAATTACTACTAAGGCTGGCAGAAATAGACAACGGAAAGTATCGGTAACCAATGTTGAAAGGAACACAATGGTTCATGTGAGTGATAACTTGCCTGCAAACTCAGCAGCCGGGTACTGAGCTAGATCCTCAGAAGGGGTGCTGTAAAGATCGTCTGTCTCAACGTCGTCGTCTATTCGAGAAGAAGCAAACAAACAAGACAGAAATATAAACAATCAATATCATGGCATAGTGCACAATCATGGGATGATGCATGTCAATTTAATAGATGCATCAAAATAAACTAAGTGGACTTGGTAACACAATTTAAATGGTTCCATATGCAATTGGATTGCATATGGAAAAGGTCCATTGATTAAGTGGAAACAAATGATCTATAATTGATTAACATGTGAAAGTTTGCTTATCATGATGCATGCATGATGTTAACAACAAAATAACAACAAAAGATGCAAGTGGAAAAGGATTTTAACAAGTTTGGAAATTATTTATTAAGTTTGGAAATTTTGGGTTACTTAAACATGCCACACAAGCATTTGTTGTTTTCATCAATTTAAAGTGTTCAAAACAAATAACAAAATTCATATTTGAAAAGAATACCAAATTTTAGTTGGATTACATGTTTCAAATTTTGAAAAAGGAGTTAAGATGAATTTATTATAACTTAAACAATATTAAACAAGTTTTAATTGAATTTGAAACAAGTTTGAATATTATTTGAATTTTATTTATTCAAAACATAAATTCAAATTCATAGTTGAAAAGTTCATACTTTTCTAGTTTGAAAACATATTTTGCATGTTCAAAAATAATTTATTTTGAGCAAGTTATGATTTTAGCAAAATTTAAATGAATTAAACAAGGTTTAAATTATTTAGGCAATTTAAATTATTCAAACCATGAAACAAAATTTATATTTGAAAAGGTTATTTGAAATAGCATGGAAAACATATTTTATTTGCATTTATTGGATTAAGAATGAATTAGTTATGAATTTTTGCAAATTGCAATTGAACTATTTGAATTCAAATTTGAACTGCATTTTGAAATTTCAAAACAGGAAACAAATGATACCAACAGATAGACAATTAAATTTAGACCAGCACACATATTTTATTTTTGTAATTTGGAGTTATAATACAAATTTTATTTGCATTTTGGTTCTAAGGGCCAATCTGTAATTTTAGAGGACTAGGATTTGAAAACAGAAACTGTTAAACCATTTGTTACCGCACTGGAGTGTACACTGGACACTGCCAGGGGGGCCCAGGTCACGCTGTGCCCACGGGGGTTCAGAGTGGCTGACAGGGGGCCCTCCCTGTCAGCACTTGGTGGAAAAAAAGATGGGATTTTTATCCCGGTGAGACAGGGATCGAACCCGCGAGCTCACCCGCTGCGCGCAAGCCTGAACCAGTGCGGTTGTTCGCGTTCGTTTGTCAGTAACCCACGCGCAGTGAGGATAACGTTACAAACGTGGATCTGAAACTTTAACTGACGAACACATCCACCTGCACCCTGACGGCGACAGACAGCGGACCGGCGGCGATCACCGTGTGCTCGTGGCTGATGTGCGTGGGTGCAGCTGCTGTGAAGTGTGCGCTCGCGTGTGCGTGATTGCGGGCAGACAGGGAGGAGGTACGGTGGAGGCTCACCGCGATGTTGTGGAGGCAGAGGCCCGGGGAAGCTTGCGTCCGGCGGCGATGCAGTAGATGGCGGCGGTGATCCACGTCGTCCACGGCCCCGCTGCGGTGTCCAACAGAGAGAGAGAGTCGAGGGGGTCTGGTTCCGAGGTTTAGGACGGTAGGTAGAGCAACGAGGTGGGCGGCGCCATCGGAGATTCAGAGAGCTTCTCCGGCGAGCGATTCAGAGAGGTGGGAGGTGGCCGTGAGGAAGAAATCCGGCGGCGGGGGCGCGGGGAGCGAGGGAGGCTAGGGTTAGGGCACCTGCCAGGGGGGTCTAGGGTAGATATATAGGCGCGGACGTCGACGCGGGGCCGTCGGTGGCGATGGCTGCCGCCGTGGCAGCCTCCGATGCGCGGCCGTACAGAAGAAAAGGCGACGGGGGCGTCGCCGAAGGGGTACCGGGCCAGGTGGGCTGCTGCGCGCGAGGGAAAGAAGTGGGCTGCGCGCAGCCCACTGCCCCTGGCTCGTTTCCTTTTTAAAAAAAAATAAAATTCCTTTTTCTGTTTTTTTTTGTAGAATTAGGATTTGGAAGAAAAGGATAGGTTTTAGGTTAGTAAAATTTTTAGAAAAAATAGGTTAAGCTATTTAGGTTAATAGAAAACAAATGCCAAGTTTTGTTTTCAGAAAGTTTGAAATTAAAATGCTGTTTGTATTTAAACCAAAATTTGAATGAATTTTTATATTAAGTAAACATTATGAAAACAATCCATTTTAATAGGGTTGACCCTATGGTTAAGTTGATTAAATTAGTTGATTTGATTTGGAGATTTTTATAAACTCAAGTTGGGTGCTGATTTGAAGACTTGATTTGAATTTGAAATGGTTGTTAATTAATGACTTAATATTGAAAACAAGGTTTTTATTAGGGTGACCCCTATTATTAAGTGGATCAAAACATTAGAATGGTTTGGTATTTTTATAATTTCCAAATTAGGTGCTGTAGATGATTTGCTTTGAATTTGAAACCAATTTGGAATTAATTAGTGGAAATAAAAAGCACCATCTTATTAGTTGATCAACATGGAATAATATGAAAACAAGTGGATTGTTTTTATTTGAGATTTTTATTTAAAATGTTGTAACAGAGCAAGTATGAAATAAAGTTTGGAAATAATTTGAATTTCAAATGTGAAAACAACTAAGAACAGATGCAAAACAAATAGTAAACAAATGCAAACAATGAAATAAACATGATGACATGATGCAATACTTAAATAACAAGAAATCAAACATTCTAAGGGATATTTTCATACTTGGGATGTTACAAAACGCCCCCCCCTTGAAGGAATCGCGCCCCGAGATTCCTTACTGAGAAGTGAAAAGATCCGGATACTTCTTGCGAAGATCCTCTTCGGTCTCCCACGTTGCCTCTTTATCGGAATGATGAGACCACTGCACTTTCAAGAACTTGGTGCTCTTGTTGCGAGTCTTACGCTCGGTCTCATCGAGAATACGAACAGGGTGCTCCTCATAAGATAGATCATCTTGCAGTTCAATGGAATCATGATCAACTGCACGATCTGGATCTTTGAAACACTTCTTGAGTTGTGACACGTGGAACACATCGTGCACCTTGGATAGCTTTTCTGGAAGTTCAAGACGATAAGCATTTTCTGCCCGCCTTGAGAGAATGTTGAAAGGACCAATGTATCTTGGTGCAAGCTTTCCTTTCACACCAAAACGATGAGTGCCTCTGAGGGGAGTTACACGGAGATATGCCTTGTCACCAGGTGCATAGATCCATATCCCTGTGCTTGCTGTCATAGTAAGCTCTTCTGACGAGACTGAGCAATCTTGAGATTGTCACGAATGATACGAAATTTCTCCTCGGCTTCCTTAACAATGTCAGGGCCTAAGAGTGAACGTTCACCAGCTCCAGACCAATTGATTGGACTCCTGCATCTGCGGCCATAGAGTGCTTCAAATGGTGCCATGCCTAGGCTTGCCTGGTAGCTGTTGTTGTAGGAGAATTCAGCATATGGAAGGCAATCCTCCCATTTCATGCCAAAGGAGATACCACATGCTCTGAGCATATCCTCGAGAATCTGATTGACTCTTTCGACTTGCCCCTGAGACTGAGGGTGATAAGCTGTGCTGAACAGAAGTTTGGTGCCCAATGCATCTTGGAAACTCTTCCAGAAATGAGAAGTGAATATGCTTCCACGGTCTGAGCTTATTTCCAATGGAACACCATGAAGAGGAACAATCCTTTGATGTGTAGAGCTCTGCTAACTGGCTAGCTGAGATAGTTTCCTTGACAGCAAAGAAGTGAGCTACTTAGTGAGACGATCAATAACAACGAAGATTGCATCGTTGCCCTTCTTGGACTTTGGAAAACCAGTAACGAAGTCCATTTCAATCATGTCCCACTTCACTCAGGAATTTTTCAGAGGTTGGAGTAGACCTGCTGTTTTCTGATGGACTACCTTAACATGTTGACAAACGTCGCATTCAGAAACGTATTGAGCAATTTCACGTTTCATGCCAGGCCACCAATACAGAGTCTTGAGATCCTGGTACATCTTTGTACTTCCAGGGTGGATGGAGAGAGGAGTTTCATGAGCCTCCTTGAGAATGACATCTTTGAGACTTTGAATCTGAGGAACTGCAATGCGTCCTTCGAAGAACACAGTTCCCTTGTCATCAATTGAGAAGGACTTGAATTTATCATTGCCTTCCTTGATGTGCTCTACAATCTTCTTGATTTCAGTATCACGAAGTTGTTCAGAACGAATCTTGTCCTCGAGAGTTGGAATGGCTGTCAAGCTAGCAAGGTAACCTTGAGGGACAAGACCAAGGTTCTGCTTCTGGAATTCTTCATGAAGTGGAGGTTGGCTTTCCATGATCATGAGATTATTGCAATATGACTTGCGACTGAGAGCATCGGCCATAACATTAGCCTTGCCTGGAGTGTAAGAAATGGTGAGATCAAAGTCTTTAATCTTCTCAATCCATCTCCTTTGCCTGAGGTTTAGATCTGGTTGAGTGAAGATGTATTTCAGACTCTTATGATCGGAAAAGATTTCAGTTTTGTTACCCAACAAGTATTGTCTCCATTTCTTGAGGGCAAACACAACTGCTGCAAGTTCTAGGTCATGTGTGGGATAGTTTTGCTCATGTGGGTTCAACTGACGTGAAGCATAAGCCACAACTTGACGTTCTTGCATAAGAACTGCACCTAGACCTTGGAGAGATGCATCGCAGAATATCTCGAAAGGTTTGGTAGTATCTGGACCAACCAGAACTGGGGTGGAAGTGAGTTTAGTCTTCAGGAGATTGAAACTTTCATCACACTGTGGAGTCCAAACGAACTTCTTGTCCTTCTTTGTGAGATCAGTGAGAGGTTTGGCAATCTTGGAAAAGTTTTGGACGAAACGACGGCAATAGCTAGCCAAGCCAAGAAAACTTCTGACTTGCTTCACCGTCTTAGGAGGTTTCCAATCAACAATTTCCTTAACCTTTTCCGGGTCAATGGCTATGCCTTTGGCAGAGATGATATGACCAAGGTAAGCAACTTCTGGAATCCAGAACTCACATTTGGAGAACTTGGCATATAGACGATGCTCGCGAAGTTTCATGAGAGTGAGACGAAGGTGTTCTCCATGCTCTTCCTCGGATTTGGAGTAGACTAGAATGTCATCAAGATATACCACAACGAACTTGTCGAGGTATTCATGGAAGACAGAATTCATGAGTCTTGAGAAGGTCGCCGGTGCATTGGTGAGACCAAAGGACATGACGGTGTATTCATATAGACCGTAACGAGTGGTGAAAGCTGTCTTAGGAATATCTTCCTTTCTGATCTTTATCTGATGGTAACCCATCCTCAAGTCCAACTTTGAGAATATTGAGGCTCCAGCAAGTTGATCAAAAAGATCATCGATACGAGGAATTGGATACTTGTTTTTGATGGTTTTCTCGTTGAGAGGACGATAGTCAACCACGAGTCTTTTTGTTTGATCCTTCTTGGCAACGAACAGAGTTGGGCAACCCCAAGCGGAGGAACTAGGCTGAATGTAACCTTTCTCCATGTACATATCGATTTGCTCCTTTAACAATTTCAGTTCAGGAGGAGCTATCTTGTATGGATGCTTAGAGATTGGAGCAGTACCTGGCTCAAGCTCGATCACGAACTCAACTGCTCTGTCCGGAGGCATCCCTGGCAACTCTTCTGGAAAGACGTCAGGGAATTCACAAACCACCGGAACATTCTCAATTGCAGGAAGGTGTTTTGCATCTAGGTTGAACAGCTGACCAGAACTTGATCCATATGGAGAATAGACTATCTGGAATGTGGTTCTTCAGGAATGCTTCCTCGAAACAACCCCAGGTGATAGGAATGCCAGCTCTCATAGCCTGGAATCAACAACAACAACAACAACAACAACAACCTTTCTGGCCAGATAGACTTGATATTTGGGAAGTTTTGATTAGACGCCGGTAGAAGAATTGAAGTGGAAAACAACAACAAGATTTCAACGGACGAAAAGGATGTTGAGAAGAACAGGATAACGAAGCAACACCGGGAAAACGAGATCAAAACACTCCTGAGGTACTACGGAAAACCCATCCGGGCTTCTAAAGGATCAATATCTACTGCTTAAGGAATAGAGGATCTGCTTCCGGGGCTTACACGCCTCCGTTCTCAATCATGAGTAGGCAACATGATAAATCATGTCACAACCACCTCCATTCCTATGGTCTAGTAGATATAACCATCCTAGAGAAACCAGGATTCGTGAAATCCTAACTTGAAAGTTTAGATGAGAATAGAAAACAACGTTGCACTTCCTTACCAGAAAAGGGAGGGTGGGTGGGGAAAGAAGAAAAAGAACAGAATTCCTACTCTCACGTTTCATTTTTCCTATATAGCTACAAAATAGTTTCTAGACTCAACTGCGACCAGTAAAAAAGGGATCCTACATGCAGACAGGCTCTGATACCATTTGTCGCACCCGGACTTCTAAAGGATACTCGTCGTTCCGTTGAACAGTAGTAGATTGGATTACGGGGCTTACCGGCACCCGCGCCCTCTTACGAGTAGGCCAACACACGTATGTGTGACAACCAACCCCTATCTGTTCAGCGTCGACGTAAACTATCCCATAGAAATCAGGATACTTCCATTGACGTACTTCAAAACATACACACATGGTACGTCAACGACATTGGAACAAGTGATATCACAACAGATCTCTACGACACAAAAGATTGAAATAAGTTGCAAATAGCTCTCATTAGAGCAGAGATAGCAAATACAATCCAGAGGACACATGTCCCAACAATTCATCATTACATCACAGCGGAAGCATTCAACATGTCTGGGTACAGACAAGATCCAAATAGGCCTAAGAGGCCGGAAACGAAAAGACGGAGCCCATCCACGAAGTCTCGGATCCTGCCCGGGTCCGCTATCTACTCGTCATCAGTCTCGTCATACTCCACGTAGTAGCCACCATGTAGATCCTCGGAAACGTCGTCTGCGGAAACCACAGCCCCAAAGGGGTCAGTACATAGACGTACTGGCAAGCAAGACTCACAGTTCACCAAAGTGTAGCCCGTCAACACCAAGCACAGATGCTTTGGGTTCAACGGAAGGAAGGGGATATAAAAGATGCTGCAACTGGCTGCTCTAACCAACTACAGAGTTACTACCACTTCCGGCTAACAGAAAGGAGATAAGATCGCGTATAGTAACCAACCTATCAACTAACTCCAAACAAACCCATCCTGGATCTCGCCCCTTATCCAAAGAAGCAATCCGAGGATAACTCACACAGTTGGGTTAATGATGGATCAAATTATTGTGTCAATAAGCCTATTACTAGTCAAGTTGTTAATCATTGGGTGTAAGGTTCTTAATCATTAGGTTTAAGTTGTCCTGAGTACTTGTTAGCCAGTACTTTCACCAAGTTAACCATAACCGCGGAAAACACGGCTTCTCGAGAAGATTATCCCTGCAGGGTTGCACCAATTTGGCCGTACACATATGAATAACCCGCCAGATGGGATGCCTCCCACCAAGCGGGGCACTCAACACAACTCAACTCTTCTTCGCATCAAGCCCAAAGCACCTTGGGCGCATGGCTAATCAAGCGCCGAAGAAAAGGTACCCTCATAGCACTCTAAGACCGTGTCCCCCTATATGCCGACTACAAAAGTTCCACCCTGCGCTGGGCTCGCAAAAACATGCATGCGGCAAATGGAAAACACGAACTAAATGAGATGATTTGGACGAGATGCGAATCGAATCAAATTGAGGGGGGCGCCCATACTCGCTTCCCACATGCGGGTAGTGCGCTCATCATGGATCAGTAGACAAGACCCTTTTCCTATTAGGGTCGACACTAGCAGGCCTCAAAACCACACAGGGCCTCCTGCCGGTGCCTTATCATCAAATTATTATTAACAATAACATTAGCATGATCGATTGATTAAACATTGAGCCCCCAGAATGTAACGGGTAACAGACTCGAGCAAAACAACCTAAGCATGCTAGTAAGACACTGGCTCAAACAATAGGGTTGTAGGAGGGGTGGTGAGGCAATATCAGGGTTAAGGGATTCATGTGATAGGTTCGTAACAGAAACAATTACTACTAAGGCTGGCAGAAATAGACAACGGAAAGTATCGGTAACCAATGTTGAAAGGAACACAATGGTTCATGTGAGTGATAACTTGCCTGCAAACTCAGCAGCCGGGTACTGAGCTAGATCCTCAGAAGGGGTGCTGTAAAGATCGTCTGTCTCAACGTCGTCGTCTATTCGAGAAGAAGCAAACAAACAAGACAGAAATATAAACAATCAATATCATGGCATAGTGCACAATCATGGGATGATGCATGTCAATTTAATAGATGCATCAAAATAAACTAAGTGGACTTGGTAACACAATTTAAATGGTTCCATATGCAATTGGATTGCATATGGAAAGGGTCCATTGATTAAGTGGAAACAAATGATCTATAATTGATTAACATGTGAAAGTTTGCTTATCATGATGCATGCATGATGTTAACAACAAAATAATAACAAAAGATGCAAGTGGAAAAGGATTTTAACAAGTTTGGAAATTATTTATTAAGTTTGGAAATTTTGGGTTACTTAAACATGCCACACAAGCATTTGTTGTTTTCATCAATTTAAAGTGTTCAAAACAAATAACAAAATTCATATTTGAAAATAATACCAAATTTTAGTTGGATTACATGTTTCAAATTTTGAAAAAGGAGTTAAGATGAATTTATTATGACTTAAACAATATTAAACAAGTTTTAATTGAATTTGAAACAAGTTTGAATATTATTTGAATTTTATTTATTCAAAACATAAATTCAAATTCATAGTTGAAAAGTTCGTAATTTTCTAGTTTGAAAACATATTTTGCATGTTCAAAAATAATTTATTTTGAGCAAGTTATGATTTTAGCAAAATTTAAATGAATTAAACAAGGTTTAAATTATTTAGGCAATTTAAATTATTCAAACCATGAAACAAAATTTATATTTGAAAAGGTTATTTGAAATAGCATGGAAAACATATTTTATTTGCATTTATTGGATTAAGAATGAATTAGTTATGAATTTTTGCAAATTGCAATTGAACTATTTGAATTCAAATTTGAATTGCATTTTGAAATTTGAAAACAGGAAACAAATGATACCAACAGGTAGACAATTAAATTTAGACCAGCACACATATTTTATTTTTGTAATTTGGAGTTATAAAACAAATTTTATTTGCATTTTGGTTCTAAGGGCCAATCTGTAATTTTAGAGGACTAGGATTTGAAAACAGAAACTGTTAAACCATTTGTTACCGCACTGGAGTGTACACTGGACACTGCCAGGGGGGGGCCCAGGTCTCGCTGTGCCCACGGGGGTTCAGAGTGGCTGACAGGGGGCCCTCCCTGTCAGCACTTGGTGGAAAAAAAGATGGGATTTTTATCCCGGGGAGACAGGGATCGAACCCGCGAGCTCACCCGCTGCGCGCAAGCCTGAACCAGTGCGGCTGTTCGCGTTCGTTTGTCAGTAACCCACGCACAGTGAGGATAACGTTACAAACGTGGATCTGAAACTTTAACTGACAAACACATCCACCTGCACCCTGACGGCGACAGACAGCGGACCGGCGGCGATCACCGTGTGCTCGTGGCTGATGTGCGTGGGTGCAGCTGCTGTGAAGTGTGCGCTCGCGTGTGCGTGATTGCGGCCAGACAGGGAGGAGGTACGGTGGAGGCTCACCGCAATGTTGTGGAGGCAGAGGCCCGGGGAAGCTTGCGGCCGGCGGCGATGCAGCAGATGGCGGCGGTGATCCACGTCGTCCACGGCCCCGCTGCGGTGTCCAACTGTCGAGACATCGTAGTAGTTTTCATAGACGGGGGTGCCATGAGACTACGGTAGAGACGTGGGGTAACGGGATAGCGTAGTAACACAGAACACGGGATTTTACCCAGGTTCGGTACGTCGCGACAGTACGGCGTACCTACTCCTGCACTTCTCACTAATTGGGACTAAAGCCCGTTTATCAGGGTTACAATGTGAGGGTGTAGATCTAGCTTCTCGGCGAGGATGAACTTCTCGGCGAGTTGCGTAGAGCTTGAACTTGTGTCTAACTTAACTTGTTTAATCTATCTCCCGTCCGGCTTTATATAATAGCCGGATTAGGGCTTACAGAATAAGAAACCTAGAAGACTACGTTTAACTTGTAACTTGGAAAGCAAGGAATCCGTCTTCTCCTCCAAGCCAGATCACGCGGGCCGTGATCCGGGTTCTTCTAGAATCCGGCTTCTGCGCGTCGGACTACTGGGCCGCCCAATGGACCTAAGCCCATTACCATGTAGGCCACCCTGGTAGTCCGGCTCTTTGTCTACCATCTTCTATACCCCTATTCAGTATATATCCGACAGTAGCCCCCAGGAAGGATCAAAACTCTGATTCTCCGTCTTTCGCCAAATACATTTTGTCCGGGAAATCTTGATTCAGCAGTCTTGATTCTTTCTACTTTCCTTTTGAAGGAGATGGTAACATAAAACTCGGAACTATGAAAATCCGGCTTTTCTTCTCGCGATCCTTCGCGGAAAAGGAACTCATATCGTCAGCGTCTTAAACATGCTGACGCAAGCGCCGCTTGGTTCCACGCGGGAAACCCCTCAGCGTATCTCTGACAGATTCTCACGGGAAACGAGGAGATAGCCATCATTCCCCTGCCGTTTTATTTCCCGTAGTTTCCGGCGATCGACACGCGTCGAGCATCCAACGGTCGAAAGAGCCGTTGGCACGTATCTAAACGGGTTTCTGGCTATAAATAACCATCATCGTCCTCATCAGAAACTTTCCTCACTCCCTCACTGCCCACACCATTGACGCGCACGCGAGCTCGAGAGCAAGTCCTTGTCCCAGGCGCACTTAGCATCCAAACGCACCGAAACGCGCCACCAAAAGATGGCCTCCTCGCCGTCGTCGCCGACCCGCGCCGCCATCGATGAGCTCGTCAGCGATCTGGATCCGCAGCCAGGATCGCCTAAGCACGCCGGCGGCAAGCCGGAGAAGACTACGGCTTCCGCGGCGGGCGGAGAAAACTCTTCCGCCGCCGCGGACGTTGCGTCATCAAGCGCCGCGACAACCCCACCGTTTGCACCCGAAACGGTGGAGGAAAAGATCGAGCTCCTCGGCGACGAACTCGCCGCCGCGGAGGCTGCCGCCGCCGCCACCGCCGGAGCGGACGAGGAAGCTGAATCTGCAGGCAACTGGATTGCCTGCAGTATTCCTCCGGCTCTCCTTCCAAACTTGGAGAAGGAGGGCCTGGTACTTAAGAAGAAATGGCAGCTTCCGGAGGAAGAGACCGAGCCAACGCCGCAGAACGACGAAAGGGTAATTCTCACTTCCCACCTCTTACGAGGTATGGGGCTCCCACCTTCTTCTTTCTTCCTCCAAGTTCTTTCTCATTATAACATCCAGCCCCACAATCTTCCCCCCAATTCCATTCTATACATGGCCGGCTTTCAGGCCTTGTTTGAAGGCTACTTAGGGCTAGAACCTAGGTTAGACTTCTGGATGTACTGCTTTGGAGTTAAGAGGAACTCTTCGGAGGGCGCACTCCCAACTTGCGGGACCATATCCTTCACTCTTCGGAGATTCCGAGAGGATTGGTTCCCCAAGATCAAAACCTCAGAATCCGTCAAATTTTGGACGGGTTCTTTCTTTTATCATCCCGACGTGCCTTTTCCTAAAAAGGCTGTCGGGGTTCCACCTTTTGTGAATTCTGCCGCCGTTCCCCAGGATAACTAGGGAACAGAAGCCGTCCAAGTTCTGCCGCCAGATCTACTAAAGATCAAGCGGCGCATCGCCAAGCTCACCTCCATGGATCCGCCTCTAACTGGCATGGACACGGTTCTATGTTGGCTGATTAGGCGGATCCAGCCACTAGCCAACCACAGCGGCCGTCTCCTGTGCGACTACACGGGAGTCAAGGATCCAATGCGGACATCCGCCAAAGATTGGCCCGCAAAGGAACTTAGGCGGCGCATCAACCAGTTGGTCGCATCGCGCGACCAATACACAGAGAGTCGGCCAATGTACACGGCCGAAAACCCGGTTCCCAAGGTAATTTTTCAGTCATTTGGGTACAGTTCTATTTTTTCTCGGATTTCCTGGCTTCTGATTTTGGTCTTGCTTGTCCGACAGTTCGCGGATCTTTCAGATTCGGACTTGGTATCCGAGGCTGAGCTGGACGCGCTGCGCACCGCCGCTACCGGTGGACGCAAGCGCAAGAAGATAACTTCCTCGGAAGAAATTATCGATCTTGACGGAATCCCCGTCGCCACTTCCAGGTTATTTTCTTCTGGATTTTTCTTTTATGGGAACTTTTTTCATCCATCTCCGGTGTTTTAACCTTTTCCGGGTTTTTATGTTTTTAGCCTGCCACCTTCCACCCTGAAGCCGAAGAAGCTGAAGAAACACAAGGTTTCTTCCAGCCGAGGCAGCCAACCTTCTCCCGCCGTCGCCCCGGACACGCCAAGCACAATGGCGGAAGAGCCTACTGCAACCCCCACCACCAAGCCCCCAGAGCCCAGCCAGCCCATTGTGTCCGACACGGACACGAGGGAAAGGGCGGCTCCAGAGGTGGGAAAATTACCTCGGACTTTCGACAAGGAAATTCCCACCTTTGACAAGGATTTCAAAGCTATCAATGACGGCTTGGACGCAGCCGGGAATCTCTTCGCGGAATACGCGAAAGAGTTCAAAGAAAACTTGGCAGGTTTGCAGCGCATGAGCCAGGTATATAACTCTAGCCCCCAAGCATTAATTAAAATGCGTGCTTTTTGCTTTGATGCTTTTTGTACTCATTCTTCTCCTTGCTATGTTTCAGCAAACCTCCGAAGCCATCAACAGGGAAGTTTTCAAGAAGCTTACCATCAAGAATAAAGAAGTTAGAAGTCTTCTCTCTATTCTTGAAGAAAGGGAAGCAGAGCTGGAATCAGCTAAGCTCGCATTGTCGGAAACACAAGGTAAACATTTTCCTTCTGAAATTTCCGATTCAATTATTTGCCTAAGTTTTTTCCGAGGAGCTGGCTAACTCGGATTTTTCCCTTGCTTTTCAGCTGCATTAGCTCAGGCTAAACAAGCAGCAGAAGATTCTGGCAATGCCGAAATTCTCCGCAAGGAGAATGTTGAGCTTCACAAGAACTTTGTGAAAGCACAACAAGACTTGGAAGCCAGTAATCTGGCCCTTGGAGTTTCTAATTCCAAGGCTTCCGAGCAGGCGGAGAAGGACAAATCCACCATTCAGGATTTGACCGACGCTCTAAACCTTCGCCTGGAGGAAGTTTCCGAGATCGACAAGCTCATCGGTAAATTTCTGACTCATTTATCATCTTTCCATGTTTTACTTTTCTCTGCTTTTCCGTCTAACCCTTTTGAGTGTGTTATTGGAAAAACCAGGAGATACCCCAGATGGCACTCGGGTTGCAGGCATCCGAGCTTTCGGGGAGACATGGACTTTGATGAAGGCTGCTGCAACGCAGCTGGTAGACAAGTTTCTTCCCGAAAAATCTAGGGAGTGCTCGGAGGTTGAAAAACTTCCGGGTGCCATCATGGAGGTGGCGGAGTCTAAGGAATCTCTCCTTCGCTCCGCTGCACGGGGTGGTGCGCGCATGGCTCTTGGCCTCATGCGCATGCACTACCCTAGTGCTAAATCCTGGCGCGTGGCGTCCGGTGTCCCTCAAGGATACACGGATATGCAGCGAAACACCATCTTTGGTGAAGTCAAGGGCCACGCCACCCAGATTGCCTCCATGGTAAATATCTCCGTCAACTATCCAGAAGCGGAGATCTCTCCAATCCCCGAAGACGAAAGCAGCGAGGAGGAGTCGGATGCTTGAAGGGTTACCTGGAACCTGGATAGAAAAAATAGACAATAGGAGCATTACTGTTCTTTTAATGTAATCCAAAATGTAATGCTTCTTTTGTATGAATGAAACTTCCGTCTATTGCAGTTTAAATTATGAAATTCTTTGCAAGTTTTTTGGGTTTTATCATTCCTTTATCTTCTAAGTTCTCTGGTGTGTATGTTTTAACTGTCCTTAGTGTTTGAAATGGCTCAAATAGCAATACGAATCTTCATGCCGAGTAACTGGGGACGAACCAAGCAGTTTTTTGAAACTCGGAAACATGGACCATGCTAAAGGCATTTTTACTGACTAGTTCCAGTAACCCAACACACACACAATCAGATAAGACTTAGAGAATCCAAGGAAAGTTTTAAGTGAAACTCGGGCACACAGGCAATTCAAGTTTCCCTTAGCCGTTAACAGGCTGAAAAATCATTCAGTTTTGTAACGCCGAGTACGCAAGCACAATTCGGGTTAACGTTGAGCAATTTGTAAGATCATTGGGAAATAGATGAGGCGGAAACACCTTGCACTTATAAAGAATATGGATGACAGTATTCCGACAACTTTATTTCATGATCTCAAAAGATGTTTACATAGAATTGAACTAAGTACGGAAAGGTACATAACTTTCTAGACGTTCCCAGGCTTCCGCAATCCACTTGACTTTGTCGAATTTTTTCAGCAGCTTGTAGAGTGGTAAGGTTTTAGCCCCCAGCCAACTGATAAACCTGCTGACGGCTGCAGCGGAACCCGTCAATCTTTGGACATCTTTTACACATGTAGGTTTTGAGATGTTCAAGATTGCCTTGATCTTTTCCGGGTTAACTTCTATTCCTCTGTGGGAGACAATGAAACCCAGAAGTTTTCCTGAGGGAACCCCGAATACGCACTTAGATGGTTTCAACTTCATCTTGTAAGTGCGCAAGTTTTCGAAAGTTTCTCGCAAATCCTCAAGGAGTGTATATTTTTCCTTGGTTACGACAGCGATATCGTCCACGTAAACATGAACGTTTCTGCCAATTTGACTATGCAAACAGCGTTGCATGCAACGCTGGTAGGTTGCACCTGCGTTCTTCAGGCCAAAAGGCATGGTTATGTAATAGTACGTCCCATACGGGGTTATAAAAGAAGTCTTGATTTGATCTTCCTTTTTCATGCGTATTTGGTGGTACCCGGAGTATGCATCCAAAAAGCATAAAAGCTCGGAGCCTGCAGTGGCATCTATTATTTGATCGATTCGCGGTAACGCGAACCTATCTTTCGGACACAACTTGTTCAATCCTGTGTAATCTATACACATTCTAAGAGCAGCGGTGTCTTTCTTCGGTACTAGGACCGGATTTGCGGACCAATCAGTATGGATTACTTCCTTGATGAAATCCGCTGCTAAAAGCCGGATAATTTCCTTGCCAATAGCCTTCCGTCTTCTTCCGTCAAAACGACGGAGACCTTGTTTGACGGGTTTTGATCCGGGAATAACCTTGAGTTGGTGCTCAGCAAGTTCCCTGGGTACGCCTGGCATGTCAGCTGGACACCAGGCAAAAATATCCCAGTTCTCACGGAGGAACTTGATGAGGTCGCCTTCCTATTTGTCGGTCATCCCAGTCCCTACGACGACAAATTTTGTCGGATCTTTGGGATCTAGGATTACCTGTCTTGTATTCTCGGACGCCTTGAAACTGTCTGTTGGCTTCCGAGTTTCTTTTCCTGCCGGCATTTCTTTCGGCGATACCTCCTTGGCTAATTCCTTCAGTTCCTCCTTTGCTATAACTCTCTGAGCGCAAAGGGCGTTTTCTTTCTCCAACTCGTTTGCCAGCTTGAAATCACCAGCTATGGTGATTACTCCTCCTTTGGGTCCTGGCATTTTCAGCTTGTTATAGATATAACAGGATCTTGCCATGAATTTGGCGAAAGATGGACGTCCGAGTATTGCGTGATACACGCTTTCGAACGGCACTACTTCGAAGGATACTTTTTCCTGCCGGAAGTGATCTTTATCTCCGAAGGTGACATCTAGGGAAATTTCTCCTAGGGATCGTGCTTGCCTGCCAGGAACAATGCCATGGAAGCGTATATTGCTGTAGTTGAGCTGGGACTCGGAGATCTTCAAGTGCTTCAGTGTATCCAGGTACATTATATTAATGATGGATCCTCCGTCCATCAGCACTCTTCTTAGCCTAGTGTTTTGAACAATAGGGCTGACAACAAGAGCTTGTGTGCCGGGTTCAGGGATATTTCCGGGATGATCAGACTGATCCCAGATTATCGGTGTGTTGGAGTACTTCAAGAATTTTGGGGTTGCCGGAACAACCGCGTTTATTTCTCGAAGTGTTCTTTTGGCCACCTTTGCTGACGGGGTTGCTAAGAAAGTTAACATTGCTTCTCCGTCAACTCTCGGAAATTTGGGTTCGCCCTTTCGCTGTTGTTCCTGGATTTTGTCATCAGTGTCCGATTCACTGTCTTCTTTTTCAGCTTCTGGCTTTTGTTTGGCAGGTTTCCTTTTGGAACCCTTCCCCTTATTTCCGGATCCTGCATTGCCTTTCATATGCTTGTTTAGCCGGCATTGCGCGTTTGTGTGGGTTGGTTTCCCAAATTGCGAGTGGTGGACGCAGGGTTCCGACTTAATTATCTCCCGTTCTTCGGGAGTGTAATTGATTGGATCTGGACTGCGGCCTTTCCACTTATTCACCTTTTCTCCTCCAAAGGCTATGTTGACCTCCTTGGGCTTTGTCGTTGACTCTGGAGTTCCTTTTTTGTCAGAACGAGGGGTTTTCTTGGCGAGTATTAGTGACTCAATATTGCCTTCTCTTGCTCTGATATCGTCTTCGGCTGCAGCATGCTCATTAGCGGTTGTAAGCATAGATCCGAGATCTTTGTGCTGTTTAGAACCAACCATGAACGGTACGAGTCCGGGTTTTAGGCCATTGACGAAAGCATGCATTGCTTGTACGTCAGTTACTCCAGAGCAACTATTCTTCATTGCAGTCCATCTGGAGATGAAATCCACGTATGGTTCGTCCTCAAATTGGGTGCAACGGTTCAGCTCGTTGATGCTATTTGGGCGTTTGTATGTTCCCCGAAAACGCTGAGGAATACTCTAGCCATATCATCCCAGCTGTCGACAGTTCTTGATGGTAGACCATTAATCCAATCTCTGGCTCCGTCTAGCAACATTAGGGGAAGAAACTTGACAGCTTCCAGGTCTGTCCCATTGTTGATTTGGACGGCTGTATAATAATCTGAGAGCCAGGTATCCGGGTTTGTACTGCCGGTATATTTTTGGTAGGTTGGACCAACTTTGGCGAAGCCAGAATGCAGGGTTATCCTTCGGATCCTGTCAGTACAACACTTAGGACCAAAGTATAGATCATCCTTTTCTGCTCTATCAATGTGTGCAGAATATCTCCCGGCTGAATGGACAGAAGGGGATCTGCTCCTTTCTTTTCCATTGTTGCGCGGACGCGCTTTTCCGAGGTTATCTCTATCTCTTCCGTGTTCACGTCCTTTAGGCGGAGTTCTGCTTCTATGCCTTTCCTTATCCTTAGGAGGTGTCCGGGATCTTTCGCGTCTGTGATGTATATCATATCTTCCGGCTTTTTCAGCTGGGTTTCTCGGAGGTGGCATTATTTTGCCGTCATTCCGGTGTTTGTCTTCCCGATCGTGTGGTTTATATCCATCTTTCGGGAGATGAGGTCCGATTCTAGACGTTGCGTCCCGGTTGTATGGGTTTTTCCTGTCTTTTCTCGGATCCTCTTTTTTATCCGAATCTCCGGGTTCTTCCGGTCCAGGTGCTCCAGCAGCGCAAGTAGCTGTTTTGCAGAGGGCAGAATTATCATGCAGCCTCCCTGATCGTTCTTGGCCTCGCTGTTGCTGCTGTAATGCTTTTCCTAGGAAAGCATACACCCCTTGGAGTTTTTCCTCGTTGGAGTACAGATCGTTGTTTAGGATGGCGAACGCTGCTTCCGCGTTTTCCGCTGCGGTTTTGTATATTGGTTCGCCCTTGGCATCTTTGCCGTTTAACTGCTTTTGCCAAGATGGGTTATAGAACCTTTCTTTTGGCGGCAGTTCTTCCGGTTTTGCGATTCCGGGTAACCTAGTAGGTTTTAACGCGGATCTGTGCTTTCTCTCGTACTCCTCTATTTCTTCCTTCATGACTTTGATGTCATTATGGGTTTGTTGGAGATGTTGCCGAGATCTAAGCAGATGTTGCTGTTGCCGTTGGAAAGCGTGTCTCCTGGCTTCCAGCATCTCAGGGGGTTCATCTGGTCCCACTGGTCTTTGTAATAGCTCTTGCTCTTCCTGTTCCGTCATTGGCGGAGCAGTGATTTCCTTAGATTTCTTTTCCGCTGGCTTTGTGCCGCTAACATCTCCAACTTCCAGGTTTTCATCAGCGAGATCGGCTGATTTTTTCTTCCGGAGTTTGTATTGGAGTTTTTTAGAAGCACGGTGCTTTTTCTTGGAAGAGGGAGATTTCTTGACAGGCTCATCTTCTGTCATCTCCTTAACATTGGGGAATATCGGAGAAGTTTCTCCGTCTTCTCTCTCTTCCACCGGCGGAGGGGTTTTAGGGCTTTCCTGGCTGTCGGCACCCGTTGTATCAGCTGGTTTTGCCATTAGCACTTCATGGAATCCCTCTTGAAAGGACTTAACCTTTCTTACGAAGGCATCCTCATCTTCGTCTTCGGAGTCGAAGTTATCCGATCCGGTTTCCGACTCCAACCTCGCCTCAATGGCGGCAAGCACGGACTCTGCTTCCGAGTTCATCGTCTGGTTGACGGATGTCGGATCTTCCGTCTCTGTGACGGGTATTTGTTCTTCCGTCTCTACGACGGGTAGGTTGTTGTCTGCCTCTTGCACGGGATTTCCATCATCCGTGTTTTCAGCGATTTCGGATTGCACCATGCCGATAAAGTGTGTATCACTTTTTTGTCGGCGATCTGAGCAGAATCCGGCATCATAGTCGTCTTCGACTGGGTATAGGGCGGGTGGGATAAATTTGCTTCCACCGCAAAACCCCATTGCCTCTGCAGTTAGTCCGATAAAGATGTTAGCAGATCCGATCGGTAACACGCAGGCACTTACCAGGTGGTTTTGCGCCGGTATGTAGGATCCGTTGTCGAGGAAGCGCCCGACATCGTCGTCGAACTCCAGGCTTCCGACAGTGATCGATCTTCCAATTCCGCCGAGTATCCCAGATCGGAATTTCACGCCTGACGTCGTTTGCCCCACGGTGGGCGCCAACTGTCGAGACATCGTAGTAGTTTTCATAGACGGGGGTGCCATGAGACTACGGTAGAGACGTGGGGTAACGGGATAGCGTAGTAACACAGAACACGGAATTTTACCCAGGTTTGGTACGTCGCGACAGTACGGCGTACCTACTCCTGCACTTCTCACTAATTGGGACTAAAGCCCGTTTATCAGGGTTACAATGTGAGGGTGTAGATCTAGCTTCTCGGCGAGGATGAACTTCTCGGCGAGTTGCGTAGAGCTTGAACTTGTGTCTAACTTAACTTGTTTAATCTATCTCCCGTCCGGCTTTATATAATAGCCGGATTAGGGCTTACAGAATAAGAAACCTAGAAGACTACGTTTAACTTGTAACTTGGAAAGCAAGGAATCCGTCTTCTCCTCCAAGCCAGATCACGCGGGCCGTGATCCGGGTTCTTCTAGAATCCGGCTTCTGCGCGTCGGACTACTGGGCCGCCCAATGGACCTAAGCCCATTACCATGTAGGCCACCCTGGTAGTCCGGCTCTTTGTCTACCATCTTCTATACCCCTATTCAGTATATATCCGACACCAACAGAGAGAGAGAGTCGAGGGGGTCTGGTTCCGAGGTTTAGGACGGTAGGTAGAGCAACGAGGTGGGCGGCGCCATCGGAGATTCAGAGAGCTTCTCCGGCGAGCGATTCAGAGAGGTGGGAGGTGGCCGTGAGGAAGAAATCCGGCGGCGGGGGCGCGGGGAGCGAGGGAGGCTAGGGTTAGGGCACCTGCCAGGGGGGTCTAGGGTAGATATATAGGCGCGGACGTCGACGCGGGGCCGTCGGTGGCGATGGCTGCCGCCGTGGCATCCTCCGATGCGCGGCCGTACATAAGAAAAGGCGACGGGGGCGTCGCCGAAGGGGTACCGGGCCAGGTGGGCTGCTGCGCGCGAGGGAAAGAAGTGGGCTGCGCGCAACCCACTGCCCCTGGCTCGTTTCCTTTTTTTTTAAAAAAAAATTCCTTTTTCTGTTTTTTTTTTGTAGAATTAGGATTTGGAAGAAAAGGATAGGTTTTAGGTTAGTAAATTTTTTAGAAAAATTAGGTTAAGCTATTTAGGTTAAAAGAAAACAAATGCCAAGTTTTGTTTTCAGAAAGTTTGAAATTAAAATGCTGTTTGTATTTAAACCAAAATTTGAATGAATTTTTATATTAAGTAAACATTATGAAAACAATCCATTTTAATAGGGTGGACCCTATGGTTAAGTTGATTAAATTAGTTGATTTGATTTGGAGATTTTTATAAACTCAAGTTGGGTGCTGATTTGAAGACTTGATTTGAATTTGAAATGGTTGTTAATTAATGACTTAATATTGAAAACAAGGTTTTTATTAGGGTGACCCCTATTATTAAGTGGATTAAAACATTAGAATGGTTTGGTATTTTTATAACTTTCAAATTAGGTGCTGTTGACGATTTGCTTTGAATTTGAAACCAATTTGGAAATAATTAGTGAAAATAAAAAGCACCATTTCATTAGTTGATCTTTATGGAATGACATGAAAACAAATGGGTTGTTTTTATTTGAGACTTTTATTTGAAATGTTGTAACAGAGCAAGTATGAAATAAAGTTTGGAAATAAGTTGAATCTCAAATGTGAAACAATTAAGAACAGATGCAAAACAATTAGTAAACAATGCAAACAAGGGAATAAACATGATGACATGATGCAATACTTTGATTAAACAGGAAATCAAACATTCTAGATGGTAGGTTTTCATACTTGGGATGTTACAAATTCTCATATCATGCCATTTTTTAACTTTCTCTTTAAAGAGTCTAGTATTTTCATAGGCTTCACTTCTCCACTCATCTAAAGAACTCAAGTCAAGCATTCTTTTCTTACCGGCAAGTTTAAAATCTCTATTTAGTTCTATCACTACCCAATAAGCTTTGTGTTCTAATTCTAAAGGCAAGTGACAAGATTTTCCATAAACCATTTTATAAGGAGACATACCCATAGGATTTTTATAAGAAGTTCTATAAGCCCATAAAGCATCATTTAACTTATCATACCAATTTTTCCTAGATTTATTAATAGTCTTTTGCAAGATAGATTTAATTTCTCTATTTGATAATTCTACTTTCCCACTTGTATGAGGATGATAAGCTGAGGCAATTCTATGATTAACATCATATTTAGCAAGGGTTTTTCTAAAACCACCATGAATAAAATGAGAACATCCATCAGTCATAAGATATCTAGGCACACCAAACCTAGGGAAAATAACATCTTTAAGCATTTTTAAAGAGGTTTCACCATCAACACTCTTTGTAGGTATAGCTTCTACCCATTTAGTAACATAATCAACAATAACAAGTGTATGAGTATAACCATTCGAAGGAGGAAATGGACCCATAAAGTCAAATCTCCAACAATCAAAAGGTTCAATAACAAGAGAATAATTCATAGGCATTTCATTATGTCTAGAAATATTACCAACTCTTTGACATTCATCACAAGCTAAAATAAACTTTCGTGCATCTTTAAAAAGAGTAGGCTGATACGTCTCCAACATATCTATAATTTCTGATGTTCCATGTTGATATTATGCCAATTGCTACAAGTTTTCTCCCTTCTTTATAGCATTTTTACACGTTTTCCGGGACTAACCTATTAACAAGATGTCAAGTGCCAGTTCCCTGTTTTCTGCTGTTTTTTATTTCAGAAAAGTTGTTCTGGAAATATTCTCGGAATTGGACCCCACGAATCCTGAAGTTCCTATTTCCCCGGAGGCTTCCAGAAGTCCGAAAAGGAGTCGAAGAGGGGCCCCGGAGAGCCCTCACCATGCCTAGGCGCGGGCCCACCCCTGGCAGCGCCTGGGGGTGGTGAGGATCTCCCAGTGCCACCCTGATATCGCCCTTTCACCTATTTATACTCCCCCGAGGGAAAACCCTAAAAGAATCGGCGAAATTCCACGAAACCTTCCGCAACCGCCATCATCGTCAACCCAAGTTTCTGGGGACTGATCTCTGTTCTAGCACCCTGCCGGGACGGGGAAGTGCCGCCGGAAGCCATCTCCATTGACTCCACCGCCATCTCCATCGTCGTTGATGTCTCCTATGTCGAGGAGGGGGTAGTTCTCCCCGAGGCTGAGGGCTCTACCGGTAGCTATGTGGTTCATCTCTCTCTCCCATGGTGTGATCTATATGTGATTGTGAGCTTTGTAATATAGTTGAATAAGTAGATGTCACTCTTCATCTTGTGCTACTCAAGTCTTTTATTAATATGAACTTTGGAGTCACCTTGTCCCGCGGTGTGAAGGTGACAGTGTGCACATCGTGTGTGTCTCCTCTATGAATTGTGGTGTTTGTCTAGTACCTTCTAGGGCTCTCAAGTTGACAGTGTGGGGCTAACTAGACATGGGAATGCTTACTTTAAAGAATGCTTTTTGCAGCCCTACGCAATGATTAGTGTTTGTTATCCAACCGGAGAGGGTTAAGAGTAGCATAGTGATGTTGAGAGTGTCCACTAGTGAAAGTAGGATCCCTAGGCCTTGTTTCCAAGCATTGAAACACCGTTTTCCGCCTGTTCTGCTACATGTTTGCTTGCTGCCATATTTCTTTCAGATTGCTATTATTACTTATAACCATCCATATTACTCGCATTTCACTATTTCTTCGCCGAACTAGTGCACCTATATACCTGACAAGTATATTTGGTGTGTTGGGGACACAAGAGAATTCTTGTATCTTAATTGCAGGGTTGCTTGAGAGGGATATTTTTGACCTCTACCTCCCTGAGTTCGATAAACCTTGGGTGATCCACTTAAGGGAAACTTGCTGTTGTTCTACAAACCTTTGCACTTGGAGGCCCAACACTATCTACAAGAATAGAAGCGTGCATAGACATCAAGCTCTTTTCTAGTGCTGTTGCCGGGGAGGTAAGGTAAAAGGTTCTCACATCCTCGGGTGTGAGTGCTCGAAGTTATTTTCTTTAGATTCTGCAATTATATCTTTTTGTTTCTTGTTTTCACTAGTTAGGCTTATTTTTACTTATTCCTTGTTTTTATATTTACTAGTTAGACTTAATGGAAAACAACAAAAATATGAGATAGATTTATAATATTTATCTTGAGTTAGGACATGAAGTGTTTGAAGAGAAAATTAAAAAACCTATGGAGCTTTATTTGGATGCTAATAGCAATGTTATTAGTATGAATTCTTTGAACACCATTATTGCTAATGCTATGAAAAAGTCTAAGGTTGGGGAAGCTACTTCATATGAAAATGATCTTTTTAGTTCCCCATGCATGGAGGAGAAAATTCGCTTTGATGATGAGCCTATGCCTGTTACATATAGTAGTGATCATGATTGGGAAAAGCACACTACTTTTGATATTGAAAATGATGATATAGAAAGCTCTAAACTTGTGGATGATGTGTTTGAAAATCCTTTTTCTACTGATGATTATATGCTTGATACATCTCCTCCTAGTAAAAATGATGATATGTTTACAAATGAACACATTTCAGAGTATAACTATTCTATTGCTTATGATGATATTATTCTTCCTATATATGATGATTACAATGATGAATATGATATTTTCAGTCCACCTACTATTGAGGAGAAAATTTATTTTGATGGTACTATGCCTCCTATATTTGATGATTATGGTGATGATAAGAATAATGATAGCTATTTTGTTGAATTTGCTCCCACTACTATTAATAAGAATGACTATGCTTATGTGGAGAGTATTAATTCTTTTATGCATGTGGCTCGTGATAAGAATGTTTTATGTGATAGCTATATTGTTAATTTTATTCATGATTCTACTGAAAGTTATTATGAGAGAGGGAAACATGGTTTTATGCATCTCAAGAATATGAAGTTTCCCCTCTTTATGTTGGAAATTTTGATGTTGCGCTTATTTTGTGTTCCTATGCTAGTCACTTTGTGCTTCGTTGACTTGTTTTTCTACAATATTCTTTTCCATAGGAAGTGGGTTAGACTTAAATGTGTTTTAGATTTTCTTCTTGATGCTCTCTTATTGTGCTTCAACTCTTATTCTTATGTGACCATCTTTTAAAAATCATTGTGCCTAGCTGAAAGGCATTAAAAGAAAAGCGCTTCCAGGAGACAACCTGTTTTATTTCTCCGCTTTGAACCCGTTTTTCGTCGTTTATTTTTGTTTTCTTTGAACCTGGGTCTTGTCTATTTCCTTAGAAACCCCTATGTATCTTTTCTTTTGTGTCTTTGTTGAGCCATGTAAAACCTCTAGTGGAAAGTTGAGACTATATTTCGGATTTCTGTGTAGGAAACATATTTCTTCTGTCCACTGTTAAATTCGTATAAAATCACGGAAAATTCAAAATGACCTGAGTTTTTTTATGCGTAATCCTGGGCTATATACGCAACATTTCTTAGATAAACACTTTTTTATTTGAGCAACAGAAGATTTTCGAAAAAAAATCATCTTTACCTGCTGTCCTGTTTTGACAGATTTCTTCCAATAATTGCATTTGCATCTTAATCTCTTCCTTTTGGTGTTCTTTTGAGAAAAAGAGTTTTAAAAGAAGTTGTGACAGTAGCTAATGTGTTTATGAGTTTTAGGCTTGTGTTGAAACTGAACCATGTGAATTTATTATTTCGATTGCACTAACGTTGCTAATGAAGATTGTGAGAAGTTTGGTGTGAAGGAAGTTTTCAAGGGTCAAGAGAAGAGGATGATATGACGTGATCAAGAATAGTGAAGAGCCTAAGCTTGGGAATGCCCTAGAGGTACATCCCAACAAATTCCAAGAAGACTCAAGCATCTAAGCTTGGGGATGCCCAAGGCATCCCCTTCTTCATCGACAAATTATCAGGTCACTTCTAGTGAAACTATGTTTTTATTCAGTCACATCTCATGTGCTTTACTTGGAGCGTCTTTTATTTTTGTTTCCAGTTTGTTTGGTTTTCTTTGCTGTAATAAATAGTTGGATCCTAGCATATTTGTTTGGGAGAGAGACACTCTCCGCTTTTTCGTTAGAATACTCTTGTGCTTCACTTATATTTGTTGAGTATTCATGCTTAGATATTTTAGTGCTTCCAGCTCTTGTTTTGCATTCATCCTTTGTTCAGAGCTGTTAGCTTTTGTAGTTAGGTGGTTCTCATATGTATGTTTTCTTGGAAATAGGAATGCTATTGTCATAGTTGGTATAGTGGAAAAGATTGCATGGTCTTGTAGATCACTAAACTGCTTCACTTGAATCATTGTTGTTGTTTTGAGATATTAATTTGCTTAATGGATAAACGGGAAGGGCTAGTAAGTAGAAACTTTTAATGGTTGGTCTAAGAAACTTGAAGCTGTGCCACACTTAAATTGCCATCTGATAGAAAGAATGGTCTATGATTGCTACGAGTGATACATTTCCGATCGGGCTTCTGTTACGCGCTACGGTCGGGGTAGCTAACAGTGACTTGTCATTGCCACGGACCCTCTTGGAGTGATTTGCACTTTTCCTTGTAAGATGATTTTTTTGCTGCATTATTTTAACTTGTGAGTCTATGTTACGATTCTTGGCACTTGCACTATCCATATTTGCTAGCCTCGTCGGTACTGTGCATTGCCCTTTCTCACATTGAGAGTTGGTGCATACTTCGCAGTGCATCCAAATCTCGTGGGAGGAATTTGCTCTCCTACACATAAGCCATATATTCTTCCTCAAAACAGCCACCATACCTACCTATCATGGCATTTCCATAGCCATTCCGAGATATATTGCTGCACAACATCCACCTCCATTATGTTACTTGATGATGAGCTTCATGGTTATTTATGCATACTGCTACACTGACAAGACCATGCAGTTGGATACATCAGAGATATTTTATTGTGAGTTATGAGTACTAAAAGTGTGATGATTCATTGTAATATAGGATGTTTCCCCTACCGATGAGGATATATAAAATAAAAATAATGAAAAAGCCCAAAAAGAAAAAAAACGGGCCAAAGAGAGAATAACGAGAGAGGGGGCGCATCACTATCCTTTATACCACACTTGTGCTTAATGTTTAGCACCAATACTTCAGTTTGGAGAGAGTTTTCATATTATCATTCATTCATAACTATGTGGGGAACTTTACATTATAAAACTTGGCTTGTATATTCCAATAATGAGCCTCCTAAAATGAGCTCTAGGTCTTCGTGAGCAAGCAAGTTGGATGCACCCCCACTAGTTCCATTGGAGAGCTTTCATACACTTATAGCTCTATGTGCATCCGTTGTGTGGCAATCCCTACTCCTTGCATAGCTTCGGTTGTAAGACTTTCTTGTCTAATGACCACTTTCAGCTTTGTGAGTCTTTCTTCCATTGACCTTCCAAACCCCCGATAATGTTCTCTTAGCCATAACATCACGGTGCCAGGGACCAATGCTGAACACTTGCTTGTTTTTAGTGCGCAAATAGTTTAAGATTCAAGCATTGCATCGTGTGGAAAGCTTGACTTGATCCTAACAGGGGTTGTGACGTGCATGATATTGTTGGTCTTGAAAGCTTAAATCATCTCTCATACTTTGCACGGTTGATAGTCTTTTAGTATTGATTCATTAAAAGTTTTGCTTCTTTCTTCTTATTTGTTTATGCATTACTTGTTGATATCAAATATAGATCACAACTTTAGTTCATTTGATCCTAGTTTACATGCTCTACTTTACATATTATGATCAAGATTGTGTGGTAGCATCTCACCTCAGAAACTATTTTGTTTTATCGTTTACCTACTCGAGGACGAGTAGGAACTAAGCTTGGGGATGCTTGATACGTCTCCAACGTATCTATAATTTCTGATGTTCCATGTTGATATTATGCCAATTGCTACATGTTTTCTCCCTTCTTTATAGCATTTTACACGTTTTCCGGGACTAACCTATTAACAAGATGCCAAGTGCCAGTTCCCTGTTTTCTGTTGTTTTTTCTTTCAGAAAAGTTGTTCTCGAAATATTCTCAGAATTGGACCCCACTAATCCCAAAGTTCCTATTTTCCTCGGAGGCTTCCAGAAGTCCGAAAAGGAGTCGAAGACGGGCCCCGGAGGGCCCTCACCATGCCCAGGCGAGGGCCCACCCCTGGCCGCGCCTGGGGGTGGTGAGGAGCCCCTGGTGCCCCCTGACGTCGCCCTTTTGCCTATTTATACTCCCCCGAGGGAAAACCCTAAAAGAATCGGCAAAATTCCACGAAACCTTCCGCAGCCGTCGTCATCGTCAACCCAAGTTTCGGGGGACAGATCTCTGTTCCGGCACCCTGTCGGGACGGGGAAGTGCCCCCGGAAGCCATCTCCATCGACTCCACCGCCATCTCCATCGCCGTTGCTATCTCCTATGATGAGGAGGGAGTAGTTCTCCCCCGAGGCTGAGGGCTCTACCGGTAACTATGTGGTTCATCTCTCTCTTCCATGGTGTGATCTATATGTGATCGTGAGCTTTGTAATCTAGTTGAATAAGTAGATGTTACTCTTCATCTTGTGATACGCAATTGTTTTATTAATATGAACTTTGGAGTCACCTTGTCCCGCGGTGTGAAGGTGACAGTGTGCATATCGTGTGTGTCTCCTCTATGAATTGTGGTGTTTGTCTAGTACCTTCTAGGGCGCTCAAGTTGAAAGTGTGGGTCTAACTATACATAGGAATGCTTACTTTAAGAAATGCTTTTTGTAGCCCTACGCAATGATTAGTGTTCGTTATCCAACCGAAGAGGGTTAAGAGTAGCATAGTGAAGAGAAGATATTTAGTTATTCAATTATGTGATCATTGTTGAGAGTGTCCACTAGTGAAAGTAGGATCCCTAGTCCTTGTTTCCAAGTAGTGAAACACCGTTTCCGTCTGTTCTGCTACATGTTTGCTTGCAGCCATATTTATTTCATATTGCTATTATTACTTATAACCATCCATATTACTCGCATTTCACTATCTCTTCGCCGAACTAGTTCACCTATATACCTGACAAGTATATTGGGTGTGTTGGGGACACAAGAGACTTCTTGAATCTTAATTGCAGGGTTGCTTGAGAGGGATATCTTTGACCTCTACCTCCCTGAGTTCGATAAACCTTGGGTGATCCACTTAAGGGAAGTTGCTGTTGTTCTACAAACCTCTGCACTTGGAGGCCCAACACTGTCTACAAGAATAGAAGCGTGCATAGACATCATAGGCCAATAAAAACTTGATTGTAGAACCTTCTGTGCGGTTCTATCTCCAGTGTGATGTCCTCCATAAGCACTACCATGGCACTTTCTCAATATCTCTCTTTTTTCATGTTCTTGAACAAATCTTTGCATAATACCATCTACTCCTTTATATAAGTGTGGGCCAGCCCAAAAATAATGCCTCAAATCATAAAATAATTTTCTTATTTGCTGAGCTGTAAATGTTGGAGGCAAATGCTTGGAAACAATAAAGTTAGCATAATCTGCATACCAAGGACTATCTTGGGAGTTTAGTTTTAATGCAGCCATGTTCATTTGGAAAACTGTCATTAAAAGGAATATGGTCATAAGCAATGTTTTCTAATCTAGACAAATTATCACCAATAAGAATTTTAGCACCATTCCTATCCACAATATGAAAATCAAACTCTTGTAAAAGAATCACCCATCTAATAAGCCTAGGCTTAGCATCTTTCTTTTCCATAAGGTATTTAATGGCAGCATGATCAATGCGAATAGTAACTTTCGAATCAACTATATAAGGTCTAAACTTATCATAAGCAAAAACTATAGCTTGGAACTCTTTTTCAGTGGTAGCATAATTCTTTTGAGCAACATCGAGAGTATTACTAGCATAATGAATAAAATTCAATTTCTTATCTATTCTATGTCCAAGAACAGCACCTACATCAAAATCACTAGCATCACACGTGATTTCAAATGGAAAATTCCAATCGGGTGGTTGAAAAATAGGAGTAGTAGTTAAAGCCTTCTTTAAAGTTTCAAAAGCTTCCTTGCAATCATCATAAAAAACAAAAGGTACGTATTTTTGAAGAAGATTAGAAAGCGGCTTTGATATTTTAGAGAAATCTTTAATAAACCTTTTATAAAAACCAACATGGTCAAGAACACTATGAATACCTTTAACATCCCTGGGACAGGGCATTTTCTCAATGGCTTCCACTTTAGCTATGTCAACTTCAATACCTCTTTCGTAAATTTTATGTCCAAGAACAATTCCTTCATTTACCATAAAGTGGAATTTCTTTCAATTAAGAACAAGATTAGTTTCCTCACATCTCTGCAAAACTTCATCAAGATTGTGCAAACAGTCATCAAAAGAAGTCCCATAGACGTAGAAATTGTCCATGAATACTTCCACAATCTCCTCACAAAAGCCATGAAAAATAGCATGCATGCATGTTTGAAACGTAGCAGGAGCATTGCACAAACCAAAAGGCATACGTCTATAAGCATAAGTTCCATAAGGACAAGTAAAAGTTGTTTTCTCTTGATCTTGCTTCCTAACAACAATATGAGAAAACCCAGAATAACCATCAAGAAAGCAAAAAATGAGTTTTCTTAGACAACCTCTCTAACATTTGATCAATAAAAGGTAAAGGGTAATGATCCTTCTTAGTAACTTTGTTAATTTTCCTAAAATCAATGCACATTCTATAACCAACTACTACTCCTTGAGGAATAAGCTCACCATTTTCATTTGGCACGACGGTCATTCCTCCTTTCTTAAGGACACAATGCACAGGGCTTACCCATCTACTATCAACAATAGGATAAATAATACCATCATCAAGGATTTTTAATACCTCATTTCTTACCACTTACTTAATCTTAGGAATTAAACGGCGTTGATGTTCAACTACTGGCTTTGCATCAGGTTCTATATTAATAACATGCTGACATATAGTAGGGGAAATTCCTTTCAAATTATCAAGAGTATATCCAATAGCTCCATGGTGTTTCTTCAATATTTAAAATAACCTTTCCTCCTCTTTACCTGAAAGTTTAGAACTAATAATAATAGGATATGTTTTCTTCTCATCAATATAAGTATATTTAAGATCATCAGGTAAAGGTTTTTAATCAAAAATGGGATCCTCCTTGGGTGGTAATGTGCTACACAACTCTTCCTTAGGTAAATTGTGTTTAAACATCACTGTTGACGAAGAAGAATATCGTCAATTTCATTTCTTTCTTCCATAAATACCTCACTTTCGTAGTCCTCCATGTATTTCTGCAAAGCATTGTTAGGAGCAAGAGCCATAGAGGCAAGTTGTTCAACTCTAAAATCTTCATTAGGCAATTCAGTTTCATGAGGAGCTCTTGCAAATTTAGAAAAATTAAAATCATAAGATTTTCCATAAAAATTAGTCAATATTTTCTCCTTCTTACAGTCTATAACATCGCCACAAGTGTTCAAGAAAGGTCTACCAAAAGTTATAGGACAAGTTTTACTAGCAGCTGCACCTAGTACTAGAAAATTAGCAAGATATTTAGCTTTGCCACATAAAACTTCTACATCTCTGACAATACCAATCGGAGAGATAGTTTCTCTATTAGCAAGCTGAATAACCACATCAACTTCTTCAAGTTGACAAGAACCAATTTCATGCATGATTTATCTATAAAGCTCATAAGGAATAGCACTTGAACTTGCACCAATATCACAAAAACCATAATAGCAATGATCACCTATCCTAACAGAAAGCACATGAACACTAGTTTTCCTCGATTTACTAGGACATGAAATAATATTAGAAGCATACTCATAGAAGATAATGTGTCCATCTTGAAAATTTTCAGAGAAAAGGTCTTTTACTATAGCTACTGTAGGTTCAACTGTTATTTGTTCATCAGGTTTGATAGATTTCTTTGTACTTTTGTTAACCACACTAGCTATAATAGAATGTTCCTTTACCTTGGCAGGGAAAGGCATTTTCTCAATATAAGGTTTAGGCACAGCAGGATTAACAGTATGAACTTCTATATTTCTAGCAGGAACACAATTAACAGTATCTTTATAAGGTGCATGGTACTTGTTCCACTCCTTTTTGGGAATATTAAGATAGGAGGCAAAGGCCTTAAAACAATTTGCTAAGATTTGAGAGTCAAGACCACAAAAAGCACTAACATTATAGAAATCATCGGTTCCCATAAAAGATTTAACGCATTCATAATCGTAATTTATACCTGACTTTCTACCTTTGTCATTCTCCCATCCGTCATTCTCCCATCCTTTAGTGTTTTCTTGAATACGTTCAAGAAAATCCCATTTAGCTTCTCCTTTCATACGTTTTAATGATCCAGAAGAAGAATCATCCAATAAATCCTTATCATGAAGAGAAAGCCTTGCATAAAAATTATTGATAACAATATCACTAGGGAGCTCATGAACGTGACATTTGAGCATTAATAACTTCAGTCTCCCCCAAGCTTGGGCAATACTCTCTCCATCATGAGGCCAGAAATTATATATTTGATTCTCATCTTTATCAACCTCACTGGGAGGATAAAAATTAGAATAAAAGAGAGTTACAATTTCCTCCCATCCAATAGATCGACCATTCTTCAGCATTTTAAACCATTCCACAGCTCTGCCTTCAGTGCTAAAGAGAATAATTTCTTCTTAACTTGGTCCACTGTAATACCTACACACCTGAATAACTCACATAATTCATGTATAAAGAGTAAATGATCGCCAGGATGGACAGTTCCATGTCCAAAATAGTATTTATCCATGACATGTTCAACAAAATGGCATTAGCAGTAGTGCTCCTCAATAGAGAACCAAATGGACTCTCCATAATAAAATAAAGCAGCAGACAGAAATAAAAACATTACTCACACTAAAAGTTTCTGTTACCAATTCCACTTACCAATAGCGCTTCACTCCGCGGCAACGGTGCCAGAAAATAGTCTTGATGAACCACAAGTATAAGGGGTGTATCGTAGTACTTTCGATAAATAAGAGCATCGAACCAAACGAGGAGCAGAAGGTGTTGACAAGCAGGTTGGAGAGAGGATTCATTGTAAACAATAGCAAAAAGTTTTTTTTGGTGGTTTTTAATATAGCAGATAATAAAGTGCGAGTAAATAAAAGACAGTAATAATAATTGCAGCGAGTGGCCCAATCCTTTTTAGGGAAAAGGACAAGCCGCTTGTTTTACTTATGATGACTAAACGTTCTCGAGGACATATGGGAACTTCGTCAAGCGCTTTCATTTCATACAGTTGATTAATATTTATTGTTTTGATAGGTGTTGTGTGGGTGAACCTATTCTAATGCACCGCCCAACTAGGACTAATACATACTTGTTATTATACCCCTTGCAAGCATCCGCAACTACACGAAATAATTAAGATAAATCTAACGACAGCCTTAACTCTAGGATCCTACACTCCCGCGTGCATCGGTTTCCTAACGGGGGTTTAGGTTTTTGTCGCTCTGGCAATCCCACAATTAGTAGACAAACACACAATGCACCCCTCTAGGCCCATAAAGGTGAAGTGTCAGGTAGTCGACGTTCACATGACACGACTAGAAGAATAGCACCACAACTTAAATATCAAACCATTAGATATTACTTCAACATAATTCCACTACTAACATCTTGACTTCTCCCACATCCTCAAGAACTAAACAAACTACTCACAAGACACCATATGGATCATAATCATATGTGATATAATGATGAATAACAATCTGGTCATAAAGTGAAAACACCGATAAATCTCGTAAGGATCAACTGCTAACAAGTAATCCACATCGGGAGAGAGATCTAGTGGAAAACAACAATATAGAATCCTAATTGTTACAGTGGGACGGAGGTGGATGGTGAGGATGATGGCGCTGGTGGTGATGATGATGACGACAATGATCTTGATGATGCCCAGAGCGATGACGATGACGATGGAGATGATTTCCCCTCTCCGGGGAGGAATTTCCCCGGCAGTTTTCTCCCCGCCGGAGAGCTTTTCTCTCTCTGTGGTTTTTCGCCCCAAGGAGGCAGCGGAATATTTCCTCGATGGTTCCCTGGGTCTTAGGGTTCCCTAGGGATCAAGTACGCGAGAGGGAGCTGCTAGTGGTGTAGGCAGCACGACCAAGGGGGGGCGCCTCCAGGTGGTGTAGGCCCCTGGTGGCCCCCCTTTGGCTCCCCTCGTGGCTGGCTCCCTCATCTGGTGTTCTAAGACTTCTCCTATGCCCCCTTCTTCTTCTGGTCTTCAGAATTAGGGTATCTTGACAGTGCTTTTTCCAGCTGATTTCTGGTCTGGGTGATTATTCTCCAATAATTATCAAACATGCAAAATAAGATGAAATAACATAAGTAGTGCATCATAATATGAAATATATCGATGAAATACAGTAAATTACAATATAAAATAGTGATGCAAAATGTACGTATCAATCACTTTGGAGAAACTGCACCTGTCACAAACCTAGTTCAAGCATAGCAATGTACGTTTCCATGACACTGTTCCTGGGCCAAAAGTCGGAGTAATCACCATTGAAGGAGATTTCGTGTTTGCAAATGAGCTAGAGTTGGGAAACACCCTTTGTGTTGAACAGACCATAGCTAAGGAGGAGCTGAAAGAACTAGCAGAGGAGGCATCGCTGATAGAAATGCCGGCAGGAAAAGAAACCAGAAAGCCTGCTGACAGCTTCAAAGCATCAGAGAATACAAAGCAGGTTATCCTGGACCCCAAATATCCGACTAAATACGTCATTGTGGGGACCAGAATGTTCCACAAATTGGAAAGCGAGCTCATCAAGTTCCTCCATGAGAACGGGGATATTTTTTCCTAGTGTTCTGCTGATATGCCAGGAGTACCCCGGGAGCTTGCTGAGCACCAGCTGAAGGTTATTCCAGGATCAAAAACCGTCAAACAAGGTCTCCGCCGATTCGATGGAAGAAGACGGGAGATTATAGGCAAGGAAATAATCCAGCTTTTAGGAGCTGACTTTATCCGGGAAGTTATTCATACTGATTAGTCCGCCAATCCGGTATTAGTCCCGAAGAAAGACACAACTTTCCTCAGGATGTGTATAGATTATACTGGCCTGCACAAATTGTGTCCGAAAGATAGGTTCATGTTACCGCGAATCGATCGAATAATAGAAGCCACTGCTGACTCTGAGCTTTTATGCTTTTTGGATGCTTACTCCGAATATCATCAAATACGCTTAAAGAAAGAGGATCAAATTTAAATCTCTTTCATAACGCCCTATGGGACATATTACTACATAACCATGCCTTTTGGCTTGAAGAACGCCGGAGCTACATACCAGCGGTGCATGCAAAGATGCTTGCGCAATCAAATAGGCAAAAAACGCCCATGTCTACGTGGATGAAATTGCCTTTGTTTCCAAGGAAAAGCATACACTCCTTCAGGATTTGCGAGAAACCATAGATAACTTGCGCACTTACAAAATTAAGTTAAATCCATTAAAGTGTGTATTTGGGGTCCCCTCAGGAAAACTTCTAGGTTTCATTATTTCTCGAAGAGGAATCGAGGTAAAAGCATAAAAGATCAAAGCTATTCTGGATATCAAAAGACCTACGTGCTTAAAAGACGTCTAAAGGTTAACGGGTTATGGAGCCGACATAATCAGGTTTATAAGCCGGCTAGGTGATAAAGCTCTGCCATTATACAAATTGTTGAAGAAATCCGAAAATTTTGTTTGGACAGAAGAGGTAGACAAAGCATTACCTAAGCTAAAGGAAACTTTAATGAAATCCCCGACTTTGGCATCCCCGACTTTGGCATCCCTAAACAGAGTTATTAGCGCTGTGATAATTGTGGAAAGAAAGAAAGACGAGCAAAGCATTCCAGACCAGCATCCGGTATATTATCTTAGTGAAGTATTCTCGAAATCTAAGCCACATTATCAAAAACTGGCATAAGGCATATTTGTTGCATCCCAAAAATTACGTTATTATTTCCAAGGACACTCCATAAAAGTGGTTAGAAAAGCACCACTAGGGGATATCATAAACAATGCAGATGCAGCAGGCAGAGTCGCCAAATGGGACCTTGATCTTGCGGCATTCTACATTAAGCCAAGGGCTACTATCAAGTCTCAGGTGTTGACGGATTTTATCACTGATTGGACAAAAGCTATGGAAAACACCCCGATGCCAGAGTCTGAATATTGGATCATGCATTTTGACGGATCCAAAAGGAAGGAAGACTCTAGCGCAAAAGTAGTATTAAAATCACCAAAAGGCAACACAATTGTGTATGTGTTGCAAGTTCATTTCAATTCCAGTAATAATGTGGAAGAATATGAAGTAATACTTCACGGCTTGCATATTGCAAAGGAGATAGGTGTCAAACGCATCTTATGCTATGGAGACTCGGATTTGGTGCAGCACCAGCTTAACCAGAGATGGGATGCTAAAAGCCCCATAATAGCGGAATGTCTAAGGACTATAGACGAATTCGTCAGTATGCTTCCTAGGATTTGAGGTAAATCATGTAAAGCGGGAAGAGAACTGGAACGCGGATGCATTAGCCTGAATGGTCTCGGAAAGGGTAAAAAAATTACCACCGGGTGTATTCGTTCAACATTTGTTCGAACCATCTATCAAAGGCGGAGATGTAGATTACCCCCTAATTTCCGAGTTAACCGAAGTACTGTTCGTAAGCTCGGATTGGACGGTAACATAGCTGAATTTCTTAGTCGATCAAAATTCCCGGATGGAGCATATGAAGTCTGTCAAAGGCAGATAAAGCGCCGATACAAAGGATACACAATAATTAATGGTTACTTGTATAAACACAGCACATCCAGAATCTATCTACGTTGTATTTCACCGAGAAGAAGGATGGATAATGAAGCAAGAAATCCATGTGAGAGATTGCGGGCATTATGCTCAATCAAGAGCATTGTGCATAAAGCATTCCGAGCAGGGTTTTTCTGAAATACAACCAAGAAGGATGCGGAACACATAGTTAATACATGTGACGGATGCCATTATTACGCCAAGCAGACGAATTTGCCGGCCTAAGCACTCAAGACTATCCCCATTACTTGGCCATTCACGGTCTAGGGGCTAGATATGATGGGACCATTCAAAACTGCAAGAGGCAGACTAACACATTTACTCGTTGCAGTAGATAAGTATACCAAGTGGGTGGAGGCTAAACCCATAAAAAAGCTTGACGGTGTGACTGCCTAGCTTTTTTTAGTAGATATAGTCATGAGATACGACGTACCGTAGAGCATAATTACAAACAACGGAACAAACTTCTCCATTGGAGAGCCAGCAAAATATTGCAAGCAAACTGGAATTTGCCTTGATTTAGCATCACTGGCACACCCACAATCCAATGGACAAGTTGAATCTATGAATAGTTCTATTCTGCAAGGGATACGTCCAAGACTCGAATCGCCTCTTCACAGAGCAGCAGGAGCATGGGTAGAAGAGTTGCCTTCCGTGATTTGGAGCATACACACAACGTCGAATAGATCAATGGGGCAGACGCCTTTGTCTAGTTTATGGAGCAGAAGCGGTACTTCCTATGAATATGATCATGATAGCCCCAGAGTGCAAGCATACGATGAGGCGAATGACGAATGTGCACGATAGGATGATGTCGATCTTCTCGAAGAAGAACGAGAACTTATGTTACAAAGATCCACCATTTATCAACAAGGTTTAACGGCGATATCATAACCGGAAAATCAAGCACCATTCTTTCAAAGAAGGTGATTTAGTGCTAAGAAGGGTGTAGGAAAGAAACCACAAGTTATCCCCAGTATGGGAGGGACCTTTTGTCATTAGAAAAGCTATGGAAAATGGGTCATACTACCTTGTAGATATTCGGGATGATGAAGAACACCCGAAAAATAAGAATCGCAAGAGGAAAAGGCACACAGACATAGATCTAGGGGAGACAAACAACCATGGGAAGACCCGCCGAGGGGAGAAGGTGTAGTTATTCCGGATTATCAAACCACTTTCCGGCCAAGGAAGGATTAAAGGTGCTTTGAAGAATCATTTTTTAGCCCATCAATGTAAATAGCCATCTTCATAAAAGCATTCTTCTAGCTTTACCTTGAAGTTCTGGTCAAAAGACGGAACGTCTTTATCAAGGTAAACGAAACACGTCCTTCATTCTTCTGGATGCACCACCCTTTACTGCACATCTGGAATGGATGTATCAGGCTAGCTGGGCTGGCTAAGAGGGGGAAGATATTCGTCCTGTTGAGGGGAAGGATGCTCTCCAAAAAGATCCGATGTAGGAGTATCCGGGCCGACAACGGGAGAAGGCTATGGCTCTCAATGGCCGAGCACCTTTAGCTTTTTTAATTTCTTCCCCTTCAAAGGGGAGGAGAGAGACTGAAAAAAATGAAAAAACAAGATTAAGGGTTAATGCAAACAAACTAGTGCAAGAAAATAAAAAGGTATGAAAATACCTGGAAGTTGCGATGGCTACGCCGTCCAGGTTTATGGATTCTGAGGTAGAAGCAGCCTTCTTGCGCTTCCTACCTCCAGTCGCGGCAAACCTGGCTTTCAGGGTCGCCTCTTCCTCTGTAGAGACAACTTGGTCCTCTGGGAGAGTCTCAAGCTGCAAAGCATGAAAAGAAGTTAGTAGGCATTCATGTGCGCAAAGTGTAAAATTTCCTCAAAAGACAAAAGCATGAATTACTTTGGGAGGTGGGTTTTATGCAGTATACATGGCAAGGCTTTCCAAGTACTGGGAGTGGGTGGAAATAAAATGGTTCACCCTCTTCCAGAAAATCTTGTCAGACATTCCAGTCCAGGTTACCCGCATGGAATCTTTTGGGCCTTTCTAGGTGCAGAGAAGACGGCCGGAGCAGTGAGAAAGAGGCTGAAGCCGCTGCCACAGTCACCACAAGACTGTGTTCATCCCCGTAAGAGGTGGTAAGGACACAACTAGCTTGGAAATATGCCTTTTAATCCTTAGAAGATTTGGCGGCAGTTCCTGGACGGTGTCCGCAACCCAGTTATCTCTAGAAGAGGCGGCAAAGTTGTCGAAAGGTGGAATCCTCGTATCCCTTCCGGGATAAGGGATATCCTGATAGTAAAAGAAGGAACCCCTCCAATGTTTGACTAATTCTGAAGTTTTGATTTTTGGGAACCATTCCTTTCTACCACGATGCAGATTGAATGTGATCGTTCCACAGACGGGAGGGAGACCGTCAGAAGTATTACGCTTCACGTAGAAGCAGTATTGAAATAAATCTAACATAGATTCTATTCCTAGGTATCCCTTAAATAAGGCTTGAAAGCCGGAAGGTAAAGAATGGAATTTAGGGAGATTGTGAGGATGGACGCCATAGTGCTGGAAGACTTGCAGAAAAAGGCGAAGGGGGGGAACCCATACCTCGGAGAATGTGCGATGGGAGCATAACCCTTTCTCCGTCTTCTGGCTTGGATTCTTACACCTCTTCCTCAAACCCCCACTTATTCTTAAGGATAAATCCATCTTTCTCCAAGCTTTGGAGGAGAGTCGAAGTTATTGATCATAGGATCCAGTTTTTGGCTTCAGCCCCCTCCTTCTTCTTCTTCTTCTTCGCCTCTGGCGGCCGCCTCGATCTCTGCGTCCTAGCCGGTGCGGGGATTGTTTTCCTCACCCCCAGATTCCGATATTGGGGGCTGCAGAGCGGTGGAAGGAGGAGGCATTGTAGATCCAGCGAGGATGCTAGCGTTTCCCCCCGTCGATGAGCCTGCAGCAACCTCCGGCGCGGCCATGGAGGCCCCTGGAGCAGTAGATCGAGCGACGGAAGAGCCCGCAACAGTTGGAGGTGTATTTGTTGTGGCGGACGCGGGCGTTACCGTGGGGTCAGTGGTGGACGCGAGAGCGCTGGTCTTTCCTCCGGTAGCCATCGTGGAGTGAGATTTCGCCGGGCGTTAGCCGGAACCGCCGATGATGAAGCACTCCGGCGAAGAACTTCACTCTTGTTTCTTTCGCTCTCGAAGTGGGAGCTCTCGAGTGCTTTGTCTCGGGGGAGTCACGGTGAGTGGGAGTGGAAGAATATGAATTGAGAAGGCAGAGCAGCTCTTAGGCGTTTCACATTGAGATTGCTCCAACGGCTCAATTAGCCGTTGGATGCATGTCGCATGTCCCGCCGAAAATCCAGGATATGGTGAGTTGGCGTATTGAAGCCTAACCCCCTCGTTCCTCGCGCAAAAATCTAGCAGAGATTGCTTTTTAGGCTTTGACCAAATCCAAACAGCAGTGACATAGGTATGGTTTCTGCGCTTACGTCACGGATGACATGTTCCTTCTAAGCGAAGTTTGCATAGAAATGTCGGATTCCCCAAAAAGACATCTTTGGCGTGAAAATGTTTTGGAAAAGAATATTCAAGACTGAAGGTCGTCTTTTCTAAATTCATTGCTTTCTGGAAAAGACGAAGGAATGGAGGTCTTAATTCTCCTTGGGGGCTACTGTCGGATATATGCCAAATAGGGGTATATCCGGCATTGGCCGAAGGCCAGATTACCCGGGTGACCCAAAGGCAATGGAGCAAAGGCCATTGTGCGGCCTAGTAAGCTGACGCAAAGGAAGGCGGATTCTAGAAGAACTGGGATTACGACCCAATACGTAATCCGGCCTAGAGAAGAAGCCGGATTCTTGCACGACAAGAATAGGAATAATTTCCTTAGCCTCTGCGCTCTCCTTCCTATAAGCCCTAGTCTGGATGAATATATAAAGTCGGACAAGAAGCCGCCTAAGGGCATATGGTCACAAGATAGCGAAACCTAGACTCACATTGTACTTTGTATACATCAGACTTTAGCCCTGATTTAGTAAGATTGCAGGAGTAGGGCGCCGCCTTTGTTGCGACGTACCGAACCTGGGTAAACCTGTGTCCCCGCCTATGGAAATTTCCCTACGTTTCCACCCACGATCTACTCAAAGGATTATGGCACCCCTTCCATGAACCATACTAGGAACACTCGACACAAAATAAAAAAGACGCTCCAAGAATAACACATATCATGTGAAGCAATAAAATTATAGTGTTTTGAGAGAAACCTGATATTTTTGTTGATGAAGAAGAGGATGACTTGGGAATCCCCAAGGTTTGACGCTTGTACTTCTTGGATATGTCTTCGGGTGACATGGGCATCCCCAAGCTTGAGCCTTTGTCCATCCTTCATATCATCACATCATTCTTCTCTCCTTACACTTGAAAACTTCCTCCAAATAAAACTTCCTCCCAATCTTCATTAGTAACGTTAGTGTAATTAAAATAATAAATACACTTGGTTCAATTTCAACACAATTCTCACACTTGAATTAAAACATTAGCTACTGTCACAAATTATTTTAAAGCTCTCCCTCTCAAAGAACACCAAAACAAAGGGATTAAGATGCAAATGCAAATATTGGCAGAAATCTGTCAAAACAGAACAATCAGTAAAGATGATTTCTTTTCAAAAATATTTTGTTTCTCAAATAAAAAAGTGGCAAACTAACGAAGGTTAGACAACCTGGGGCATGTTTCTTTTTCTCAAAGCAATCCGTCATTCTGTGTGAGAGATATGATTTTTTTGGTAACATCCCAGAAATCTGTTTCAGAACAACAACTTCCCAAAAGCGAACTACCTCTCAGTTGGAGGTTAAGCTTGGCATAAAAAAGGATAAGGAGAGGTTGCTACATAGGTAACAACTTCCAAGACACAAAAATAACAAAATAGAACACAAGAAAACAAAGGGAAAATAAAAGAAAACAAAGTGGGTTGCCTCCCACAAGCGCTTTTCTTTAACACCTTCCAGTTAGGCATAGTGATTTTAAAAGATGATCACATAAGAAGAACAATTCAAGAGCAATAAGAGAGCATCAAAAAGAAAATAGAGATCACATTTAAGTCTAACTCACTTCCTATGCATAAGAATATTGTAAATAAATAATTCATGAAAGCACAAAGAAACTGGCATAGGAAAGCAAAACAAGTGCAACTTCGAAAATTTCAACATAAAGAGGCGTGTTTTACTAACATGAAAATTCTCACAACCATATTTTCCTCTCTCATAATAACTTTTAGTAGCATCATGAATAGAATCAACAATATAAATATCACATAAAGCATGATTATCATGAGCCACATCCATAAAAGAATTATTACTCTCCAGATAAGCACAATCATTCTTATTAATACTAGTGGGAGAAAATTAAACAAAATAGATATCATTGTAATCATCATAAATAGGATGCATATCATATTCATGATAAATTTTCCCCTCAATAGTGGGTGGACTGAAAATATCATATTCATCATTGTAATTATCATATATTAGAGGCATAGTATCAAAGTAAATTTTCTCCTCCATGCTTGGGGAACTAACAAGATCATATTCATAAAAACTGGCGTCCCCAAGTTTAAAGTTTTCCATAGCATTAGCAATAAGGGTGTTCAAAGAATTCATACTAATAACATTGCTACTAGCATGCAAATAAAGTTCCATAGGTTTTTAAATTTTCTCTTCATACACTTCATGTCCTAACTCAATATAAGTCTCATAAAGATCTCTTGTATTTTTGTTGTTTTTCATTAAGACTAACTAGTGGAAATAAAAACAAGAAACACAAAGATAAAATTGCAAGAGCTAAAGATATACCTTCAAATGCTAACCTCCTCGATAATGGTGCTAGAAAAGATCTTGATTTCTACTACACATTACTACTCTTGTAGACTATGTTGGGCCTCCAAGCGCCTAGGTTTGTAGGACATCAACAAATTTCCCTCAACTGAGTAACCCAAGGTTTATCGAACTTCGGGATGTATAGGTTGAATTTATCCCTCTAAAGTAACCCTGCAATTAAGATATAATAATTCTCCTTCGTTCCCAACACACCCAATACAATTTTCAGTTGTATAAGTGCACTGGTTCGGCGAAGAGATGATAAAATATGGATGCGAAAACAAGGTGTATTAAATATTTAATAAAAATGGCAGCGAGCAAACAAGTAGTAAAACTAAAAGAAAACGATATAGCAATGGTGGAAAACAAGGCCTAGGGATCATACTTTCACTAGTGGCAACTCTCAACAACATTAACATAATTAAATATATAATACTTCCTCTAACAACATGCATGAAAGACATAGCTCGAAAACCGTACCTCGCGAATCAAATAGGATGATAATTGCGTAGGGTTACACAAGCACACCTCAAAGTTCACGTTCCCGTAAAAGAACACCCCAACCATGTCACTTTGGGCGTCCAAAAATAATACTAATAAACAGCACCACATATCTCTTAAATAATACCTTCCTAATCAATCTACATCACCCGCACTGTCACCTTGGCACTATAGAGATTATACTAAAGACAAGCATCAAGAAACCTCATGATTCCAATTAAATCCAACATAGTAAGGAAAAGTTCATGATAATTATCCCTCTAATTCAAGGTCCATAAAGTCACAGACGACACCCGCACTGTCACCATGGCACCGTGGAACAAAGGTGACTCCAGAGAATTATACTTGATAAAACCAATTGAGTACATAAATTCCATTACATAATGAAGGGGAAACATCATAGATTCAACAATGATAACATAACACATGATCATAATCAAGATCACATCATGAGAGAAAAAGATAACAACATAGATACTATCACGAGCCCTCAGCCCCGAGGAGGGAGTACTCCCGCATCATTGCGGGAGGCATCAACATCGATGAAGAGGCCTCTGGTGACGATTCCCCCCTCTGGCAGGGTTCCAGAGTAGGGCTGTAGAATTCCCCGATTGGACTTTGAGGTGACGGTGCCTCTCTGTATGTTTCTTGGAAAATAACTCCGTTCCCCTGATTTTTAGGATAAAAGGAAATTTATAGACGAAGGGGGATGAGAGTCCGTGGCCAGCACCCCTAGGGGCCCACCAGGTGCGGCCTAGGAGAGGGCCGCGCCTGGCAAGAGCCTGGTGGCCCCTTGGCCCCTCTCTGTCTCCCCTTTGGACTCCATCTTCGTTCCGGCTAAAATTTGATATCCGTGGATTTTTAGCCGTTTACGAGAATATTTCCTTAAGAACTTTTCTGAAATATAAAAATAGCAGAAAACATCAACTGGCCTGGGGTATCTTGTTAATAGGTCGGTCTATGAAAACATCTGGAAAACGAAAGAAAAACATGCAGAAAACAAAAGGTATTAGGTAGAAAACAAGCCTGGACCATCAAAAATTATAGATACGTTTGCAACGTATCAGCAGGCGCCAAGTCAATCCAAATAAATCATTCAAAGGAGAATACCACAATACCATGTTTAAATATGAGGAAACAACACATGATTTAATTTCAATGGAACATTAAGAACTCTAAGATATTTGAGACTAGTCATGATACATCATATACTACTAAGAACACAATAAAAATAACATCTAACATGAAATCCCAAAGTCTAAGCCACAGTCAAAACAAGCTTCCTATTGCACCACTATAAGCATGAAATATTTTACTCTTCTCCAACACCAATCAACTTATTTGAAAGAAATATCAAAGAAAATAATCATTAAAGCACATAATTATAATAATATATCACTTAAGCAAACCAAAAATCTCTGAACAAAATTCGAGTGAAAAACAAGAGCTAAATGTAATACTAGCAAAAACTGAACACTTCTAGAACAATAAGAGTGAAAACTAGAGTGTTCTAGACAATGAAGACGGAGCGTGTCTCTCTCCAAACTAAAATATACTAGGATCCAACCAATTATTACAGCAAGAAAACAGAAAAAAAATATGAAAGAAAAATAAAATGACACTCCAAGAATAACACTTATCATGTGAAGGAATAAAAATATAGTGTTTTGAAAGAAACCTGATATTTTTGCTGATGAAGAAGGGGATGCATTGGGCATCCCCAAGCTTTAACACTTGTACTTCTTGGATATGTCTTGGAGTGACATGGGAATCCCCAAGCTTGATATTTTTATCCATGCTTCATCTTCTCATATCATCCTTCTATCTCTACACTTGAAAACTTCCTCCACCTAAAAGTTCTCACAATCTTCATTAGCAACATTAGTGCATCAAAATAATAAATCTACTTGGTTCAGTTTCAACACAAGTCTAACTCTCCATTTAAAACATTAGCTACTTTCACAACTTCAGGCTCTCCCCCCTCCCCGAAAGAATCACAAAAGAAAAAGATTAAGAGGCAAATCCAAATATAGGAAGAAATTTGTCAAAATTGAACAACATGCAAAGATGGTATTTTTTGAAAACCTTATGTTGCTCAAATAAAAAGTTGGTCAACTAAAGAAATTTATATAACAACCTGGCGCAGGTGCCCAGAAAATATCGAAACTTCCTCGCGTTCTGGCTGAGAGAACCAAGGTTTTTGGTCAAGCGCAAAAATCTGTACAAAAAACATTAAGTTCCGCAAATCACACTACCTTTCTATTAGAGGTTAGTCTCGGCACAAAAACAAAATAAAAAGGATAAGGAGCAGTTGTTACAGAGATAAAACTTCCAAGAATCAAAGAAATCAAAAGAAACTTAAGGAAAACAAAATCAAAACAAAGTGGAGACATAAGGGAGAGAACTACCATCTTGCTACTGCTATGGACCCAAAGTCCCAAGATGAACTACTCACGCATCATCATGGAGGAAATCATGGCAATGAAGAGGCATCCGGTCGCAATTCCCCCCTCTGACAGGGTGCCAGAACAGGGCTGCAGAAGCCCTAGATTGGACTTTTGAGCTGACAACGGCTCTCTTTATGTTTCAAGGAAAATGACTCTATCCCCGAACATTTTAGGGTTTAGGGCGTTTTATAGGCAAAGAGGCGTTGGCCAGTGCTCCCAGAGGCCCACCAGGCATGGCCTAGGGTGGGGCCACGCCTGACACCCTCCTGGAGCCCCTAGCTCCCTCCGGCTCTTGTTTGAACTCCGTATTTGTTCCGGGTAAAATATGATCTCTGTGGATTTTCAACCCTTTCCAAGAATATATCTTTTAGAACTTTTCTGAAATAGAAAAATAGCAGAAAACAACAACTGGCCCGGGGCATCTCGTTAATAGGTTAGTGTATGCAAACATCCAGAAAACAAAGGCAAAGATGTGGAAAACATCAAAGAATTGGATAGAAAACAAGCATGGAGCATAAAAAATCATAGATACGTTTGCAACGTATCAGTAATCATTAAAACAACTAGAGGGATGTTGTTTTTTAGTAGGAGTTCACATAGTAATTTGTGAATTAACTTGAACTTAATTTATCATGAACCACCAATCGAAATGAATTTTCATAAATTGTATTAGTCATTGGAATCCACGAAACTACCTTACACTTAGATTGTTAATTGAGATACAACTGTTATGATCTGGTAAAAACCATTTTCGATTGGTACCGTATTAGTGAAATTTAAAATTGAGTCATATTGTACATTTTTGGTATAAATAACCTAGCTCCATATGATTAATGAGTGATTGATCTAGAGAGCAAGTTAATCTTACTTAGAACCCATTGTCATGCTTTACTTCCATAATACTTTATCTTCAAAAGAATGTTTTGAAAATCAAGGTGATCCCGGAACTGAAAAAGAACTATTTTCGAAAACAAGCATGGTGTGAAAGATATATTGATATCCAGAGCTATGTTTGTGGCAACATGACTGAGTGTAATTTAGTGTGATAATGTGAGCTTCTATTATTCGAATATATAAAAGGATTGAAGACGCTAGGCGTTTGAATCTTCCAAGAAGTTGGGTCTTATATTATCCTATAAATTCCTTCCTTCGAGCTATAGTAGCTTCATCACAAAATTGTTATGATGGGATAGATTCAAAGTATGTGTAAAAATTGTTTACTATGCTTGCAGATTTCAAAGAGTGGAATCCGGAAGAATGCTAATAATATGGTGATATTAGTAGAACAATTAACTTCAAAGAATGGCTCAACGGGTGATAGTATATGACTAACACGCCAAGAAAAATGTGCTAGTTCGACTAGAATTGTTTGATGTTGAATGATTCTTCTGTAAAGAAAGTGAATATTGAAAATATAATTACGAAAGGTACATGGCAGAAAACAAAATATCTGGAAAAGTCATCCTCGGAAGTATATGCTTGATATACAAGTTATAGATGTATTGCTGGTTAACAAAGTACTGTTTTGGGTATTTTGATACCCGATTGGTTGGTATGAATTGTCATACAAAGAAACACAATGCAAGAAATACAAGGGACTTAAAATAACTAGTAAACGATGTTGTATGAATCACGACAATAACGGAAATAAAGTGTTATTGTGTTCACTATCGTATCGAACCAAATCTTCAAGCTTTATTTTAAGAACTTAATAAGTTGTTATTTTGTTCCGGTCTTTTGTGAGAACATTTTTCAAACTATGACCATATTCCATAATTGATGGATGAGTTTATATAAATTGTGTTAGTAAATTAAACATCTATAAGACTAAATGCTAAAGGTCGCAAGACGTAAAATTAAAGAATTTCACTTAAATTGTGACATCGCCATTTTAGTTCATATTGGAAAGGAAAACATGAAGGAACTTCATGTTAAAGGACTTCCGGAGTCATTTTGTTTTGAATAAATTGACGCTTGTGAGACCTCTTCCAAAAGGTGACTAAAACTCCGTTCATAGGCTAAAGTAGAATGGACGACTAATTTAATGGAGATTATACATATTGATGTATATGGTCCATTATGTGGTGGTGGATTAATTTTTCCTTCATAAAATTACACCGATGATTTGAGTAGATATACGAGTATATCTATTTAATGGGAAAGAAGGTTGAGATTTTTGAATTAGTTCAAAGTATTGTTAGTATGACGTAAAAATCTTCTTCACAAGAGAATCAAGTATTTATGATTGGATCATAAAGGATATAGTTTCAGTTACGAGTTTAGCAAAACATCTCAGGAGTTGCAGAATTGTTCTACGACTTATCCTTCTCGAAAACCCCACACAAGAATGGATTGTTTGAGAGACATAATCGGACCTTGTTGTACGTGGTAAGATAAATAAAATTCCATTATATTTTGGTAGTTTATACATTAGAGACTATGGTTTTTACACTGAAAAGAGCGTCATCATGATCCTTTGAAATTGGAACCCTATAAGTTATGGCTTGGGTAGTGCCCCGAATTGTCTTTTCTTAAATTTTGGTATGAATAGCATGTCTAAACTGTTTACAACCAAAATAAAAATAAATATATGTTTATAAGGTTATCCCAAAGAAACCATTGGGCATTTCTCCTATCAGCGAACCAAAAAAAAATGTTGTTTATTAGAAAGGGTTGATTTCTCGAGAAAATAGCTCTTGCGAAAGAAGTGAGTGGGAGGACAGTACAAACTCAACGAGATTAGAGAATATTTATTATCATGTCAAGAGTAGCGCAACACTGGAAGTTGTTGTGGGGCTTCTATTTTGACTAAGAACAAGACACTACATGTGTTGTAGATACTTTGAATGAGTTTGCAAACTGAACCACGAAGGTCGTAAAAAATCGTAATTAGACCAACTTGTAAGTTTGAGAATGAAATGTTGTTTTGACAACAAAGGACCTGCAACTTATAAAGAAAGCAAATGATGGGCCCTGACTTCATAAATGGGCTATTAGTCATTATATCTGAGATAGTATCCCTATATGAATGACAAGTATGTGACTTGGTAGTCCTTTCGAAAGGCATGAAGCCTAACGATTGCAAACAGGTCTATATAACAAAAAGATATGGATATTAATATCCATTGAAAGTTTGACTTGTCAAAAAGATGTTTTCAACAAAGTTCAAAGAGTTGACTACAACAAGATTTTGATCTTCTGTAGTGATACTTTAGTCTTTGTGGATAGTTCTAACAAAAGTTACATATTTTAATATGGCAGTTGAATAACAAAACCAACTTTCCTCTCTAGAAAGTTTGATCAAGGATGTGTATTTGATACGGTCTGAGAGTTTTGTAAATTTCAAAAGGTTTCTAGAAAGGTATGAAAACTTCAATGGTTGAAGTAAGCATAACAAAGTTGGAATCTTTACTTTAATGAAGTTACCAAAAGATCTTGATTCCATCATGAACGGTAAAGATGCTTGTAGAGTTACAAGAAATATGTATTTTAAATTAACACGGTTAAGATTTGTAATGCTTATAGAGTTACAAGAAATATGTATTTTAAAATAACACGGTTACAAGAAATATGTATTTTAAATTAACACGGTTAAGATTTGTAAAGATGCTTGTAGAGTTTTGTAAAGACATATTTCTAATGCTTTATGTAGATGACATATAGTTGATTGGAAAATATGTATTTTAAATTAACACGGTTAAGATTTCATATTAATGAAAGGCTTATGCTATAGAGATATTTTGCATCAATATCTATAGAGACAGATTGAAGCGCCTGATATGGTTGACTCAAAGTACATAGATGAAGTATTGAAGTAAGTCAATATCGAAACGACAAGAAAGGGGTTGTTGCCGCATGGAAATGAATTGATCAATATTAAAGGGTTTTGATGCTTGATGAGCAAAATTAAAATTGACATTTCAAAGTCATGTGTTCCATGATATGTACACAACCAGACAAATGCTACAAAGTGTTATATCAGGATAATTCATATGATGATTGGGCAATAGTGGGAGAGATCCTTATGTATTTTAGAAATACTAAGGATATGTTTTCCTATGTAGTAATGACAAACTATTCGTTGTAATATGTTACACTAATAGTCTTGTCATCCATTCAAATAAATCTATCTCTATTAAAATATGTGTTGAAGGGTGGAACAATAGGCTGGAAAAGTTCCATGCTAGATTTGAATGAGTTTCAAAATTAAAGTATTATGACACATACCACAACAAAGGCTAAGTATATCGTTATGTTGACAAAAAAATAGGAGTATTCTGTGTCAATGCGTTATTTATGGAACTTGGAGAATTTCCAAGAATGCTGATACTATGAAGCTACATTTTCACAATGTTAATAACATTAGTTCAAGCTGCAGAATTAAGGTCTCACCGGTTGACCAAATATATATAAAGCCATCTCATTAGAGAATGAGTGATGCGTGTAGACACAAAGACATGCAAATACAATCAAACCTAAACATGTCAGATCTTTTGATAAAGTTTACCACATGCGAAGCATGGTAATAACATTGGAACACCATATGTGTTAAGTGCTTGCTTATTGACTCTAGTGCAAGTGCGAGACTGAAGGGAATATGCCTGAGAGGCAATAATAAAGTGGTTATTATCTTATTCCATGTTTATGATAAATGTTTATTTCTCTTGCTAGAATTGTATTAGCCGGGAATGTTGATAGACGTGTGTCTAATAAAAAAACAAGAGTTCCTAATAACGCCTCTCGTTTAACTAGCTCGTTGATTAACTGATGATCAAGGTATCCTGATCATGAACATTGGATGTTGTTAATAACAGGGTCATGTAATTGGAAGAATGATGTGATGAACATAGACCCAAACTGAATATAGCAATGTGATCAAGTCATTAAGTTTACATTGTTATATCAAACATACGTTGTAACCCTAATCCTTAGACCATGATATCATGTCATTCACTAACACGGAGAGAGTACTTTGATGACATTAAACGTCACACCTTAACAGGGTGACTATAAAGGTGGCGTTGAGTATGCGGAAAGTATTAGTTGTGGATCATGGATCAAGACCGGGATTTTTTCCATCCAAATGACAGAGAGATATACTCTGGGCCCTCTCGGTGATATCACATGGACATTGCTTGCAAGCACGTGACTAGGTCACATGGATGTCATATCACGGAATGAGTAAAAGAGTACTTGTCGGTAATGAGATCGAACTAGGTATGGTTGATACCAATGATCGGATCTCGGACAAGCAAAATATCGTGAGACAAAGGGAATTGGTTATGATGTTTATGGTTCACATGATCACTAGATTCATCGTTGAATGTGTAGGTGTCCTGACAGATCTCCAGGTCATGCTGTTGACTATTGATCGGAGAGGTGTCTCGATCATGTATATATTATTTACGAATAGTAGGGTGACATACTTAAGGTTCAATGACACGTTAGAGTGGATACGGACTATTGGAGAAAAGTTTGGACAGCATCGATATTGTTTTGGGTATTTTTGAATAGTTCAAGGGATTTTTTGTCAAATGGTTGTTCATATAATTAACAACTATATCAAGGGGTTAATGTTTGTTAATGGAATTAACAAACATTAAAATGAAGAAATAAAAATGTTTTATTTATTTATTAAAGAAAAACCTTTGGGATTTTTGAGTGGGGATTAAATGGAGGAATGAGTGGGTGTGAGTGGAGTGTCCACTTACATGAAGAGGGAAGAGGTGGGGGCACAACCATGCCTAGCCTCATGGGGATTTTGGCTACCCCTCCTCCTCCTATAAAAGGAGGGTGTGAGATCCCTCTCCTCCACACACTGGTGTCATCTCCATCTTCCTCCATCAACTGCTCCACCTCATGTTCACGCGCTTGGCGAAGCTCTGAGCAATTTTTTATTCACCACACCATGTCGTTGTGCTATTGGAGATTTCCATGGATCCTCTACTTTCGCTGCCGCGCTGGATCGAGGGAACGAAGGTCGTCATCGAGCTATACATGTGACCAAGTGCGGAAGCGGTGCCGGATTGCAGCACTCTTCTTCGCGATCTTGAGATTGGAAAGTGATCGTCTTCATCATCCACGAGATTTGATCTTGTAACGCCTTTGGTCTTCGAGGGTAAGTTCATCTAGCACTCTCTCTATACCCATTTCTTACATCTTCTAGATTAGATCTTGGCCCTTTGGGTAATCTTCGCGTAGATTTTTTTTGTATGCTATAATCCCATCACTTATCTCTCGAGAGGCGTCAGAGTTGGCATCCACTTCCCTTAGATTTCTTACTTACTTTTTGCGGATGACTGTTTGGTCTTCTCTCAAGCCTCGGCTTTTGGAGAAAATGGTCCGCGAGTCATTCTAGAGAACTGCAAGAGGGGGTAGGGTGAAATGGTTAACAAGAGCAAGTATGCCATTTTTTTAGTGCCAATTGCATTCAGGAGGTGCGCCTAGAAGTGCATCACGGGGCAGATATTCTTGTGGAGGCGTGATGATCCACAAGTGTAGGGGATCGCAACTGTCTTGGAGGGTAAATATAGCCTAATTTATTGATTTGACACAAGGGGAGCCAATTAATATTTATAAGTCTTAACAACTGAGTTATAAATCCAGCTACACATGAAAAGTATCATGACTCACACAATTTATTAGTAGTAACAGTGATATAATTGCAACAGTGCTTTAATAGTAACAGTAGCAGTAAAACAATAGTAGCAATAGTAACAACGAATGTAAACAGATTGAGATGTAGTGCTAAAAACATTGTAGGCATAGGTATGGATGTACGGGCGTTGCATGAATGATATTAACCATGTAATAGAGGCAACAAAGCGCAGCACAAATATATAAGAGAGTATCCAAGTCACCAGCTATGATAGGTATGTTTCCCGAGAATTGTCGTACGTGCTTGCAATAAGAACTTGCACGACATATTTTGTTCTACCATCTCGTTGCCGTGGGGCCAAAAAGGAACTGATGGTAATTAAGGTACTTGTTCTACCAAGAACCCGAGTGGAGGAGACAAGGGGGGCTAGCAGAGGTAAGACCGCCTGATACGTCATAAATGTATCGTTAATTTCTGATGTTCCATGTTGTTTTCTTATTGTTTCCCACATGTTTGTTATACACTTTATGTCATTTTTATTGATTTTCAGGACTAACCTATTGACAAGATGCCACAGAGCGAGTTCCCTGTTTTCTGTTGTTTTTAGTTTCAGAAAAGTTGTTCTGGAAATATTCTCGAATTGGAAAATTCGAAGCCCAGAAGTCTTAGAATTTCGAAGTTCCACGGAGTCCCGAAGAGACCCGGAGGGGGCCCCCAGCCTCCACCGCCTTTTCTATTTCGCCTATTTATACCCCTCGAGACGTAAACCCTAGGGATATACCACTTTGTCCCGAAAAACACCCGAGGCCGCCGTCATCATCATCTCGAGATCAGGAGGGTTCTGGAGCTCTCCCCGGCACCCTGCCGGGAGGGGAATTCATCACCGGAGGAGTCTACACCACCATGCCCTCCTCCGAAGGGATGCGTGAGTAGTTCATCCCTGGACTACTGGTCCATTGCAGTAGCTAGATGGTTGTTCTCTCCACTTTGTACCTCATGTTTAGATCTCGTGAGTTGCCTCACATGATCGAGATCATCTTTATGTAATGCTACATGTTGTGTTTACTGGGATCTGATGAATGTTGAATGCTTGTGTCTTCTGATTATCAATCTATCATGTCTTCTTCATGCTTATGTTAGTTATGATCTTGCATGCTCTCTGTTATTAGTAGATGATCTGGCCAAGTAGATGCTAGTAACTGCAAGAGGAAGTATTTATGCTCGATAGTAGGTTCATGCCTCCTTTGCATCTGTGCTCGAGTAACAAAAACATGACGAATGGAGGATGTGTTGTTGCCATTAGGGAGAAGACAACGGTGTTTACCTAGTTTACATTGTTTACATTACACACTTTGCTTACGGCTGTAATCTGTTGCTAGCAACTTAATACCCAACGTTTGTTCGGATGTATTCGGAGGGTGGATTATTAGACATAGATGCAGATGGATGACGGCCTATGTATTTTGTTGTAATGCCCGCATGAGTCACATAGTAATATTTATGTCTTGCATATGCACTACGGTGCAGCCTTCATTTCTATCAATTGCCCAGCTGTAATTTGTTCACCACACATGTTATTTATCTTTCACGGAGAGACACCACTGGTGAACTATGGACCCCGGTCCTTTTTCCTCATACTAATAAAACACCTATTGCTTTCATACTGCTTTCATACTGTTCCTACTGTTTTCTACTGTTTTCCACACCATACGTTTAACCTCTTTGTGTATTGCAAAACCGGTGAGATTGACAACCTCACTGCTACATTGGGGCAAAGTGATTTGATTGTGTTGTGTAGGTTCCATGTTGCTGCTGAACCGGTAGTGTGCCTTGCCATCTCAGCTGCATCAACCTTCAGAGATTGCGTGTCCTCCTACTGGTCGATTCAACCTTGATTTCTTTTCTGAGGGAAAACTTGCCGATGCAGTCTTCACAACCTTTCTCTTGGGGCTTACCAGTGTCAGCCACGAACAAGTTTTCTGGCGCTGTTGCCAGGGAGGAAGAGAATTTCTGCAAGGGGAGTCTCTCACTTCCAATCTCTTTACTTTGTTTTTGTTTTGCTTAGTTTATTTTATTTTGTCTTGTTTGCTTCTCTTTATCAAAAACACACAAAAAAATTAGTTCTTATTCTAGTTATTACTTGTGTTACTTTGGTGTTATTTTTCATCATGTTGTTCCCTAAGTTTACCCTGAAATATCTTCCAGTAGGAAGTGGTTCTATACTTGGAAACAATACCATTAAAGAATTCTTTGATCATGTTAGTAAGCATGATAATTTTGAGGAAAAATCCATTGTAGAACTTGCTCCAAATTATGAGACTGCTGCAACTTCTTTTCACATGTTAGAAGCTAGGTTTGTTAACCTTCATCCCATACTACAACATATGTTCCTTACCTTGAATAACATTGAAGATATTGAGAAAAGGAACTTTATCTTAGGAACCATGCTTAAAGAATTTGGAGGTGTTGCTATAGAAGCTAGAAAAGTCATTGACCGTTTCAATATGATAGGCTCATTCATAGATATTGTTGGTGCTCTTGAAAAAACTGAATCTAATAATGAAAAGGAGGATAAAATACCAATACCCTCTAAATTGATAGCGATGCATGAAGCCCAAGATTTTTTTTTGATTGGATTGTTCCTGGGAATTTATTTGATGAGAATAGTAAGTATAAAAGTTCTAACAGAGGAGCCGCTTGAAACTCACTTAGATAAAATACAATGCATTATTAAGGAATTGTCAAATCTTGATTTGGATGCTTCTTCACTTGAAAATACTTGATTCCACTTTTCTGGGCCTAGCTAAAAGGTGTTAAGGAAAAGCACTTCTTGGGAGATAACCCATGGTTTTATTTTTTCTTTGTTTTTCTCTGTTTTCTTTGAGTCAACGGGTTGTATACTTCTCTAGAAACTTATTTGTATCTTTCTTTTCATGTTTTAGTAGTGCCAAGTAAGGTTTCTGACGAGAGTTGGAGTTGGTTTTCGTATTTCTGCGCAGGAAACAGATTTCTGCTATCCACCGTAAAAAATCGTATAAATAATAGAAAAATCAGAATGACCTGAAATTCTTGTGCTTATTCCTCAGCTAATTCCGCAACTTTTCCGTTCTTTAAGTTTTTTCGATCTGAGCAACTTAAGTGCCTCGAAAAAAGTTGTCTTTACAGACTGTTCTGGTTTTGACAGATTCTGCCATTTTTCTTGCATTTACTCTTTTGCGATGTCAAGTGGATTTCTTTGCTTCACGAAACATCAGTGGATTTATCTTATATTTAAAAGTATCAATATCACTTGTGCCATACAGAACCCATGGATTTTTAATTGTTGCACTAACCCTCTAATGCGAATTACTCTTTGAGTGTGGTGTGAAGGAAGTTTTCAAGGGTCAAGAGAAGAGGGTGATATATGTGATCAAGAAGAGTGCAAGATCAAAGCTTGTGGATGCCCCCGTGGTTCATCCAAGCATATTTTTAGAAGACTCAGGCATCTAATCTTGGTGATGCCCAAGGCATCCCCTTCTTCATCAACAATCTATCAGGTCACTTCTAGTGAAACTATATTTTTATTCGGTTACATCATGTGAAGTTTACTTGGAGCGAATGTTTGTTTTTATTTTGTTTTCCTTTGTTTTCTTTTGTTTAATTGCTTCAATAATATAGTTGGACCCTAGCATTCCTTGTTTGGGAGAGAAACACGCTCTGCTTTTTCGTTTGAATACTTGCTATGCTAGCATTCTTAGTTTTTCTTCCAGTTGCTGCAAAACTCTTGTTTAGCTCTTGTTTTAATTGCATCTCTTGATCAGAGCTGTTAGTTTTAGTAGTGTTATGTGAGTCCTCTCATGTTTGCTTTCTGTAGCATTTAAAGAGTTTTTGTTAAAGCATGTTTTGTATGGTGTTTGTTGGGAAAAGAAACTGCTACTTGAGGTAGAATTTTTAACGGTGCAAGTAGAAGCTTGCATAGACTGTGGCTAGACTTTTTCATATCATGCTAGATGTTATTTTAGTTCTAAATCCTTCTGGTTATTTAGTGGCATGGTTAGCCTCAAATATCTGAGAGTGTTTAATGTGCCATTGAAAGAATCATGAGTTGTTCTTGTCATATTGAAGCATAAATTTGTGGTGTTCTCCTTTGAATGTTTTATTTGGTTGACTTGGCACATGCTCACACCATGTGTATGACTATAAACCAGTCACTTATAGCCTCCATGATCATTTAGTTTTGGAACTTGTGGTACCACTTATGCTTTGATTAATGATGTTTACGTCGCTATGCATGATTATGGCTCTTATGCTCTCTTGATTTGTCGCTCCCGGTCTTTTTCTAGCCTCCACCTATACTGAGTATGAGCTCTACTCGTGCATCCAACTCCCAAAAAACCAAAGTTTTACCATTGTGTCCACCATACCTACCTACATGTGGTATTTAACCATCACTGCAAAGTAAATTCCTCATGTTTTACCTTTAAAACTTTCAAAGTTACTCCTGTTTTGTGCTCCTGTTTTAGCTCATCGAGGACGTAAATAGAGAATCTTGATCTGACTTGTTGATTGGACTTTTACACATTGGACTAGTGGCTTCATCCGCTTATCCAATGATAGAAGAGCTGGCAGCAGGGTGCCCAGCCCCAATTTAATACACAAATTGTCTTCACTATTTTTGCCTCTGATTTATCAGTCAAAGCATAATTGTGTAAACAGAAGAGAAAGAGGGATGCCCTTCTACCCAGATGCGTCCTTCTATGGGATCCGCTCCTTGTGAAAAGTCTTGTTGGCTTGTTACATACTTTATTTTCTGTTTACCATTCATTGACATAAGCATACACCTCTCTTAAAATATAGACACTCCTCCACGGTATGTGATTGTTGGCAGGCACCCGAGGATTCGGTTAGCCATAGTTTGTGTAAGATGGTTGGGAGGAGTGTCAAGCTTTTTATACCTCTATTTAATAAAATAAAAGCTCTAGCACATGAGTGATCCATGCTTCCCTCTATGAAGGTCCTTTCTTTTACTTTTATGTTGAGTCTCCATTTTCTAACTTGCACAGTTGAGAGAGCATAGTTGCCAATCTGAGTTTTATGTGCATTTGTCCCAGAAACATTATTAATTGATTCATGATGTGTTATTGCTTGTTCTCTACTTATTTGTTCTAGTCTTCCTCATGAACTTTGAAGGTGTCCTGACATTTATGTTTTGCCCCACTCTTGAGGACTAGCTTAATATCACTTTGACGTGTTTTCTCTATACTTGAAACAAACGTATATCTTTCGTTGCATTGTTATTCATGATCTTTAATTTGTGTTGCTTATCATGATGCAAGGTGATTGCTATGCTTTATTTTTAAAATTCTATTTATCATGCTTGTGTTTAAGTTCTATGATCTCAGCTTACTTATACTTTTACATTATTGATGATCAGGTTTATGTTGGTAGCATGTCACCTCAGAAATTATGTAGGAACTAAGCTTGGCGATGTGGATACTTCATAAACGTATCCATAATTTCTGATATTCCATGTTCTTTTCTTATTGTTTCCCACATGTTTGCTATACACTTTATGTCATTTTATCGATTTTCCGGACTAACCTATTGATAAGATGCCACAGAGCCACTTCCTTGTTTTCAGCTGTTTTTAGTTTCAGAAAAGTTGTTCCGGAAATATTCTCGGAATTGGAAAATTCGAAGCCCGGAAGTCTTAGAATTCCCGAAGGTTCCACGGAGTCTCGAAGAGACCCGGGGGGGGGGGCCACAGGGGGCCCACACCATAGGGCGGGGTGGTGTGGGGCCCCCTAGCCTCCACCCCCTTTGCTCTTTCGCCTATTTATACCCCCCGAGACGTAAACCGTAGGGATATACCACTTCCTTCCCGGAAAACACCAGAGGCCGCCATAATCGTTATCCCGAGACCGGGAGGGTTCTGGAGCTCTCCCCGGCACCCTGCCGGGAGGGGAATTCATCACCGGAGGGGTCTACACCACCATGCCCTCCTCTGAAGTGATGCGTGAGTAGTTCATCCCTAGACTACGGGTCCATAGCAGTAGCTAGATGGTTGTTCTCTCCACTTTGTACCTCATATTTAGATCTCGTGAGCTGCCTCACATGATCGAGATCATCTTTATGTAATGCTACATGTTGTGTTTGTTGGGATCTGGTGAATGTTGAATGCTATGTCTTCTGATTATCAATCTATCATGTCTTCTTCATGCTTATGTTATTTATGATCTTGCATGCTCTCCGTTATTAGTAGATGCTCTGTCCAAGTAGATGCTAGTAACTCCAAGAGGGATTATTTATGCTCGATAGTGGGCTCATGCCTCCTTTGCATCTGTGCTCGAGTGACAGAAACGTGAGGGATGGAGGATGTGATGTTGCCATTAGGGAGAAGACAACGGTGTTTACCTAGTTTACATTGTTCACATTACACACTTTGCTTACTGTGATAATCTGTTGCTAGCAACTCAATACCCAACATTTGTTCGGATGATATTCGGAGGGTGGATTATTAGACATAGATGCAGTTGTATGACGGTCTATGTATTTTGTTGTAATGCCCGCATGAATCACATAGTAATCTTTATGTCTTGCATATGAACTATGGTGCAGCCTTCATTTATGTCAATTGCCCAGCTGTAATTTGTTCACCACGCATGTTATTTATCTTTCACGGAGAGACACCACTAGTGAACTATGGACCCCGGTCCTTTTTCGTCATAATGATAAAACACCTATTGCTTTCGTACTGCTTTCATAGTGTTCCTACTGTTTTTCTACTGATTTCCACACCACACGTTTAACCTCGTTGTGTTCAGCAAAACCGGTGAGATTGACAACCTCACTACTACGTTGGGGCAAAGTGATTTGATTGTGTTGTGTAGGTTCCACGTTGCTGCTGGACCGGTAGTGCGTCCTGCCATCTCAGCTGCATCAACCTTCGGAGATTGCTTGTCCTCCTACTGGTCGATTCAACCTTGGTTTCTTTTTTGAGGGAAAACTTGTCACTGCACTCTTCACAACCTTTCTCTTGGGGTTTACCCACGTCAACCATCACCCCCCAACCGTTCGCCCCCCAACAATTTATAGTAGGTAATACTACTAGGCATATATACTAGAAGAACTAAATTATCCAATTCTTAATTTTTTGTTCCATTGTAAAAATTAATTGGCCCATTGTATACATGCCCAATACACACAACCCCACTGCCCACTTACCAAGCTTAGGCCTTAGGCCACCGTGGAGCATAGGGGCAGCCATAAGTCTTATCGATCGATACGCTAGGGGCTTGGGCTCTCGTTGCATGTTGATCGCATCTCGCCAGACGCCAGGAACTTCATCGCTAGGGCGCTCGCTGCCTGCTGCTCGCCTCCTTTTGCCGTCTGCCCGTCTGCCTTCGACCGGCCGTAATTCTGTTCCCGAGGCTCTGGTAGTGGTACATGTATGAATTCTGTAACATCCCAGATTTTTGGAAAGTACAAAAATCACTAAGATTTAAATTTTTTTGTGTTGTTAATGCAAGCCACCAAATTCAAATAAATTTCAACCACAAAATAACTAATATGACTTTTCCAAGGTATTTGGAATTGCTAATCGAAATAAGATTCTATTTTCTAAACTCCCAGAGTTGTTTCTAATAAATATTTTTGCAAAGTAATTCACGTTATTTAAAAGCAAGATCTATTCGATAGAATGATTCCAAATCAAAAATCTTTTGAAAATGTTTATATGATATTTAAAACTAGAGGATCATAAACCTTAATGATATTTTGGTCTTCTTAAATATTTTAAAAGCACAAACATAAGTATATGCATATGTTAACGTTTTATCAAGGTTTCAAATAATTAAAAAGGTTTCAAAAAGATAATGTTGTATGAAGATAAAATTAATGTGTTCTAAAATCAAATTATAACATACAGTATTTTTCAAAATTTTGTTGAAACCAGATTGACACTATTTTGGTAATATACACAAATGACTAGTTGTACTTAAAGTAATATTTGAATTTGTCAAAATTTTAATTGATTAAAATGTTAACAAAAATATCATAGTGTAATAGATATTGTTTTTACAAAACTAGTGCATTTGGTTTAGTGCATTTGGAGCTTTTATTTAAAAGATATTAATAAAAAAAGTAAAACAGGAAAAGGAAAAGAAAAAAAGGCCGACTTTTTTTTTGAGAAACATCGTAATATATTAAGCAAACAAGCTGCCTCGTTAAAAATCTTCCAATCCCCGTAGGTACCCTGGTAAGGAAAAGAGTGCAGACTTGCCGCCGCAAATATAATCAGTCGGGATTACAATATTTCTTGATAGATGCATCAAGAAAGCGGGGGATGTAATTTAACCAACGACATCTCCTTCTAACAGGGCTACAGTTTCTAGCACATAAATGGGCCATCTCATTAGCATCCCTAGGGGCATGATTTAGAGTGAGGGAAATTAGACTCCCTAGTAACTCACTGATTTCCGTTAAGATTGCAGCTATTTCTGAATGATTAAAGTATTTACCCTCCCAAAGTTGGACCAGTTGCATAGAATCCGTTTCAATCGTCACCTTGCGAATACCCCTGTCAATCGCAAGACGAACTCCATCTCGAAAAGCATAGGCCTCCATCACCAGAGAGCTAGCAGCAACGTCATACCAGAAGGACTAGGCACATAACAATTTTCCCTCATGATCTCGGATCCCATCCCCTGTACTTCCTTGGTAAGTTTGTTCGAGGAACGACCCATCCACATTTATTTTGTAGTCTCCATGAGGTGGAGCGGTCCATTTAACAGAAATTTTTCTGGCCCGCTGCACCAAGTCCTTGCTAGATGCTGTGAGGTTCGAAACCACATCTACTGTCCATTGTACCGATTGGTCAATCATTCTTCGAGATCCATCATGCCTCCTTGCATTTCTTTCAGACCATACGGCCCAAGCTCCACATAAAATGATAGGCCGAGCCTCACCCGTAACACTGATCCCATCAACAACATCATTAGCCCAAGAAAAAGGGTGTAGTTTCGGAAGCTTGACCCCCATGGAATTGTTTATCTGCGACCAAAAATTCTTTGCCCATGTACATTTGAATAAAGCGTGAAAAATCATTTCTACCTGTCCATAGTCATCGCAATTACCAACCTTCTCAATATGGCGGTCACAAAGGATATCTTTTGTCGGAATGAAATTGTTTATTGCTCGCCACCAGAAATTCTTCACTTTTGGAGGTACAGGGATCTTCCAAAGCTTTTTCCAAAACTGAGAATTGGATCCGCTCGAAGAACCAGCAGGTTGCACACAAGCACGATGGATCAATGCTCTATATGCTGAGCGAACAGAGAAGAACCCGAGCCTTTCCGGTAGCCAGACCCACGTGTCCTCCATTATACTGCCCACATGAATTCTCAACACGGCCTCGGCATCCGAGTGCATAAAATTTGTCCTGACTAAATCTTCAACCCATTCCCCTGTAATCGGGTGTAATAGTCCTCAACCATTGTGACCGTGCTTCCCTCCTCCCTTCTCATATGTCTCATATTCGGGTTATCGGGAATCCAGGGATCATTCCACACATTAATAGATGTTCCATCTCCCACCCTCTTGATAATGCCTAGTTTCAAAGCTTCTCTCCCAAAAAGGATTGCTCTCCAAGCATGGGACGATCCCTTTTTCTTAGTTGCCCTCATAAAATCAACATTGTGAAAATACTTACCCTTCAGAATTCTCGCACATAAAGAATTAGGATTAGTAATGAGTCGCCAACCTTGCTTAGCCAACATTGCTTGGTTAAAATGTTCAATGTCACGGAAACCCATCCCTCCCTCTTCCTTCGGGACAGCAATGTCTTTCCACTTACACCAGTGCATCCTGCGTTTATTTTCATCACCTCCCCACCAAAACCGAGCGATGACACTGCCAATCTTCTTGCATAGTTTCTTTGACAGTCTTAAACAACTCATCGAATATGTTGGTATAGCCTGACACACAGCTTTAATAAGAATTTCTCTCCCCGCACTACTCAAGAACTGAGAAACCCATCCATTTAATTTTTGTCAAAATACTCTCAAATTGGTCATCCGTTGATCTTCCCAGTGCAGTCGGAAGACCCAAATATTTCTCCCCTAGAGCCTCTGTTTGGATATTGAGAGCTGAGAGAACCTCTTGCTTGGTCTCGGTAGTACAATTACCACTAAAAAATACAACTGATTTTGACTTGTTAACCATCTGTCCCGAGCCATGTAAATATATGTCAAGAATATCATTGATTCTAGTTGCTCCATCAACAGTTGCTTGAGTAAAAACGATACAATCATCCGCGAATAACAAATGGGAGATCCATGGTGCATGGATGCCCACCCGAATACCCCTTGCAAGGTAGCCCGTGCCAGCATTTTTCAGAAGAAAAGTTAGTCAGAACAAAGTAGAAATAAATATGGGCTTAATGGATCACCTTGTCGGATTCCCCTCGAGGGCTTGAAATTCTCTGAATAAACCCCATTGACACGGACCGAAAACAATGCAGATTGCACACATTCCATTATCCTGTTGATCCACCAGTCTGCGAACCCCAGCTTCTCCATTATACTCCTTAGATAGGACCATTCCACGCAATCGTAAGCCTTTGGCATATCCAACTTGATCGCACACGCACCCGACTTCCCTTTTTTCTTTTTCAAATAATGAATGCACTTGTATGCCGTTAAAATGTTGTCCGTAATTAATCTTCCAGGTACAAAAGCACTATGTTCCTCGGAAATAATCTCCTCCAGAATAGGTCGAAGACGTAGGGCAAGAACCTTCGAGACAATTTTGTATAAAACATTGCAAAGAGAAATAGGTCTATATTGTGCCAAACTCAACGGATCCTTTACTTTTGGAATTAGAATTAAGACTGTTTCATTTACCTCAGCCGGCATCGTACCTGTCTCAAAAAAATTCGTAACACCTGCAGCAAACAGAAGTCCTCAACAAGTCCCAATGCGTGATATAAAAACCTGCAGTGAAAACCATCTGACCCTGGTGATTTATTCGGGTGCATCATAAAGAGGGATTTTTCAATTTCCATGTCAGTCACCAGCAGGCATAGATTGTTATTCATTTGCTCATCCACTTTCTTCCCCAACACCTCTGTTATAACCTCTGGATTGATATCATCACTCCTGAAAAGATTTTTATGAAAAAGAACAGCTGCATTCTCGATTTCGATTGGGTGTGAATAATAGAGACGTCCTCTACCTGTAGGCGTTTGATTTTATTATGCCGAGCTCTCTATTTATCCTTTGCGTGAAAAAAGGCCGTATTACGGTCTCCCTCTTTTAGCCACTGAATACGAGATCTTTGCTTTTCTAAAACCTCTTCTCTTGCTAACAGTTCTGAAATTCTTTCCATCGGTACTCTTTCCGCTCTTGATGGTCTAGTCGCAAGCGAATCCGCTCTTAACCTCTCAAGCTTTTCTCTCATAAATTTTAACTGTTTTCCAACATTACCGAATTCCTTGCTGCTCCAAATTTGCTGCTTCTTGCGAACCCCACCGAGAGCATTAGCCACCGAAGCCATATCACCAGTAGCTGGCACCCAAGCTTCCTGAACTGAGCTCACATAACTATCGTGCCTAGTCCAGGCGATTTCATAGCGAAAGACCCTCGATCCCACACCTCTAGTAGCTTGTCCCTCTCCCATAACACGGATAAGGAGAGCGCGGTGGCTGGATTCTGTCGTCTGTATATGTGACACCTCCGTATTTCCAAATAAGTCCAAGAACCGGTTGTCCCCAAAAGCTCGATCCAGCCGTACCTTAGTGTTTCTGTTGCCGTGCTGTCTATTATCCCAGTTATACGGCAGTCCCACAAAGCCCAAGTCTGAAAAACGACACACATCAACTGTGTCACGAAAATTCTCCATCATCCATTCTTCTCTCCTGTTACCACCAAATTTCTCCTTTGCTTCAAGAATCTCATTAAAATCCCCTGCACAAAGCCACGGATTATTAGACTCTGTATGTAAGTATTCAAGGAGCTCCCAGCTACGCTTCCTTTTTGCTCTGACCAGGGTCACCGTAAAAACCGGTAAATCTCCATTCTTGCTGCCCCAAAGCTTCATTTTGTATCATGATGTTGATGTGCATTCTACTGTAAGAATTGTAACTCACAACCGACTCGTTGTTCCAAAATAAAGACAAACCACCACTTAAGCCTTCACACTTCACCGCGAAAGCATTTCTAAAACCAAACCGTAACCTTAATTCTTTTGCTCTCGTATCTGACAATTTGGTCTCCGAGAGAAAAACCAAAGAGGGGCGACGCAACTGAATCAAGTTGCCAATTTCTTGAACTGTCTCGAGCTGCCCGCAGCCCCGACAGTTCATACTTAGAAGATTCATTGGTCCCGACGGTCTCCATCGAGCGGAGCCGCTGATATGCTGTCATTTGAATTTGTGTTGTTTCCCTCTCCCACCTTCTTTGGCCTCTTCTTCTCTCTAGGTGTAATATACCCTGGAGGGGGAGGGGGTATAAGATCGCCTCTTCCATAAGGTAAATTTTCATCGTGTCCTGACCTTGTTCCCCCATCCACTTCTGTCTCTTTATCAAAATTGAGTTTCTTTGATGTATTTACCATTGCCTCCCTATCCTGAGCGCAATTATCTTCCTCCATGTGATCGCCGAATTTCTTCAGAGGGCTAGAGGCCGTGTCGCTGATTTCTTCATCCGTATCTAGATCCTCCGAACCCCTCTTACGTCATAGGGGTTAACATTACCACGACCCCATCCTCTACCTGCAGTTCTGCCAGTCATACCTCCTCTGGACGAAAATTGTCCTGTCAGACTCCTTCTAGTTGCTATCAGCCATTTGTCATATTGGATCGAATTATGGTCGTGCACTCCGTCCCCACATGTCTTCCAAATCGTGGCCCATTATACCGCACACATCACAGAAAAAACCGATATTCTCATATTTTACCTTCAGGAGTATCCGATCTTTTCCTCCAATGTTGAGAGGAACAAAACGGATTAGAGGACTATTAACATCAATACTAGCCCTTACACGCACATAATCACCTTCAAAATATCTCGTTGGTTTCATCTCCACACTAGAAACTTTTCCAATCCTTCGTGCTAGTTGATCAACCACCTTAGTCACCCGGTATAATTCCGGTACCGCATGTATCTATGCCCAAACCGTAGTCCTGTCGAGCTTCACCTCCCTAGGGTCGATTAAACCATCATACTCACTAATGATCACAACCAGTTTTTTGAACAGCCATGGGCCCTGATTCAACACTTTGTTCCAATCCCCCAAACAGAAAAACTTCAGCGTGAACAGATTATCGTCAACCTCCCAAAATTCTGGTTCATATGCCAATCCCCAAACACCTCGCAGCGTCTCGAACAAGGACGATGAACTGATTGTTTTCCTCCTATGCACTTTAGCCACCGCCAACCACCTAGCCTGTTTTTTCAGGTCTTGGAGTTCATCCACCCCGATGATCACATCATCTAGCTCACCCTCACGCAGATCAAGATTCTGTAGGGCTTTTGACAACCCCTCGTTGCCTTCCTTCATTCTACCTCCACTGCCTCCCAAGGATCCCGCCATTGCCTTACGCCGAGATACACAGAACCAAATCGAACCGCAAAATCAATCGCCTGCGAGGAGTTGTTCGCTATCTTGCAGATCCTTTGCTCGCGGTGATAAAGGAGACCTCCTCCCACGAAGACGAATCCCGGTGAGACTCGGAATCGAAGTCGTTTCCCGATCAGATCTCACCCCGGTGACAGAATCGCCGGAGGAGTCGCCAACCCTAGTTTCCTAGGTCATACCGTTTCGAAAACATGAAAAAAAAGGCCGACTTGGCCAGCCGATATGAGGGTAACGTGAACGTGTGCCTCAAGTTCAATAAAAAAATGAACCGCTGACATCAGCGATGATGTCAGCAGGCTTTGTAAAAAAAGACACGAACGCACAATGATGTGATGTTTCGCATGCATGCACGGTCGGCTAGGCCGACCTTTTTAGGCACGCGCGCGTACGAGAGTTCACGATCTGTGCTATTTTAGTCCCACATCGGTTGTTTAGAAAATTTCACACCCCGCCTCTTGCCTATATAATGCCACCAATGATTTAGACAAAATCACAAAAATAAATTCAGTTTGAACCATTTATTTGTGTTTGACTAGAGCAAAATTATTATTTTTCGGCGGGATTTCTTATTATCTTTTTCGGCGGCGACGAAGGTATCCCGTAAACTCGCTTTTGTACGTATATTTGTAGAATACAAGTTTTAGTATATTTGGTACCCGCAAATTTCGTTACCGTACACTTATTTTCTTAGTATATTTTAGTTTACTTTTAGACTAGCGTAGTATTTGTCGTACGTTCACTCTGCGCTATAAACTAGACTAAGACACGTTGTAGCCGTAGCCACACGATTTTGATCCTACGACCACAAGTAGATCACCTAAACTAATTTTACCAGCCAATCACGTCACGACTTATAGTCTACCTATTTTTTGGACTAACCCCAAGTAGAAAATTCATGTTCTAGTTTTACATAAAAACTCCTACAACTTAGAACATTCACAACTTTTGAACCGTAAGGCCACTTCTTTTGTATATTAAGTGAAGTGATATTCCTTGACAACCCTTAACCACCAGTGGCAAACCTCATGACCAAACACTTAGTTCTTTTGCACATGGATTTAAGTACTAAAACTTAACACACTGTTTCCTTTATCATATTGAAGTAAACATGATAACCCTTAGGTGAACCCTTGGAAACTCCTTGACAATATGAACCCACTAGTGTTTGAATCTTTCAACCTTAAACCTTGACCAAGTCATACCCTAATAGCCAGCCCTAAACCCTTTACCATAATTCCTTTTACAAATTGAATTATGTGTTAAGCATAACTGAAACCACTATAACTCTTATTATAAATTGAATTATTGTGATAAACTTGAACTTGTCCATAAAAGACCAAACAATAACCATCTCATCATAATTATTTTTGCATATTGAATTATGTGTCAAAACCTTGTACATGTTAACACCAATCAAGTTGAATAACTTGTAATGCTTATGTATTGTATATTTTGTTGTATTTGTTTTGGTTGTTGGTGAATGGCTTGTTGATTGTTATTTATTTGTATTGTTTAGATTGTACGGAGAGCAACGTTCTATTTGTAAAGAGGGTGCCTCTATACCAACTTCCACAAGGCAAGTGATACTCATGTCCCACTTTTGTTTTACATTGCATTAGTGTTTTCAGTAGTATGCATCATAGGTAATTTTATTATTTTCCAAGTATATGCTATGCTCAGAACACCTAGTAGTGTGTAGCCAACCTGAAACCACTGCTAGGTACTAGTTTAGCTATACTAGAATTCTATCACAACTATTGTTGTTACTTGTTGAGTTGTGGTGTTTTGAAAATTGAAAATTAACAACCCAATGAAACAGCCTGGGTGGATTGAACCTTGCTTGGATTATGTTGAGTGGCTACTCAGGACCATGTTCATGGTGGTTTAGCCATGAATGTGGGGGGGGTTGTCACCTGAGAGTACACTTGTGGACCGCCACCCAAGAATAAAGAGATTTGTAGGTCTTCACTGTATAATTATCTTCTAGTGCAGCCTTGAGGTAATATGGGATCTGCCAAGATTAAGTAAGTTGTGGGGGTTCATCCTGTTGTATGACATTGGGTGGTCGAATTTTTGGAGCGTCGAGTCATGCTGGTATGGTTGAATCCCTCTTCCCAAAGATCTTGTCTCATTATTCTCTTAGGGAGGATGAGTCTCAAGGTGAAAGTGCACAACCTCTGCAGAGTTAAAAACTAAGATCTTAGTCGTGTCCCCGGTTATGGGCCAGTTGAGCAGCTAGACAGAGTTGTTGCCGAAGGATCTCCTCATCTTTTTTGAATGAAGTAAAATATGGTAGAAACCCTTTATAGGGCACATGGTGGTTTAGCCATGATGCCACAATCAAACTTCATGGTGGTTTAGCCATGATGGTTTACCAAACTTCATGGTGTTTTAGCCATGATGACTTTCAAACTTCATGGTGGTTTAGCCATGATGATTTATCAAACTTCATGGTGGTTTAGCCATGATGATTTGTCCAACTTTATGGTGGTTTAGCCATGAATGATTGTACATATGTTTTCTTTTTCCTAAAATGATTTATCAAATATGGGACAAAATTGGATTTATGCAAATAGCCCAGACACCACCAGCCAAATATCATGTAGTTAGTTTATTGCAAAAACTGCCACCATACAAGTGTTACTTGCCAGTACATTGTTTGTACTGACTTCCTCCCCCATGGGGGATGCATATTCCAACGTGCAGATAAATCTGAAGACGAGTGAGGATTACGTTTAGGATCTCAAGTCTATCGCCAACATGTTCTCCCTATGGCGCACGAAGTGAAGAAGGCTCATTGAAGATTTGTTTCCACTATGTTTACTTTGAAACTCTGCCATTGGGCTAGTCCATGTTGACTATGCCAATTGTAAGGCTATTTTATTTATTATCCATTGGATCAATGATGTAGAGTGATGCTATTGCAATGAATATTTCATTTTGTCATGTGTATGCTATCAGAGATCCCGGGAATAGTAGGATACACAGGTGTTCTATCTTTATTAAAAGGTAGGGCGCTACATCATCTGTTGTCGCTGCTGTGTGCTTTGCCGTATATTAGTTTATTAACTTCTTTTTCTTATTGTTTTGTTGTGCTAAAAGATGAAGAGAAAGGAAAGGGGAGTGGATTTCTGTTTCAAGCGGATTGGTTCAAGTTCAAGCGCTCAAATTACTGCTGAATCTATTGCTGCTGAAGAGGAGCAACCTCTTGTAGATGACAATTCGATTCCAGTTGTTATGCAAACCGATGATCAAAATATTGTGGAACCAACAGAAATTTCAGAACAAAGTAGAATTGGAAGCACATCATATGAAAGAGATCCTGGTATGCGTCAACATATTTGGAACTTCCTCTAGAAAAGCAAGAAGAAGCACGGAGATTCTATATTACCGAGAGTCCTTATCAGCCCACACTTGAGAGAGTATCCACTTAATGGAAAAGCAAAAAATCCTTGCAGATTTCAATATAGTATTTCACAAATTTTCCTTGGCTAGAGTAACTTTTCACACATAGTGCATATTGTCTGCCTTGTTTCGTCTTCACAAAATAACCAAGTGGAAGGTGTGGCTCTGATACATTCACGGTTAAGGGATTTATAAATTGGAAGAAGGTGAATGCCGGAAAAGATTTTGCTTTTCTAACCCACATGGGCAAAGATTCTAATTCAGACCATAATTATTCAGTTTGATGTTTTGAAAATCTGAAAAATAGTATGACCCACATCGACAAGGCAATTGTACAAGCAACCAAAAAAAGACTTTGGATGCAAGGTTAAGGCTTAAAGTTACAATTGATTCCATTAGGTACGCACCATTTCTCTATACCAAATAGTAGAATAGTATTTATTGTACTAAGCTTGTTAGTAACAATTTTTGTTGTGTTGGTTTCACCAGGTGGTTGACATTCCAAGCTTGTGCTTTTAGATGCCATGATGAATCTCAAGAATCCATAAACCAGGGCAATTTCCTTGAATTGGTAAAGTTGTTGGCCTTTTATAACCAGGAGGTGGATGTGGTTGTCCTCAATAATGCTCCAAGGAATGCGAAGTACACCTACCATCCTATTCAAAAAGAAATGCTGAAGTTATTTGCTCGAAATGTTCAAAGGCAAATTAGAGAAGAAATTGGTACCGGTATATTTTGTATAATGGTGGATGAAGCTCGATATGAATCGAAGAAAGAACAGATGGCATTGTTCGTCCGATTTGTGAACAATGAAGGATACATAAAGGAGCGTTTCCTTGATATCATTCATGTGAGTGACACTACTGCGTTGACTCTCAAACAAGCAATTTGTGTTGTTCATGCTGACAATAATTTGAGAATCCGAGATATAAGAGGACAAGGATATGATGGGGAAAGTACCATGCGAGGTGAATGGAATGAGTTAAAAGCTTTGATTCTAAAGGAGTACCCTTATGCTTATTATGTACACTGCATGTCTCATCAGTTCCAATTGGCTCTTGTTGCTGCATCAAGAGAGGGACATGAGGTGCACAACTTTTTTCCAACACGTTGTTCTCATCATAAATGTTGTTAGTGCGTCGCCTAAACGCAATGATGAGTTACTAGAAAAACAAGCTGCATAAATTGAACATGAAACTGAGTTGGGTGAGCTTGATACAGGAAGAGGAGCAAATCAGATAGGATCTTTACAGAGACCCGGAGACACTAGATGGAGTTCCCACTTCAAATCGATTCAGAGTTTACTTAAGATGTTTGGTGCTATGGTGGCTGTCCTACGCTCGGTCTCAAAATATTCTAGAGGAGATGTTGTAGGTGCTCTAAAAATAATTATGTCATTTGACTTTGTGTTCATTCTGCATCTAATGGAGAAAATCATGAAGATCACGGATGTCTTATGTCAAACCCTCCAAAAGAAGTCCATTGACATTTTGAATGCATTGGATTCAGTTTCAAACACAATGGTGCTTCTTGGTAAGTTAAGATAAAATGGTTGGAAATCTCTTCTAGAGGAGGTACAAACTTTCTGTTTGAAGCATGGCATTGAGGTCCCAGATTTGAATCGCAAGTAATGCCCCTCTCCTTATATCTCTAAAAATTAGAATATATATTGGCATACTTGCTTAACTCTAGTATTAATATATATTGCAACTTGTAGGTATGTAGATGTGACAAGGTCTGGCAACAAGCATGATAACACAACAACACTACATCATTACAAAGCAGACGTGTTTAATGTTTCTATAGATCATCAATTGGTCGAGATAAATGATCGCATTGGTATTCAAAGTATAGAACTTTTGAGACTTTGTGCATCTTTGGATCCAAGGCATGATTCTTTTGACATCTAAAAAATATGTACACTTGTTGAGAAGTTTTATCCCGAGGACTTTTCTACTCAAGAAAGGGCTCAGCTTGAGTCTCAGCTTCCCCATTTTCAGTTCGATGTTTGCAATCATCCAGAGCTAAAATGCTTGTCTTCACTTGCTGATTTGACGGTTGGACTATTTAAATAGGTAAAGCTGCTACATACTCAATGCTTGATAGATTACTACGGTTAGTTATAACTCTTCTGCTGTCAACTAGAACCACTGAGCGAGCTTTCTCAGCCATGAAACTCATCAAGACACGTATTCTAAATAGAATAGGAGATGATTATCTCCGACATTATATGATTCTCTACATTGGTAAGGAAATAGGTGCCAAGATTAGTTTTGATGAGATTATAGATTTATTCGACACTGGTGGCCGTAAAGCGGAGTTTAAGCTAATAAACATCTAATTTTCTTTTAAACATCAAACATATATATTCGTATATTTATATGGATTTTCTATCATATATCTTGTGACTTAATATATTATAATGTTTATTCTCTTTGATGGTCGTCGACCTTCCGCCCCCCCCCCATATCCGAATCCTAGGCTCCGCCCCTGAGCACCGGAGCAAAGCATTAACATACGGTGGAAACATGTAATCCTCGAACTAGAGTCCATCCCCTCCGATATCCCAACCATGTCACCTTGGGGTCTCGGGTTCCGGACAATAATATGTGTATAAAACTAGTAGATATGATCCAAAACAACAATTATACTCATGAAAACATAACATGTTCACGTCGTATATCATGGCACTCGGTCCCTAAGTGACAAGCATTAAGCACTCCAAGTTGCAACAACGATAATAAAAAATAATAGTGGATACTAGGCATCAAGCCCTAACAATCTCCTCATCTATTACATGACTAATCTCATCCAATCCTTACCATCCCCTCTCCCTACAACAGGGAATTACTCACACATCAAAGGGGGATCATGGAGGGTTGATGGAGAGGTGATGGCGACGATCTCCCTCCAATCCTCGTCCCGGCAGGATGCCAGCTAATGAACTGTTGTCTCCCAAACTAGGGTTTTGGGTGTCGTTGGAGCTACATATTGTTTTCGGGAAAATCCTTCAGGGGTTCTGTGTTTCAGAGACGAAAGCACCTTTATGCCAAAGGGGACCCTAGGGGGTGGTATAAGGCCCCAGGGGCCCTCCAGGCGCGACCAGAGGGGGGCCATGGCTAGCACCCCCTAGAGGCCCAGTGCCCCCTCTAGCTGTCCTTCGGGATCCGAGAGTCTTCTAGGGAAAAAATAATTTCTGGGAATTTTCTGTGGAAATTGAATTTCTACACAAAACTAGGCACCAAGGGTAATTCTGCTGAAAACAACGTCAGTTTGTGTTAGTTTGATCCAAATCATGCAAATGTGAGGAGAAACAAGAAGAGAAGTGGTTGGAAAAGTACACACGTTTGCAATGTATCAACTCCCCCAAGCTTAGCTTATTCCTTGTCCTTAAGAAATTCAGTTTAAAAAATGGACGCGATAAAGAAAACTTTGACAAACACTTTCCAATTCGTATGGTGTGCATAAGACTATTCCATGATCACTATTTAACAAGTACATTATAATTTCTATAAGGATAATAAAGCTCACGAACTCATTCTAGCTCATGAAAAGTGAACAAATAACTAGAAGTGAACAATATGAAATTATAACATCAACTAGGTTGCGATGATTATAATAAGGCATGGTAAGATGGTATCTCGCTTGCCCTTAATTGTATAGCAAAACATAAATTCCACGACAACTCCAAAGCTTAAGTGGTGACTACATATAATAATTTCAGGAAAAACTATATTGTAAACATGCATTAGACAATAATATTTTGGGACAATGCACATTATACTCAGAATGACAATCATGCTCTCCTAGCTGGTGCATAAAGTGAGAAGGTGGAGACTCATCATAAAAGTAAAAGAAAGGATCTTCACGGAGGGAATAAGGGATTACTCATGTGCTAGATCTTTTTATTTGATAAACAAAGGTATTGAAAAATATAATTTTGAGAGAGGTGTATGTCTATGTCAACGAATGGTAATGAAAAACTCATCATAATCCATGTCAAGCAAAGTGTTTAGACTTTTGAGAGGGGTTTCCATTAACATTTTTTGTTAAGGTTGGCACTTCCCCCCACCTTTCCTTTCATAAACCAGGGCTAGCCGTATCCACGGGTGCCCACCAACATTCATCAATCCATGGGCAAGACTTTTTATATTATATTATTTGGCACCAGCTCTCGGTAAATTAAGATGAGCACATATTCTATACTCATCAGGTGAAATAAGGGAGAAGAAGCTTGCTTGACATAAACCATGATAAGCTTTAATTACTCCCTCATGAGCTAAAACAGGAAAACAAAACAAGTTTAATAATTGTGAAAGTTTTAAAGGTAGCACACGAGCAATTTACTTGGAGTGGCGGTGAAATACCACATATAGGTAGTTTTGGTGGCCTCATTGGAAAACTTTGGTTCTTGGGGGTTGGATGCACGAGTAGACCTCATACTTACTACGGGTGAATGCTGGCAATAGACTGGGAGTGACCAACTAAGAGAGCGATAATGATCATAATCGTGCATTGCAACAAAACAACATTGAGTAAAGCATGGATGTAATAATATAACTCTAAAAATAAAAGATCACCTAGGCTGTAACATCCGTGATTTTTGGAAAACTCAAAATCACAAAAATTTAAACCTTTTTGTTTTCTATTAAAGCAAGCCACCAAAAACGAATAAAACTCCAACACAAAGGTTGAATTAATTGTTTTTCAATGCTACTGGAATTTTATAATCCAAATATGCCTCTGTTTCTAAAAACCCTAAATAAGTTTCACCTAATCAAAGATGTTTTTCTCCTTAACAAACATACCTCATAAAAAGGTTTTTATATCATTACCTTGGAAATGTTTTCATAGCCTTTGAAACTAGAGGATTTCAAAACCCTAAAATTTGTTTTCACCATCCTATTATATGAACTTGTGGATTGTTATGTGACCACGTAATTTTCTTATCAAACCTTAATAATGTAAAATGGTTTAGTTAGCTATATGTTTTCCATTTATCCTTGAAATCCTAATTATTGATACTATTTATTTTCTCCAACCATTTGGTTATTGAAATTATATTCAAGAACAAAAATCAACCGTATCACTTTTCAACGAATGAATCCAGTAACAAAATGGCTTTCACAATTTTCCTTTTGAGAAAATACTTGTAATAAACATGTTTTCAAATAGCTAAGTACCAATTTACTATCTACCTAATTACTCACTATAATTATTCTCTATTGTAAAGATGACATAAGTTGCTATTATGGTTTACCCCTATTCAAAATATAAAATTTTGAAAATAAGATGTCACTGAAATTTTATTTGACAAATGTTTATATTTTATAATTTTCTAAATTAAAAATCACATTAAGTCACTATTAAGGAATTATTTCAATTTTCAAAATTCAAAAATAAAACTATGTTGAAAAGTTTACAAAAATGTCTCTAAGTGAAAGATATTATTTTTACAAAAAATCTGCATTTGGTTTGAGATCATCTGGACTTGTATTTTAAAGTTATTGAAAACAGAAATAAAAAGAAAAAGAAAAAGGAAGGATGACGTCATGATGACGTCACCCGTCATCAACATCCCTCCTCTACCATTTCTACCCGAGAAACTGCGGAATAAATTCGTTGATTACGATCGTTTCAGTACATGAATTAATTCCCCGAGCCCAGCACCTTATAGCCCTGTCCCTGCTCGTCATTTCCCCTCTGACTCCTCCCCCAATCGTGACCCGAGGCCACCTAGATCTCTCGCGGGAGTTGCACGATTCCGCCGCCGTTCATCGTCGTTTCCGGCCACATCAGAAGGTCTCCGCCGCCGATTTCACGCTCCATCTCTCCCCCTAAACCTGCTGTACCTCCTCATGCCCTTGTTTCTCTTTTCTCGCAGCCGGAGACTATCCCCGATGACACCCAAAGCTGCCAGAGGACTCCCCTCGCCACTCCGTGCCACCCCGTGCTATCCCCGAGGCAGGAGCACCACCGGAGCGCTGCCGCGATTCACGGCCGAGGCCACCGCCGCCTTCACCATTGATTCCGACAACCAAACCCGACGCCGGAGGTAAGCTCTATCCCCAGTGCCGTCCGATTTCTTTTGAACGGCCACGATTAGATCCACTCACCGAAGAGGTATCAACTAATGAGAGTTGGCCACCTGTATGCCCAGTCAACAGCGCGTTAAGTAAGGTGTCGCCCGGTGCAACGCGTAGATGGCCCAAGCCCAATCCCTGTCTATCGCCCCGCGCGGCAAATAGCCAATCTGAGCCCAGCCCGTCTTTGGAATTAATTCCGAATAAAAATAGAATTTCATTTTTGCAGAAAAGCCCCTACACCTTAGATCTGTCATAACTTTTGATCCATAAGCCCAAATTTAGCAAACTTAGACTTTTTGGAATCAGCACAACATTTAGAAACGTTTGGCACTGGCCAAATTTAAAGTTGTGGACTTAAACTTTATTAAAATTCAAATATGCTTGTTTGATGAATTTCTGCATAATTCAATTTTAAAAATCCAAAAATTGCAAATAAAATATATTTGGAAACCTTAGAATGTTTACTTTCATATCCTCTGTTCCAAATTAATGTTTGAACGAGTTAAATTGGAATTTAAAATTAAGTGGTATTTGAGTATTTTTTGACATAGATTTAATTCTATAAATAAGTTCAATATAGTTCCTTCTGAATTTTTGTTCCTTTTGGTAACCTTGAACCAGAGACATCATTGCCAAACCATTTTGGACACCCCATGGACCATGGCCATGTGTTTTGACCAAAAACCCAACATAGTGATTCATCCTTTTTACCATGCCTTAGAATTAGTTTCCATCTTTTTATTCTTTGATGGTATGGCTATTTTGGAGCCAAGACCAAGTCCCTAGTATGTGTAAATCACATATAATACCAAGTAGTGAACCTCAAACACTAGTACTATGTTTTTCTATCTACCCCTCCGCTTCCCTATTCTTGCTTCAAGAAATTCATCAAGTTAGCAAAATGGAAATCAAGACTCAAGCACAAGAAGGGACTTCATTACCAACTTGGTCTCAACATGAAGAGCTACAAGGAATATCATTCAAATAAATTGAAGGAAGGACTTAGACTCCACATCAATTAGAAGCAACTCAAGCAAGTACAAGTGTATGAAGAAATCCAGAAGAAAACATCTTCCTCTCTCTCTGTCTATCTTTCTTAATTCCTTTGTTTTCTATTTTGACTTAGTAGTATTTTGTGCCCATCCCACCTTGTACCAACTAGTGAGAAAACCATGAAGAATCTATCAATACCAAGAGAAGAAAACATCCAAGGAACAAGACCCCAATAGAATCTTGAAGATGATCTTCAAAAAGACAAGCATCTGAAGACTTGGAGCAATCCATACAAGCTGAAGAGTTAGCAAGTTGTTTTGTCCAAGCATTGACCCAAATGGAAAATCCCAAGACCTTATCTTGTTATGAAGTTAGTGAAACCTAGTCCATCCCAAGTAATCTCTTGGAACTTCCTCGACAAGTATGGTTATAATAAAGTTAGATCACATCAAACTCAACCTAGTCCATCCCAAGTAAACCCCTGGAACTTCCTTAACAAGTATGGAACCAAGAGAAAATGAGTCTTTCAAAATCAAACCTTGACATTGTCCTAGCAAACTTGGTTAAACCCCTTTTATGAAATGTTAGTTTCTTTGTATGTTTTCTTCCCTTGTGTGTTTGATTGCTAGAATGCTTGTTTATTTTGTTATTGTATTTTCTATGTATAGATTGTACGGAGAGCAACGATCTTTTGTGAAGAGTGTGATTTCTTCACCAACTTCAACAAGGCAAGTAACAGACCATCAACTACCTATTATTTTTCTATATGCATTAGTTGAATTTTGAGTAGTATGCATGATAGGAAACTTTACCAAGTTATTATTATGCTATGAAAAATCCTAGTAGTGTGTAGCCATATCTTTTACTTTACCCTTAAAGCCTTGGTACTTAGTAGATGCTTAGACTGGCTAAAAAATTGTTTACTTGATGTTGTGGAAGAATTATAAGTATAAACTTCAATGAACCACCTGGGTGAATTTGGTTGTACGGTTGATAAGAGTTGAGTGTCTCCTCAGAGGTAATACCTGAGTTCTTCACTTGAGGAATGCCACCCAGGAACAAAGTGATTACGACGTTCCCCAAGTTTAGATTTCTTCCAGTGCAGCCTTTAGTCATATGGGCTCTGTCTTGATCAACTAAGTAGAATGAACTCACCAGGCTTACAAGCAGATGTAGCATATTTATAGGTGGAACGGGTAAGCCACACGGTGGTGGAATTTCTCCTTTCCTTAACGCACTCAGGGTGTATAGGATGTTTGGGCTAATTTGAATCTGAAGGTGAAAGTGCACAAACTCTGTAGAGTCAACAAACTAAGATCTTAGCCGTGTCCCCGGTTATGGACAACTATGAGCAGTTGGACAAGGATGGACAGAAGAATCACATCACCTTTTCGAATGTAAAACTTGTAATCATAGGTAGGGACATTCCAGGGTTTTACCGAAAATGTCTCTTGACATGCAGGGGTTTTACCGGGTGTTGTCTCAGGGTCACTGGGGTTTTACCAGTGAGTCCCAAACTTAGCAGAACAAAAATTTGATTTATAAAGAGATAGGAGAAAACTAGCTTTATGCAGAACTTAGCCAAAACTCCACTCAGCCAAATAAGCATGTAGTATTAGTCTTGCCATTTAGATCCACTATAGTGTTTACTTGCCAATACATTAAATTGTATTGACTCTCTTGTGGCTGCATATTCCATCATGTAGATGATTCTGAAGACGAGTGAGGATTTCGTTTAGGATCTCGAGTCTACTGCCAACATGTTTTGCATGCGGCACATGAAGAAGATGGGCTCAATGGTGTACTATGTATTCTGCTGTAATACTTTGTTTTCTGCTAGTATTCTAAGACTGTGCTAGTTGTAATATTATTTTGTAAAGACTAGATCATACGATGTAATAGAATTTGATGCATTTGCATGATATTTCATCTTGTACTGTGGTGCTAGCAATTGATCAGGGACTAGCACAATAACACAGATGTTCTTACATTATTTAAATGTGGGAATGCTTCAGAGGCTTAAATTGACTTTCTTTATAGTCTGGCATGTGTGAGCATGTGCCAAGTCGATCCAAATAAATTCTTGAGAGGGGGATACCATCAAACTATACTATCTTATGAACAAAACAACTCATGTGACATTCCAATAACACATTGTGAACTCCTAATTATATGAGAATAGTTATAAGAAAGCATGAAATAATAACGCAATATTATACATACAACTATCTATCATGACAAGCTAATATAAGATCATGCGAATAAACATACGTACAAAAATGAAGAGAAAAGAGTTCATACCAGCTTTCTAATATCGTCCACTTAATCATATATCGTCACTATTCTTTTGCCACTTGCGCAACCGGATGATATGAAAATAATAACATGGCGCAAGCGCCACCGTGGACATGAGCTGAACTCTGCAAACAACTATACAGTAACATGAAGAAGATAAAATATTTTTGTTTTTTTCCAAAGGTGAAACGAAGAGAAAACGAGGAAATCTTTTTGCTGTTTTTGAGTTTTTAAGAAACGACAAACGAAGAGGAGAGAAAACACAAACAAATATACATGAAAGAAGAAGAACGAGGGAAAACTGAGAAACAAGCAAACATGCAGAAAGGGAAAATACGGAAGAAGAAAATCAAACGAAGAGAACAAATAAATGTTTTTGGTGTTTTCAATAAGAAATACGGGAACAAAAATGAGAGAGAAAATGAAATAAAACAGGAAACAACCAAACACGAAGAAGAAAACAACTAATAAGCAAAAATAGAATAAGAACCAGATACTAGCAGGTCTAGAAGAATATGCAAAGTATCAAGTAATACACCAACATAAATAATGAGTAGTAATCATAAAGCAAGTGTCAGCGTATACATACTCCCCCAAGCTTAGGCTTTTGGCCTACTAGTAGCGTGATACCACGGGTTCCATCCTCACGACTGCTGTTGCATGTACTCGTAATACTGGTATGGTGTGAGATGCATATCCCACGTCGTCTGCTGCAGCGAGAGTCCGTCCATCGAAGGTGGCTAAGATAAAGATCTTTCTCTGTGTTAAACGTAGGATGGTTCCTCCATGTACGCGAATGCGGATGACCTAGCGGGCTCCTCCTTGTGCACCTCTCCTGGGTAGCAGGGTCCAAATCGAACGTCGGCCTAAGGTACTCGTCCAAAATATCCTCGGAAATGGACCATCCGTTCTTGGGAACATCAAGCAAAGAAGGCGCCGACAGACTAACATACTAGGGTTTAACGTCACCCGCTTCAAATAAAAGTTTATATTTAAAGTCACATTAAGCGCACGTAGATTTAAAGAAACCATGCGACAACAAAGCATTAAAATCCAAACTACCAGGGGGAAACAGCTCCTCATCAGGATCTAGAGGCACAGAAGTTTGAGCAAATAAAATACACGAGGAAACAATGCCTCCAAAATAAGGTCCTCTACTAGCATTATTAACAATACGTCTAGCAATTTGCGCACCAATTCTATCAACATAATCTCTATCAATAGCAGCAAGCATGGCGGCAAGATCAAAATTTGTGTACTTCCTGGTGTTCTCCCTAGCAAGATAATAAGCAAAATACCCGACAACGGGGAATTGCAGCCAAGAGTTCTTACTGCGCTACGTGGTTCTTGTGTCTTGGTGTCATAGCTTCGAGTATAAATTGTGGAGATTAGTGGGATTCATTATCCTACTAGTCTGTCCAATCTTAGGTATGTTAATAACCCTGAAAAAATCATCAAAGGACATCATCCTCTTTCTATCATAGAGGTTTGCACAAATATGAAAGTTAGCCTCCAATATTGGGCCACCTCATTTTTCGCGAAGTCTAGCAAAGTTGCATTTGTAACAAGTTCATAAAAAGATCCATAAATACCCAAATCCGCTAAGAGTTGATTGCAAGGATACGCGGAGGCTCGCACATCCTTCATCTATTGAAGTCTAGCATACTGAGATCGGTGTTATCTTCATTGAGAGAAGGTATTATGGCTGATTTTAGTCCTCTTAGAAGACCTAGTCTCTCTTGGGGAGGAAGGAGCAATTTTTCCTCCAAATCATCCTTCAAACTTCTTCATACTCCTATTCTGATTTTTTTTAATAAGCCCAATAAAATTTAACTATGAAAATAAATATTATAGAAACCACTCTAGCAACCTTAGGAGAACTAATATATGCATCAAAAAAAAAATTAAATCAACTGAAAACAAGCATTCAAGCTCAAATAACCAGCCACCTAGTGCAACAAATGACTCAAGATATGCATCCCCAATGAAAAATCTACAAATACAGGCGAATGAGTCACATACCGGAGAAGCGTTGTATCAAATTTCAGCACAAATGGTGGGCTAAATGAGGAGATCAAAGAAATCTGAGGAAGAACAGCAAGAACTCGAAATTTTCCTGTTGCAAAGGTGTTTCTCCGAAGAGAGATAGAATGGGGAGGCCAGCAGTCAAGTAGTGGGGACCTGGGGGCCCCCAGGTGACCCTTGGGCACGGCCTAGGGGCTTGCTGCGCCTGCTGCCCCCCGGGTGACAGGTGGGTCCACCTGGGTTGTCCCAGGTGCCACACTGCCGTGTTTCTTGCATAAAAATTTAATATCAAATTTCCATAATTTTTCGCGAAACTTTATTTTTGGGCAATTCCAAAATTTCAATGAATGATTATAACGCAGAAAAATGTTTACAAAGTGATGGAAAACAAAGTCAAAACTAATTCTATAGAAGTTCCAAGACATGCTACAATGCAAAGGACAAGAGGAAACATGAGAAACAAGGTGAAAACAGAGGAACACAAGATTGGGCATGATGAAAACATGTGAAAACAAGATGGAAAAGGTGGAAAACAAAGTGGAGAAAAGGAAAAACGAGGATCAAATTGAGGAAAACAAGTGGGAAACAAGTGAAAACATAGTTTCATTCTACAGAAGTTGTAGGATATACTGTCATGCAAATGACAGGAGGATATATGATAAAACAAGGTGAAAACAGAGGAAACAAGATTGGGCACGATGAAAACATGTGAAAACAAGATGGCAAAGGTGGAAAACAAAGTGGAAACAAGGGAAAACAAGGAGGAAACAACGAAAACAAGTGGGAAACAAGTGAAAATGTAGTTTCATTCATTCAAAATCAATGTGTTAACAAGGTTGATCAACTCTTCTGACCAAACCAATTTTATATGAAATAAAACTTTGCACTTCACTACAACAATCATGGTACCTCAATTTTAGTAGACATAGTCCCAATCATAATAGTTTCATATTCTTTTAGTGGCACTGGAATGGGACAATAGAATTCTCCAATATTGATGGTCTCAATATTTTCAATTGAGTTTAGACCATATTTCTTATCAATCTTGTTTGGAAAATAAACTATGTGTTCTTTATCATTGACATTGAAAGTGATCATCCCTTTATTACAATCAATAACAGCCATGCAGTATTAAGATAAGGCCTCCCAAGAATAATAGACATAGTTTCATCCTCACGCATTTCCAACACAACAAAATCAGTTAATATTAAACAATTAGCAACTTGGACAAGGACATCCTCATATGTGCCAATAGGAATAGTAGTAGATTTATCAGTCATTTGCAAAGAGATATCAGTAGGAATTAATTTATATTAATAGAGTCTCTCATAGAGAGAGAGAGAGGCATAACACTAAGTCCAGCACCAAGATCACATAAAGTAGTTCTCACATAATTATTTTTTATAGAGCAAGGAATGGTAGGAATACCTCGGTCTCCCAGCTTCTTAGGAATTTTACCATTGAAGGAATAATTAGGAAGCGTAGAGATAATTTCCTCTTATTAGTAACAATATATTTCATATACTTGGAATAAGGTGGCAATTTAATAGCATCAGTCAAAGGAATTTGAAAGAAGAGAGATTTCATCCACTCACAAAATTTATTATAATGTTCTTATTCTTTACCTTTGAGAGATTCACTTGGAAAAGGCATAGTTTTTTCTATCGAAGGTTCTCTTTCTTTACCATGCTTCCTAGCGGTAAAACCTTTTTTATCATAATTTTTGTTCTAAGAGGGTTTTCAGGTTCTACTTCACTTTGTTCTTTATTGGAAGCATCATTCTGATCATTATCAATATCATGCTCATTACCACTTTCAGTTTTAGCATCAAAAATAGATATACTATTAGGTTCTTTATTCGCATCATTACCAATATCATTAGCCTCTCTAATTCTTTTATGTTTCTTCATCTTTTCATTTTTAGGAGAGTTAACAACCTTTTCATCTAGCATTTTAGAATATTTTTCAAGCCTTTTTGGGTATCCCTCGGCATAAAGTGGATCCTGAGTGAAAGCACCACCTCTAGTTTTAACACTACAAGCTTTTTCTTTAATTTGACCAGATATTTCAGCAAATAAATCTTTTTGCACTTTAGTAAGTTTCTCTAATTGAGTCTGAATCAATTGAAAGTGTTTAACAAGACCTTTAACATCATTAATAGTTCTTCCTAAAGTAGCATGCAATTTTTTGATACAAAGATAATTTTAATTTAATTGATTTTGCACTTGTGCATTAAAATGGGTTAGTTTAACAATGAAATAATAAACTTCATCTAAGCATTGTTTAGGAGATTTATCATAGGGAATATCACTAGCATTAAACCTGTAAAGAGAATGTACCTCTACCATAGGAGGGTGAGTGGTAGGATCACATAGAGTTTCATCCGGCGGTAGATTCTACATATCTTCAGATTTAATACCCTTCTCTTTAATAGATTTCTTAGATTCTTGCATGCCTTCAGGATTAAGGAAAGAACTCCTCTCTTCTTGGGTGTAGGAAATGGTGTAGGTTCAGGAATATCCCAATCATCATGGTTCTTGGCTATATTACCCAATAATTCTTCAGCTTCATCTACAGTTCGGACGTGTGGGTACCCAAGAGATCCCTCACGATAACCATACCCGATGCGGACTATTAAGAGGTACCTTGACGAGGCCCTCGAGTGGCCGCATGAAGGCCTACGACAGAAGCCCACATGAAAGCAGAAACTAGGAAGGACCTGGACAACAAGGTTATGAAAGAGTAGCAACCGACTTGGAAACGAGTCATATTCATGTACGCCCTTAGGACCCGACTATCTATATAAAGCACAGGCGGGGTCCAGGACTGGATAAGAAACCCTAGATTCAGAGCTATGCAATATCCAATCTGTAATAGTACCCCCTATAACCTGTTTTTTCCACCTCATCAGAATAAAATCCGGCGGGCAGCAACCCGTCGAGTCAGGTAGTCCACGAGCGCCTTTTCCATTACGAAACCCCTGGTACCTCACCATGGGCATTGTTGAGGTCACATCCTCTTCATTGGTGTCATCTGTGGGAATCTGGGGCGTGATGACCCACAAGTATAGGGGATCGCAACAGTCTTCGAGGGAAGTAAACCCCAAATTTATTGATTCGACACAAGGGGAGCCAAAGAATATTTATTAGCCTTAACAACTGAGTTGTCAATTCCGCTGCACCTGAAAGTAGACTTGCTCGCAACAATTTATCAGTGGTAACAGTTTTATAGCAGCAGTAGTAGTAAAATAACAGCAGGAGTAAAATAGTAACAGCAGTAGCAATCGCGGAAAACAGCAGGATGAAAAGTACCATAGGCATAGAGGGAATGGATGAACGGGCGTTGCATGGATAACATAGGTCATGTAATAATCTAAACATGGGCATTGCAGATAATAATAATAAAGCATCCAAATTCTAGGCAAACCATAGGCATGTGTTCCAATATAGTCATACGTGCTCACAATGAGAAACTTGCACAACATCTTTTGTCCTACCATCCCATGGCAGCGGGGCCTCTAGGGAAACTACTGGTAATTAAGGTGCTCCTTTTAACAAAGCACCAAAGCAAAGCATTAACACTCCGTGAACACACGTGATCCTCACATCAAAACCATCCCCTCCGGTTGTCCCAATTTCTGTCACTTTGGGGCCTCGGGTTCTGGACAATGACATGTGTAAAAAACTTGCAGATATGATCAAGAAACATAATTATACTCATGAAACAATAACATGTTTAGATCTGAGATCATGGCACTCGGGACCTAGTGACAAGAATTAAGTATAACAAGTTGCAACAATGGTAGAAAACACTATCAATGGATACTAGGCACTATGCCCTAACAATCTGGCATTATTACATGATCGATCTCATCCAATCCCTTCCATCCCTATCAGCCTACATTGGTGTTTACTCACACATGGAATGGGGAATCATGGATGGTTGATGGAGAAGAGGTGGCGGTGTCGATGGTGATGATCTCCTCCGAATCCCCATCCTGGCAAGGCGCCAGAATAGGAACTTCTAATCTCCTAATTGAGTTTCGAGGTGATGGCGGCGCTCTATTGTGTTTCTGTGGAATATGACGAACCCCCTCGCTTTTTAGGTTTACGGGGCATATGTAGTCGAAAGGGGAGCCCGAGGGGGTGGAGGTGGCCCCACTCCAACTGGCGGCGCGACCCAGGGGGTGCCCAGGGGTGGTTTGGGCCCCTCCAGGTTTCCTTCTGGCTCCCAGGGTCTTCTGGTGATATAAGCTTAATGGGGTCTTTTCTGGGCAATTTCCCAAAAGATCTGCACAAAAACGAGACACCAAGGTAATTCTGCTGAAAACAACATTAGTCTGTGTTAGTGGTATCCAAAACTCACAAGTTTAGAGGAAAACAATAAGAAAAGTGTTCGGAAAAGGAGATACGTTTTGGACGTATCAACTCCCCCAAGCTTAGCTTATTGCTTGTCCTCAAGCAATTCAGTGACAACTGAGTGTGATAAAAGAATTATACGAACATATTTATTTCATATGATGTAAATATACTCACTATATGATCAAATGGTGAGCAATTCATAATAAGATGTATGCAAGATAAAAGTCACCTAGCAGTTATGCAAACCATGAAGAGATGCCAACAAACTAATAATATACGACATGAAGTATATCAATCTGCAGGATTGCAATGCTCATAATAGGGTATGATAAAGTGTACTCGCTTTCCCTTAATAATGGAGCAAAACATAAATGCTAGGGAACCTCTAAAATTCAAATGAAGACTAGAAATAAAGATATCAAAGATACAAGCATCAAAGTTATACCACAATCAACCGTGTTTTGGGACAAACACATTACACTAAGAATGACCACATGCTCTCAAGAAGGTGCATAAAGTGAGAGGGTGAAGACTCAACATAAAAAGAAAAGAAAGGCCCTTCGCAGAGGGAAGCAGGGATTAACTTATGTGCTAGAGCTTTTTATTTTATTAAACAGAGGTATTGAAATCAGTTTTAAGAGAGTTGTATGCTTATGTCAAAGAATGGTAAACAGTCAATACAGTACATCACAAGCCAACTAGACTTCACAAGAGCGGATCCCATAGAAGGACGCATCTGGGTAGAAGGTCACCCCTGTTTCTCTTTTGTTTACACAATTATGCTTTAACTGGTAAATCAGGGGCAAAAATAGTGAAGAGAATTTGCTGTATTAATTTGGGGCTGGGCACCCCGCTGCCGGGTCTTCTATCATTTGGATAAGAGGATGAAGCCACTAGTCCAGGGTGTGAAATCCAATCAACAAGTGAGATAAATATTCTATATTTATGTCCTCATGAGCTAAAACAGGGGCACAAAACAGGAATAATTTTTCGAAGGTTTTAAAGGTAGCACACGAGAAATTTACTTAGAGTGGCGGTTAAATACCATATATATAGGTAGGTATGGTGGACATATTTGGAAAAACTTTGGTTTTTGGGAGTTGGATGCATGAGTAGAGCTCATACTCAGTACAGGTGAAGGCTATCAATAGACATGGAGCAACAATCAAGAGAGCAACAACTGTCATAATCATGCTTGCGACAAAACAAAATTAACAGGGGCATAAAAGTGATACAAATACTCTGAGGAAAAATAAATCATCGAGGCTAAATTGACTTTTTTCAGTCATATGAATGCGTGAGAATGTGCCAAGTCGATTCAAGCGAAACAATCAGAGAGAGATACCACATTGTCATACCCTTCTATGAATAAAACAATGCAAGCAAACAATCATGCGACATGCTATCTTATATTAATAAGCTGGAACTAAACACGTGAGAGAACAAACTACTAAGCATCAATTAAATAACATACACCTTACATGAGCGAACTAAGAATGTTCACATGGATGAGTATATGTACAAAAATAAAACAAATAGAGTTCATACCAGCCTCTCACCACAACTTGAATTGTCGTAAATCGTCATTATTTCTCTTCACTCGTGTGGATTTAATAATATAGAATTATAATCAAGCTCCAAAAGAGACACGGAAGTCCGGTGAACTCTGCAACAAACTTTACAAAGCCAAAGAAGAACAACAAATATTTTTGGGTTTTCGAATTAAAACAAGAACAGAAGGAAACGAACAAACAAAGCAAAATATCTTCGGATTTTTGAATATTAAACCGAAATGAGAAGGTAAAGCAAACCAACAAAAGAAACTAAAGAAGCAAATAAAGAGAAACAACGGAAATATTTTGGTGTTCTGGAAAGAAAGAACAAAACAATAAAAACAAAGAGAAACGAAAGAAGCGATAGAAAACGAAAACAAACGAAAGAAACAAAAACATGGATATACAAAGAACCGACTGAACATGATATAAAGATGATTGTGATGTCGGTATACCGCCCCCAAGCTTATGCTTTTGGCCTAAGTGAGATCAATCACGGCGCGGGAAGTATCCCCACTGTGGTGGGTCGTCCCTCGCATGGTTGTACTCGGGCGCCCAAGAAGAAGATGAAGCAGCAGGCGCATAGTCATATCGAGAGTGCTGGTACGGGATCCCCGCAGTGTCGGAGGGCTAGACGAAATCACTATCGTCCCCCTCTCCGGTATCCTACCCATGCTGGGGGTGGTGGTCAATGTATGCGTCCAGCTCACTCTCAGAAAGCATCCATCCTTGCCTGTCATTAAGATTAAACAAAAGAGGTGCATGCAAAAAGTACTACTCTATCAATTTTAGTCACTCTCCACCTGGATTGTTTGGAGAAAGTTATTCCATAAGATAAATTATTCAGGTGAGCATGGGTAGAGTGGAACTTATGTCTAATCATGGAAACAAGGTCCAACCTCTCTAAAGGAAACTGCGGGTCTAGAGGGTGTGGATCCACACCATGCAAAGCTAGCAACCGTGAGGCAATAAGACCTCCACAAATTCCGCCCTTCTCACGTTAAGTGAGAGACAGTAAGAAATTAAAGCACCAAAGTTATAAGACCTATCACGTCTTAAGGCAGCTGAGATAAAAGCCAAAGCATAAATAGATAGCTTGTTGGCAGTTTTTCTAGCTAACACACATTTAGAAATAAAATAAGCAAAGTATCGAATGCTAGGGAGTTGACTTCGTATTTTACCACTCTCCCTCGTGAAGCTTCTCCCTTGGAAAATCTCCTCATATAAATCCAGAAGTGGTTTAGGATGTCCTCTTATTTTATCACATGAACCCCACTCTCGTACCTTGATAGCTGCACAAAAATCACTGAAAAGCAAGTCTACAACTTTATCATAAAATTTTTAATAGACCATAGGGTTAGTTGAAGACCATCTAAAGTGAAAGTCCTGCACCACATACATTGTCAATTTAACATGTTGGATAGGTTCATCCTCAATGACCGGCCCAATCCTGCATTATTCACAAGAGTATAGAAATCCTGCAGAATTCCTGTAATCCGCATGAATTCCTGGCATGGATAGAACAATGGAAACACTCTTTCTTCACGGTGCACATTCATGACCTCATGCAACTCCAACTCATGCTGGTTTAGTTGATGTACATTGTGCTCCATCTCTGAAATTTTCAACAATTATCACAAAAATTGATTTCAAGCAACTATAAGGTGGAAACTACCATAGAGACTTATAGGAGAGTTAAACATGCATCAAAACTGATATGGATATTATAGGGGTACATGATGATTGTTCATGCTTGAGTTGGAAGGAAATATTGAAGTTAATTGATGATTACTATAAGGTAAATTTCTTCTTAATTGATTGTGTTGTTTGTGTTTATAAGAATGTTATACTACCTAAGCATATTTATTAATGTATGATAGGTTTGTTGATAACACAAACATGGATGGAGGAGAGCATCAAGAGGAGATGGAAAACAAGCATGCAATGGTGGAAAACAAGTGTGCACACATGGAGGAAGGCATGGAGATTGTTTCCTACAAGAGCTCAAGGAGCTAGAGGAGTCATCCACGCACTAGGGGCTGATATGGGAGCAGCAAGGACATGTCCTAGGCTGTCCCAAACGTTTTTAGATGAGGACCTGTGAGTCCAATGGGCTGAACCCATGTTGGTTTCGGTTTGTAACAGTTTGGTTGCACCAAACCGAGTAGGAGTAGGTAAGCGGGTGCATCCCCTTTCTTGGCCGCAACCCCTCCCTCATATATACCTCTTTGCCACAAAATTAGAGGTAGACCAAGTTAAAACATAAACCCTAGATTCCAAACTTGAACAATGTTACCCCTTGCAAATTCTGCGTGCTATCTGCTGTTCCACTGGGAACAAGAAGATACAGGACCACTCATAGTCATTGATTACGTTGTGCAAGTGTGTGGAGTTTAGATTATCCAACGGGTTACAAGCTGTTGCATTGGCATCAGGGATCAGCCGGAGAGGTTTCAGCGAGACACAATTTATCTATCATCAAGTTATCGAGTACTCAACGAGAAGATCGGGCAAACCCCTTATCATATGGTATCAGATTACTAGGTTTACTCGGTGAGCAATTTTTCCCCTATATTCATTTGTTTTTTTTCCTATCCAGAAAAGGCCACACAAAAATTCATGTTAGTAGAGTTGCCATAGCCCTAGATCAACACCAATTGCTTCTTCTAGTTGTTATTCTTGTTGATTGTTGCGTCTCCGTTTTCTCCTTTTGAGTCTTTTATTTTCGGTCTAGGTTTAGGGTTCTTGTGTTCTTCGTGTCTTGTTTAGAGTCCACCGAAAATCCCCAAAAAAATCAATCCGAGCTATGGTTTTTCCTTGTTGTTTTCGAGTTGTGGAAGGAATCTTGCCGTGGCACACAATCTTCTTGTTTGGCTGCCGCCGTTCCTCGAGTTCCTCTTCTACTCGGACTAGCTACCACGCGCGAGAAACACCACCTTACCGAGCCCTACTCGCTCTCGGTTCCGCTCCCTGCCGCGCACCACATCCTACTCGGAGTACACCTTCTGTCGTGGTACAAAACCTAGTCGGATCGCTACTGCGCACGTTGTACCCCCTGCCATGCGCTACGCCCGCACGCGCGCGCGCCCTACCGCGACACATCTTTCGCCGAAAACGCTGCCGCACCCACGCTAGCTACTGTGCGCCTTGCTGCCACGAGACAAATTCTATGAGAATCGCTGTCGTGCGACAGGATTTTCTCCCATGGGTTTCTAGTAGATTTCTGTCCGTTTTCTTTGCCAATTTCGTTTGATTTCCACTCCATATCTTTGAGAGACATAGACACGTACTATCTAATTATAATTTTAGGAGCATACCCATATAAGCCTAGCTCAATTTTGTGCTCACAGGCTGCTCAATCAATTGTTTCATCGTGCTGTTTTTCTGGAAAAAAATTGTGTCCGTACAGTCCGTACAGATTGGACAATTTGGCCCAAAAGAGTGAAAAAATCAAAGAGAAAAAACAGAAAAATAAAAGATAAAAAGAGGCCTGAACATTGGTGATATTTGCCACAAGTTTGGAGTTGTTTTACATGATGTTTGCACTACTTCCTTGAGCAATCTTGTGCCTGATTCTAAGAGTTGCAGCTAGTGTCTTTCGAGTGGATTGCAAGGATTCCATACATATAATTACTTGCCACATTATTCTCCACGTGTGTGTTTCCCGTGCTTTTTATATCACATTGGACGGCAAATAGGAGTTGTTTTGGTGTTGTTAGGCTAAATGAGAGAATTCCTTATTTGACACTACTTCAAATTTTGATTCCCTATTTGACACTGAAAACTTTTTTCTTCCCTATCTGACCCTTGTTGTAAATTTGTTTCCTTGTTTGACACTGCCGTCCATCCCGTTAAACTCTGCCGTCAAATTGTTTCTCCTTGGACCATGCTACCCCTTGGCTAATCCGCATGCAAAAGCTTGAAAAAAAATCCTAACCCAATCATCCCGTTCTTGCCAAGAGAAATCCCTCTGTTTCCCCAAGCCTTAGTGGCAGGGGAGTGAAGGAAGGCACAGCAGAAGAGTACCCGTCGGCGAGCTCATAAGCGGGCTCGGGCCATGGCGGTGTTGCGGAGCGCCACCGGCGAGCTCAGCTGCGGGTCTGGGCCATGCCGTGGACTGGCTCGTTCGACTGGCTCACTAGCTTCGGCGTCAAGACTGGCTCGAACGGCGAGACCCGACTGCTCTGCTCCAGTGTCAATAGCTGATCGTTACCAGTGTCGCAGTAGCAGTACTAATCGAACTTGCCTACCCAAATTATTGGGTGCAACGCAATGAACATGTTTGAGATTCTACCCAATTTTTTAATCAAAGTCCAAGTATCAAGTTACAAGCTAAAGATAGCTAAATTCCCGAGTATTCTCTTCTTCACATCCGTACACGTGTTACTACTACTTGTTGGTGAGTGTTTTCTATTCACTTTGGAGCGGTAAGATACACCATATTTGCTGTTTTGAGTGAGTTGTGAGAGTTCCACCATACACATACTGCCATATATTTATATTTGTACTAACAATGGTTGCTCATATCATGGAGAGGCCATTACCATTGTATTCTTTGTGCAGTGATACACTCTGGGAGGAGGATTCTAGTGGAATATTTGCAGCAGATTAGTTCCACTTCACCGTAGACATTAAAGGTAGCAATGCTGCTATTACCCTTGATAACGGTACACGGTATGATTTTGTTAGTTCTGAGGTTGTTGAACAATTGCAGTTGCTTCCAAAGACAAGTGATCCATTTATGTTACCTACTAATGATGACAAACTTATTATTACTCACATGGTTTTTGTTCCCTTAACCATTCATGGCCATAAGGAACAAATTTTATGTTATGTGCTTCCTAGAGCATTTACTTGTTGTCATCTTTTGTTAGGACAAAAATGGTGCACTAGATATAAGGTTAATTTTGACAGTCATTATCCTCATGTACAATTCTTTTGGAACAATAAGAAAAATTGGATAATACATGCATGGTTTAAAAAATTCCAGGAGGTTAGACGTCAACCATTATTCTTGTCTCCTCAATTCCTAGAAATGCAAAGACTTAAACTCCTTGAAATGCAAACACAAAAACTTATATGGGGATTAGAGGATGAGAAGATATGTGAGGCTGTTTCTACTAATGTAATTATGTCTACTCCTAGTGTTATTTCTTGTGATGTGCAGGTTGCTTTTGAAGAAAGGGAGCCTCTAGTGCAACCTACATCACCACCACCACATCCATTGGAGGGGCATGCCATTGTGCCTAGTAGTGTTTCTTGTGATATGGAGGTTACTCTTGAAGAAAGAGAGCCATCACTAGTACAACCTGCATCACCACTTGAGATATATGATTCAGTGCCTACTATATCTGAGGAGGATGTCATTGACGTTGGTGCTGATTTTGAGCTGCCACTTCCAAGTACAAGTTTTTGTGAGTCTACTAATGTGCTAGTTCATTCTTGTGAGTTGATAACCACATATAGTTCACCACCATGTGATAATTTGAATATTTCTAATTTTGAGCATGTGGTTTTGATTACACACATAAAGAAGTGCTTGCCAAAATACCACCTATTAATATTGTGTATTCCATCATGTTACATGAACCAATTACTATCCAATGTGCTATGAATAGGATTGCTGAAATTTCATATGTCAATTCTAGCACCTATATTACTTTCTTCATTTTTAATTTGGTTGGTGACTATAACATGAATGAAATTTTTATGGTGGATCACATATGTATTACTTGTGATAAAATTGCTGAACTGAAAATTGTGTTACCTCGGTTGGATTATTTACAACTTGCTAAATCTGAGCATGATGTTACACATATGTTTGGTTTGCCACAAAATTTAATAAATACATATGCTACTGATTTATACTTCACTTATATTTGAAAAATGAGTTGCAATTTACATCATGAAAATAATAAACATGTTCAAACAATTGAGTGTACTACTACCAACAAATTTGATCATAGATCTTCTGTGAGAGCACTTGATTTGATACTAAACATTAAGAATATATACATAGATGTTTCTCCTTATGATCAGGATTATATGAGCTTCACTTATACTTGCAATTATGATTGCTATTTGATGAGATGATATTTGTTTTCATGTGACAATTATGTGCTAAATACATGCAATTTTCGTTGCTTTATGTCATGTGGAAATAATTATCATGTCCATAACAATGATCCACCCCATTATAGATACATGTATTGTGCATACACGTTGTTCTTTTTTGTTTCTTCCATGTTCAGCTTACCACAAGCCGAGGACGTCTTGTCTTGAAGAAAGGGAGAATGATATGGATATTATAGGGGTACATGCTTGAGTTGGAAGGAAATATTGAAGTTAATTGATTATTACTATAAGGTGAATTCCTTCTTAATTGATTGTGTTGTTTGTGTTTATAAGAATGTTATACTACCTAAACATATTTATTTATGTATGATAGGTTTATTGATAACACAAACATGGATGGAGGAGAGCATCAAGAGGATCTTGAAAAAAAGCATGCAATGGTGGAAAACAAGTGTGCACACATGGAGGACGGCATGGAGATTGTTTCCCACAAGAGCTCAAGGAGCTAGAGGAGCCATCCACACATTGGGGGCTGATATGGGAGCAGAAAGGACATGTCCTAGGCTGTCCCAAACGTTTTTAGATGAGGACCTGCGAGTCCAATGGGCTGAACCCATGTTGGGTTTGGTTTGTAACAGTTTGGTTGCAGCAAACCGAGTAGGAGTAGGTTAGGGGGCAAGTCCCCTCTCTTGGACGCAACCCCTCCCTCATATATACCTCTTAGCCACGAAATTAGACGTAGAACAAGTTAAAACATAAACCCTAGATTCCATACTTGCACAATGTTCATTTGAATTTATCCCCACTGGTTTGGTGGTGTTACCCTTACAAATTATGCGTGCTATTTGTTGTTCCACTGGGAATAAGAAGATACATGACCATTCATACTCATTGATTATGTTGTGCAAGTGTGTGGAGTTGAGAATACCCAACGGGTTGCAAGTTGTTGCATTGGCATCAGGGACCAGCCGGAGAGGTTTCAGCGAGACACAAGTTATCTATCATCAAGTTATCGAGTGTTCAACGAGAAGACCGGGCAAACCCCTTATCAAAAACTATATTATTTCAAATCAAATCAAGCATGCAAACTCACATAAGCTGCCACCTACAGTACCAAAATACTCAAGAGATACTCTACCAAATAAAATTCTACTTGGATAATCAGAGGAGTCACATACTGGAGAGCAAATGCACCAACTTTCAGCACAAATGGTTGGCTGAGCAAAGAGATCGAAAAATCTCGAGGAAGAACAACAAGAACTCGGGTTCCAGGAAATGTTTTGAGTTTGTGGGGTGAGAGAGGAATCTTTGGCAGGGGAGAGAGTTAGTGGAGGGCCAAGGGGCAGGCCGTGCTCCGTATGGTGTGCCTGACTGGTGGGCCCCCCTAGGTTCTCCTAGGTGGCTCTCTGCCTCATTTTTTACGTAAAAATTTATTATAATTTTTCTGGAATTTTTCGAGAAACTTTATTTTTGAGGTATTTCTAGAATTTAATAATTAATGAAAACCCAGAAAAACAAATGTGAAATGGTGGAAAACAAAAACAAAACCAGTACTACCGAGGTTCTGTGACACTCCAATGGAAAAATAACCAAAGAAAACAAAGGTGGAAGTGGTGAAAACAAAAATGTGGATTGTGAAAACATGCATAACCATAGTAATCAAGATGAAAACATGATGAAAACATGACTATGGATGATGGAAAACATGATCATACTAAAGGAGCAAGGTGATAACAGAAGTAAACATGGTGAAAACATAATGGGGAAGGTGAAATCATAGTGAAAATGTTGTCCTCTTCATTCAAAATCATTTTGTTGACAAGGGTGGTCAAGTCTTGTTACCAGAACAATTTTCATATGAAGCAAAACTTTGCTAATAACTAAATAATTATGTTACCTCAACCTTGATAGACATAGTCCCAATCATAATAATTTCATATTCTTTTGGTGGTACTGGAATGGGACAATAAAATTCTCCTATCTTGATGGCCTCAATATTTTCAATTGAATTTAAACTATATCTTCTATCAATCTTCTTGGGAAAATAAACAATATGCTCTTTATCATTAACATTAAAAGTTACTTTTCCTTGATTGCAATCAATAACAGCCCCTGCAGTGTTAAGAAAAGGTCTCCCAAGAATAATAGACATATTATCATCTTCAGGGATTTCCAACACAACAAAGTCAGTTAATATCAAACAACTAGTAGCAACTTGAATAGGAACATTCTCACATATACCAACAGGAATAGCAGTAGACTTATCAACCATTTGCAAAGATATATCAGTGTGCATCAATTTTCAAGAGAGAGCCTCTTATAGAGAGAGAAAGGCATAACACTAACTCTAGCTCCCAAGTCACATAAAGCAGTTCTAACATAATTATTTTTAATAGAACAAGGGATAGTAAGAATACCAGGATCTCCAAGATTCTTTGGAACCTTGCCATTGAAAGAGTAATTAGCAAGCATAGTGGAAATTTCCTCATTAGGAATTTTCCTTTTGTTAGAGATAATATCTTTCATATATTTAGAATAAGGGTGCAGTTTAATAGCATCAGTCAAAGGGATTGGCAAAAACAGAGGTTTCATCCACTCACAAAACTTGTTATAATGTTCTTCTTCCTTTGATTTGTGTTTCTTATTAGGAAAGGGCATTGCTTTTTGTACCCAAGGCTCTCTTTCATTACCATGTTTATTAGCAATAAAATCCTCATTAGTATACTTCACGGTTTTAGGTTGCTTTTCAGGTTCAGCTACATTTTCTTCTTTATCATAAGCATAAATTTTATCATTACCACTTTTAGTTTTAGCATCAGAAATAGATATACTATTAGGATCTTTAGCAGGTTCAGGAGATTCTACGACAGTTTTATGTCTCTTCTTCTTTTTCTTAGAAGGAGAACTATTGTTTTTAGGTTGTTGAGAATCTTGTTCAATTCTTTTAGGATGTGCTTCAAGATACAAGGGGTCCTTAGTAGAAACACCACTTCTAGTAATTATTTCACAAACATGTTTTTCTCTAGAAGCATTAGCTAGCATATCTTTTTGCACTTTAGTAAGTTGATCAATTTGAGTTTGAACCATATGAAAATGTGTAACAAGCATTTTTAACATCATTAGAGGTTCTCTCAATAATACCATGCAAATTATCAATAGCTCTAGAGTTTTCCATAAGATGGTTTTGCACTCTCATATTAAACTTGTCTTGCTTAACAACATAATTATCAAATTCATCTAAGCATTGATTAGGTGGTTTAGAGTAGGGAATATCACTATTATCAAAGTATTGGAGAGAGTGTACCTCAACAGTCGATGGATGAGGAATAGTCTTACATAATTCTTCTATAGGAGGTAAATTCTTCACACCTTCAGATTCAGTACCCCTCTCTTTAAGAGATTTATTGGCTTCCTTCATCACTTCATCATTTAATTCAATCATCCCTCTCTTCTTGGGTGTTGGTATTGGTGTTGGCTCTGGTGTAGGTGTAGGCTGAGGTATATTCCAATCATCATTATTTTTGGCTATTTTAGCCATTAGTTCCTCGGCTTCTTCTGGAGTTCTTTTCCTGAAAACACAACCAGCACAATTATCCAGGTATATCCTAGATTCAACAGTTAGTCTATTATAAAATATATCTAGGAGCTCATTTTTAGGTAATGGATATCCAGGTCTAGCTCTTATCAAAGAACAAAACTGTTTCCAAGATTCAGGCATTTTTTCTGCTTCAATTTGCTCAAAGTTAAAGATGTCCTGCACAGCAGCATGTTGAACACTAGCAGGATTTTTTTTTGAAATAAAGCATTAACCAAATCCATGGGACAAGTAATAGATCCAGGTGACAGATTGTTAAACCAAGTTTTAGCTTCATCTTTCAATGAGAAAGGGAAGATCTTGGTAACAAAATAAGTACGCAGCTTGGTATCATCAGAAAATAAACTACTTAAAGATAAAAGCTCATTCATGTGTTCCATATCACTTTTACTTTTAGTTCCATAAAAAGGTTCCTTCTCAACAATAGACATGTAAGATAAATCTAAAGAGAAATCATAATCCTTGTCTCTAATGTGTATGGGAAATGTAGCAAATTTAGCATCAAGAGAAGATTTATATTTAACAACATGTCTTGCAAGAAGATTCTTAGGAGCACTTGCACCTGTAGTAGCTTGAGATTATTTAATAAAGTCATCATTAAGTTCAATATAGGTTTCATCAAGATCATCAATAGACTCAGGTGAATTAACAGGTGTACCAATATTTCCAAAAAGAATCTCAGCACTTTCAGTCTGTTTCGATTTAACAATTGTAGCATCTAGGAAAGGACCTAGTGAACTAGTATCATCAAGCATAGTAGAAGAATCATCAAAATTATCAGAAGCATTTTCATACTCGGCAGAAGTAATAGTACGTGTAGCATGTGGTGGTGTAAGCAGCTTACTCATAACAGACGGTGAATCAAGAGCAACATAGGTGTTCAGAGTTGTACCTCTCCTTGTAGTGGATGGTAATATAGGAACTTTTCCATCACGAGTCTTGCCCATGATGAAAGGCTTGCAGCGAACAATATCACGATCAAGTGAGCAAATAAATAATGCTATGCTTCCCGGCAACGGCGCCAGAAAATAGTGTTGATGATCCACAAATATAGGGGATCGCAATAGGCTTCGAGAGAAGTAAAACCCAAATTTATTGATTCGACACAAAGGGAGCCAAAGAATATTTATTAGACTTAACAACTGAGTTGTCAATTCAGCTTCACCTCAAAGTAGACTTGCTCGCAACAATTTATCAGTGGTAACAGTTTTATAGCAGCAGTAGTAGTAAAATAACAGCAGTAGCAATCACGGAAAATAGCAGGATGAAAAGTACCGTAGGCATAGAGGGAATGGATGAACGGGCGTTGCATGGATAACATAGGTCATGTAAGAATCTAAACATGGGCATTGCAGATAATAATAAAGCATCGAACTTCTAGGCAAACCATAGGCATGTGTTCCAATATAGTCATACGTGCTCGCAATGAGAAATTTGTACAACATCTTTTGTCCTACCAGCCCATGGCAGCGGGGCCTCTAGGGAAACTGCTGGTAATTAAGGTGCTCCTTTTAACAAAACATCGGAGCAAAGCATTAACACTCCATGAACATACGTGATCCTCACATCAAAACCATCCCCTCCGGTTGTCCCAATTTCTGTCACTTTGGGGCCTCGGGTTCCGGACAATGACATGTGTAAACAACTTGCAGATATGATCAAGAAACATAATTATACTCATGAAACAATAACATGTTCAGATCTGAGATCATGGCACTCGGGACCTAGTGACAAGCATTAAGCATAACAAGTTGCAACAATGGCAAAAAACACTAACAATGGATACTAGGAACTATGCCCTAACAATCTGACATTATTACATGATCGATCTCATCCAATCCCTTCCATCCATCTCATCCTACAGCGGTGTTTACTCACACATGGACGTGGAATCATGGATGGTTGATGGAGAAGAGGTGGCGGTGTCGATGGCGATGATCTCCTCCGAATCCTCGTCCTGGCAGTGCGCTAGAGCAGGAACTTATGATCCCGAATTGAGTTTCGAGGTGGCGGCGAAGCTCTGTTGTGTTTCTGTGTAATATGACGAACCCCCTCGTGTTTTAGGTTTACGGGGCATATGTACTCGAAAGGTGAGCCCGAGGGGGTGGAGGTGGCCCCCACACCACCTGGCGGTGCGGCCTAGGGGGGCATGCTCAGGGGTGGTCTGGGCCCCTCCTGGCCCCCCTCTAGGTTTCCTTCTGGCTCCCGGGGTCCTCTGGTGATATAAGCTTAATGGGGTCTTTCCTGGGCAATTTCCCGAAAGTTGATTTTTCTACACAAAAACGAGACACCAAGGTAATTCTGTTGAAAACAGCATTAGTCCGTGTTAGTGGTATCACAAGTTTAGAGGAAAAAAAATAAGAAAAGTGTTCGAAAAAGGATATACGTTTTGGACGTATTATGGCGCTGGATTCGAGGGTTCTTCAACATCATCACCTTCAAATCGTGACTCAACGATCTGGGCGGACTCGATCCGCTTCGGGTCTATCGACTTCACCAAGCACTCACCGGCATCACGCCCGGTATTTGACTCCATCAACGGAAGCATCAATATCAAGATCAGTGACATGAACTTTCGCGCGGGGCACACATAAGTACTACGCCTGCAAGACTCTCCCCGGATTCAGCCGAGGGAGCCAATCACTCCGGAAATCTCGCCGTATCCACCCAAGAATGCAGATTTTCGAGTACTTCTACACCGCTAACACCCACGTCCACTTCGTCCCAATGGCGAGAAGGACCGCGTAAACCTCCTCGGAGAGCAGCAGAGAAGAGGATGAGATAACCGATCCTCCAAATACAACGGACACAGCTAACACCAGGAGAATAGAAGATGAAGGGGAAATCGGAGAGGACCCACCAAAGTCTCCTCCACCCGAAGACGAGGACCTGAACGGCAATGTCGATGGACTCGACAGGTCCCCTCCACCCATCAATATCGGTTCGGCGGCTAAAAACAAGAAAGGCAAAGCAAAACGTCCCCAGGTGCATGTATCGTCCTCCACGATGGAGTTGGTCATCAAACTAGTCGAGCAAGGCCTCCTCCTCCCGGAAGACATCAACTCAGAGGAGTGGATAGCCTACCGCTGGATGCTTCCCAAGAATAGGAGAAAGCTTAACAAGATGCATAGGGAGCTAGAAAGCGCGGGTCCCCTAGGAACAGGCCCGGTCAAAGCTTCTGGCGGCGTGGTATGGAAACCACCTGCTCATAAGCAACAGTCCCGAACAGAGAACATGACAACCGAGTCTGTGAAAGGAACTCAAAGGGCGTTGAACCTTGACCATGACCCAAGAGAACCCGATCTGCCGGAGAAGTTAGCACCTAAGACGCCTCAGGAAAGGCTCTTACAGGTGTAGGCGTACCTGATGTCCATAACACCAAGACTGGGTGACCCCCATGGAGAAGTTCATGAGGAGATGGTACGAGGCCTCAAGATGGCAAGCGCAGAATTGGGAAAAGATCTTCCCCACAAGCGGCGGCACCCGCGAAGCCAATAAAGACGAAAGCCAAGCCTGCCCGAGCGCCACGCTATGAGGAGGACCCACAAGACCAATGAAGCCAACTCACGCAGAGTAAGGTAGATAGGCTACACAGAGAGAGGGCAGCGGAAGAACCGCTACCAAGAACCAACAAGACTCGAGCAGAGCACCCAAGGCACGATTTGCCTGACTCGGATGAGGAGGAACTCTGTGGCCCCCTTTGTTTCACTCGGGAGATTCGCCAGGATAGGAAGCCGAGGCGATTCAAGTTAACAGCTGAGACACCCAAGTATGATGGCTCCCAGGAACCTAAGGCATGGCTGGACGATTATTTGACTGCAATGAGGTTCCAGAAAGGCAACAAAGTGATAACAATGTAATATATCCAACTGCAACTCGTAGGAGCTGTAAGAAATTGGCTGAAGAGTCAACTTAGAAACATACGGTTTCTGGGAGGATTTCGAGTTTCGATTTCGTCCAAAACTTCAGGTCTATTTGCAAACGACCAGTAACAGTCGAGCAACTGAAGGCATGTAGGAAACTGTCAGATGAGAACATTTGCGGGTACATACAAAGGTGGAATGCACTCAAAAACAGTTTGGAGGAAATTTCAGATGAAACGGCAATTTCTAGTTTTAGAGATGGGTTCCGTCGAATGGACTTTAAGGAATATATTGGTCGAGTCCGGGTCAAAACAGTAAGTGACCTTATGGAAGTAGCAAACAGTTGGTCAGAAGGAGAGGAGTCAGCACACAACGCCCGCCCACCCTCACCCGGAGATGATGGTATAGATACCTCTTATGCAAACGAGGGAAATAGAAGATACAATCGTGACCAGAACAGACGAAGGAAGTGCAAGAATCGGGTCTTCGATGATATGGAGCCCGAGTTAGTAGCAGCCAAGTTCCCAGGCAGTCGCAATAACGACTACCGCAAGCATGGACGCGAGCAACCTCAAGAGCAAGAACATGAGTGTGGGCAGGAGCAAAAACGCGAGTGGCAACCGCAGAAGATTTGCGCGCGTGGGCTGCCACCCATGTCAATTGAGCAGCAACTCGAAGGACCCTATCCAAACCACATGTACGATGCCGACAACGGAGTCTGCTGTTCCAATCACAAGCTAAAAGACTGCCACAGATTCCAGCTCCTAACGGAAGCATCATACAGGAAACAGAGGGAAGCCCACCAAGAAGGTTTTCCAGGCTGTCGCAGGGGCATTGACAGTAGGCACGCCACCTCTACTCCCAATGCCAATAGGCGCTCTACCCCAACAACAACCCCAAGCACAATAGGCTGTAGCAATACAGCCTCACCACATAGTGGGTTACCCAGAGGAGGACAGATACCCAGAGCCAAAAGGAAGGGTGTACATGATACATAAAGGTGCACCTTCCAAGAAGAGTCAGAAGTTCATTACCAGGAAGGTGAATCTAGCAGAGATATCACCCCCTCCAACACCCGAGTTCCTGGATTGGTCTGATGCCAGCATCGCATTTTCCAGAGATGATCACCCGCTCGAATCCCCTTCCCAGGAAAGGCTGCGCTGGTACTCGAAGCTAAAATCGGAGGTTATGATCTCAACCGCGTGTTCATGGATGGAGGAAGCGGAATTAACATAATTCACACCAATACATTAAAGAAACATACCAATGAGCAACTTGAAGTAGTCAGAGAACTCCTTTCATGGGATCGTACCCTAGAAAGCAGCCAAACCCTTGGGACCAATAACACTTGATGTGGTTTTTGGAGAATGCGACAATTATAGAAAGGGGAAGCTCGACTTTGAAGTAGTAGATTGGCTGTCACAATACAACGTGATACTTGGTAGAACAGTGTTCGTGAGGTTCATGCTTGTCCCTCATTTTCTGTACCTGCTGCTCAAAATGCCAGGACCTAGAGGAGTAATAATGGTATACAGAAATTACAAGAAATCTGACAGTTGTGATGTTGAGTTGAACAGAATATTGCAGTCATTTGGGATGCAGGAGGAACTGGAAAACATAGCAGCCACGACTAACCACTCGATTCTGCCATTAACCCAGAAAACAACACCCAAAATGGAATTTGATGTGAACAAGGACACCACGACACACCAGGTTCACCCACCTGATCTAGCAAAGACAGTACACATGTCCAACATGTTGCCTATTGCATAGGTAAGCACGCTCATCGAATTTCTTTGTGAGAACTAGAAAATCTTTGCATGGGTCCCAGCAGACATGCCAAGAGTACCCAGGAAATTCGCCAAACACTCACTCGAAATCTAGAAGTAAGCTAAGCCAATACAACAGTCTACTCATTGTTTCTTAGAACTGAAGTAAAGGGCAATAGGAGAAGAGGTTAACATATTACTCATAGAAAAATTCACCCGGGAGATTAAAATAGCAACTTGGATCGCAAACGTAGTGCTGGTAGCCAAGAAAAATATTAACATACTACAAATGTGCATAGACCACTCTTCGTAGAACAAGCACTGCCCCAAAGACCGGTTCCCATTGCCACACATCGATCAAATTATTGATTGGACTGCTGGCTGCGAGAGGCTCTCCTTCCTTGATGCATACTCAGGGTACAACCAAATTTACATGAAGAGAGAATACAAAGAGAAGACCGTGTTCATCACCCCATTTGGCGTATACTGCTATACCATAATGCCTTTCGGGTTGAAGAACGCAGGTTCTACGTACCAGTGTATGATGCAAAATTGTCTGACGGCGCAAATTGGAAGAAACACGCAAGTCTATGTGGATGATATTGTTGCCAAGTCAAAAAAGCCAGAAACCCTTGTTGACAACCTTAGAGAAAATTTTACATCACTCGAAGAGTATCAGATCAAACTGAGCCCGGAAAAGTGCGCATTTGGAGTACATGAAGGAGACCTACTCGGATACCTCCTATTTGCCAGAGTTATAGAGGCTAACCCGGTGAAAATCAAGGTTGTTCTTTCGATGAAAGAACCAGTGAACGTGAAAGGAGCACATCAGTTAGCGGGGAGAATCGCGGCACTCAGAAGGTTTATAGAAAAGCTTGGAGAGAAAGCACCCCCTTTCTACAAATTGTTAAAAAAGGCAGATAAGTTCGAGTTGACACCCGAAACCAGGGAAGCTTTCCACATACTTAAATGAACCTTTTCGACTCCACCTATCTTGGTGGCACCTTGAGAAAAGGAACCAGTGTGCCTATACATCTCCGCAACAAGACAGGTGGTCAGCACAATACTAGTAGAGAGACCCTAGGAAGGGTCCATATACACGCTACAGCGCCCAGTATACTACCTTAGTGAAGTATTATCGACATCCAAGCAACGGTAACCACATTACAAGAAGCTAGACTATGGAGTTTACATGACAACTCGAAAATCGAGGCACTATTTCTAGGAGCACCCAATCACCATGGTGTCCAATGCACCCTTGTTAGAAATACTCAACAACTACAACACAACAGGCCGAGTGGCCAAGTGTGGGATCGAGCTTGGCCCACGAGATATCAATTATGAGAGATGGAAAGCAATAAAATCACAAGTACTCCCAAACTTCGTCGCAAAGTGTCGCACCCTGGCTTCTAAGGGATACTCATCGTACGAACTGGATAGCAGGTGCTTGGATTATGGGGCATAACTGCTCCCACGTCCCAGCTTCCTGGTAGGCCGGCGCTTATGCGCGACAACACAAGCCCTGCTATTCCACCGTCGATGTAAACTATCCACTAGAAGTCATAGGCACTACTGCTGACGTACTTCATATCAATCACGCACTGTACGTCAACAGCTTTGAGCGAATGATGATCACAACATATCTCTAAGACACAAAAGATTGAAATAAGGTTGCAAAAGGCCTTCACTAAGGCAGTGATAGCAAATGCAATCATCCAGAGGACACATGTCCCAACATAACATTCATTACATCAGCGGAAGCAATCAAAGGGGTCTGAGTACAGACAAATCCAACAGGCTTAAGAAGCCGGAGAAAATAAATAAGACGAAGCCCATCCACGTAGGTCCTGGATCCAGCCCTGGTCCAGCTAACTACTCGTCTGCAGTCTCGTCGAACTCCACGAAGTAGCCGTCCTGGTGGTCATCGTAGCCGTAGTCGTAGTCTGCGTAAACCACAGCCCCAACGGAGTCAGTACATCCAAGTACTGGCAAGCAAGACTCACAGTTCACCAAAGTATAGCCCGTCAACACAAGCAGAGATGACTTGGTTCAACGGAAAGAAGGGGTTATATAATAATGCTGCAACTGGCTGCGCTAACCAACTACAGAGATTCTATCATATCCAACTATTAGAAAGGGGATAAGATCGAGTGTTGTACCCAACTGGAAGATAACATCAAGCAAACCCATCCTGGATCTCGCCCCGTATCCAAAGAAGCAACCCGAGGATAACTCACACAGTTGAATTAATATGAATCAAGTTATTGTGACAATAATCCTATTACTAGTCAAGTTATTAATCATGGGGTGTAACATGTTTGATCCTTATGTTTAAGTTGTCCTGAGTACTTGTTAGCCAGTACTTTCACCAAGTAGTCCATAACCGCGGAAAACACGGCTTCTCGAGAAGATTATCCCTGCAGGGTTGCACCAATTTGGCCGTACACGCAAGAATAACCCGCCAGATGGGATGCCTCCCACCAAGCGGGGTACTCTACACAACCAACCATTCTTCGCATCAAGCCCAAAGCACCTTGGGCGCACGGCTAATCGAGCCCAGAAGAAAATGGACCCTCATAGCACTCTAAGAACGTGTCCCCCTATATGCCGACTACGAAAGTTCCACCCTGCGCTGGGCTCGCAAAAACATGCATGCGGCAAATAGAAAACACGAACTAAATGAGATGATTTGGACGAGATGCGAATCAGGTCAAGTTGAGGGGGGCGCCCATACTCGCTTCCCACATGCGGGTAGTGCGCTCATCATGGATCAGTAGACAAGACCCTTTTCCTATTAGGGTCGACACTAGCAGGCCTCAAAACCTCTCATGGGCCTCCTGCCGGTGCCTTATCATCAAATTATTATTACAGTAATAACATTAGCATGATTGATTGATTGATTAAACATCGAGCCCCCAGAACATAATAAAGATATAGTAACTGAAAAGTAACGGGTAACAGACTCGAGCAAAACAACCTAAGCATGCTAATAAGACACTGGCTCAATCAATAGGGTTGTAGGAGGGGTGTTGAGGCAATATCAGGGTTAAGGGATTCATGTGATAGGTTCGTAACAGAAACAACTACCACTAAGGCTAGCAAGTATAGACAACGGAAAGTATCGGTAACCAGAGTTGAAAGGAACACGATGGTTCATGTGAGTGATAACTTGCCTGCAAACTGATCAGCCGGGTACTGAGCTAGATCCTCAGAAGGGGTGCTGTAAAGGTCGTCTGCCTCAACGTCGTCGTCTATCCGAGAAGAAGCAAACAGACAGAACAGGAATGTAAACAATCATTGCCATGGCATTGTGCACAGTCAATATGATGCATGACAATTTAATGAGTGCATCAAAATAAATTGACTAACAAGATAGCACAAATTAAATGGACCCATATGCAAGGGTTGCATATGGAAAGATCCATTGAAAATAAGTGGAACAAATGGTTTACAACTATTTATTAGGTGTTAGTTGTTATCATGGTGCATGCATGATGATGATGACAAGATGACAACAAAATAACAATGATAGATGCAAAGGAAAAAGGATAAAACAAGTTTGGAATTGATTTATTAAGTTTGGAAAATTTTGTTACTTAAACATGTTACACAAACAATTATTGTTTTCATCAAGTTAAAGTGTGCAAAACAATTAGCAAAATTTATATTTGAAAAGAACATCAAATTTTAGTTGGATTACATGTTTCACATTTTGAAATTTGAATTAGGATGAATTTATTATGATTTAAACAATATTAAACAAGTTTTAATTGAATTTAAAACAAGTTTGAATACTATTTGAATTTTATTTGTTCAAACCATAAATTCAAATTCACATTTGAAAAGTTCACACTTTGGTGGTTTGAAAACATAATTTGCATGTTCAAAAATATTTTATATTAATCAAGTTATGATTTTATCAAATTTAATTGAATTAAACAAGGTTTAAATTGTTTAGGCAATTTAAATTATTCAAACAATGAAACAAGTTTTATATTTGAATAGAACATTCAAAAAGGTGTGAAAAACATATTTTATTTGAATTATTTGAAAATAGTAAGAATTAGTTATGAATTATTTCAATTTGCATTTGAATTATTCAAATTTGAAATTTAAAAGTATTTTGAAAACTCAAAACAAAACACAACTTGGATATTTGGAAAGATTAGAAAATTTGGATCAGAATTCATATAAAGTTTGTATTTGTTGGAATTATAAAACAAAAGATATTGAATTTCAAAGTTTTGTTTTAATTCTGCTATTTAAAAAGAAATTGGAATTTTTGAATTGCGCAGAAAAACTTTTGTTACGCAGCCTCACGCTACACACTGCCACTGCGCAGTGGGCCAGTGGCCAGCGTGGCTCTGCGCAAGCACGCGTGGCAAGGCAGGTCGATGATAGTGGGCCTGCGCGCAGTGGAAGAAAATCCACACAAAAAAGGTGGGGGCTTGCGGCTTGAACCCGCGCCCTGCGCAACGCACACGAGGTTCAGAACCGCTGCGCTACGATTCAGTGTTTGACAGTATAGCGAGCGCAGTGAGGTTAACACGTTCTTCGTAGCGTTATCTGAAACTGAACTGACGAACGAATGTTTCAGCGTCTGTCAGTTAGCCGCGGAGCTCGCCGGAGTAATCCACGGTTGCGCTCGATGCCAACGATTGCGTGTACGTACAGATGGATGCGCAGGTGCACGGAGTAGATGCAAGGAGGGAGGATTGGACGGACGGTGCTCACCGAGTCGTCGTGGCTGCAGGAGATCGTCGGGGACGACTGACGGCGACAGCGGCGGTGAGGAAGATGGCGTCGAGGCTCTGGATGATGCTCGTGGCTGCTACGGTATTTAAAACGACGAGGAGACGACGGCGACTCGATCCCAGGGAGCAGATTGCTTCGTGAGGCTCTGCAACGACAATGAGATCCTCGGGTTCAGAGAAATGGCACGGTGGCTGGAGAGAGAGAGGAGATCGCGGCGTCGATGCAGCAGCTTACCCGTGGCGAACAGGTGTTCAGCAGCGAGAGGAGAGGGAGGCGATCTGATTCCCGTGGGGTAGAGGCTAGGTAGGAGGCGAGAGTGGCGGCGCCATGGATGGTTTCAGAGGAGGTGGTCGCCGGTGAGGTTCAGAGGAGGAAGGACTTGGCGACAGAGGTGGCGAACGGCGGCGCTCGAGGCGGAGGAGGAAACCTAGGGCGCTAGGGCACGGCCAGGGGGCTAGGGCTCGCTTTATAGGCGCCACGGCGCTCTCCTAGCCGCCGGAGTCGCGCGCGGTGCCGCGGTGGCACCGGCCGATGCGCGCCGTACCGCGGGAAGAAGCGGATTAGAACGCCGCACGAATCTCCAAGCGGTACGGGGGGTTTAGTTGGGTTGGGTCGCGCGCGGGCGTAGGGCTAGCGGGCTGGGCTGCGTTAGGTTAGTTAGTTGTCGCCCGTTTTGCTATTTTTATTCTTTTCTGTTATATTTTTTTTTGTAGTTTTGCTTTTGGAAGAAAAAGTTAGGGTTTTGCCTATAGAAAAATTTGAAAAAAATTAGTTAAGCCTTTTAGGTAATTAGGAACCACATTGCAAGCTTGGATTTCAATTATTTGAGATTTAAAAATATGTTTGTATTTGAAACCAATTTGGGAGATTTTCATATTAAATAACTTTATTGAAAACAAGCATTTGAATAGGGTTACCCCTAGGGTTTTTGGAATGGTTTAAGGAGGGCAATTGTGTGGTGAATCTTTATGGATTCAAAAAGGGTACTGGTTTTGAGAATTGGTTTGAATTTGAAAAATGATTTAGGAATTAATGATTTGAATTAATTGATTGGAATATTGGTTTGATTAAAACCAACAATTGAGAAAGTGATCATTGCTTGATTTATTTGGAACACAAGGAAAGGTTTTGTCTTGCAATTCTTTGCTTGAAAAGATTGTAACAGACAAGTGTGAAACAAGGTTTGATTCATTATGAAAACAATGCAACAGAAATGAAAATGAGGATGATGCCATGATGCATTGCATAATTAAACAAAGAAGTAAAACAACTAGGGTGTTTTCATACTTGGATGTTACAAAACGCCCCCCCCTTGAAGGAATCGCGCCCCGAGATTCCCTACTGAGAAATGAACAGGTCCGGATACTTCTTGCGAAGATCCTCTTCGGTCTCCCACGTTGCCTCTTTATCGGAATGATGCGACCATTGGACTTTCAAGAACTTGGTGCTCTTGTTGCGAGTCTTACGCTCGGTCTCATCGAGAATACGAATAGGGTGCTCCTCATAAGATAGATCATCTTGCAGTTCAATGGAATCATGATCAACTGCACGATCTGGATCTTTGAAACACTTCTTGAGTTGTGACACGTGGAACACATCGTGCACTTTGGAAAGTTTTTCTGGAAGTTCAAGACGATAAGCATTCTCTGCCCGCCTTGAAAGAATGTTGAAAGGACCAATGTATCTTGGTGCAAGCTTTCCTTTCACACCAAAACGATGAGTGCCTCTGAGGGGAGTTACACGGAGATATGCCTTGTCACCAGGTGCATAGATCATATCCCTGTGCTTGCTATCATAATAGCTCTTCTGACGAGACTGAGCAATCCTGAGATTGTCACGAATGATACGAACTTTCTCCTCGGCTTCCTTAACAATGTCAGGGCCCAAGAGTGAACGTTCACCAGCTCTAGACCAATTGATTGGACTCCTGCATCTGCGACCATACAATTCCTCAAATGGTGCCATGCCTAGGCTTGCCTGGTAGCTGTTGTTGTAGGAGAATTCAGCATATGGAAGGCAATCCTCCCATTTCATGCCAAAGGAGAGACCACATGCTCTGAGCATATCCTCGAGAATCTGATTGACTCTTTCGACTTGCCCTTGAGACTGAGGGTGATAAGCTGTGCTGAACAGAAGTTTGGTGCCCAATGCTTCTTGAAAGCTCTTCCAGAAATGAGAAGTGAAAATACTTCCACGGTCTGAGCTTATTTCCAATGGAACACCATGAAGAGGAACAACCTTTGCTGTGTAGAGCTCTGCTAACTGGCTAGCTGAGATAGTTTCCTTTACAGCATAGAAGTGAGCAACCTTAGTGAGACGATCAATAACAACGAAGATTGCATCGTTGCCCGTTTTGGACTTTGGAAACCCAGTAACGAAGTCCATTTCAATCATGTCCCACTTCCACTCAGGAATTTTCAGAGGTTGGAGTAGACCTGCTGTTTTTTGATGGACTGCCTTAACACGTTGACAAACGTCGCATTCAGAAACGTATTGAGCAATTTCACGTTTCATGCCAGACCACCAATACAGAGTCTTGAGATCCTGGTACATCTTTGTACTTCCAGGGTGAATGGATAGAGGAGTTTCATGAGCCTCCTTGAGAATGATATCCTTGAGACTTTGAATCTGAGGGACTGCAATGCGTCCTTCGAAGAACACAGTTCCCTTGTCATCAATTGAGAAGGACTTGAACTTATCACTGCCCTCTTTGATTTGCTCTACCATCTTCTTGATTTCATTATCACGAAGTTGTTCAGAACGAATCTTGTCCTCGAGAGTTGGGCTGGCTGTCAAGCTAGCAAGGTATCCTTCAGGAACAAGACCAAGGTTCAGCTTCTGGAATTCTTCATGAAGTGGAGGTTGGCTTTCCATGATCATAAGATTATTGCAATAGGATTTGCGACTGAGAGCATCGGCCATAACATTAGCCTTGCCTGGAGTGTAAGAAATGGTGAGATCAAAGTCTTTAATCTTCTCAATCCATCTCCTTTGCCTGAGGTTCAGATCTGGCTGAGTGAAGATGTATTTCAGACTCTTATGATCGGAAAAGATTTCAGTTTTGTTACCCAACAAGTATTGTCTCCATTTCTTGAGGGCAAACACAACTGCTGCAAGTTCAAGATCATGAGTGGGATAGTTTTGCTCATGTGGGTTCAACTGACGTGAAGCATACGCCACAACTTGACGTTCTTGCATAAGAACTGCTCCTAGGCCTTGGAGAGATGCATCACAGAATATCTGGAAAGGTTTGGTAGTATCGGGGCCAACTAGAACAGGTGTGGAAGTGAGTTTAGTCTTCAGAAGGTTGAAACTCTCATCACATTGTGGAGTCCAAACGAACTTTTTTTCCTTCTTGGTGAGATCAGTGAGAGGTTTGGCAATCTTGGAAAAGTTTTGGACGAAACGACGGCAATAGCTAGCCAAGCCAAGAAAACTTCTGACTTGCTTCACCGTCTTAGGGGGTTTCCAATCAACAATTGCCTTAACCTTTTCAGGATCAATGGCAATGCCTTTGGCAGAGATGATATGACCAAGATATGCAACTTCTGGAATCCAGAACTCACATTTGGAAAACTTGGCATACAGACGATGCTCGCGAAGTTTCATGAGAGTGAGACGAAGATGTTCTCCATGCTCTTCCTCGGATTTTGAGTAGACTAGAATGTCATCAAGATATACCACAACGAACTTGTCGAGGTATTCATGGAAGAAAGAATTCATGAGTCTTGAGAACGTTGCCGGTGCATTGGTGAGACCAAAGGACATGACGGTGTATTCATATAGACCGTAACGAGTGGTGAAAGCTGTCTTAGGAATATCTTCCTTTCTGATCTTTATCTGATGGTAACCCATCCTCAAGTCCAACTTCGAGAATATTGAGGCTCCAGCAAGTTGATCAAAAAGATCATCGATACGAGGAAGTGGATACTTGTTCTTGATTGTTTTCTCGTTGAGAGGACGATAGTCAACCACGAGTCTTTTTGTTTGATCCTTCTTGGCAACAAACAGAGTTGGGCAACCCCAAGCGGAGGAACTAGGCTGAATGTAACCTTTGTCCATGTACATATCGATTTGCTCCTTCAACAATTTCAGTTCAGGAGGAGCTATCTTGTATGGATGCTTAGAGATTGGAGCAGTACCTGGCTCAAGCTCGATCACGAACTCAACTGCTCTGTCCGGGGGCATCCCTGGCAACTCTTCTGGAAAGACGTCAGGGAATTCACAAACCACCGGAACATTTTCAATTGCAGGAAGGGGTTTGGCATCGAGGTTGAACAGCTGAACAGAACTTGATCCATATGGAGAATAGACTATCTGGCCTGAAGTGTGGGAGAGAGTTATTGACTTTTGAGCACAGTCAATTTTAGCTTTGTGGGTCTTCAACCAATCCATACCCAGAATGACATCAATGTCAGAATTTCCCAGCAACATGAGTGAAGCAAGGAATATGCGACCTCCAATTAGGATCTCATTGTCCATGCTTATCTTGGAAGTCAACATTTGCGGTCCCGGAGAGTGAACAGTCATTTGATTGCTTAGCGGAACCAGAACTAGGTTGTATGCTTTTGCAAAAATCTTTGACACAAAGGAATGCGATGCTCCAGTATCAAACAACACTTTAGCTGGAATAGAGTTTACGGGTAATATACCGAGAACGACGTCAGCAGCTTCCTCAGCTTTGTCGGCCTTGATATGGTTCACCCTCGCGTTCCTCCCGACAGGCCTGTTGTTGGAGTTGAAGGCTTTAGCCGGGGGAGCACGAACCATAGCCTGGTTGGTGTTGGGGTGAGGAGGTAGGGGTAGCTGCTTCTGAGTGCACTTATCAGCATAGTGTCCAGTCTCCTTGCACTTGTAGCAAGTGACGACACGAGGAGGACCTGGCCTTGGCTGCCCCATCGGAAACCTCTGACCCTGCATCTGAGATGGGTTGGGTGGGCGGGGACCAAAGCCTGGAGAAGCTTGGGCATTTGGAGCCCGAGTGACAGCACCATTTGGCACCCAGATGCGGCGCTTCTGCGGGGGGGTGGTCATGTTGGAGGAGGAACCACCCTCACGCGAGTGCTTGCGCGACTCTTCGAACGCCTTGCGCCCATTCTCCTCATTGAGCGCGGTGTTCACGAGCTCCACGAAGTCCTTGCACTTGATGTTGGTGAGAGCGTACTTCAGTTCCGGGTTAAAACCTCGGCGGAACCTTGCCATCTTCTTGGCTTCAGTGGACACTTCGTCACCAGCGTACCGAGCGAGACGATTGAACTCGTTCTGGTAGCCGAGGACGTCCAGCTTGCCCTGTCTGAGAGAGCAGAATTCCTCACGCATCCTTTCCATGAGACCATCCGGGATGTGGTGCTTCAGGAAGGCATCCTTGAAACATCCCCAGTTGATAGGAAAGCCAGCTCTCATGGTCTGGTAGTTCTCCCACCAAGTAGCTGCCTGACCCTTCAGTAGGTAGGTGGCATACTTGACCTTATCCTCTTCCGCAACATGAGCAATCTCCAGAGCTCTTGCTACGTCACGGATCCAGTCATCAGCATCCAGGGGCTCACGTGTTGCCACGAAAGCTTTTGGGCCCAAGCTGAGGAAGTCCTTGATGGTGACCCTTGGAGCATTCTGGTTTTGGTGCTGGTTAGCCTGGATCTGGGCCATCTGTGTCACCACTTGGGTCATCTGAGCCAACAGTTCCCCCATTGGTGGTGGCGGAGGCGGGTTGTTCCTGGTTGGAGGCATCCTGAACAGAAATTCATTTTAGCACAACAACAGAAAAGGATAGACTTGGTAACCGAAAGATAGATTATTCCGACGCATGAATAGATAACCAACAGGTACATCATCACATGTTCAAATACATCAGAATATCCAACAGACCAATACATGGTTCGAAAGACAAGGATAACTAAACATAGCTAGGAATGGATACATCGGTACTCCCATGCTCATCACGCAGGACGGCGGTGAGTAGTACGACGAGAGATACGGTGCGGAGGAATCCCACGGAAGTAGGTATGACGACGATCCCTGTAGATAGGAACTGCTCTGAGAGCAACTCTCGGTGTGGTGAAGTAGAAAGCGTCGTGTCCCTGTGCTCCATAGCGGGGAATCCCTGTGTAACTAGCTCCGAGGTCGAGAAGTGGGCCTCTGATCGGCTCGTAACCTCCAGCATCTGGCAGAGGAAAACCCAGTGTCTGCTGGAAACGCGCAAAGCGCTCGTCTCCAACGAAGTCTGTGGTGTACGTCGCCAGACGCGTCAACGCGAGGTAGAGCTGCTCCCTGACTGAGGCCAACTCCTGAGCAAGTGTGGAAGCAACGGCGTCACTGTGCCACACGAACTGGGCAGTGGTGTGCAGCCTGGAGCTATCATCCTCGTAGGTATCCAGGTTGCGGTGAAGAGTGAAGTGAACTCCCGCTGCCGTGATGTAACCACGGGGGATGTGACGATAGATGGAATCATCAAACCCCCAGTAGTCAGCACGGAGAACGGTGAGACTCACGTACGCTGCCTGCTGCACGGCCATATCCACTGTGGACCCTACTGCCTCGTACTGGTGGGCAATGCTCCTGCCATCATCCGACAGAATGTAGACGATAGCCCGGTAGCAAGTCTGGTCAAACTCTCGCTGGTGCTCGTAGACCTGGTACTCTGGTGCCCAACGGAACCCCAGATAGGTAACCATGTCTCTCAGCATCTCCGGAAAACCGGCGGTGCTCTCACAGCGAGTCATGGGAACCACCTGCGGGTAGTAGCTGAGACCCATCTGCAGATGATTTGGAAGGTTTTGATTAGACTCCGGTAGATGAAAAAGGATGTGGAAAACAACAACAAGGTTCAACGGACGAAAAGGATGTTGAAAAGAACATGATATCGAAGCAACATCGGGAAAACGAGACCAAAAGTCCTGAGGTACTACAGAGAACCCAAAACACGTGAAATCCTAACTTGAAAGTTTAGGTGAGAACAGAAAACAACGTTGCACTTCCTTACCAGAAAAAGGGTGGGTGGGTGGGGAAAGAAGAAAAATGGCAGAATTCCTACTCTCACGTTTCATTTTTCCTACATAGCTACAAAATAGTTTCTAGACTCAACTGCGACCAGTAAAAAGGGATCCTACAGGCAGACAGGCTCTGATACCATTTGTCGCACCCTGGCTTCTAAGGGATACTCATCGTACGAACTGGATAGCAGGTGCTTGGATTATGGGGCATAACTGCTCCCACGTCCCAGCTTCCTGGTAGGCCGGCGCTTATGCGCGACAACACAAGCCCTGCTATTCCACCGTCGATGTAAACTATCCACTAGAAGTCATAGGCACTACTGCTGACGTACTTCATATCAATCACGCACTGTACGTCAACAGCTTTGAGCGAATGATGATCACAACATATCTCTAAGACACAAAAGATTGAAATAAGGTTGCAAAAGGCCTTCACTAAGGCAGAGATAGCAAATGCAATCATCCAGAGGACACATGTCCCAACATAACATTCATTACATCAGCGGAAGCAATCAAAGGGGTCTGAGTACAGACAAATCCAACAGGCTTAAGAAGCCGGAGAAAATAAATAAGATGAAGCCCATCCACGTAGGTCCTGGATCCAGCCCTGGTCCAGCTAACTACTCGTCTGCAGTCTCGTCGAACTCCATGAAGTAGCCGTCCTGGTGGTCATCGTAGCCGTAGTCGTAGTCTGCGTAAACCACAGCCCCAACGGGGTCAGTACATCCAAGTACTGGCAAGCAAGACTCACAGTTCACCAAAGTATAGCCCGTCAACACAAGCACAGATGACTTGGTTCAACGGAAAGAAGGGGTTATATAATAATGCTGCAACTGGCTGCGCTAACCAACTACAGAGATTCTATCATATCCAGCTATTAGAAAGGGGATAAGATAGAGTGTTGTACCCAACTGGAAGATAACATCAAGCAAACCCATCCTGGATCTCGCCCCTTATCCAAAGAAGCAACCCGAGGATAACTCACACAGTTGAATTAATATGAATCAAGTTATTGTGACAATAATCCTATTACTAGTCAAGTTATTAATCATGGGGTGTAACATGTATGATCCTTATGTTTAAGTTGTCCTGAGTACTTGTTAGCCAGTACTTTCACCAAGTAGTCCATAACCGCGGAAAACACGGCTTCTCGAGAAGATTATCCCTGCAGGGTTGCACCAATTTGGCCGTACACGCAAGAATAACCCGCCAGATGGGATGCCTCCCACCAAGCGGGGTACTCTACACAACCAACCATTCTTCGCATCAAGCCCAAAGCACCTTGGGCGCACGGCTAATCGAGCCCAGAAGAAAATGGACCCTCATAGCACTCTAAGAACGTGTCCCCCTATATGCCGACTACGAAAGTTCCACCCTGCGCTGGGCTCGCAAAAACATGCATGCGGCAAATAGAAAACACGAACTAAATGAGATGATTTGGACGAGATGCGAATCAGGTCAAGTTGAGGGGGGCGCCCATACTCGCTTCCCACATGCGGGTAGTGCGCTCATCATGGATCAGTAGACAAGACCCTTTTCCTATTAGGGTCGACACTAGCAGGCCTCAAAACCTCTCATGGGCCTCCTGCCGGTGCCTTATCATCAAATTATTATTACAGTAATAACATTAGCATGATTGATTGATTGATTAAACATCGAGCCCCCAGAACATAATAAAGATATAGTAACTGAAAAGTAACGGGTAACAGACTCGAGCAAAACAACCTAAGCATGCTAATAAGACACTGGCTCAATCAATAGGGTTGTAGGAGGGGTGTTGAGGCAATATCAGGGTTAAGGGATTCATGTGATAGGTTCGTAACAGAAACAACTACCACTAAGGCTAGCAAGTATAGACAACGGAAAGTATCGGTAACCAGAGTTGAAAGGAACACGATGGTTCATGTGAGTGATAACTTGCCTGCAAACTGATCAGCCGGGTACTGAGCTAGATCCTCAGAAGGGGTGCTGTAAAGGTCGTCTGCCTCAACGTCGTCGTCTATCCGAGAAGAAGAAAACAGACAGAACAGGAATGTAAACAATCATTGCCATGGCATTGTGCACAGTCAATATGATGCATGACAATTTAATGAGTGCATCAAAATAAATTGACTAACAAGATAGCACAAATTAAATGGACCCATATGCAAGGGTTGCATATGGAAAGATCCATTGAAAATAAGTGGAACAAATGGTTTACAACTATTTATTAGGTGTTAGTTGTTATCATGGTGCATGCATGATGATGATGACAAGATGACAACAAAATAACAATGATAGATGCAAAGGAAATCGGATAAAACAAGTTTGGAATTGATTTATTAAGTTTGGAAAATTTTGTTACTTAAACATGTTACACAAACAATTATTGTTTTCATCAAGTTAAAGTGTGCAAAACAATTAGCAAAATTTATATTTGAAAAGAACATCAAATTTTAGTTGGATTACATGTTTCACATTTTGAAATTTGAATTAGGATGAATTTATTATGATTTAAACAATATTAAACAAGTTTTAATTGAATTTAAAACAAGTTTGAATACTATTTGAATTTTATTTGTTCAAACCATAAATTCAAATTCACATTTGAAAAGTTCACACTTTGGTGGTTTGAAAACATAATTTGCATGTTCAAAAATATTTTATATTAATCAAGTTATGATTTTATCAAATTTAATTGAATTAAACAAGGTTTAAATTGTTTAGGCAATTTAAATTATTCAAACAATGAAACAAGTTTTATATTTGAATAGAACATTCAAAAAGGTGTGAAAAACATATTTTATTTGAATTATTTGAAAACAGTAAGAATTAGTTATGAATTATTTCAATTTGCATTTGAATTATTCAAATTTGAAATTTAAAAGTATTTTGAAAACTCAAAACAGAACACAACTTGGATATTTGGAAAGATTAGAAAATTTGGATCAGAATTCATATAAAGTTTGTATTTGTTGGAATTATAAAACAAAAGATATTGAATTTCAAAGTTTTGTTTTAATTCTGCTATTTAAAAAGAAATTGGAATTTTTGAATTGCGCAGAAAAACTTTTGTTACGCAGCCTCACGCTACACACTGCCACTGCGCAGTGGGCCAGTGGCCAGCGTGGCTCTGCGCAAGCACGCGTGGCAAGGCAGGTCGATGACAGTGGGCCTGCGCGCAGTGGAAGAAAATCCACACAAAAAAGGTGGGGGCTTGCGGCTCGAACCCGCGCCCTGCGCAACGCACACGAGGTTCAGAACCGCTGCGCTACGATTCAGTGTTTGACAGTATAGCGAGCGCAGTGAGGTTAACACGTTCTTCGTAGCGTTATCTGAAACTGAACTGACGAACGAATGTTTCAGCGTCTGTCAGTTAGCCGCGGAGCTCGCCGGAGTAATCCACGGTTGCGCTCGATGCCAACGATTGCGTGTACGTACAGATGGATGCGCAGGTGCACGGAGTAGATGCAAGGAGGGAGGATTGGACGGACGGTGCTCACCGAGTCGTCGTGGCTGCAGGAGATCGTCGGGGACGACTGACGGCGACAGCGGCGGTGAGGAAGATGGCGTCGAGGCTCTGGATGATGCCCGTGGCTGCTACGGTATTTAAAACGACGAGGAGACGACGGCGACTCGATCCCAGGGAGCAGATTGCTTCGTGAGGCTCTGCAACGACAATGAGATCCTCGGGTTCAGAGAAATGGCACGGTGGCCAGAGAGAGAGAGGAGATCGCGGCGTCGATGCAGCAGCTTACCCGTGGCGAACAGGTGTTCAGCAGCGAGAGGAGAGGGAGGCGATCTGATTCCCGTGGGGTAGAGGCTAGGTAGGAGGCGAGAGTGGCGGCGCCATGGATGGTTTCAGAGGAGGTGGTCGCCGGTGAGGTTCAGAGGAGGAAGGACTTGGCGACAGAGGTGGCGAACGGCGGCGCTCGAGGCGGAGGAGGAAACCTAGGGCTCTAGGGCACGGCCAGGGGGCTAGGGCTCGCTTTATAGGCGCCACGGCGCTCTCCTAGCCGCCGGAGTCGCGCGCGGTGCCGCGGTGGCACCGGCCGATGCGCGCCGTACCGCGGGAAGAAGCGGATTAGAACGCCGCACGAATCTCCAAGCGGTACGGGGGGTTTAGTTGGGTTGGGTCGCGCGCGGGCGTAGGGCTAGCGGGCTGGGCTGCGTTAGGTTAGTTAGTTGTTGCCCGTTTTGCTATTTTTATTCTTTTCTGTTATATTTTTCTTTGTATTTTTGCTTTTGGAAGAAAAAGTTAGGGTTTTGCCTATAGAAAAATTTGAAAAAAATTAGTTAAGCCTTTTAGGTAATTAGGAACCACATTGCAAGCTTGGATTTCAATTATTTGAGATTTAAAAATATGTTTGTATTTGAAACCAATTTGGGAGATTTTCATATTAAATAACTTTATTGAAAACAAGCATTTGAATAGGGTTACCCCTAGGGTTTTTGGAATGGTTTAAGGAGGGCAATTGTGTGGTGAATCTTTATGGATTCAAAAAGGGTACTGGTTTTGAGAATTGGTTTGAATTTGAAAAATGATTTAGGAATTAATGATTTGAATTAATTGATTGGAATATTGGTTTGATTAAAACCAACAATTGAGAAAGTGATCATTGCTTGATTTATTTGGAACACAAGGAAAGGTTTTGTCTTGCAATTCTTTGCTTGAAAAGATTGTAACAGACAAGTGTGAAACAAGGTTTGATTCATTATGAAAACAATGCAACAGAAATGAAAATGAGGATGATGCCATGATGCATTGCATAATTAAACAAAGAAGTAAAACAACTAGGGTGTTTTCATACTTGGATGTTACACAAAGTGGCTCGAGTTGGAACAACCCAAGCTGCCAGACATGTCGAGTAACTGGACAATGTACTTTGATGGATCCAAACGAGCATCTGGAGCAGGAGAGGGAGTGATACTCACATCCCCTAGAGGTGATAGACTGCTATATATACTTTAGATGAAGTTCAAGAACACATCAAACAATGATCCGAGTACAAAACACTCATCCACGGGATGAAAATGGCCAAAGTATGCGGATCCACTCAGACTCATAATTTATAGAGATTCGAACCTCGTGGTACAGCAAACCATGAAGGAGTGTGATGCCCCAACAGAAAACATGGCCACATATGGAGAACTCTATAATAAACTTGAGTCCAAGTTTGGCGGGTGCTAACTACAGCACATCAGCAGAGGGAGTAACTAAGAAGAAGATGCTTTAGCAACCCTCTGTAGCGTTCCCACATTTAAGTAATGCATGAACACCTATGTTATTGTGCGAGTCCCTGGATCAATTGCTAGCACCATTGTACAAAATGAAATGTCATGCAAATGCGTCAAAATCTATTACATCGCATGATCCCGTCTTTACAAAATTATCGTTACAACTTGCATAGTCTCAGAAGACTATCAGGAGACATGGAGTTACATCGGAAAATATAGACTCGAGATCCTGAGCCTCATCTTCAATCATGTGCCACGGGAAAAGACATGTTGTTTGTAGACTCAAGATCCTGAGCAAAACCTCAATCGTCATCTGATCCATCTGCAAATTGGAATATGCAGCCACAAGGGAGTCAATACAATTTAATGTATTGGCAAGTAACAGTACGGTGGATATAAATGGCAAGACTAATACTACATGCATATTTGGCTGAGTGGAGCTTTGGCTGAGTTTGCATAAAGCAAGTTTTCTCCTAAAACTCTTTATAAAACATTTTCATCTTATATAGGTATAACTGATTTAAACAAGTGAATCAAAAAAATTAAGGAGTTTTACTAATAGAAACCAGTAGGAAACTCCTACCCTTGTTCACCCATCAAAAAAAATTAAAAAATTGGCATGATGAGATTCTTCCGTCATTCCTTGTCCAGCTGCTCAAATTGTCCATGACTGGAGACACAGCTAAGATATTAGTCTGTTGACTATGCAGAGTTTGTGCACTTTCACCTTTAGACTCAAATCATCCCAAACATCCTATACACGCATATTTCTGTTAAGAAAAGGAGAAGATTGAGATGAGATCTTTAAGAAGAAATTCCACCACCGTTTGGCTTGACCCGTTCCACCTACACCCTCTATATCTACTTGTCAAGCCTAGGGAGTTCATTCAACTTACTTGATCAATACAGAGCCCATATGACTAAAGGCCAGGGGCGGAGCTCCATGGAGCTACCCTGATGCACAGGAATACGGTACCAAAATTTTATTTACTAGTGATTATTATGTTAAAAGGGCATGTGCATCAGGCTAGGCTGTAGGTTGTGCATCAGGTAAGGCGGCCAGGCTCATTACTTCTAGAGCTCAAGGCCCATTGCTTCTAGTTCCGCATCCCCAAGCGAGCGTGCACGCAGGGCGCACCTACACGCACGGCTTCCCATTTACGAGTAGGACGGTTGGATCGATAGAAAGACTAGGGGCCCCTCTGGTACACAGCAGCACGGCGATTTCTCTCTACACAAAGCTGCAGTCTGTAAAAAAACTCGATTGATCAAAGGCTCCAGGTGCAACACAATAGATCGGCGGATCGGCGATTCCCAATGCGAGCACGCGGCTCAGCAGGCGGCAGGGACCTACGACCAGGCAATCACTGCCATCAATCGCATACCCCTATACTAATCGCTCTTCCGTGGTGTGTTTTCCCAGATTAATCCTATTTCTTTGTTGATTCCCCAAATTTTACTATCTTCTTTTATGAAAATTATGGCTAGTAGATGAAATCCCATTAAATTATGGAGAGTGTTCATGCAGGGTACACATATATGATATATCATTTTTTTGGTCAAATTTTGGAGTTTCATGTGAAATATTTATTAATCAAACCCAGATATATTATGGACAAGTTTCTTCTCAAAGAAAAGCATTATCATAGGACGTTGAAGATATGAATTGTTAAGAATAGATTCGGTATGATTCAGACAAGAGGAGATTCAATATGATCGAGACAAGAGTAAAAGGTATTGTAAAAAGTTTAACTACCTCAATATTTATATTTTTTTGTCATTCTACTATGTTGTAGCTAAAAATTAATTCTACTTTTTTGAATTTATGATCTGTTTTGGGAAGTAACTTGGTCCTTTCTTTCATCAATATAGTAGATTTTTTATTTACATGTTATTGCTAATTATATATTGTCCCTTATTATGTCATATTACCTACGTTAAAAGTTACAAATGATACTACTATATAGTACATTGTTTTCTTGGAAAAAATTCTCCATCGTAAAGGTAGTGCATCAGGGTGACTCGAGCTCCAGCTCCGCCCCTGCTAATGGATGCACTGGATGCATAAGAACATAGTAATCTTATTGTTCCTGGGTGGCCATCCTCAAGTATCCTCCTTTGGTGATAAACACCATAGATATGGCCCTAGGGAGCCACTCAACATAAAACAATCCTTCCACTTCCACCCAGGTAGTTCATTAAGCTTTAGTACTTAGAATTTTCCTCAACACCTAGTGAAAACAGCATTGCTACACATATAGAAAGCTTAATGGCTACAAAGTAACAAGGTAAAAATAGATGGCTACACACTACTAGGACAAAAGCATATCATAGTACTTAGTAAAATTTCCTATCATGCATACTACTCAAAAATCAACTAATGCATATAGAAAATAATGGGTAGTTGATGGTGTGTTACTTGCCTCTTTGAAATTGGTGTTGATTCACCCACTTTCTTCACAAAAGAATGTTGCTCTCCGTACAAGCTAAACAATACAAGTAAATAACAATAAACAAGCAATCACAAACAAATGAAAACAAAGCATAACAATCCACAAACTTAACATAACAATTTATTCTACCAAGGAAGTTATAGTGATTGGGTTAGTGTATAGAAAAAGGTTATAGATTGGACGAGGCTTTGGGTTTGAAGGGTTCAAACTTAATTGATCATACTTGTCAAGGAAGTTCCAAAAGTTTCACTAAGGATTAGCATATTTACTCTAACATGCAAAAGAGAAAACATGTGATAACAATTAATTTCAACGCACAAAAGAATCTAAGTGATTGTAGTTAGAGTTTTCCATTTGTGACAAAGGATTGGTATTTTTTAAAAAACGATCCCACAAAGTTCTTGGTCCAATTCTATTTATATATTGAGTTTTCTTCAAGTCTTCTTTTGCTTCCTTGAGTTGCTTCTGATGTCTAAGTATGTTATGCATGTCCTTTATTGGCCTGGCTTGTAATCCTTATTATTTAGTTGAAGAAAATCATATGAAGTATCTATCTAGGATTTTAGGGACTTAGTCATATAGAATAAGAGAAATAGATGAGATGGTTAGAGTTCCCTCAAAAAGGACTTGTAAAAATCTTCCTCTTCTTCTTCATCGTCTTGGAGAGTATTCATCTTGAGTTGGCTTCTTGTTGAAGTTGTTCTTCTTGATGAAAGGGCTCCTTGTTGAAGTCTTGGTCAAAAACTCTCATCTCACCTATAAAACAATTCTAAGTCTTGGACAAAACAAACTTGACACTAATCATCTTGAAAACAAATTCTAAACTGCAAGTCTTCACATGGTTGGTCTTCTTAAGGATAATTTGTTGTCTCCTTTGTAGCTTCCTCCTTGGTGTGATGACTTCATCTTCTTGGAGAGTATTATTCTTGAGTTTACTTGTTGTTGAAGTTGTTCTTCTTGTTGGAGCATCAAGAGCAACAGAGGTGTTCAGAGTTGTATCTCTCCTTGTAGTGGAGGGTAATATAGGAACTTTTCCATCACGAGTTTTACCCATGATGAACGGCTTGCAGCGAACAATATCACATTCAAGTGAGCAAATAAATAAAGCTATGCTCCCTGCCAACGGCACCAGAAAGTAGTCTTGATGACCTACAAGTATAGGGGGTCACAACAGTCTTCGAGGGAAGTAAAACCCAAATTTATTGATTCGACACAAGGGGAGCCAAAGAATATTTATAAGCCTTAACAGATGAGTTGTCAATTCAGCTGCACCTGAAAGTAGACTTGCTTGCAACAGTTTATCAGTGGTAACAGTTTTATAGCAGTAGCAGTAGTAAAATAACAACAGGAGTAAAATAGTAACAGTAGTATAAATTGTGGAAAACTGCGGGATTAGCGTACTGTAGGCATAGGGATGGATGAACGGGCGTCGCATGGATAAGATAGTTCATATAATGATCAAAACATGGGCATTGCAGATAGATAATAATAAAGCATCCAAGTTCTAGGCAAACCATAGGCATGTGTTCCAATTTACTCGTACGTGCTCGCAATAAGAAACTTGCACAACATCTTTTGTCCTACCAGCCCATTGCGGCGGGGACTTGATGCACTTCGTTGGGAACCCCAAGAGGAGGGTGTGATGAGAACAGTGGTAGGAGTTTTCCCCTTAGTTAAGAACCAGGGTTATCAATCCAGTAGGAGAAAGAGGACCTTCGGAAGGTTGATGCCACTGACAGTGGTGCTGGCGCTTCACCGGTGTCAGCAACAACGTGGAACCTGCACACAACACAACCAAAATACTTTGCCCCAACGGTACAGTGAGGTTTTCAATCTCAGCTGTCTTGCTGAAAACAAAGATTAGACATCTAGTGTGGAAAACAGTGTAAGTTTGCAGTAAGTAAAGAGATCAGGAAATTGTTGTGGTTTGTTTAACAGTGTGGAAAATGGACCGGGGTTCATAGGTTCACTAGTGGTGTCTCTCCATAAAAGATAGCATGATGGGTGAACAAATTACAGCTGGGAAATTGACAAATAGAGGTTGCACCGTAGTGCACAATATGACATGAAGATTACTATGATATTTGGTGCGGGCATTACAACAAGATACATAGACCGACATCCATCTGCATCTATGACTAATAATCCACCCTCAGGTTATCATCCGAACCCCCTTAGGTATTAAGTTGCAAGCAACGGATAACCGCATTAAACAAAGTGTGTAATGTAAACAATGATTATGCATGCGGGCACTCTCACCGTTGTTTTCTCCCTGATGGCAACATCACATCCCCCCTTCACGTTTCTGTCACTCGAGCAAGGTGGTGAGGAGGCATGAACCCACTATCGAGCATAAATACTCCCTCTTAGAGTCACTAGCAACTACTTGGCCAGAGCAACCACTAGCAACGGAAAGCATGCAAGATCACAAATAGCATATGCAAATAAACACTATAATCAACTTGGCATAAGTTCAACATTCATCGAATCCCAACAAACACAGCATATAGAATTACATAAGATCAATCTCGATCATGATAGGCAGATCACGAGATCTAAACCTGGAGGCATATGAGGAGAAGACAACCATCTAGCTACAGCTACGAACACGTAGTCCAAGGATGAACTACTCACACATCACTCCAGAGGCAGGCATGGTGATGGAGAGGCCTCCGGTGATGATATCCTCTCTGGCAGGGTGCCGGAAACAGCTTCAGAACCCCCCTAATCTTGGGTTGATGGTGAAGGTGGCTGCGAAAATTTTCGGGGATTTTTTATCAGGTACTTATGGTTTTCCATCCCGGGGCTTAAATAGGCGAAAGGGAAGAGGCGGTGGAGCTCCAGGGGCCCCACACCCATAGGTGGCGCGACCAGGGGGACCCGCGCCACCCTATGGTGTGGCCCCCCTGTTGCCCCTCTTCGACTCCTCTTCGATGTTCTGGATGCTTCCGGGGAAATAGGAACTTCGGGCTTTGTGGGGTCCAATTCCGAGAATGTTTGCAAAACAACTTTTCTGAAACCAAAAACAGCAGAAAGCAGGGTACTTGCACTTGGCATCTTGTTAATAGGTTAGTCCCGGAAAACGTATAAAAATGCTATAAATAAGGGAGAAAACAAGTAGCAATTGGGGAAATATGATCATGGAGCATCAGAAATTATAGATACGTTGGAGACGTATCAAGCATCCCCAAGCTTAGTTCCTACTCGTCCTCGAGTAGGTAAACGATAAAACAATAGTTTCTGAGGTGACATGCTACTAACATAAACTTGATCAATCTAATGTAAAAGCATATGCACGCTGAGATCATAAAACTTTAAACACATACATGGTAAATAAAACTTTAATAATAAAGCATAGCAGTTACTTTGCATCACGAAGAGTAACTCAAATAAAGGATCATGAATAATAATGCAAAGAAAGGTAAACGTTTGTTTCAGGTATAGAGAAAGCATGGCAAAGTGATATTTCGCTAGTCCTTAAGAGTGGGGCAAAACATAAATGCCAGGACACCATCAAAACTCATGAGGAAGACTAGAACAAATAATTTAAGAACAAATAATATCACATCATGAAGTAATTATTGATGCTTATGGGACAAATGCACATAGAACACAGAATGGCAAAAATGCTCTCTCAACGGTGCATAAAGTTAGAAGATGGAGACTCACATAAAAGTAAAAGAAAGGCCCTTCGCAGAGGGAAGAAGGGATCACTCATCTGCTAGAGCTTTTTATTTTTTAAACAGAGGTATTAAAAGTTTGATACTCCTCCCATCCATCTTCCACAAACCATGGCTAACTGAATCCTCGGGTGCCTGCGAACAATCACAAACCGTGGAGGAGTATCTATACTCTAGGAGATGTATGCTAATGTCAACGAATGGTAAACAGAAAATACAGTACGTCACAAGCCAACTGGATTCACAAGAGAGGCTCCCATGGTGAAGGATGCAACTGGTGTAGAAGGTCATCCCTCTTTCTCTTTTGTTTACACAATTATGCTTTGACTGATAAATCAGGGGCAAAAATAGTGAAGAGAATTTGTTTGCATTAATTTGGGGTTGGGCACTCCGCTACCAGCTCTTCTATCATTTGGATAAGTGGATGAAGCCACTAGTCCATGGTGTGAAATCCGATCAACAAGTGAGATAAAGATTCTCTATTTACGTCCTCATGAGCAAAAACAGGAACATAAAGCAGGAGTAATTTTTAAGGTTTTAAAGGTAACACATGAGCAATTTACTTGGAGTGGTAGTTAAATACCACATGTAGTTAGGTATGGTGGACACAATGGGAAAAACTTTGGTTTAAGGGAGTTTGGATGCACAAGTAGAGCTCATACTCAGTACAGGTGGAGGCTAGCAAAAGACTAGGAGCGACAAATCAAGAGAGCATAAGAGCCATAATCATGCATAGTGACATAAGAATCATTAATTAAAACATAAGCAGTATCACAAGTTCAAAAACTAAGTGGTCATGGAGGCTATTTGTGAATGGTTTGTAGTCATAAACATGGTGTGAGCATGCACCAAGTCAACCAAATAAAACATTCGAAAGAGAATACCATATATTGATGCTTTACTATGACAAGAACAACTCATGAATCTTTCAATACATATTAAACACTCTCAGATATTTGAGGCTAATGATGCTACTCAATAACCACAAGGCTTTAAAACTAAAATAACATTTAGCATGGCATGAAAAAGTTCTAGCCACAGTCTATACAAGCTTCTACGAGTACTGTTATAAATTCTACTTCAAGCAACAGTTTTCTTCTCCCAACAAGCACTATACAAAACATGCTTTAACAAAAATACTCTTTATGATAAAGCAAGCAAACATGAGACTAATCACATAACACTAATAAAACTAACAACTCTAATAAGATATGCTTGCAAAACTGGAGCTAAATAAATGCAGCAGCTAGACAGAGATTAAGAATACAACGTATTCTCATGAAAAAGCGGAGCGTGTCACTCTCCAATAAAAGAATGCTGGGGTCGAACCAGGCTTATTGAAAAAGTAAAAACAAACTGAAAGCAAAAGCAAAAACAAACTGAAAACAAAAAATAAAAGACGCTCCAAGTAAAGCACATAAGATGCGACCAAATAAAAATATAGTTTCACTAGAAGTGACCTGATAATTTGTTGATGAAGAAGGGGATGCCCTGGGCATCCCCAAGCTTAGACGCTTGATTCTTCTTGGAATTTGCTTGGATGTACCACCGGGGCATCCCCAAGCTTAGGCTTTTCACTCTTCTTGATCACATCATATCATCCTCTTCTCTTGACCCTTGAAAACTTCCTTCACACCAAAATTCTCACAATCTTCATTAGCAACATTAGTGCAATTGAAATAATAAATTCACATGGTTCAGTTTCAACAGAAGTATAACACTCTAAAACACATTATATACTGTCACAACTTCTTTCAAAACTCTTTTTCTCAAAAGAACACCAAAAGAAAGAGATTAAGATGCAAATGCGATAAATGTCAGAAATCTGTCAAAACAGAACAGCAGATAATAATCGATTTTTTCAAAAATCTTCTGTTTCTCAAATAAAAAAGTGGTCTTCTAAGAAACGTTGCGTATATAACTCAGGATTAAGCACAAAAAATCTCAGGTTATTTTGAATTTTCTGTGATTTTTAACGGAATTAACAGTGGACAGCAGAAATCTGTTTCCTGCGCTGAAATCCGAAATATAGGCTCAACTTTCCACTAGAGGCTTTACTTGGCTCAACAAAAACTCAAAAGAAAAGATACATAGGGGTTTCTAAGTAAATAGAAAACACCCAGGTGCAAAGCACACCAAAGAAAACGAAAGAAAACGGGTTGAAAACAGCGAAATAAAACGGGTTGTCTCCCGGTAGCGCTTTTCTTTAACGCCTTTCAGCTAGGAATAAAAGGGAAACTCAAGTATTTTCAAGTAAAGAAGCATCAACATCATATTTTTCTCTAATAATAGAGTCAAAGGGTAGCTTCATATTCTTTCTAGGAAAGTGTTCCAAACCTTTCTTGAGGGGTAGTTGATATTTAATACTCCCCTCTTTCATATCAATAATAGCACCAACAGTTCTAAGAAAAGGTCTTTCCAAAAAAATAGGACAAGAAGCATTGCATTCAATGTTCATAACAAAAAAATCAACAGGGGCAAGGTTATTATTAACCATAATAAGAACATCATCAATTCTACCAAGAGGTTTCTTCTTAGCATTATCAGCAAGATGAACATCCAAATAACAGTGTTTCAACGGTGGTAAATCAAGCATATTATAAAGCTTTGGAGGCATAACAGAGATACTAGCACCAAGATCACACAAAGAATTGCAATCAAAATTATTTACTTTTATCTTAATGATAGGATCCCAACCATCATCTAATTTTCTGGGGATAGATGTCTCAAGTTTGAACTTTTCTTCCCTAACTTTCATGAGAGCATCGGTAATATGTTTAGTAAAGGCCATATTCATGGCACTAACATTGGGACTTCTAGCAAGATTTTGTAGAAACATAATAACTTTAGAGATATTGCAATCATCAAAATCAATATTATTATCATCAAAAGTAATGGAACCATTATCTCCCCCGTCTCTACAAATTTCAGCACTTTTATCAAGAGCAATTTCAGCAGTTTGAGGCAATTTAGCACGTTTCACCAAAGGAGTAGGGACTTTATTAACACCAACTACTTTACCATTGATAGTATGAGGTTTACTAGCACTAGGAGATTCAGTTTTACTAGTGGTTGTGATAGTGCAAACTCTAGCAATTTTATTCTTTTTAGCCAATTCATCTTCTCTTTCCCACCTAGCACGTAATTCAGCCATCAACCTAACATTATCATCAATTCGAACTTGGACGGCATTCAAAGTTTTACTTTGTTTAACATCTTGTGGAAAAACCTATAGTTTTACAAAATCAACATCAATAGCAAGGCTATCTACTTTAGAGGCAAGAACATCTATTTTACCAAGCTTTTCCTCAACAGATTTATTAAAAGCAGTTTGTGTGCTAATAAATTCTTTAAGCATGTTTTCAAGATCAGAGGTGGAGATTTTATTACTATTGTAGGAGTTTCCATAAGAATTACCATAACCATTATTAGGAGGATAAGGCTTATGATTTTTTCCACCAAAATTATTTCTATAAGAATTGTTGTTAAAATTATTATTTCTAATATAGTTTACATCAACATGCTCTTCTTGAGCAACAAAAGAGGATAAAGGAACATTATTAGGATCAACTCGAGCTTTACCATTAACAAGCATAGACATAATAGCATCAAGCCTTACACTCAAAGAGGAGGTTTCCTCAACAGAATGTACCTTCTTACCTTGTGGAGCTCTCTCAGTGTGCCACTCTGAATAATTTATCATCAAGAAGCTTTGTTGCATTGCCCAAATTGATGGACATAAAGGCACCTCAAGCAGCTAAATCCAATAGGTTCCTTGAGGAGAAATTCAGTCCTGCATAAAAGGTTTGTATAATCCTCCAAGTAGTCAGTCCATGAGTGGGACAAATCTTCACCATAGTTTTCATTCTTTCCCAAGCTTTAGCAACATGTTCATTATCAAATTGCTTAAAATTCATTATGTCACTTCTCAGGGATATAATCTTAGCAGGAGGATAATATTTTCCAATGAAAGCATCTTTACACTTAGTCCATGAATCAATACTATTTCTAGACAAAGATAGCAGCCATTCTTTAGCTCTTCCTCTCAAAGAGAAAGGAAATAATTCCAGTTTAATAATATCTCCATCCACATATTTATATTTTTGCATCTCACATAGTTCAACAAAATTATTAAGGTGGGCAGCAACATCATCAGTACTAATACCAGAAAATTGTTCTTTCATCACAAGATTTAATAAAGCAGGTTTAATCTCATAGAAAGCAGTGGTAGGAGCAGGTAGAGCAATAGGTGTGCAAATAAAATCATTGTTGTTTGTGCTAGTGAAGTCACACAACTTAGTACTCTCAGAGGAACTCATTTTAGCAGAATAAAATCAAGCAAATAAATAACAAATATGAAGTAAACTAATTGTTTTGTGTTTTCATTAAAGAGAAGCAAAACAAGACAATAAACAAAATAAAGAGGTTGAGAGTGAGAGACTCCCCTTGCCAGAAGACTTCCTTCTCCCCGGCAACGGCGCCAAAAAAAATCCTTGATGCACTTTGTTGGGAACCCCAAGAGGAGGGTTTTGTGAGTACAACGGTAGGAGTTTTCCCCTTAGTTAAGAACCAGGGTTATCAATCCAGTAGGAGAAAGAGGATCTTCGGAAGGTTGATGGCACTGACGGTGGTGCTGGCGCTTCACCGGTGTCAGCAACAACGTGGAACTTTCACACAACACAACCAAAATACTTTGCCCCAATGGTAAAGTGAGGTTGTCAATCTCACCGGTCTTGCTGAAAACAAAGATTAGACGTACAGTAAAGCTTGCAGTAAGTAAAGAGAGCAGGAAATTGTTGTGGTTTGTTTAACAGTGTGGAAAATGGACCGGGGCTCATAGGTTCGCTAGTGGTGTCTCGCCATAAAAGATAACATGCTAGGTGACCAAATTACAGCTGGGCAATTGACAAATAGAGGTTGCACCGTAGTGCACAGTATGACATGAAGATTACTATGATATTTAGTGCGGGCATTACAACAAGATACATAGACCGACATCCATCTGCATCTATGACTAATAATCCACCCTCAGTTTATCATCTGAACCCCCTAAGGTATTAAGTTGCAAGCAACAGATAACTGCATTAAAAAAGTGTGTAATGTAAGCAATGATTATGCACGCGGGCACTCTCACCGTTGTTTTCTCCCTAATGGCAACATCACATCCCCCCTTCACGTTTCTGTCACTCGAGCAGGGTGGTGAGGAGTCATGAACCCACTATCGAGCATAAATACTCCCTCTTGGAGTCACTAGCAACTACTTGGCCAGAGCAACCACTAGCAACAGCAAGCATGCAAGATCACAAATAGCATATGCAAATAAAGACTATAATAAACTTGGCATAAGTTCAATATTCATCGGATCCCAGCAAACACAGCATATAGAATTACATAAGATCAATCTCGATCATGATAGGCAGCTCACGAGATCTAAACATGGAGGCATATGAGGAGAAGACAACCATTTAGCTACAGCTACAAACCCGTAGTCCAAGGATGAACTACTCACACATCACTCCAGAGGCAGGCATGGTGATGGAGAAGCCTCCGGTGATGATCTCCTCTCCGGCAGGGTGCCGGAAACAGCTTCAGAACCCCCCCTGATCTAGGGTTGACGGTGACGGCGGTTGCGGAACTTTTCGGGGATTTTTGATCAGGTACTTAGGGTTTTCCATCCGGGGGGCTTAAATAGGCGAAAGGGCAGAGGCGGTGGAGCTCCAGGGGCCCCACACCCATAGGTGGCGCGGCCAGGGGGACCCGCGCCACCCTATGGTGTGGCCCCTTGTTGCCCCTCTTCGACTCCTCTTCGGTGTTCTGGATGCTTCCGGGGAAAATAGGAACTTCGGGCTTTGTGGGGTCCAATTCCGAGAATGTTTGCAGAACAACTTTTCTGAAACCAAAAACAGCTGGAAACAGGGAACTGGCACTTGGCATCTTGTTAATAGGTTAGTCCCGGAAAACGTATAAAAATGCTATAAATAAGGGAGAAAACAAGTAGCAATTGGCAAAATATGATCATGGAGCATGAGAAATTAGAGATACGTTGGAGACGTATCAGGCCTCAAGGGAAACTACTGGTAATTAAGGTGCTTCTTTTAATAAAGCACCGGAGCAAAGAATTAACACTCCATGAACACATGTGATCCTCACATCACAGCCATCCCCTCCGGTTGTCCCAATTATTGTCACTTTGGGGCCTCGGGTTCCGGACAACAATGTGTGTAAACAACTTGCAGACATGATCAAGAAATATAATTATACTCATGAAACAGTAACATGTTCAGATCTGAGATCATGGCACTCGGGCCCTAGTGAAAAGCATTAAGCATAACAAGTTGCAACAACGATATAAAGCACTAACAACGGATACTAGGCACTATGCCCTAATAATTTGGCATTATTACATGAACGATCTCATCCAATTCCTTCCATCCCTCTAAGCATACAGCGGGGATTACTCACATATGGATGGGGGAATCATGGATGGTTGATGGAGAAGTGGTGGCGATAACGATGGCGATGTTCTCCTCCGAATCCCCATCTCGGCAGGGCGCCAGAACAGGAAGTTCTGATCCACGAATTGGGTTTCGAGGTGGCGGCGACGCTCTCATGTGTTTCTCTGGAATATGAAAACCCCTTCTATTTTAGGGTTATGGAGCATAAGTAGTCGAAAAGTGAGCCCGAGGGGGTGCCTGGGGTGGCCACACCACTAGGGGCACGGCCTAGGGGGTCGTGCCCAGCCATGGTGTGGGCCTCCCTTTGCCCCATCTGGCCCTTCTTCTGGCTCCTAGGGTGTTCGGGTAAAAGAAGGACTTCAGGATCTTTTTCGGGCAATTTCCTAAAAGTTGAATTTTCTGCACAAAACGAGACACCAAGGTAATTCTGCTGAAAACAACATTAGTCCGATAGTTGTATCCAAAACTCACAAGTTTAGAGGTAAATAATAGCAAAAGTGTTCGGAAAAGGAGATACATTTTGGACGTATGAACTCCCCCCAAGCTTAGCTTATTGCTTGTCCTCAAGCAATTTAGTTGGCAAACTGAGTGTGATAAAAGAACTTTACGAACACATCTGTTTCATATGATGTAAATATTTTCACTATATGATCAAGTGCTTAGGCAAAAATAACGTCACCTAATAGTTATCCAAACCATGAAGAGATACCAACACACTAATAATAAACAACATTAAATATAACAATATGTAGGATTGCAATGTTCATAATAAGATATGATAAAGTGGTATCTCCCTTGCCCTTAATAATGGAGCAAAACATAAATGCCAGGGCACCTCAGAGGTTCAAGTGAAGACTAGAAGTAAATATATCAAAGATACAAGCATCAAAGTTATACCACAATCAACCATGTTCTGGGACAAGCACATTATACTAAGAATGAAAGCCATGCTCTCAAGAAGGTGCATAAAGTGAGATGGTGAAGACTCTGCATAAAAGTAAAAGAAAGGCCCTACGCAGAGGGAAGCAGGGATTAACTCATGTGCTAGAGCTTTTTATTTTATAAATAGAGGTATTGAAAACATTTTTGAGAGAGGTGTATGCTTATGTCAACGAATGGTAAACAAACAATACAGTATGTCACAAGCCGACTAGACTTGCAAGAGAGGCTCCCATTGAAGGACACAACTTGGGTAGAAGGTCATCCCTCTTCTCTTTTGTTTACACAATTATGCTTTGACTGATAAATCAGAAGGAAAATAGTGAAGAGAATTTATAGTAACCAATTTTGGGGCTGGGCACCCCGCTGCGAGTTCTTCTATCATTTGGATAAGCGGATAAAGTCACTAGTCTAGGTGTGCAAAGTCCAATCAACAAGTGAGATAAAGATTCTCTATGTACGTCCTCATGAGCTAAAACGGGAATTTTTTTGAAAGTTTTAAAGGTAGCACCTGAGAAATTTACTTGGAGTGGTGGTTAAATACCACATGTAGGTAGGTATGGTGGACACATTTGGAAAACTTTGTTTTTGGGAGTTGGATGCACGAGCAGAGCTTATACCCAGTACAGGTGATGGCTAACAATAGACTGGGAGCGACAATCAAGAGAGCAACAACTGCCATTATCATGCTTGCGACAAAAGAAAATTAACGGGGGCATAAAAGTGATACAAATACTCTGAGGCAAAATAAATCATCGAGGCTTAATGGAATTTTTTTCAGTCTTATACATGCGTGAGCATGCGCCAAGTCGATTCAAGCGGAACATTCACAGGGAGATACCACAATTCATACCCTTCTATGAATAAAACAATGCAAATAAACATTTATATGACATGCTATCTAATATTAATAAGTTGGAACTAAAACATGAGAGAGCACGAACTACTAAGCATCGATTAAATAATATACACCTTACACGAACAAACTAAGCATGTCCACATGGATGCGTATATGTACAAAAATGAAAACAAATAGAGTTCATACCAGACTCTCACCAAAACTTGGATTGTCGTAAATCGTCATTATTGCTCTTCACTCGTGTGGATTGAATAATATAGAATGATAACTAAGCTCCATCGCAGTCATGGAGGACTACTGAACTCTGCAGCAAACTTTACAAAAACAAAGAAGAACAACAAATATTTTTGGATTTTCGAATTTTAAACAAGAACAAAAGGAAACAAGCAAACAAAGCAAAATATTTTTGGATTTTTGAATATTAAACCAAAATGAGAAAGTAAAGCAAACCAACAAAAGAAGCAAGTAAAGAGAAACAAAAGAAATATTTTTTGGTCTTTTTGTGTTTTGGAAAGAAAAATAAAACAATAAAAACAAAAAGAACCAAAAGAAATGAAAAAAGCAAAAGAAATGAAGATAAGCGAAAGAAATAAAAACATGGATATACAAAGAACCGACAGAAACGTGATATATAGATGAGCGTGATGTCGGCATATCTCCCCACAAGATTAGGCTTTTGGCCTAACTTGAGATCAATCATGGTGCGAGAAGTATCCCCACGCTGGTGGGTCGTCCCTAGCATGGTCATACTCAGGAGCCCATGAAGAAGATGAAGCGGCAGGCGCATAATTATGACCGGGGTGTGTAACATCCCTGATTTTTGGAAAGTTCAAAATCAAAAAAATTAAAACTGATTGTTTTCTCTTAGAGAAAGCCACCAAAAACAAATAGAACCCCAAACAAAAAGTAAATAATATTGTTTTTCCAAAGTTATAGAATTTAAAAATTCATTTTGCCTCTAGTTTCCATAATCCCTAAACCTCTTTCAACTAAGTCTTCATATTTAAAAAGTGATAGTTTCTCCTTAGCAAACCCTATTCTATAAAATGTTTCCAACTCAAATACTACTTTGAAAATGTTTTCATGATATTCAAAACTTGAGGTTTACAAACCCCAATGATATTTTCACCATCATTAATTGTTTTATGGATTTGAAAATAGTCATGTGACTACAAAATGATTTATCCAACTTTAAATAGTGATAAATGGTTTTCTTAACAATATGTTTTCCATATGGTTGTTTTCAACTTCTATCTAATAAAAATATTCCATCTTACAACTAATTGGTTTCGAAAATATATTCAAACACAAAAATCAACTATATCACTTTTCAACTAATGATCCAGTAACAAAATGTTTTCACCAATTTTCCTTTTTGTTAAAAGGACTTAGAAGAAACCTATTTTCAAATGGATATGTCCCAAGTGTCTATTTGACCAATTATTCAATTTAATTATCTTCTAATTAGAAAATGACATAAATTGCTATTAGGGTTACCCCTATTTATAAAATATAAAATTATGAAAATAAGTTGTAATGACTTTCAAAAATAAGTTTCCAACTTATAGAATGTCACTAAAAATTCATTTGACTAATTTTTGCTTTTTGATTATTTTCTATTTTTGAAATAACATTAAATCACTATTAAGGTATTTTTTTCAAATTTCAAATTTCAAAAATAAAAATGTATTGAATACAAAAATGTTTCTGTTTAAAAGGCATTGATATTTACATATTTTCGAAATTTATTTGATATCATTTGGATATTTAAAACAAAAGATATTAAAGTTTTGATTAAACAGGAAAAAAAAAGAGGATGACGTCATCAGTGACATCACCATCATCTCCCTCCTTCCGCCTGTAATCACGCCCGTGACAGGGAAATCAAATCTCGGCGATTTCCCGCATAAATTGCCAGAATTACCTTCCCTCTCTGCATCTATAAAAAGCCCCCGGGGTCCTCCTCGTTTCCCCTCTCATCCTCTCTTCAATCGCTTCTCGAGGATGGAGAATTTTCTCACCGGAGTTCATCTCTGCCACCACCGTTCGAGCATGATTTTGGCGTGGTAAGCGAGTTGCGCCGCCGCCTTTTCGTTCCTCTCTGCTCCCTTTGCACTCGCACAACTCCCTGAACCATTTGCCAAATTTTTGCGCCACAGTTTGACGAGAACGAGCACGACCCGACGCCGCCGTCGCTGCACCATCTCCGTTCGTGTCTCGTGGCTGTTCCGGGAAGCGAGAGCCCTCGCTGTCGCCACCATCTGCCTCCAATCTTCACGTCGGTGCTCGTCGTGGTCTCCATCGAGCCCGAAGAACACCGGAGCGCCATCGTTGTCGTTTTCCAAGCACAACGCCACCATCCCCGCCATTTCCGGCAAGACTCCGGTGGTAAGCCCCCTCTCTCTCCCCTCCCTTTTGTTAATGTCCCTTAGATCCAGATCCATGGCCACGATTAGATCACTTATCCGTAGGGGTACCAGCCAATCAGAACGCGCCAAGTCAGCTGCGCATTATAATTCTATATGTCGCCCATCGCAACGCGTAGCCGGACTAGGCCCAGTCTCGGTCTGTCTCCCCACGCGGCAAATAGCCAATCTGAGTCCATCCTATCTCTGGATTTAATTCCGACTAAAAATAGAATGATATTTTTGCAAAAAAGCCCCTGCATCTTAGATCTATCATATCTTTTGATCCATAAGTCCAAATTCAGCAAACTTGGACTTTTTGAAATCCGCTGGATCTGAAGAATCTTTTGGAACTGTTCAAAATCCACTTTGACAAACTTAAATTGGTTCACATTTAAATATGCTTGTTTGATGAATTTTAGCATAATTCAAATTCTACAAATCCAAATATTGCAAATAAAATATTTTTGGAAACCTTAGGATGTGTACTTTCATATCCTCTGTCCCAAAATAAATTTTTATCAAGTTAAATGTGATTTTAGAATTAATTGGTATATTTGAGTATTTTGACATAGTTTTAATTCTATAAATAATTTGAATATAGTTCCTTTTGCAAAATTGATCCTTTTGGTAGCCTTGAACCAGAGACATCATTACCTAAACATTTTGGACATCCTTGGACCATGACCATGTACTTTTTGCCAAACTTCCATCATAGTGATCCAGATAGTTGTTATACCATGGAATTTGTCTCTATCCCCTTTAACCTTGTTGTTGTGGCCAAGACCAAGTCCCTAGTATGTGTCAATCCCATAAAGGACCAAGTAGTGAATCTCAAACGCTAGTACCTTGGTTTTCTACCTACTTCTACACTCCCCATTCTTGCTTCAAGAATTCATCAAGTTAGCAAAAATAGAAAACAAGACTCAAGCACAAGAAGGGGGTACTACATTTTCAACATGGTGGCAACTTGAAGAGCTACAAGAAGATCATTGAAGAAATTGATGGAAGGACTTAGACTCCACAACAACTAGAAGCAACTCAAGAAAGTACAAGTGTATGAAGAAATCAAGGAGAACAACATCTTCCTCTCTCTACTTCTATCTTCTTATTTCTTATTTGATTTAGTGGTATTTTGTGCCCATACCATACCTAAACCAATTAGTGAAGTGAAAGCCATGAATAATCTATCAAGACCAAGATAAGAATCCATCCAAGGAAAAAGACTACAATAGAAGCATGAAGATGATCTTCAAGAAGACAAACATGTGAAGACTTGGAGCAATCCATACAAATTAAAGAATAACAAGTTGTTTATGACCAACCATTGACCCAAATGGAAAATCCCAAGACTTCACCTTGTTATCTTCATTGTTATGAAGTTAGTTGAAACTAGACCCACCTTAACCCAAAATGGATAGACTAACTTAGATCACTCAAATGTTTTGATGAATATGACTAAGTGTTACACATTGTTATGTGTTACTTTAGTTGAAATAGTGAGATCACCTTGGTGAACTCTTGGAAATTCCTCGACAAGTATGGTTATAATAAAGTTAGATTTTTACAAACTCAATCTATACCATCCTTAGTGAACTCTTGGAAACGCCTTAACAAGTATTGAACCAATAGAGAATGAGCCTTTTAAATATCAAATCTTGACCTAGCCAACTTGGTTCAACCCCTTGGTTATGTTAATTGCTCTGTTTGTTTTCTCCACTTATGTGTTTTATTGCTAGAATGATTGTTTATTTTGTTATTGTGTTTACAATGAATAGATTATAAGGAGAGCAACGATCTTTTGTGAAGAGACTGTGATTTCTTCACCAACATCAACAAGGAAAGTAACACACCATCAACTACCCATTATTTTATATATGCATTAGTCTATTTTTGAGTAGTATGCATGATAGGAAATTTTACTAAGTTATATTATGCTATGATATTATCCTAGTAGTGTGTAGGCATCTCATTTTCCCTTGTTATATGGATAGCCCTAGAACTTAGTAGATTGCTATGCAATGCTACAAATTGTTTTACTAGATGTTGAGGAAAAATTCTAAGTATAACATTCAATGAAACACCTGGGTGGAATTGGGACGTGATTGGTTTATGTCGAGTGTTGCCTCAGGGCCCTTGTCTAAGGGTTATTCCACTTGAGGTTGTCACTTGGGGATGGCCACCTAGGAACAAAGAGATTACTATGTCCTTCTAAATTTAGTAGCTTCTCGTGCAGCTGATTGTTGGTAGAGTTGACGAGGGAGTGGTTGCTTCTTGATGATGACTAACTCCCCGCAACGGCACCAGAACTTTTTGCTGCTATGGATGGTGTGTTGGAAACCCCAAGAGGAGGGTGTGATGAGTGCAACGTTAAGAATTTACCTCAGTTAAGAACCAAGGTTATCAATTCAGTAGGAGAAAGAGGATCTTCGGAAGGTTGATGCCACTGATGGTGGTGATGGCGCCTCACCGGTGTCAGCAACAACGCGGAACCTGCACACAACACAACCAAAATACTTTGTCCCAACGGTACAGTGAGGTCGTCAATCTCACCGGTCTTGCTGAAAACAAAGATTAGGCGTATAGTGTGGAAAATAGTGTATGCTTGCAGTAAGTAAAGAAAGCACGAAATTGTAGTGGTTTGTTTAACAGTGTAGGTAAATGGACCGGGGTTCATAGGTTCACTAATGGTGTCTCTCCATAAAAGATAGCATGTTGGGTGGACAAGTTACATCTAGGCAATTGACAAATAGAGGTTGCACCGTAGTGCATATTCATGACATGATGACTACTATGATATTTAGTGCGGGCATTACAACAATATACATGGACTATAATCCAACTGCATCTATGACTAATAATCCACCCTCAGGTTATCATCCGAACCCCCTTAGGTATTAAGTTGCTAGCAACAGATAATCGCATTAAGCAATGTGTATAATGTAAGCAATGATTGTGCACGCGGGCACTCACACTGTTGTTTTCTCCCTAGTGGCAACAACACATCCTCCCCCGTCACGTTTCTGTCACTCGAGCACAGGCGAAAAGGAGGCATGAACCCAACTATCGAGCATAAATACTCCCTCTTGGAGTCACTAGCAACTACTTAGCTAGAGCAACCACTAGCAACGGAAAGCATGCAAGATCACAAATAACATATGCAATAAATACTATAATCAACTTGGCATAATTTCAATATTCATCGGATCCCAGCAAACACAACACATAGAGTTACATAAGAACGATCTCGATCATGTTAGGCAGCTCACGAGGTCTAAACATTGAGGCATAGGAGGAGAAGACAACCATCTAGCTACTGCTATGGACCAGTAGTCCAAGTATGAACAACTCATGCATCACTCCGGAGGCAGGCATGGTGATGAAGAGGCCTCCGGTGATGATCTTCTCTCCGGCAGGGTGCCGGGAGACAGCTTCAGAATCCCCCTGATCTAGGGTTGACGACGACGGAGGCTGCGGAACTTTTTGGGGATTTTTGATCAGGTGCCTAGGGTTTTCCTTCGAAGGGGATTAAATAGGCGAAAGGGCAAAGGCGGTGAAGCACTGGGGGGCCCCACACCACCCCCCGACGCGGCCAAGGGGGGTCGCGCCACCCCATTGTGTGGGCCCCTGAGGCCCCTCTCCGGGTCTCTTGAGGACTCCGTGGAACCTTCGGGAATTCTAAGACTTCTGGGCTTCGAATTTTCCGATTCCGAGAATATTTCTATAACAACTTTTCTGAAACTAAAAAACAACATAAAACAGGGGACTAGCTCTGTGGCATCTTGTCAATAGGTTAGTCCGGAAAATCGATAAAAATGACATAAAAAAGGGAGAAAACATGTAGCAATTGGCATAATATCATCATGGAACATAAGAAATTATAGATACGTTGGAGACGTATCAAGCATCCCCAAGCTTAGTTCCTACTCTTCCTCGAGTAGGTAAACGATAAACAAAATAATTTCTAGGGTGACATGCTACCACATAATCTTGATCATAAAAATGTAAAAGCATATGTAAGCTGAGATCATAGAACTTTAACACAAACATGATAAATAGAACTTTAATAATAAAGCATAGCAATCTCTTTGCATTATGAGAAGTATCTCAAATAAAAGATCATGAATAACAATGCAAAGAAAGATATACATTTGTTTCAAGTATACAGAAAGCATGGCAAAGTGATATTTCGCTGGTCCTTAAGAGTGGGGCAAAACATAAATGCCAGGACACCTTCAAAGTTCATGAGGAAGACTAGAACAAATAATTTGAGAACAAGTAATAACACATCATGAATAAATTAATAATTTTTCTGGGACAAATGCACATAAAACTCAGAATGGAAAAATTGCTCTCTCAACTGTGCATAAAGTTAGAAGATGGAGACTCAACATAAAAGTAAAAGAAAGGCCCTTCGTAGAGGGAAGCAGGGATCATTCATGTGCTAGAGCTTTTATTTTATTAAACATAGGTATTAAAAGTTTGACACTCCTCCCATCCCTCTTACACAAACCATGGCTAACCGAATCCTCGGGTGCCTGCCAACAATCACATACCATGGAGGAATGTCTATATTTTGGGAGATGTATGCTAATGTCAACGAATGGTAAACAGAAAATATAGTACGTCACAAGACAACAAGATTTCACAATAGCGACTCCCATATGAAGGACGCAACTGGTATAGAAGGTCATACCTGTTTCTCTTTTGTTTACATAATTATGCTTTGACTGATAAATCAGGGGCACAAATAGTGAAGAGATTTTGTGTGTATTAATTTGGGGTTGGGCACCCCGCTGCCAGCTCTTCTAACAATTGGATAAGAGTATGAAGCAACTAGTCCAGGGTGTGAAATCCAATCAACAAGTGAGATAAAGATTCTCTATTTACGTCCTCATGAGCAAAAACAGGAACACAAAGCAGGAGTAATTTTTTTGAAGGTTTTAAAGGTAACACATGAGCAATTTACTTGGAGTGGCAGTTAAATACCACATGTAGGTAGGTATGGTGGAAACAATGGGAAAAATTGGTTTTAGGGAGTTGGATGCACGGTTAGAGCTCATACTCAGTACAGGTCGAGGCTAGCAAAAGACTGGGAGAGACAAATCAAGAGAGCATAAGAGCCATAATCATGCATAGCGACATAAACATCATTAATCAAAGCATAAGAGGTATCACGAGTTCAAAAACTAAATGATCATAGAGGCTATTAGTGATTGTTTCATAGTCATAAACATGGTGTGAGCATGCGCCAAGTCAACCAAATAAAACATTCGAAAGAGAATACCATAAATTTATGCTTCACTATGACAAGAACAACTCATGATTGTTTCAATGGCACATTAAACACTCTCAGATATTTGAGGCTAATCATGTTACTCAATAACCACAAGGCTTTAAAATTAAAATAACATTTAGCATGATATGAAAAAGTTCTAGCCACGGTCTATACAAGCTTCTACTTGCACCATTAAAAATTCTACTTCAAGCAGCGGTTTCTTTTCCCAACAAGCACCATACAAGATATGTTTTAACAAAAATACTCTACATGATACAGCAAGAAAACATGAGAGCACTCACATAACACTACTAAATATAATAGCTCTTAGATAAGAGATGCATACAAAACAAGAGCGAAATAAATGCAGCGACCAAACAAAGATTAGGAATACAAAGTATTCCCATGAAAAAGCAGGGCGTGTACCTCTACAATATAAGAATTCCGGGGTCCAACCAAGATTATTGCAAAAATAAAAATAAACTGAAAGCAAAAAATAAAATACGCTCCAAGTAAAGCACGTAAGATGTGACCGAATAAAAATATAGTTTCACTAGAAGTGACCTGATAATTTGTCGATGAAGAAGGGGATGCCCAAGGCATCCCCAAGCTTAGACGCTTGAGTCTTCTTGGAATTTTCTGGGATGTAACACCAGGGCATCCCCAAGATTAGGATTTTCACTCTTCTTGATCATGTCATATCACCCTCTTCTCTTGACCCTTGAAAACTTCCTTCACACCAAACTTCTCACGATCTTCATTAGCAACGTTAGTGCAATCGAAATAATAAATTCAAATGGTTCAGTTTCAACACAATCCTAACACTCATAAACACATGAGCTACTGTCACAACTTCTTTTAAAACTCTTTTTCTCAAAAGAACACCAAAAGAAAGAGATTAAGATGCAAATGCAATTATTGGCAGAAATCTGTCAAAACAGGACATCGAGTAAAGATGGTTTTTTTCGAAAATCTTTTGTTGCTCAAATCAAAAAGTGTTCAACTAAAACAAGTTGCGTATATATCCCAGTATTACGAACAAAAAAACTCAGATCATTTTGAATTTTCTGTGATTTTATACGAATTTAAGAGTGGACAGAAGAAATTTGTTTCCTGCGCAGAAATCCGAAATATAGTCTCGACTTTCCACTAGAGGCTTTTCTTGGCTCAACAAAAACACAAAACAAAAGATACAGCGGGGTTGCTAAGCAAATATACAACACCCAGGTGCAAATAAAACAAAAGAAAACGATGGAAAACGGGTTGAAAACGGAGAAATAGAACGGGTTGTCTCCCGGTAGCGCTTTTCTTTAACGCCTTTCAGCTAAGCATAGAAAGCAACTCAAGTATTTTCAAGTGAAGAAGCATCAAGATCAAGATAGAAATCTCCTTAACAATGAATTGTATTTCATCTATAGAAGTTTTAGATGTCCCTTTATCAGCACTTTTAGGCACACTACTTTCATCAAATGGTTTTGCAGGAACAATCTTATCAAAATTGTTTTCTAGAGCTTCATGCATTCCTACCAATTTAAAGGGTATTGGTATTTTAATTTCCTTATCATTGGCTTTACCCGGTGTGCTATTAACATCTACACATGAGCCTGCCATCTCAAATCGGTTAAAAACTTTTCTAGCCTCAATGACAACATCACCAAATTCTTTTAACAAAGTTTCTAGAATAAACTCTCTTTTATCGCTATCCTTAATGTTATCAAGGTTGAGGAACATTTGTTTCATTATGGCATTAAGGTTAACAAACTTAGCTTCCAGCATACAAACTAGAGATGCTGCAGCGGTTTCATAATCTAGAGCAAGTTCAGCTAAGGATCTATCCTCAAATTCTTTGTGCTTACTAACATAATTAAAGAACTCTCCAATATTATCTTTCCCAATTATATCACCGCTACCTATTGGTACGTCTTTCAAGGTAAACTTGGGCAGAATCATGATTAGAGATTAAACTAAGAGCAGAAAAGCACAAATAACAGCTATGAGGTAAACTTTTTTTTTATATAAAGAAGCAAAACAAGACAAAAAATAAAAACAAGACAATAAACAAAATAAAGAAGTTGAGAGTGAGAGACTCCCCTTTCCAGAAGACTTCTTTTTCCCCGGCAACGGTGCGAGAAATTCCTTGATTGCTGGTAGAGTTGACGGGGGAGTGGTTCATTCTTGATGATGACTAACTCCCCGACAACGGCACCAGAATTTTTTGCTGCTATGGATGGTGTGTTCGAAACCCCAAGAGGAGGGTGTGATGAGTGCAGCGCTAAGAATTTACCTCAGTTAAGAACCAAGGTTATCAATCCAGTAGGAGAAAGAGGATCTTCGGAAGGTTGATGCCACTGACGGTGGTGATGGCGTCTCACCGGTGTCAGCAACAACGCGGAACCTGCACACAACACAACCAAAATACTTTGTCCCAACGGTACAGTGAGGTCGTCAATCTCACCGGTCTTGCTGAAAACAAAAATTAGGCGTATAGTGTGGAAAATAGTGTATGCTTGCAGTAAGTAAAGAAAGCAGGAAATTGTGGTGGTTTGTTTAACAGTGTAGGTAAATGGACCGGGGTTCATAGGTTCACTAGTGGTATCTCTCCATAAAAGATAGCATGCTGGGTGAACAAGTTACATCTAGGCAATTGACAAATAGAGGTTGCACCGTAGTGCATATTCATGACATGATGACTACTATGATATTTAGTGCGGGCATTACAACAATATACATGGACTGTAATCCAACTGCATCTATGACTAATAATCCACCCTCAGGTTATCATCCGAACCCCCTTAGGTATTAAGTTGCAAGCAACAGATAATCGCATTAAGCAATGTGTGTGATGTAAGCAATGATTGTGCACGTGGGCACTCACACTACTGTTTTCTCCCTAGTGGCAACAACACATCCTCCCCCGTCACGTTTCTGTCACTCGAGCACAGGCGAAAAGGAGGCATGAACGCAACTATCGAGCATAAATACTCCCTCTTGGAGTCACTAGCAACTACTTAGCTAGAGCAACCACTAGCAACGAAAAGCATGCAAGATCACAAATAACATATGCAATAAATACTATAATCAACTTGGCATAATTTCAGGATCCCAGCAAACACAACACATAGAGTTACATAAGAACGATCTCGATCATGTTAGGCAGCTCATGAGATCTAAAGAGGCATAGGAGGAGAAGACAACCATCTAACTACTGCTATGGACCCGTAGTCCAAGTATGAACAACTCACGCATCACTCCGGAGGCAGACATGGTGATGAAGAGGCCTCCGGTGATGATCTCCTCTCCGGCAGGGTGCCTGGAGACTGCTTCAGAACCCCCTGATCTAGGGTTGACGACGACAACGGTTGCGGAACTTTTTGGGGATTTTTTATCAGGTGCCTAGGGTTTTCCTTCGGGGGGGATTAAATAGGCGAAAGGGCAAAGGCGGTGGAGCCCTGCGGGCCCACACCACCCCCCGGCACGGCCAAGGGGGGGCGCGCCACCCCATGGTGTGGGCCCCCTGAGGCCCCTCTCCGGGTCTCTTCGGGACTCCGTGGAACCTTCGGGAATTCTAAGACTTCCGGGCTTCGAATTTTCCATTTCCGAGAATATTTCCGGAACAACTTTTCTGAAACAAAAATCAGCAGAAAACGGGGAACTAGCTCTATGGCATCTTGTCAATAGGTTAGTACGGAAAATGATAAAAATGACATAAAGAAGGGAGAAAACATGTAGCAATTGGCATAATATCATCATGGAACATCAGAAATTATAGATACGTTGGAGACGTATCAACAGCCTTTTGACATATGGGCTCTGTCTTGATCAATTAAGTTGTGAGGGTTCAGCCCAGGCTTGACAAGCAGATGTAGCATATTTATAGGTGAAACGGGTCTTGCCGGTGGGTTGAATTTCTTCTTCTGAACGATCTCGTCTCAATTCTCTCCTTTCCATGACGCACTCCGGGTGTATAGGATGGTTGGGCTAATTGAAGACAAAGGGTGAAAGTGCACAACCTCTGTAGAGTCAACAAACTAAGATCTTAGTCGTGTCCCCGGTTATGGACAACTATGAGCAACTGGACAAGGAATGACGGAAGAATCTCATCACCATTTTCAATAACTAAAATTTTGACCAAGTGAACAATAGTTGTGGTGCCTGGATCTTAATCCAACGTTGTCACCCTTTGAAAAGAAAAGTTTGTTTTACAAAAGAGATAGGATAAAACTGGCTTTATGCAAACTTCGCCAAAACTCCACTCAGCCAAATAAGCATGTAGTATTAGTCTTGCCATTTATATCCACCATAGTGTTACTTGCCAATACATTAAATTGTATTGACTCCCTTGTGGCTGCATATTCCATCCTGTAGATGATTCTAAAGATGAGTGAGGACTTCGTTTAGGATATCGAGTCTATCGCCAACATGTTTTGCCTGTGGCACATGAGAATATGGGCTCAATGTTGTACTATGTTTTCCGCTGTAATACTTTGTTTCCTGCTAGTCTTCTAAGACTATGCAAGTTGTAATACTATTTTGTTAAGACTGGATCATGCGATGTAATAAAATTTGATGCATTTGCATGATATTTCATTTTGTACTGTGGTGCTAGCAATTGATCTAGGGACTAGCACACTAACACAGTGTTCTTACATTATTTAAATGTGGGAACGCTACAGGGTGCTGGTATGGAAACCCCGCAGTGTCGGAGGGCTGGACGAATTCATTTTCGTCCCCTTCCCCAGCATCATCTATATGCTGGGGATGCTACTCAATGTATGCATCCAACTTACTCTCTGAGAGTGACCATCCTTTCCTGCCATGAAGGTTAAACAAAAGAGTTGCATGGAAAAGAGGTGCAGGAAAAGGTCTAAATGATGTGGCTCCAAACCATGCAAAGCTAGCAAACGAGAGGCAATGAGACCTCCACAAATTCTGCCCTTCACACGGTTAAGACTATGCAAGCTGTAATACTATTTTGTAAAGACTAGATCATGCGATGTAATAGAATTTGATGCATTTGCATGATATTTCATATTGTACCGGGGTGCTAGCAATTGATCCAGGGACTAACACAGTTGTTGTTACATTATTTAAATGTGGGAACGCTACAAAATGGTATCAGAGCATTGTGTTGCCCATAGAATTCGAGGCCCTAAGTTTGGAAAAGACCCTAGGATTGAAAAAATTACTATGTTCAAACTTTCTAGAAACAAAATAATCATCTTAATTCTTCTTATATCATCTCATCTATTAGTCACCTTCAAAATTTCATTCTCTTGTTCTAGATGACCTACCTCTTGAATACCCTGAAGGCAAGATTGTTGATGACCATACCATGAAGTGCAAGAAGTATTTTCACCACGTGAGGATCTACACTCAAGACAATTGAAGAACTTGAAGAAAAACATAGACTTCACAATGATCAAGAACATATCAAGACATTAAGAGAAGAATCTGAAGAAAAACTCAAGAAGATATAGATGAGACCACCAATCTAGTTACTTTGTTAGAACAATGTTAACATTTTGATTTATTGATCATACCAATGAGTGTGGTATGACAATATTAGTTTGTTTTCTAAAACCTTGTTGTTTGGTGTGATAAATGTTTGTTGGATGTTTGTAAGATGAGTTTCCTTGATCTGTTGTGTTGGGTTAGGAACCTCCTTTAGTTATGTTTCTAATCTCTATCCTTCTCCCCCCCCCCTAAAAACTAAATAGATGCCTAACCTGAATGCCAACAACCTTGAGAAGTCAATAGCAATGCAGATGCTACTAGAAGCTCAAACTCAGATGATACAACTGATGACCCAGAATCAAGCGAGCAACCCCAATATGGAGTTAGCACCAGGAATGCAGCAAGTGTTAGATACCCAATCTCAGATAGTGCACATGATGTACCAAAGCATGTCCAATAGTAAAAACAATCAACCCTTGATAACTAGAGATAACCAGGAGAATGAAGAAGAATTGTTGTCAACACTCAAAGCTTGCAAAGTTTGTGGACAGATAGGACACTATCCCAAAGATTGTCCTGGGGAGTGGCCCCATGGTGATGCAAACAACCCAACTAAAGGATACTTCACCCAACTTACTAGCTTTCTGTGTGAAGGAACAACACATGTTCCAACACAATGTCTACTTTACCCCATGGTACAACAAGTTGGACAACAAGACAAAGTGGGAAATCTTAGAGCACTCCAAGAGAACTTAGGAAAACCAGAAGTGAAGGGAAAACACAAGTTAGATACTAATCAGATGGATACTGGAGACAAGACTACACCACATCCATATTCATCCAAACACACCACCAAGTGTTGTTATTCTTGTGAAGAAGATGGACGTCTATCTAGAAATTGTCCCAACAAATAACCCAGACCTTCAACCAATATAGTGTTGTATACAGGACAACAGTATGGTGATATGATGGCCAATTTAATACCATCAAAGAAGAATAAGAAACTTCGGAAGAACCCCAACCCTGTCTATAGAGACATCAGCCAAGTGACATGGTTCAAATGCAGAGATAAAGGACACTATGCAAATAGTTTCCCTCAAAAGGAGAAGGAAGGAACCATGACTTTCTGAAGAAAGGATGATAAGGCATGAAGAAATATCTGTCCAAGAATGAGTCTTGGGTGAAGTTTTATTTTGAAGATAAATGTTTCTTAGGAGTTTCTTCCAGTGTAATAAACTACAAAGAATGTTTGAGAAATGTGTTCCCTTTTTAATAAAATGAGATGATGTTGTGAAATCCTCTTAACTTGGTCTTTTGATTGACCCAAAGAGTGACCCCTCAGTGTCAAAGGTAGTTCAACATACCTATGTTGGTCTATAGCTCTACCACGAAGGAAAGTTCTACACAAGCTAATCTGGAATCCAGCTACACTCCAATCTAATGAAAATAGACTACCCACAAAAGTTTCTTTAAGGGTGGTATCCACCCAGTTATTCTGGAACCCAGTTCCCCAAACCTGATCTTTCTTTCTAGCCTTCCCAAATCTCGGGGTGAGATTTGTTGTAAGGGTGGTAGTCTGTAACAACCCTGATTTTTCGAAAGTTCAAAAATCACACAAATTTAAAACTTTTTGTTTTCTATTAGAGCAAGCCACCAAAAAAAATAAACCCCAAACACAAAGTAAATAATATTGTTTTTCCAAAGTTATAGAATTTAAAAATCCATTTTGCCTCTAGTTTCCATAACCCCTAAACCTCTTTCAACTAAGTCTTCATATTCCAAAGTGATAGTTTCTCCTTAGCAAACCTTATTTTATAAAATGTTTCCAACTCAAATACTACTTTGAAAATGTTTTCATGACATTCAAAACTTGAGGTTTACAAACCCCGATGATATTTTCACCATCATTAATTGTTTTATGAATTTGAAAATAGTCATGTGACTACAAAATGAATTATCCAACTTTAAAGAGTGATAAATGGTTTTACTAACAATATGTTTTCCAAATGGTTATTTTCAACTTCTATCTAATAAAAATATTCCATCTTCCAACTAATTGGTTATGAAAATATATTAAAAGACAAAAATCAACTATATCACTTTTCAACTAATGATCCAGTAACGAAATGTTTTCACCAATTTTCCTTTTTCTGAAAAGGACTTAGAAGAAACCTATTTTCAAATGGATATGTCCCAGGTGTCTATTTGACCAATTTATTCAATTTAATTATCTTCTAATTGGAAAATGACATAAATTGCTATTAGGGTTACCCCTATTTATAAATTATAAAATTATGAAAAATAAGTTGTAATGACTTTCAGAAATAAGTTTTCAACTTATAGAATGTCACTGAAAATTCATTTGACTAATTTTTTCTTTTTGATCATTTTCTATTTTGGAAATAACATTAAATCACTATTAAGGTATTTTTTTCAAATTTCAAATTTCAAAAATAAAAATGTGTTGAAAAGTTTACAAAAATGTTTCTGTTTAAAAGGTATTGATATTTAAATATTTTAGAAATTTATTTGATATCATTTGGATATTTAAAACATAAGATATTAAAGTTTTGATTAAACAAAAAAAAAAAAGAGGACGACGTCAGCATCGTCTCCCTCCTCCCGCCTGGAATCACGCCCGTGATAGGGAAATCAAATCCCGTCGATTTCTCGCGTAAATGGCCATAATTACCTTCCCTCTCTGCATCTATAAAAAGCCCCGAATGTCCTCCTCGTTTCCCCTCTCAGCCTCTCTTCAATCGCTCCTCGAGGACGGAGAATTTCCTCGCCGGAGTTCATATCTGCCACCGTTGTTCGAGCATGATTCCGACGTGGTAAGCGAGTTGCACCGCCCCCTTTTCATTCCTCTCTGCTCCATTTGCACTCGCGCATCTCCCTGAACCATTTGCCGAATTTTTGCGCCACAGGTTTGACGAGAACGAGCGCGACCCCACGCTGATGTCTCTCCACCATCTTCGTTCACGTCTCGCCGCCGTTCCGGGAAGCGAGAGCCCTCGTCGTCGCCACCATACGCCTCCAATCTTCACGCCGGTGCTCGTCGTGGTCTCAGTCGAGCCCGAAGACCACCGGAGCGCCATCGCGGTCGTTTTTAGAGCACAGCGCCGCCGTCCCCGCCATTTCCGACAAGACTCCGGTGGTAAGCCCCCTCTATCTCCCCTCCTTTTGTTTCTGTCCCTTAGATTCAGATCTGATGGCCACGATTAGATCACTTATCCGTAGGGGTACCGGCCAATCAGATCGCGCCAAGTCAGTTGCGCATTAAAATTCTATCTGTCGCCCACCACAGTGTGTAGCCGGCCCAGGCCCACTCTCTGTCTGTCGCCCCACGCAGCAAATAGCCAATCTGAGCCCAGCCTATCTCTGGATTTAATTCCGATTAAAAATAGAATGATATTTTTGCAGAAAAGCCCTTGCATCTTAGATCTATCATATCTTTTGATCCATAAGTCCAAATTTAGCAAACTTGGACTTTTTGAAATCCCCTGGATCTATAGAATCTTTTGGCACTATTCAAATTTAAATTTGACAAACTTAAATTGATTCACATATAAATATGCTTGTTTGATGAATTTTGGCATAATTCAAATTCTACAAATCCAAATATTGCAAATAAAATATTTTTGGAAACCTTAGGATGTGTACTTTCATATCCTCTGTTTCAAAATAATTTTTGATCAAGTTAAATGTGATTTTAGAATTAAGTGGTATATTTGAGTATTTTGACATAGTTTTAATTCTATAAATAATTTGAATATAGTTCCTTTTGCAAAATTGATACTTTTGGTAGCCTTGAACCAGAGACATCATTACCTAAACATTTTGGACACCCTTGGACCATGACCATGTATTTCTAGCCAAACTTCCAGCATAGTGATCCACATAGTTGTTATACCATGGAATTTGTCTCTATCCCCTTTAACCTTGTTGTTGTGGCCAAGACCAAGTCCCTAGTATGTGTAAATCACATAAAGGACCAAGTAGTGAACCTCAAGCGCTAGTACCTTGGTTTTCTACCTACTTCTCCACTCCCCATTCTTGCTTCAAGAATTCATCAAGTTAGCAAAAGTAGAAAACAAGACTCAAGCAAAAGAAGGAGGTACTTCATTGTCAACATGGTGGAAACATGAAGAGCTACAAGGAAGATCATCGAAGAAATTGAAGGAAGTAATTAGACTCCACAACAACTAGAAGCAACTCAAGCATGTACAAGTGTATGAAGAAATCAATAAGAACAACATCTTCCTCTCTCTACTTCTATCTTCTTATTTCCTATTTGACTTAGTGGTATTTGTGCCCATCCCATACCTAAACCAATTAGTGAAGTGAAAGCCATGAAGAATATATCAAGACCAAGAGAAGAATCCATCCAAGGAAAAAGACTACAATATAAGCATGAAGATGATCTTCAAGAAGACAAGCATGTGAAGACTTGGAGCAATCCATACAAGTTGAAGAATAACAAGTTGTTTATGACCAACCATTGACCCAAATGGAAAATCTCAAGACTTTACCTTGTTATCTTCATTGTTATGAAGTTAGTTGAACCTAGACCCACCGTAACCAAAAATGGATAGACTAACTTAGATCACTCAAATGTTTTTATGAATATGACTAAGTGTTACACATTGTTATGTGTTACTTTAGTTGAAATAGTGATATCACCTTGGTGAACTCTTGGAACTTCCTCGACAAGTATGTTTATAATAAAGTTCAAATTTTACAAACTCAATCTATACCATCCTTAGTGAACTCTTGGAAACCCCTTAACAAGTATTGAACCAATAGAGAATGAATCTTTTAAATATCAAATCTTGACCTAGCCAACTTGGTTCAACCCCTTGGTTATGTTAATTGCTCTGTTTATTTTCTCCACTTATGTGTTTGATTGCTAGAATGCTTGTTTATTTTGTTATTGTGTTTTCAATGAATAGATTACACGGAGAGAAACGATCTTTTGTGAAGAGAGTGTGATTTCTTCACGAACATCAACAAGGCAAGTAACACACCATCAACTATCAATTATTTTCTATATGCATTAGTTGATTTTTGAGTTGTATGCATGATAGGAAATTTTACTAAGTTATATTATGCTATGCTATTATCCTAGTAGTGTGTAGCCATCTCATCTACCCTTGTTATATGAATAGCATTAGAACTTATTTAATTGCTATACAATGTTACAAATTGTTTTACTAGATGTTGAGGAAAAATTCTAAGTATAACATTCAATGAAACACCTGGTTGGAATTTGGACGTGATTGGTTTATGTTGAGTGTTGCCTCAGGGCCCTTGTCTAAGGGTTATTCCACTTGAGGTTGTCACTTGCGGATGGCCACCCAGGAACAAAGAGATTACTATGTCCTTCTAAGTTTAGTAGCTGCTCGTGCAGCCTTTTGACATATGGGACTCTGTCTTGATCAATTAAGTTGTGAGGGTTCAGCCAAGCTTGACAAGAAGATGTAGCATAATTATAGGTGGAACGGGTCTTGCCGGTGGGTTGAATTTCTTCTTCTGAACGATCTCGTCTCAATTCTCTCCTTTCCATCATGCACTCCGAGTGTATATGATGTTTTGGCTAATTGAAGACAAAGGGTGAAAGTGCACAACCTTTGTAGAGTCAACAAACTAAGATCTTAGCCATGTCCCCGGTTATGGATAACTATGAGCAATTGGACAAGGAATGGCGTAAGAATCTCATCACCATTTTCAATAAGTAAATTTTTGACCAAGTGAACAGTAGTTGTGGTGCTTGTATCTTAATCAAATGTTGCCACCCTTTGAAAATAAAAGTTTGTTTTACAAAAGAGATAGGATAAAACTGTCTTTACGCAAACTTTGCCAAAACTCCACTCAGCCAAATAAGCATGTAGTATTATTCTTTCCATTTATATCCACCATAATGTTACTTGCCAATACATTAAATTGCATTGACTCCCTTGTGGCTGCATATTCCATCATGTAGATGATTCTAAAGATGTGTGAGGACTTCGTTTAGGATATCGAGTCTACCACCAACATGTTTTGTCTGTGCACATGAAGAATATGGGCTCAATGTTGTACTATGTTTTCCGCTGTAATACTTTGTTTCCTGCTAGTCTTCTAAGACTATGCAAGTTGTAATACTATTTTGTAAAGACTGGATCATGCGATGTAATAAAATTTGATGCATTTGCATGATATTTCATTTTGTACTGTGGTGCTAGCAATTGATCCAGGGACTAGCACACTAACACAGGTGTTCTTACATTATTTAAATGTGGGAACGCTACAGGGTGCTGGTATGGAAACCCCGCAGTATCGGAGGGTTGGACGAATTCATTTTCATCCACTTCCCTAGCATCATCTATATGTTGGGGATGCTACTCAATGTATGCATCCAACTTACTCTCTGAGAGTGACCATCCTTTCCTGCCATGAAGGTTAAACAAAAGAGGTGCAGGGAAAAGAGGTGCAGGAAAAGGTCTAAATGATGTGGCTCCACACCATGCAAAGCTAGCAAACGAGAGGCAATGAGACCTCCACAAATTCTGCCCTTCACACGGTTAAGTGCGAGATGGAAAGAAATTAAAGCGCCAAATTATAATACCTATCATGCCTCAAAGCAGCTGAGATAAAAGCTAGATCATACACAAATAACTTGTTGGCAGTTTTTCTAGCAAGCACACACTTGGCAATAAAATAGGTAAAATATCGAATATATGGGAGTTGAATATCTCGAATTTTACCACTCTCTCCTGTTAATCGACTACCTTGGTAAATTTCTTCATATAGATCCATCAATGGTTTGGGCTTCCCTCTTATCTTTCCACGTGAACCCCATTGTGGCACTTTAATAGCTGCACAAAAATCATCGAAAGGCAAGTTTACAACTTTATTATAAATTTTATAATGGACCATGGGATTAGTCAAGGACCAGCTAAAGCGAAAATCTTGCACCACGTACATAGTTAGTTTAATATGATGGGTAGGTTCATCCTCAATAAAACATTCCAGTCCTGCATTAGCCACAAGAGTTCGAAAATCTTGCAGAATTCCAGTAGCGTGCATTAATTCCTGGCATGGATAAATTGATGCAAATACTCTCTCTTGACGGTGTACTGGCATGACCTCATGCAACTCCAACTCATGCTGGTTAAGTTGGTATGCATTGTACTCCATTTCTGAAATTTTTAAACAAGCATCAAAAAATTGATTTCAAGCAACTATATGCGAGGAACTACTATAGAGACTTGTAAGAGGGCTAAACATGCATCCAAACTAAATTATTTCACACAAATCAAGCATGCCAGCTCACACAACCTGTCACCTACAGTACCAAAATACTCAATAAATACTCCACCAAATAGAATTCTACTTGGATAATCGGAGGAGTCACATACCGGAGAGCAAATGCACCAAATTTCAGCAACAAAGATGTGTTGAGAAAAGAGATCGATAAATTCGCGAAGAAGAACAGCAAGAGCTCGGGTTCCAGGAATGTTTTCGAGTTTGGGAGAGAGAGTTGAGTGTTTGGCACGGAGGAGAGCTAGTGGAGGGCCAAGGGGGCCCACACAATGTGTTGGCGCCACCAGAGGCTAGGCCGCGCCCAGGCATGGTGTGCCTGCATGGTGGGCCCCCCTGGGGTCTACCATGTGCCTCTCTGCCTCATTTTTTATGCAGAAATTTAATACATTTTTTCTGGAATTTTTAGAGAAACTTCATTTTCGAGCAATTTCCATAATTTAATAAATGATTAAAAACCAGAAAAACAAATGTAGAAAAGTTGAAAAGAACAAAACCAAAGCTACAGAGGTTCTAAGACACTCCAGTAGGCAAATAAACAGTGAAAACACATGTGGAAGTGGTGAAAACAAAAATGTGGGTGGTGAAAACATGAGTAACCACAGTAATCAAGATGAAAACATGACTATGGATGGTGAAAACCATAATGATACTAAAGTAGCATGGTGATAACATGGTGAAAACATAAAGGTAAAAGTGAAAACATGGTGAAATCATTGTCCTCTTCATTAAAAATTACTTTGTTAACAAGGTTGATCAAGTCTTGTTACCAAAACAATTTTATATGAAGCAAAACTTTGCTTGATTATGTTACCTCAACATTGATAGGCATAGTACCAATCATAATAATTTCATATTCTTTTGGTGGCATTGGAATGGGACAATAGAATTCTCCAATCTTGATGGTATCAATATTTTCAATGGAATTTAGACCATATCTCCTATCAATCTTCTTGGGAAAATAAACAGTGTGCTCTTTATCATTAACTTTAAAAGTTACTTTTCCTTGATTGCATTCAATAACAACCCCTGCAGTGTTAAGAAAAGGTCTCCAAAGAATAATAGACATATTATCATATTCAGTCATTTACAACACAACAAAGTCAGTTAATATCAAACAGTTGGTAGTCACTTGAACAGGAGAATTCTCATATATACCAACAAGAATAGCAGTAGATTTATCAGCAATTTGCAAGGATATATCTGTGTGTATCAATTTTTCCAGACAGAGCCTCTTATAGACAGAAAAAGGCATAACACTAACTCCTGCTCCTAAATCACATAAAGCAGTTCTAACATAATTATTTTTAATAGAACAATGAACAGTGGGGATACCAGGATCTTCAAGCTTCTTTGGAACCTTGCCATTGAAAGAGTAATTAGCAAGTGATGAACCACAAGTATAGGGGGGGTGTATCGTAGTACTTTCGATAAATAAGAGTGTCGAACCCAACGAGGAGCAGAAGGTGTTGACAAGCAATTTCGATGAAGGAATAACTGTAAATATTGGAAAATAGATTTGTAGGGGGTTTTGATATTGCAGATAAATAAAGTGCGAGTAAATAAAATGCAGTAATAATAATTGCAGCAAGTGGCCCAATCCTTTCTTCAGCAAAGGACAAGCCGGTGAGTTTACTTACGATTAACAAACGTTCTCGAGGACACACGGGAGGTTTCTGTCAAGTGCTTTTGTTCCATGCAGCTGAATAATTTTAGGTGTTTTGATAAGTGTTGTGTGGGTGAACCTATGCTAATGTACCGTCCCATCCAAGAATAATACACACTTGTGATTATACCCCTTGCAAGCGTCCGCAACTACAAGAAAGTAATTAAGAAATAAATCTAACCACAACTTTAAACTCTGGGGTCCTACGCTCCCTCGTGTAATGGTTTCCTAACGGGGGTTTAGGTTTCTGTCACTCCGGCAACCCCACAATTAGTAGCCAAATACATGATGCATTCCCCTAGGCCCATAAATGGTGAAGTATCATGTAGTCAACGTTCACATGACACCACTAGAAGAATAACACCACAACTTAAATATCAAACATTAAATATTATTCAACATTACTTCACTACTAAAAACTTGACTTCTCCTATGTCCTCGAGAACAACACGAACTAGTCACAACACATCAAATAGATCATGATAAGATGTGATATAATGGATGATAACAATCTGGTCATAAAGTGCAAACACCGATAAATCTCACAAGCATCAACTACTAACAAGTAATCCACACCGGGAGAGAGATCTAATGCAAAACAACGATAGAGGCCCCTAATTGTTACATCGGGATGAAGGTGGATGATGAGGGTGATGGTGCTGGTGGTGATGATGACGATCTTGATGATGCCCGGAGTGATGACGGTGACGATGGCGATGATTTCCCCTCTCCCGAGAGGAATTTCCCCAGCAGATTTCTCCCTGCCAGAGAGCTTTTCTCTCTCGGGTGTTTTCCACACCGTGGCGGCGGCGGAATAATTCTTCGAGGATGGAATGAGGCTTCGGGTTCCCTCGGGGCCAGGCACGCCAAAGATGACTCCCAGAGGTGGGCCAGGGTGGCCACGCCCCTAGGTGGCGCAGCCAGGGGGCGCCACCCCTAGGTGTGGGCCCCTGGTGGCCCCCCTCCGGCTCTCCTTCTGGCTGAGTTCCTCCTCTGAACTTTTAGGAACCCCCGAATGTCCCCCTTCTTCTTCTGATCTTCTGAAATATGGTATCTCAACGGTGTGTTTTCTATTAGATTTCTGGTCCCGGTGTTTATTCTCCAAAAATTATAAAAACATGCAAAATAAGATAAAATAACATAAGAGATGCATCATAACATGAAATATATCGATGAATAACAGATAATTATGATATAAAATAGTGATGCAAAATGGACGTATCAGCAAGCATAGTGGAAATTTCCTCATTAGGAATTTTCCGTTTGTTAGAGACAATATCTTTCATATTTTTAGAATAAGGAGGTAGTTTAACAGCATCAGTCAAAGGAATTTGCAAAAACAAAGGCTTCATCCATTCACAAAACTTGTTATAATGTTCTTCCTCCTCTGGTTTGTGTTTCTTATTAGAAAATGCATTGCTTTTTGTACCCAAGGCTCTCTTTCATTACCATGTTTATTAGCAATGAAATCCTCCTTAGTATAGTTTGCTTTTAAGGTTCAACTTCAGTTTCTTCTTTATCAGAAGCATCACTTTTATCATTACCACTTTCAGTTTCAGCATCAGAAACATATATACTATTAGGATCTTTAGCAGATTCAGGAGATTCTACAACAGTTTTATGTCTCTTCTTCTTTTTCTTAGAAGGATAACTATTGTTTTTAGGTTGTTGAGAATCTTGTTCAATTATTTTAGGATGTCCCTCGGGATAAAAGGGATCCTGAGTAGAAACACCACTTCTAGTAATTATTTCACAAACATGTTTTTCTCTAGAAGCATTAGCTAGCGAATCTTTTTGCCCTTTTGGCCCCAGGAGCCCTCCAGGCGCGACAAAAGGGGGGTGCGGCTGGCACCCCCTAGAGGCCCGGTGGCCCCTCCAGCCGTCCTTCGGGCTCCAGGAGTCTTCCGGGGAAAATAATTTCTGGAATTTTCTGAGAAAATTGAATTTATGCACAAAACTAGACACCAAGGGAATTCTGCTAAAAACAGCGTCAGTCCGTGTTAGTTTGATCCAAATCATGCAAATGTGAGGAGAAAATCAAGAAAAGTGGTTTGAGAAGTAGATACGCTTGCAATGTATCAAGGCACTTGGTGAAAAATACTTAGGCGTGCCAACTACCCTTTGGGGGTCCACTTTGGAGGCATTTGAGCATCTTCCATCAAAAATCAAGAATTTGGTCAACGCTTGCAGCACCAAATTATTAATTTTTGCTGCTCAGGAAACTCTTATCAAGGTTGTGGGCCAAGCAATCCCGACCTTTTCGATGAGCTGCTTTCAATTCTCTGTTAAGACATGCAATAAAATTACTGGCATCCTAGCTAAATTTTGGTGGGGAGGTGATGAAAATAAATAAAAAATCATTGGGCTGCCTGGCCTAAGATTTCTATCTCCAAGGGTATTGGTGGCATGGGATTTAGGGACATCCAAAAATTTAACCAAGCGATGTTGGCAAAGCAGGGATGGAGGCTCTTAAAAAACTGGATTCTCTATGCGCGAAGGTGTTGAGTGGCAAGTACTACCACAATAGAAACTTCCTTCAAGTAGGAAAAAAATAAAAACTCCTCTCATGTATGGCGGGCTATCTTATTTGCGAGAGAAAGTCTGAGAAAGGGTCCGATTAGGAGAATTGGTAATGGTTCTTCTACTATGGTGTTGTCTGACCCCTGGATCCCTGGCAACTTTGGCCATAAACTAATTTATCGTTCCTCGTCGGCTATGGTTGTAAAGGTCGATGGCCTGTTGGTGGAGGGCATGGCTGAGTAGGATGTGAATAAGGTGGCACCTAATTTATCTGGGCCGTATGTGAAGACAATCTCTGCCATCCCTTTAGGAAGATCCTTTGACAAATTTTGAGATTGAGCGTATGAAAAACATGGCCGCTTCTCGGTTAGGTCTTCTTACAAGCTCCTGATTGGCAATCCGAATGACCAGCAGGCTTCTTCCTCCCATGGCGATGCCCTCTCTTTCTATAAGAAGTTGCGGAAGCTCAAGGTTCCTCCAAAAGTGAAATGTTTCTTTTGGAGAATCATCAAAGATTATATTCCATGCCGTGTCAATATGATGAGAAAACACATGTCCACCCGTGAGATCTGTGGTAGGGAAGATGAGACTGTTTTTCGTGCACTCACTAGATGCACTTCGGAAAAGGTTTTCTAGAATACCTTGCAGGACCTCACTTCTGTGAAATTGCCATCCCTCCACCCTAACTCATGGGTTGTAGATCTTATTACCTGTAGAGCCTCTTCTGAATAGGAATCATGTCTTATCTTGTGTGGTCTTTGGGATCTACGGAATGCCAGGAATTCTATCAATCATGATGCTATGGAGAAACCAGTGAAAACTAGTGTTAAATGGGTTGTCGATGTTGACTTTTGTTTGCGGAAGGCTAGGGATGAAAATAGACAGGGGAACATGGCAAAACATGTTTAACTATTGAAGCCTCCTGATGAAGATGTTACGTAGATCAATGTTGATCCCGATTTTCAACAAAATGAGCAGCTGGAAACTACGGGTTGCATCATGAGGGACTGTTCTAGTGCCCTTATCATGGCAAGATATATATTTCACAATGCTGCCCCCAATGCTCTTGTTATGGAGGCAATTTCTCTAAGGGATGCTGTCAGATTGGCTGCTGACTTGAGGAAGATGCGGATCGTGGTGGAAAGCGATGCCCAGGTGCTAGTCAACCTTTGGGCTAAGCCAGAAGAAGACATATCGGAAGTGGCTACCATTCTGATGGAGGTCAAAGACATGAGTAGAGGCTTTGCTAGTTTTCTTTTCAATTTTTTCCATAAAACAACTAATGTTGTTGCTTACCTATGTGCAAAAAAATGCTTCTGCTGGTAGGCAAAGGTGTACTTGGGTGAACATGACTCCAAGTTTCCTTACTGAGTGCCTACAGTGTGATTGTGACTCTACAATTCCTATTGAATGAAATTCTTGTAATTCACAAAAAAAAAGTTGAACCAGTTTGTATATAATCTAGACTAACTAGGCCCATGCCATAGTACTCGCAAGGCTGCTCTAATAAGAGGACTTGCTCGGTGAAGCGGAAATCAGTCCACAACTCCCAGGCGATTCGGTTTCCCCATTTCTCTTAAGGAATTCATTAGTGGGCCTGGCCCATTTCCCCGGTCTTTGTTCGAACGCGGCGGGACCTCGGGACGAGGTTCACCTAAGCTGGGTCGATTGTTCTATTTATTCTAGTCGTGCCTCCTTCATAAACATCATGATAGAAAAGAGATGACGTGCTTCTTCCACGTCCAAGTTGTTCTCCCTACACTGTATTTCCCTTTCTAATTTTTTCCTTCTTTATTTTCATTTTTCTTTAGTTTAAAATTCATTTTTCTCCCTACCCCGATGGCTAGAGTGAATTCTTTCTTTTTTCCTAGTTTAGTTTTTAATATTGGTTCTATTTTTCACGTTATATTTTTTCCATGATATTCTTCTTCTCTCTTATTCCAAAATTTGGTTCCACATGAATTTTTATTTATTTTTACATTTACCTTTTCTTCATTTCTTTCTTATATTTATTTCACTTTTTTCATTCTACTTTTGTTTAGATTTTCTTTCATCTTTGAAGTATTTTTTACCCTTTTTTTGCTCAGTGATTTACGTTTTTCTGTTCCTAGATCTATAACTTGTATTCCTTTATTTATAAATATTTGTTCCTCTTATTCTAGAAAATTAGTTCTACAATTTTTTTCCTATGATATTCCTATCGATTACTCGGTGTATACTTATCCTACCTTTTTGTTCCTATATCTATGGAATTTTGTTCCTCTCTCTATAGAGTTTTATGCTTCTATCTTTGTGGAACTTTTGTTCCTAACTTTTTTGCTCGAGTTTTTGTTCCCAGTTTTGTTCCTATCTTCATGGAACGTTGTTGCTCTATATAATTTTTGGTTTCTATCTCCATTGAGATTTTTTTTCCTAGATTTGTTCCTCACGTTTGTTCCAAGTTTTTTGTTCCTATGTCAATGGAGTGTTTTGTTCCTAATTTTTATTTCGGGCGTTTGTTCCTATGTCCATGGAAATTTGTTCCTCTCCCTATAGAGTTTATGTTTCTATCTTTGCGGAACTTTTGTTCCTAACTTTGTTGCCCGAGTTTTTGTTCCTAACTCCATGGAACTTTGTTCCTTTATAGACTTTTTGATTCCTATCTCCATTGAGCTTTTTTTCCCTTGTGTTGTTCCTCACTTTTGTTTCAAGCATTTTGGTCCGGTGTCAATGGAGTTTTTTTGTTCCTACCTTTTATTTTGAGCATTTGTTCCTATGTCCATTGAACTTTTTTCCTCTCTATATAGAGTTTATTCCTATCTTTGCGAAACTTTTGTTCCTAAATTTGGTGCCCGAGTTTTTGTTCCTAGTTTTTGTTCCTGTCTTCATGGAACTTTATTCCTCTAAAGACTTTTTGGTTCCTATCTGTATTAATTTTTTTGTTCCTAGCTTTGTTCCTCACTTTTGTTCCAAGCATTTTGTTCCTATGTCAATGGAGCTTTTGTTCCTACCTTTTATTTCGAGCGTTTGTTTCAATATCCACAGGACTTTGTTCCTATCTCTATAGAGTATGTGTTCCTGTCTTTGCGAAACTTTTGTTCCTACATCTGTTGCCCGAATTTTTGTTCCTAGTATTGTTCCTATCTCCATGGAACTATGTTCCTTTATAGACTTTTTGGATTCATTTTTGTTTTCCTTGTTCTATATATATGGAATTTTTGTTTCTAGCTTTGTTCCAAACTTTTGTTCCTATATCTCTAGAGATTTTTGTTCCTCTGTTGTTAATTTTTGTTCCCTTGTGTATTTTTCTTTGTTTCAGGTTCATTAAACTTTGGTATATTTGTTCCATTCTCTTATTGGTATGTTTTTTTTCCGCTTTATTTCTTTTTTTGGAATATATCAGATTTTTTCCCATTGTTCCACCAATTCGAAAGTGTTCCTCTTTTGTGACGTGATTTATTTCACGGGTACTAAATATTGTGTTCGGGTAGTAATTGTGGTTTTTTTTGTTTCTCTTCATCTAATTTTTTTAGTCTAAATTTGTGTTGTGCTTTTAGGCATGCCTTTTTTTTACTTAGCACCTAAACATCTCTCGTGCTTAGATTAAAAATTTATGTTCCATCAGCGGTCATTTTCTTATCATTTCATTGTGTTCCGTGTAGTCAAACATGTTGTTCCGTCTTCATTCATGATTTGTTCCCGGTATCATAAAATCGTGTTCCCCATGGTCTAAAATATTCTTCCTTCTTCATTTATGATTTGTTCCTGGTATGGTAAAATTATGTATTCGCGTGGTCTAAAATATTTGTTCCTTGTTCATTCATGATTTGTCTTGCCATCGTCTTTAGTCCCATATGTGTTGAATTTATTCCTCTTGCCATCATTATTAGTTCCATATGTGTCTATATTTTTGTTCCTCTTGTTTTGTGATTTGTTTCATATATGTCTAAACTTTGTTTCTCTTTTCATCGTGCGTGTCTGAAATTTATTACTCTTGCTTTCGTGATTTGTTCCATACATTTCTAAACTTTGTTCCTCTTGGTCTAGAATTTTGTTCCTATTTCTATCGTGATTAGTTTCATATGTGTCTAAAATTTCTTCCTCTTGCCATCATTATTAGTTTCACGTGTGTCTAAATTTTGTTCCTATTGTTTTCGTTATTTGTTCCATATAGTTTGAATTTTGTTCCTCTTAGTCTGGAATTGTGTTCCTCTTGCCATCGTGATTAGTTCCATATATGTTTGAAATTTGTTCCTCTTGCCATCATTATTAGTTCCATATGTGTCTAAATCTTGTTCCTCTTGTTTTCGTGATTTGTTCCATATATGTCTAAATTTTGTTTTTCTTGGTCTAGAATTTTGTTCCTCTTTCTATCATAACTAGTTCGATATGTGTCTAAACTTTGTTCCTCCTGTCATGGTGGTTTGTTCCATATGTCTTTAAAATTTTACTTTTCCAATTGTGATTGTTATTTGTCTCTTTGACACTATATTTTTTATCCATTATGTCTAAGATTCGTGTTTTTATATCTCTTGCTCTGATTTCTTGCCCATTTTTATGTTAAAAATGTGGTTCCCCTTTTTAGTCGTGATTTGTTTTATGGGCAGTAAAGTATTGTTCAGATTAGGCAATTTTTGTTCCACATATAGTGATAACATTTTTTCCCCGTTGATTTGTTTTGCGGGTGCTAAAGTATTGTTCAGATTAGTCAATTTTGTCCCACTGGTAGGGATAATATTTTGTTTCCACTGATTTTTCTTACGAGCGCTAAGTATTGTTGAGACTGGTAGCCATGTGTTCAGTTCCATGAATCACTCATATTTTTTCATAGATTTCTAACATTTCTATTTTTTAATTTCTCTAATCACTTTAGTATGCACAATGTCACTCACTCAGATAACATGGTCATCAAGTGTGGTAAACATTTTATGAAGCTTATAAGCCTGGAACCTAGCCCTCTAAGCTGTCGTTCAAAAACGACTAATTAAAGATTCTTTCCAGGATCAAAGCATGCACTTTCTTTTTTTATTCTCAACATCATGCATGCATACACCAGATAGAATGAAAATAGGATGTACTCACTCCGTTCGTAATTAGATGACTTGTGTTTGTTTAAATATGGATATATCTATACATCTTTTAGTACATAGATACATTCATATATGGACAAACACAAGTTATCTAATTCCGAACGGAGGGAGTACATAGCAGCATGCATGATCCGCGCTCATGCATCCACCAGCGTGTCGACCCGTGCATAACGATGCACGTATTTTAGTCCCATCTAGACCGACGGGCAACACATTCACCAGTTTAAATATATATCCTCCCTTGTTGAAGACGTGCGGCTCAGGATGCAGGTGGGAGTGGGCAGACCACGACGCCCGTCACCCAAGCCCGCCTAATTTCTTACGTGGGCACTCAGGGTAGGGCTAAAAATTAAGTGGGCAAGTGGGCTATCCCACGTAGCCCACATCGATCCCACATATGTCGTGAGAAACTCGGGAGGATAAGGCGAGGAGCATACAGGCAGCCGCCAGGGCGCTGTTGGCGAGCAACGCCATGGCAACAGCTCCTCCTCACGAAGCTCCTCCCTCCACCCGTTCTATGGCTTCCCAAAGAAGGTTGATGGATCAATTGAACTGGAGATGGTCAGCTTTCAGTTCCAATTATTTCACTAGCAACGGTCCCATTTGGTTGCTCCACCAATACATCAGTAGTCGCGTCTGCAGAATAAAAACCATATGTACCATGATAGAAATATAAAAAGGAGCAAACGGAACGTAGCTGTCTGCAAAATAAATTTTGTACCAAATAACTTGGTATACAATACAAAAACACCTCAAACCGAAGAGTATACCTACAAAATTGAATCAAGTAAAAGACTATTTCTTTTTAAGCTCCCTATTTTGTAGTGACGTAATGTTTTGTTTGTTTGTTGTCGCCTTCTCTGTCCGAAAACTGCTACTTTTGATCGACATTTCTCGTACCTTATGTTTGTGTGTTGCACAGGGAGCAAAAGTAGCGCCGCTGGTGGATGGTGCGCTGCACATGGAGCAGGCTCGCCCGGGGATCAACGACAATGTGGAGGTCCGGAATGACCTGACCAGAAGGATCTGGAAGAAGGTAAAAATCCTCGGTATCAACGACAAAATCAAGTTACTCTTTGCTCATGTCATCGGCTAGTTGATTTTCAAGCACATCTTAATCTTAACGACCTGCATGTTATGATTCTGCTTTACTTGCCTCTTGCATAATTTTCTGGAGCATTCTTGCATTTCAGCATTTGGCAAGTTTTCATCAAAGTATAAGGTTTACTTGGAAGTTCACTTCCTGTCTCTTGCTTCTTTTTAGACCTGAAAATCATCTAAAGATTAAGCAGAAACAAAAGTCAAGGTGCACATTCCCTTATATGTATCCAGTTCAGGTTTTCGTCCAATTTTTGCTACCCAAGAATCCTTGATGTTTGTGAGAATAATCCTTGTGATATTATGTCTCAAAAAACCTGTGTTGATACATACTAGTACAATAACATGCATACTTGTTTCAGTTTACCCACTTCCTGAAGAAAGTTAATGTTGCATCTGCTTGCATCCCCTTATTTCGTCTGTGCTTGGTATTTTGTGCTAAAGTTTGCAGAGTTTTTGTTCAGACACTTGTACAAATACACCATCACACATGAGCATATAATTCTCCTTGCATCCCCATATTTTGATTGTGCTTTTGCAAGTAAAACGTGTTGTTCCTTGTACTTAGAGTGATACATATGACAGTCAGTCAGGATTCTGTAAGTAGATCATCGTTCATGGTCAATTTCACACCGTAATTACAAAACTCAAGGAAAATACATGCAAAAGCTTTATACAACTTGTGACTCGAGGCGAAGTACATGGCAGTGATGCCCCTTTGCATAATGTTCTTGTTTAGAATTATAATTATAATACATGTTATATTTATATCAATCACAAAACTCATGCAATTTGTGTTCTTACCTTTCCTACTGTAGACTCAACTATTATTTTTCATCTTTTGTCAGCAGCTTATTCTCAGTGGAGTTGAAGAAGCACACTTCAGTCCTTCATGTCCTAAACAAGGATGCAAAGCTCATGTTGAATATATCTTGAAGAAAACAGCAAGTCATCTTTGTAAATATTTACTCTGTTATTTGCTTGTTCCAAGTTAAGCTAAAAAAGAAAATGGCTGAACAGAGTTTTTGAATACTCTTGTGCGTGGCATGTAGCTAAAGAAGCAAATGGCCGAACAAAACTTTTGAATACTCTTCTGAATGCAAAGCTGCCTGTAATTCATTGCGGAGAGATAGCTCAGTTTCGGACATGCTATACATTATGTGGGATATGCGGGCGCGTCGCGAGCATCCGTTTGAATTATGTAGACTACCAGCATAATCTCTACTATATAATGTGGCTTAAGGTGATTGTTCCCGATGGTAGGTCATCTGATTTGCCCTCAAAGTTTATTGTATTTACCCCTACTGCCACGGCCAAGTTACATACGGATTTCCTTTAATTTTCCGGTACCGTCTGGGCACAACCGAGTTCGGTTTGGACTCATGCGTGACGCGTTCATAGCATAGTGCGAGCGAAGGCTGCGGACGAGGAGGCTGTGAGGCTGTCACATACGTGCCTTGTGAGCCTAGGCTGGGGCTTGATCCATTGCTCTATTTTGTGCTATTGGCCGGGTCACTTCCTAGAATCAAATAGCAGCCACGACTCACGTTCATATCTTGGTGACTCGGGAATCAAAATTCAAAAAAGAAGGTGACTCAAGAATCAAACCAACAAGCAGCAGCACAGTTGTTTGGTCAGAAATCTTACGAAATAAATTCTCCCATGGAGCGTCCTCCGGGACTCAAAACTTTCTGACCGTCCTCCTTCTGACACGTGTCCAGTTTGCGCTAAAATTTCGCCTTTAATCCTATGCAGAAAAAACCACACGTATAAAACACGGTCTAAGACCACATACCTCTCGTACGGCGTATGTAGCCGACGTGCGTTCGAAAAGAACCCGCGATAAAAAAAAATCAAGTTCGGCCCACTGATGGGTTCATTTGGAACTTTCCGCTTGGTTTTCAATTTTGATAGATCACATCGTCCGTAGTCATAGGGAGATGCTACAAACTTGCCTAATCCGCTAGATATGTAGAGTCCGTCATGACGAGATGCTGGCGAGGTACGCATTACGCTATAGAGATAGAACATGTCGTCGCTGGAGAGTCTAGCGAGGTACACATGTCGTCATCGTCATCGTGGCGTGGTCGCCGAAGAGCCTGGCGAGGAATGCCTAGGCGAGATAACGATTTGGCCAGGCGACACCATGACATGCTGAGGAAGACAGGATCAGTGCTGTCGTTGACCGTGGCGACGGGTTGAGGATACCGTCATCAACGCCTAGATCGGTGGTGGTGACCACACGGCTGCCGACGAGCGGGAAGGGTAACACCAGACTAGATATTGGTGCCCACGTCCTCTCTCCAAATTGTCGTGCTAATTCGCCGTCTCATCGCCATGGATCGCCGCCAGCCCAACCACCTCCGCGTCGCCGGACCCACCTTTCCTAGAGTCACGTCCAGTTGGGTGTCCTTCGCCCAGCTGGCATCTCCCTGGCTACAGCATCCGCTGTGCCGTCTCCCAGCGTGGCACCACCTGTGCTGTTGCTGCTGCGCTTGCCCTGCCAAGCAACCAATTTATTTGTCCGGGCCCTTCAAGATTTTGCAATTTATTCTTTGTTGTTGTTAATTTCCTTGCATCTTTTTGCCCTTTATTGAGTGAAAAAACCCGCATGATTCATCCGGTTGGTGTGACAATAATCTTTAAGTGTTGAAAAAAATTACCGAATACAATTATCTGACCGGTTCACATATCTTGCTCAAATGATCTATCTTATATGAAACAGAGTGCTTACCCTCACTTCGCGTTCAACCAACATTGTGCCTCATAGTTTCTGACGTGCAAGTGTTGGCGTCCATGGCTTATTTATTCAGGATGACACACCACCATGGTCAACCAACATCAATGACTGCCACACTTCTATCTGGTACTCCCTCCACCTCAAATTAATTGAGTGAATTTGTTAAAATATGGATGTATCTAGACATATTTTAGTGTACCGATACGTCCATATTTTGAAAAATTCACGACGATTAATTTAGAACGGAGGGAGTACAACATTGGCTCCCCAGTTTCTCACTTGTCGAGTACAATATGTTTGCACACTACATGCTCATATTGCACACTACGAGCTCGACAAAATGCTCGAATTCAAACACGTGGTCTATGATTCCATGAGCTAAAGATTAGCTTAGACATTACATTCTAATTTTTCTTATCCATGCAAAACCTAAATTGATCATTTTTATCGCCCGTAGCAACGCACGGGCCAATTTGCTAGTCCCACATAATTATGCAGGCATACCTTTCGCGGGACACCCGTAGGCAGTCCCACTTGCACCCTGACGCAAGGCAACGAAATCTAGTATGAAGCGTACATCTCATGCCTAACGATGCCGACCCAAAATAGTTCGAACGTGAGCGCCACAGGTGAGCATCGTCCGAGCGACAGGGAAGCTCCTAAATACCGCCCTTATGCAGCACTTCACTCCCGCCGCCCGAAACAATCCTGCAGGGTACGTGCCATTTGAGCATCTTCCTTTTTTTAGGACAAAAATAAACTTAAATAAAAATAAACACAGAAAAAACAGAAAAGGAAAAATGAACAAAAATAAAAAAAACAGAAAAGGGAAAAAACGAGAATATTTCCGGACGCCAAAACAGCCGGCCCAATAGCGCTGTTCTGCACACGGAGGCGAAACGCGCTATTTAGGATTTGAGGAGCGACATGGAGGAGGAGCGACGGTCAAGCCCAGAATAGTTGTTACAATCCTTTTATCCAGTCCACAGGTAAGTGTACACAAACTGGGCCCAGCAACCCCGCCCACCAGATAAAGTGAGATTTTAATTTCTTCGTCGCTTACATCCTAAGCAACGTGCACGAACCGTCGATCCGTGGATGTCCCGCCTAGCCTCCACGCGTCCCGACACGTCCCCGCAACCGCGCTGACCCACCGACGTCGGCGACGCTGCCCCCCTCCCTCTCCACGTCCCTTGCGCTCCGTTCCTTTCGCAGAATCTAAACCCCACCCACGCAGACACCGAGGAAAGCAAAACCGCAAAGGACTCTTCTGCTCAGAGCATGCGCGTTGCTGCGACGCGGCCCGTCTCCTCCGCTCCCGGTCCCCTTCTCGCCGCCCTAGCCCTCCTCCTCCCTCGTCGGCTCCGCCTCCCTCGCGTCCGGAGCCATGGCCGGCCACGTCCTCGGCGGCAAGACCGAGAGCCCCGCCGCCGCCAACAGCGTCGAGACCGACGGCCTCGCCCGCTTCGCCGTCGACGAGCACAACAAGCGCGAGGTTAGCTACGCGATTCGAACCCCCCCCCCCCCCCTCTCTCTCTTTCCCTTCATTTTTTTGTTGGTACCGTGAAGAACAAGTGCGATCCATTGGGGGTTCTGATTTGTGAGTTGTGTGCGCGTGCGCGCGCGCGGTGTTGTTGTGCTGCAGAACGCGTTGCTGGAGTTTGTGCGGGTCGTGGAGGCCAAGGAACAGGTGGTGGCTGGCACGGTGCACCACCTCACGCTCGAGGCGCTCGAGGCCGGTCGGAAGAAGGTGTACGAGGCCAAGGTCTGGGTCAAGCCGTGGCTCCACTTCAAGGAGCTGCAGGAGTTCCGCCACACCGGGGACGCCACCTCCTTCACCACCTCCGACCTCGGCGCCATGAAAGGTCCGTTGTTTGGCGCTGCTAGTGTTGTGCTTGCTTGCTCGACTTGTGATGCGGTGACTGGTAGGTGTATGTAGAAATACCTATTTGTGTACTAGTGTCGAATTCGCCGTGTATTCGTTCGGAATGTTTGGCTGTAAAATCATTGTTCTAGATCATCCAATGGGGGTGGGTGGAATGGTGGATTTCTAGGGGTGTCCAACGAATTGATCTTCCGTCTTATTGCAGCATACATAGCATTGACTTGCTTTATCACCAATTCCTGCCGTGGGATAGCTTGGTATATGGGGTTGTAGTTTCCTTAAGTTAGATTGTACAGTGTAGTTACGCATATTCCTAAATTTGACAGATATGGCATGCCTTATTATCACCAATTCCTGGAGTGGGCGTTGGTGATAGCTGGGAATATGGGATTGCAACTCCTTCAGTTAGATGTTATACTATAGTTACTGATATTCCTAGTTTTGACAGTTATGGCATAGTCAAAGTGCTATTGACTCGTTGGTTAAATTGAAATGAACACAAAGTTCCCATGATCAGGCATTCGATTTCATATCTAGGCACACGAGGTGTTATTTGTGAATGGCCATTTTTATGGCGTTTATCTCTTAGTTAATTGTAACACGTCTGTCTCCTTTAGCTTGATAAGTTACTTGACTTGGATTGGTCACAGTTGGATTACATCTATATGTTTGATTATATCCGTGGGAAGCTGATACAGGCAAAACTGACGCTTCTAAACTTCAGAACACCGCCACTTGTTGATCTCCATCTTTTCTTATACCGCTTCATGGATTCACAAATTCATACATCATCTGGCTGCATCAGACTCGGCTACTACCTATCACCACGCATAACCATTGTTACTTCCAAAGTAGTGCCACCTTTGCTCAATGGGTTGTTGCACTACAACTCTCACCACTCATTCACTCTTTCGGTTGTGCCTTGGAGAAAATGAGGAATGTTAATCTGCATGCTCACTGGTACTTTGATTGCATGGGCACAATTTAGTCCGCATTTTACCTGCTAATTCAGTGTCACTTTTTTTTCCTTATGCAACAATTGCTGTGTTTGGAACTTTACATGATGGGTTTTTTCCCAGGCAATATGACCAATGTACTGGTTTTTAGTTGCATTTATGCAATTATACGGTGGAAAAGATCATGTTCCCAAAAACTTGTTGAGCTGCTGTGAACCGAGTATGTAATAGTTCTACTATCATCATCTGGTTTAGGTAGTGCTATGTTTAGGGCGAAATGAATTCAAGTAATTGGCAGGGATTCTCACATAACTGTAAATATTGCCACTACTTGTCGGTGTTTACGCAATGTTTGTAGTCTTACCTCACCATTAAAACAATGTTCCTCATTTTGGACAGTGAATGTGTGCTACTCGTGTAACAGGATACATGGGGTGATTTTAGAAGTAAAGTTGTATTATATCATATGACTTGATGCTTGTGTTACATGTTAGATCTTGTATAGTTTAGCTTTCTGTATTTTGGTACTTGTATTTTAACTCGACCCTATTTCAGGGGGACATGAGCCTGGATGGCGTGATGTGCCTGTACATGATCCTGTAGTCAAAGATGCTGCAGACCATGCTGTGAAAACAATCCAGCAGAGGTCGAACTCTCTTTTCCCATATGAACTTCTTGAAATCGTTCATGCAAAGGCAGAGGTTTGTTCTCTGTAATTCTACATCTCCTGTCCTCTGTTATTTTCGAGAGCAACATGTTCATCTCAGGCCTTCTTTGCTGTTACTACCATGAGCAGGTTGTTGAAGACTTCGCAAAGTTCGACATGCTCCTGAAACTGAAGAGAGGGACCAAGGAGGAGAAAATGAAAGCTGAGGTCCATAAGAACCTTGAGGGAGCTTTTGTGCTGAACCAGATGCAGCCAGAGCATGATGAATCTAGCAGCCAGTGAAGTCTGACATGTCAAGCTCATAGTAATGTAGTTTGTGTGAAGTAATAAACGGTGAAAGTTGTCTCTGCACGGGCTTGGTTGAACGCAGCACGACTGGAGCTCTGTTCCTAACTATCTGAATCCTTGTTCGGTTACTATGCAACATATCTTGTAACTTTACTGTTGGCTACTGATATATGACGAGTCACAGGTCTTGGGTTACTCGGAAGTCTTGTGTGCTAGCTATCCTGAGTTTTTGCTTTCTACTATATGGCAGTTCTTTGCTTATGTGTTTAATGGTCATTGACAGGACCTTCTAGACGAGTCATTTCTTTTTTGCGCGTGTCATCCTTGCGCAGGGGCCATGCTAATCTTCTCTGTATCGTTCCAATTTTATCGGATGTCCCCGAAGGGACTCTAGACGAGTCATTTCTGTTTGGGTAAGGAATGAATCGACATGCGTCCCCCCGGGGTTCTTCTCTTCTGTATCATCTTTCAAGGGGTTTTGTATTTAACCCACGTTTGAACTTAGCACCAAAGTTTCCACTACATACAGTTTGAACAGGCTGCATGTTGCCGTTCTTTTGCTCATGATAAAGCAACTATGCGTTGCGTTTTTTAACCTAAAAAAGTGTTTTTTGGAATTAATTGTATCATCTCCTTTTCACTAATACTGCTCTTCATTTTCGGAATTACTTTGCGTATGCCAGTCTGGAGCTCCCCACTGTTTGAACCGAGAATAGTGATTCTGCGTCAAATTTTGAGCGGTGATTTGTATTGTAAACAAGCCCTCCATGTACATACGTATTTTGGGTAAACAAATGGATAAAGTAATTTAATTTTAGCTTACAACCAATAATATTTCGGAATTAAGTTTCACAAGAGAGGATAATTCAATCAAAAACTGCTTACCAGCAAACCAGTTGTTTATATGTTTGGGTCATAAATGTGATAGCGAATTGTCATGAAACGGCAAATCATCCTTACGGCATGCATGCCGTTCAGAGCAACCCCAACCGATGCCCTATTTAGCGCTTGTGGTCTAAAAAGACGAAAAACCATATACCCTATGTGGTGTCCTATTTTAGGGCCGCCGTAAAATTTGCTTCTCCCCGACCTATATTTGGGGCAGAGAAAACCGCGCGGGGATGTCACGTCCCTTCCATTTCCGCGCACGTGTCAACCGACATTCCTCCTCCCGCTCCACAGTCCCGCCATTCATCCGACCGTCGCAATCCGCCGGCGTTCTGCCTAGCCTCGCCCCCGCATATGTCGCTGCCTCCAGATTGATTCCGCCGCCGCGGCCACTCCCGCGCTCCACTGGTTTGTTGCAGCCCCAAATTGCCTTCGCCGCCGCCGCTCCCGCGCTCCATGGGCACGCTAACGTCGTGTCCTAGCCCCACCCGCGCCATGGCGCCGCTCAAGCCGAAGTCCCAATCGGGCTACAAGGGTGTGCAGGTGTTGCAGCGTGACGACATGCAATACTAGTTCGGCATGTTCAACACAACCGATTTGGCCGCTCGGGCGTACGACGTCGCCGGCTAGAATCTCGGTGTACCGCGGGAGGAGCTCGACTTGTAGGACATCGCCTCTTTACAGGACGCGATCTCGTCAGCCCTCTGATGAAGAAGAAGGTGAAGACTCGCCTGGTGAAGAAGAAGGAGGAGCCAGTGATCGAGACCGACGACGAGGCAATGACGAGGTTCGCGTGCGAGCATCCGAGTACTTGCAGTATGATACGTTTCAAACGTATCCATAATTTCTAATGTTCCATATTGTTTTCATGTCATATGCTACATATTTTTTATACAATTTATGTCATTTTTATGGATTTTCTGGGACTAACCTATTGACAAGATGCCACAGAGTCAGTTCTTGTTTTCTGTTGTTTTTTATTTCAGAAAAGTTGTTCTGGAAATATTCTCGGAATTAGACAAAACAAAGCCCAGAAGTCTTAGAAATTTGTCACGTACATGGAGTCCTGAGGAGACCCCGAGGGGGACCTCAGGGGCCCCACACCATAGGGCGGCACGCCCCCCTTTGGCCGCGCCCAGGGGTGGTTTGGGCCCCCTGGCTGCCCACCAACGTTGCCCTCTCGCCTATTTATACCTCTCCTCGGGTTAACCCTAAATACCCAAACCTTTTCCACCAAAAAAGATCTGTAACCGCCGTCATCGTCAACCCTAGTACGGGAGAGTTCTAGAGCTCTCCCCGGCACCCTGCCGGGAGGGGAATCATCACCGGAGGGCTCTTCATCACCATGCCTGCCTCCGGAGTGATGTGTGAGTAGTTCATCCCTGGACTACGGGTCCATAGCAGTAGCTACATGGTCGTTCGCTCCTCTTTATGCCTCATGTTTAGATCTTGTGAGCTTCCTAACATGATCAAGATGATCTTATTGTAATGTTACATGCTGTGTTTGCTGGGACCTGATGAATATTGAATGCTATGTCCAGTGATTATCAATCTATCATGTTCTTTCATATGTATTTTATTTATGATCTTGCATGCTCTCCGTTACTAGTAGATGCTCTATCCAAGTTGATGCTTGTAACTCGAAGATGGAGTATTTATACTCGATAGTGGGTTCATGACTCCCTTTCACTCACGCTCGAGTGACAGAAACGTAACAGGCGGGGCTATGTGATATTGCCATTAGGAAGGAAAAACAATGCTTTTTCTAAGGATGATTTTATTGTTTACATTACACACTTTGCTTAATGCAATTATCTGTTACTTGCAACTTAATACCCAAGGTTTGCTCGGATGACACTCTGAGGGTGAATTATTAGTCATAGATGCAGTTGGATAATGGTCTATGTATCTTGTTGTAATGCTCACATGAATCACATAGTAATCATCATGTCATGCATATGCACTACGGTGCAACCTTTATACCTGTCAATTGCCCAGCTGTAATTTGTTTACCTAGCATGTTATCTATCTGTTTTGGAGAGACACCTCTAGTGAACTGTGGATCCCGGTCCATTTCTTTACAGTGACATACAACCACTGCAGCCGTTGTTTTACTACTGTAATCATTGTTCTCTTTCATTTACTACAAATAAATACTACTTTCCACACTATACGTCTATTCCTTTGTTTCAGCAAAACCGGTGAGATTGACAACCTCGCTGCTTCGTTGGGGCAAAGTAATTTGATTGTGTTGTGTAGATTCCACGTTGCTGTTGAACCGGTAGTACGTCCTGCCACATCAGCTGCATCAACCTTCGGAAGTGATTTCTTTCTCCTACTGGTCGATTCAACCTTGGTTTCTTTCTGAGGAAAAACTTGCTGTTGTGTTGTTCATAACCTTCCTCTTGGGGTTTCCCAACGAGTGCACTCCTGCACCATCAAGCTTTTCTGGAGCCGTTGCCGGGGAGGAAGATGATTTCTGCAAGGGGAGTCTCTCAGCTCCAAACACTTTACTTTGTTATTGTTTTGCTTTTTTACTTGCTTTATTATGCTTGCTATCAATGTTTGATGTCTTTGAAACTAGATCTTATTGGCAGGGTGGGTTCACGGATGAACAACAAAAATATTATAAGGAACACCGCTTGTCACAAAAAGGAATACACTTATGGGATCAAATTAATAAATTGCATAACTATTCTAAAAACTTGTGCTCTACTTATAATGTTACTTATTGCTTTGATAAACCTTGATGCTATAGGAGGTATAAACACCTCCCTTTTCAATGTGAGTATAATGATAATGTTACCATATCTTCCTATGTTAAGGGAAATTATGAATTTTATGATGTTGAACACATTGAGGAATTTATTGTTTGGAAGGGTGCATTTGAAATTGCCTATTTGCTTGAAAGTATTGATGATGCGCCTTATAAATACGAGATTTATGCTATACTTGAATATCGCTTTGATAATTACAAGGATTGTAATTGCTATATAATTAAATATTTTAATAGATGGTCTCCCCCAAAGGAGTAGACTAATGCCTTGCAGGAGCCTATGGAAGAAGAAATTGCTGAATCTGGAACCTCATTGGATGAAAAAGAGGAGGAGAGTGATGATCAGGAGGAGGAAGAATGGAGTAGCTACCCATGTCTACCTCCCAATGAGAGCAACTCTTTAACTCATACCTTATTTGATTGCCCTCCGTGCTTACCAAAGGAGGATGGGTGTTATATTGATAATTGTGATGATCATATTGATTCTTTTGAAATATCCCTTTTTGATGAAATTGATACTTGCTATACTTGTGGCCTTGATACTACTATGAATGAAACTTGTGAGAATGATATTTCTACTGTTATTTATGATAATCCATGCTACTTTGATAAATCCTATGATAATCCTGTATTTATTCCAACTATTGATATGCATGATAACGAGGAAGTTTGCTTGGAAAATTTATATGATAATGCTCTAGATGATGGTCCTATGTTACTTGATGTTATAAATATAATGCTACTGAAAATAGGATTGCTATAATGTGTCTCATACCTTTTAAGAGTGACCAATCATCTTGTTTTGCTATTGCTAAAAGTGAGAAATAAGATGTCTTTATTTTTAATTTTGATCCCACTATTTTTTAACTTGATATGAATTATGTGCTTTTAGATCATGACAAACATGCTTTATGTGATAATTATGTTGTTGAGTTTTTTTCATGATGCTACTGAAAATTATTATGAGAGAGGAAAATATGGTTGTAGGAATTTTCATGTTACTAAAACACCTCTCTTTTTTGTTGAAAGTTTTGAAATTACTCTTGTTCTACCTTCCCATGATTTCTAGTTTGAGCTTCTTTAATGTATTTCTTTGCAAGATTATATGCATAGGAAGTGGGTTAGACTTAAATTTGTTTTATACTTGCTTCTTGATTCTCTCTTTTTCTTAATTCATATTTCTTATGTGAGCATCTTCTGTCTTTCTGTGCCTAGCTAAAAGGCGTTAAAGAAAACCACTTCTTGGGAGATAACCCATGGTTTTATTTTTGCATTGTTTTTCTCTGTTTTCTTTGAGTCAAGTTGTTGTTTACTTCTATAGCAACTCCTTTGTATCTTTATTTTCTCGCATTTGTTGTGCCAAGTAAAGTCTCTAGTGAAAGTTGAGGTTAGATTTGGATTTCTGTGCATAAACGGATTTCTGTTGTCCACCGTTAAATTCATGTAAATTTACACAAAGATCAAAATGACCTACAAATTTTTGTTCTTATTCCTCGGCTAATTACGAAACTTTTTCTAGCTTTGTGTTTTTCGATTTGAGCAACGTAAGTGCCCCGAAAAAAGTCGTCTTTACTGATTGTTCTGGTCTTGACAGATTCTGCCTTTTTTACCTGCATTCTCTCTTTTACTATGTTGGGTGGATTTCTTTGCTCCACAAAACATCAGTGGCTGTAGCTAATGTTTAAAAAGTATTAATAATGCTTGTATCCAAGGAGAACATGTGAATTTTTTATCATGCACTAACCCTCTAATGAGAACTACATTGAGTTTGGTGTGAAGGAAGTTTTCAAGGGTTAAGAGAAGAGGATGATATAATGTGATCAAGAATAGTGAAAATCCAAAGCTTGGGGATGTCCCCGTGGTTCATCCCAGCAAATTCCAAGAAGACTCAAGCGTGTAATCTTGGGGATGCCCAAGACATCCTCTTCTTCATCAGCAACTTATCACGTCACTTCTAGTGAAAATATATTTTTATTCGGTCACATCATATGCACTTTACTTGGAGATTCTGTTTGTCTTTGTTTTGTTTTCTTTGCTGCAATAAATATGTTTGGAACCTAGCATTCTTTGTGTGGAGAGATACACGCTCCGCTTTTTCATATGAATACTCATTTTCTTCCATGCTCGTATTCTTAGTTTTTCTTCTAGCTGCTGCAAATATTTTTACCTCCTTTTTTTCATGCATCTCTTATTCGGAGCTGTTAGTTCTAGTAGAGTTATGTTAGTACTCTCTTGTTTCATTGCTATATCTCTTAGAGAGTTTTTATTTAGTATAAAATGATTGGTGTTGGAAAGCAGTAGTACAATTTTCGTGCTTATAATGGTGCAAAAAGAAACCCGTATAGACTGTGGCTAGACTTTATCATGTCATGCTATATGTTATTTTAATTCTATGCTTAATAGTTGTTATTGTAGCATGACTTGTCTCAAATAGCTGAGACTGTTTAATGTGCCATTGAAAGAACCATGAGTTGTTTTTTTATCACATTGAAGCATGAATTTGTGGTGTTCTCCTTCGAATGATTTATTTGGTTGACTTGGCGCATGCTTACACCATGTTTATGAATACAAAACAGTCACTTATAGCCTCTATGATCATTTAGTTTTTGACTTGTAATACCCTTCATGCTTTGATTAATGATGACTCCCAAGTGCAGGAGATCAATTGTAGTACCTTTCGATAAGTATTTGAGTGTCGAACTGTCGCACCCGGACTTCTAGGGGATACTCACAGTCCGTTAAATAGTAGATAAATGGCTTACGGGGCATACCGGCACCCGCATCTCAATATGAGTAGGCCAACACGTTTACAATATGAGTAGGCCAACACGTAAACGTGTGACAACCATTCTCTACTATTCATCGTCTGCGCAAACCATCCCATAGAAATCCAGATACTTCCATTGACGTACTTCAAAAACATACACACATGGTACGTCAACGGCATTTGAACAAGTGATATCACAACAGATCTCTAAGACACAAAAGATTGAAATAAGTTGCAAATAGCTCTCACTAGAGCAGAGATAGCAAATACAATCATCCAGAGGACACATGTCCCAACAATTCATTATTACATCACAGCGGAAGCATCCAAAATGTCTGAGTACAGACAAGATCCAAATAGGCCTAAGAGGCCGGAAACGAAAAGACGGAGCCCGTCCACGAAGTCTCGGATCCTGCCCGGGTCCGCTATCTACTCGTCAGCAGCCTCGTCATACTCCACGTAGTAGCCACCATGGGGATCCTCGGAAACGTAGTCTGCGTAAACCACAGCCCCAAAGGGGTCAGTACATAAACGTACTGGCAAGCAAGACTCACAGTTCACCAAAGTGTACCCGTCAACACCAAGCACAGATGCTTTGGGTTCAACGGAAGAAAGGGTGATACAAAAGATGCGGCAGCGGGCTGCACTAACCAACTACATATACATGCTACAACTTCCGGCTAACAGAAAGGAGATAAGATAGCGTATCGTAACCAAATATAACTAACCTCAATCAAACCCATCCTGGATCTCGCCCCTTATCCAAAGAAGCAATCCGAGGATAACTCACACAGTTGGATTAATGATGGTTCAAGTTATTGTGTCCATAAGACTATTACTAGTCAAGTTATCATTAGTTAGGTGTAAGTTGTTCTGAGTACTTGTTAGCCAATACTTTCACCAAGTCATCCATAACCGCGGAAAACACGGCTTCTCGAGAAGATTTACCCTGCAGGGGTGCACCAATTTGGCCGTACACGTAAGAATAACCCGCCAGATGGAAAGGCCCTTCCACCAAGCGGGACACTCAACACAACTCAACTCTTCTTCGCATCAAGCCCAAAGAACCCCGTGCAATTGAGCGCACGGCTAATCAAGCCCCACGAAGAAAAGGGGACCCTCATAGCACTCTAAGAACGTGTCTCCCTAAATGCCGACTACAAAAGTTCCACCCTGGTACCAAGGGTTCGCACCTGCATATGCATGCGGCAAATGGAAAACCCGAACTAAATGAGGCGATTTGGACGAGATGCGAATCGAATCAAATTGAGGGGGGCGCCCATACACGCTTCCCACATGCGGTTAGTGCGCTCATCATGGATCAGTAGACAAGACCCTTTTCCTAATTAGGGTCGACACTAGCAGGCCTCAAAACCACGCCGGGCCTCCTGCCGGTGCCTTATCATCAAATTAGCATTACCTCAAAATTAACAGGTTGTTGTTTAACATCGAGCCCCAGAACATAAGTGATAAGGTAACTGAAAGTAACGGACAACAGACTCGAGCAAAACAACCCTAAGCATGCTAGTAAGATACGGGCAACAAGCAAAAAGGTTATAGGTGTGGAGGTGAGGCTATATCAGGGTTAAAGGATAACATGTGATAGGATCGGGACACAAGCAACAATTCATAGGGCTAGCAGAATAGACAACGGAAGGTATCGGTATCCAATGTTGAAAGGAACACAATGGTTCATGTGAGTGAATACTTGCCTGCAAACTCAGCAGCCTGGTACTGAGCTAGAGCCTCGGAAGGGTGTCGTAAGTATCGTCTGTCTCAACGTCGTCGTCTATTCAAGAAGAAGCAAACAAACAACGCATAGAGACAAACAATCAATAACATGGCATAGTGCACAATCATGGGATGATGCATGACCATTTAATTGATGCATCAAAAATAAACTAGTTGACATGGTAACAACATGATTAAATGGACCCACATGCAATTTGGATTGCATATGGAAAGCCCATGAATTAAGGGTGAAATAATTGTTCTACCACTAACCAACAGGTGAAAGTGGATTAGCATGATGCATGGATGAGGAAAACAGAAAAATAACAACAATAGAAACAATTTTGAAATAAGGTTTACCAAGTTTGGAATTTTATTTATTAAGTTATGAAATTTTGGTTTCTTAAAGGTGTTACACAAGCATTTGTTGTTTTCACCAATTTAAATTGTCCAAAATAGATAACAAAGTTCATATTTAGAAAGTACACCAAATTTTAGGTGGAATACATGTTTTAGTTATTGAAAAAGGAATTAAGATGAATTACTTATGAATTAAACAAGTTTAAACAAGATTTAAATGAATTTGATTCAAGTATGAATTTATTTGAATTTCTATTTGTTCAAAACATTAAACCAAATTCATATTTGAAAAGGTTATACTTTTCTGGTTTGAAAACATATTTTATATGTTCAAAAATAATTTAATTTGAGCAAGTTATGAATTTAGCAAATTTAAATGATTTAAACAAGGTTTAAATTATTTAACCAATTTTAATTATTCAAAACATGAAACAAAATTTATATTTGGAAAAGTGGTTCAATTTAGCATGGAAAACATATTTTATTTGTTGAAAATGGATTTAAAATGAGCAAGTTATTAATTTGGCAATTTTAAATGCATTAATCAAGAACAGTTGTTTTCAGCAATTTAATTTATTTAAAACAGAACCCAAAGTTGATATTTGCAGAGTACATGAAAAATGGGATGGAAAACATATTTAGTTTGTTGAATTTGGAATTTTTATGCACAAGTTATGAATTTTGCAAAATTAAGTGAATTAAACAAGGATTCAAATATTTCACCAATTTAAAATATTCAAAACAGTAAACAAAATTTATATTTAGGTAGAGAATTTAATTTGGAGTGTAAAACATATTTAAAATGTTGAATTTGGAGTTTAAATGAATTATTTATGCATTTTTAAAGTTTAGGTATTAATCTGCCATTTTAAATAACAGCTAGGGACTTAGAATTAATTTACAGGGACCTAAAAGATTAATAACAAGGACTGGTTTGTGATTCTGTCAAGTTTCTATAACTAAACAAAAGAAATAAAAAGTGTGGTTTAATCTGCGGGAGGGGGACTTGAACCCAAGACCTCCTGTGCGCGCGCTTGGTTCTGTTACCACTGCGGTGTGTGCTGCGTTTGTGACAGGTAAGGGGAGCGAGGGGTTTTAACCTTCAGTTAGCTGCGCTAACTGAACTTTTTTGTAGGTTGGTTTCTGAACCTCGACGGAGGGGTCGTGGTCGACGGCGGACGGCGGCTCGCTGCTGCGGCTCGCCGTGGTTGCGCGCGTGCGTGTGCTTGTGGCTACTGACAGAGGGAAAGGAGGAGGGCAGGGGTGGTCACCGTGGGGAAAACGGAGGCGATGAGGAGCTCGGGCAGCTGCAGTGGCCGGCGGCGAGAACCTCGACGGCGGTGGCGAATCCGATGCTCCCGGACGCTGTTGTGGGGACGAGGAGGTAGGTGGCGTCGAGGGGGATCCGTTCCCGGCCCTACCCTGGCCGGAGGGAGGCCCGATCGACGGTGATCGCCGGAGGGAAGAGGTGGTGGGGTTCGGGTTCAGAGGTACAGAGAGAGGTGTAGATGCAGGGCAGAGAGGAAGAGAGCGGCGCTGCGAGGGAGAGAGGAGGGGGAGAGATTAGGGCATAGGGGAGAGGGCACGGGCTCGAGCTATAAGGGGGAGGTGGGCGAGCTCATGGCCGTCCCTGCTCTGCTGCTGTCGACGTGGGTGCCCTGGATGTGCAGCCGTACGAGGGAGGAAGAAGGAGTGGGGGGGTAGCAGGCCAGGGGAATTGGTGGGCTGGCCTGCCCTTTCCCCCTCTCTTTTTTTTTTCTTCTGTTTTTTTTGTGCTGAAAAGGAAAATAGGGAGAAAAGGAAAGGTTTTTGTTGATTAGAAACTTTAGGAAAAATTGTATGAGTTACTTATTATAAAAACAGCAATGTGCAACCTTTTGTTTCCCAATAATTTTAATTTATGTTGCTGTTTGGAAATTAATTGAATTTAAGTGAATTTGATATTAATTCAATTATTGAACTTAAGCCATTTAATAGTTTGAATGGTATAGTTTAGTGGAAACAAAGTAATGTTTTGAATTGGAATTTTCATTTGATAAATTGTGACAGCACAAGTATGAAACAATTATTTGAATGTTGGTTTGGAATTTCAATTGAATTTGAAAATGTTTTTGGTATCAAATGAAATATTGATTAGAAACAAATCAATAGTTTTGAAATTACAACTTTAATGGAAACAAACAATTGTTTTGATTTGAATATTCATTTGGAAATTGTAACATCACAAGTATGAAACAAAAGGTTTGAATTTTGGTTTGAAATTCAAATAGAAAACAAAGGAAAACAAAGGAAAAACAGAGGAAAACAATTGGAAAACAAATGCAAAACTTAAGATGCCATGATGCAAAACATAAAATAACAGAGAGCAAACATTATAATGGATGTTTTTCATACTTGGGATGTTACAAAACGCCCCCCTTGAAGGAATCGCGCCCCGAGATTCCTACTGAGAAAAGAAAAGGTCCGGATACTTCTTGCGAAGATCCTCTTGAGCTGTGAGACGTGAAACACATCGTGCACCTTGGATAGTTTTTCTGGAATTTCAAGACGATAGGCATTCCTGGCAACTCTTCTGGAAAGACGTCAGGGAATTCGCAAACCACCGGAATATTTTTTAGTAGAGGTAGAGGTTTTGTATCGAGGGTGTATAGTTGAATGGAACTTGATTCATTTGGAGAATAGACTATCTGGCCAGAAGGGTGGAACAACGTTATTGATTAGACGCCGGTAGAAGAACTGAAATGGAAAGCAACAACAAGGTTTCAACAGACGAAAAGGATGTTGAGAAGAACAGGATATCGAAGCAACATCGGGAAACACGAGGCCAAAACACTCCTGAGGTACTACGGAAAACCCATCCGGGCTTCTAAAGGATCAATATCTACTGCTTAAGGAATAGAGGATCTGCTTTCGGGGCTTACACGCCTCCGTTCTCAATCGTGAGTAGGCAACATGATAAATCATGTCACAACCACCTCCATTCCTATGGTCTAGTAGATATAACTATCCTAGAGAAACCAGGATTCGTGAAATCCTAACTTGAAAGTTTAGATGAGAAGGGAAAACAACGTTGCACTTCCTTACCAGAAAAGGGAGGGTGGGTGGGGAAAGAAGAAAAAGAACAGAACTCCTACTCTCACGTTTCATTTTTCCTATATAGCTACAAAATAGTTTCTAGACTCAACTGCGACCAGTAAAAGGGATCCTACAGGCAGACAGGCTCTGATACCATTTGTCGCACCCGGACTTCTAGGGGATACTCACAGTCCGTTAAACAGTAGATAAATGGCTTACGGGGCATACCGGCACCCGCATCTCAATATGAGTAGGCCAACACGTAAACGTGTGACAACCATTCTCTACTATTCATCGTCTGCGCAAACCATCCCATAGAAATTCAGATACTTCCATTGACGTACTTCAAAAACATACACACATGGTACGTCAACGGCATTTGAACAAGTGATATCACAACAGATCTCTAAGACACAAAAGATTGAAATAAGTTGCAAATAGCTCTCACTAGAGCAGAGATAGCAAATACAATCATCCAGAGGACACATGTCCCAACAATTCATTATTACATCACAGCGGAAGCATCCAAAATGTCTGAGTACAGACAAGATCCAAATAGGCCTAAGAGGCCGGAAACGAAAAGACGGAGCCCGTCCACGAAGTCTCGGATCCTGCCCGGGTCCGCTATCTACTCGTCAGCAGCCTCGTCATACTCCACGTAGTAGCCACCATGGGGATCCTCGGAAACGTAGTCTGCGTAAACCACAGCCCCAAAGGGGTCAGTACATAAACGTACTGGCAAGCAAGACTCACAGTTCACCAAAGTGTACCCGTCAACACCAAGCACAGATGCTTTGGGTTCAACGGAAGAAAGGGTGATACAAAAGATGCGGCAGCGGGCTGCACTAACCAACTACATATACATGCTACAACTTCCGGCTAACAGAAAGGAGATAAGATAGCGTATCGTAACCAACTATAACTAACCTCAATCAAACCCATCCTGGATCTCGCCCCTTATCCAAAGAAGCAATCCGAGGATAACTCACACAGTTGGATTAATGATGGTTCAAGTTATTGTGTCCATAAGACTATTACTAGTCAAGTTATCATTAGTTAGGTGTAAGTTGTTCTGAGTACTTGTTAGCCAATACTTTCACCAAGTCATCCATAACCGCGGAAAACACGGCTTCTCGAGAAGATTTACCCTGTAGGGGTGCACCAATTTGGCCGTACACGTAAGAATAACCCTCCAGATGGAAAGGCCCTTCCACCAAGCGGGGCACTCAACACAACTCAACTCTTCTTCGCATCAAGCCCAAAGAACCCCGTGCAATTGAGCGCACGGCTAATCAAGCCCCACGAAGAAAAGGGGACCCTCATAGCACTCTAAGAACGTGTCTCCCTAAATGCCGACTACAAAAGTTCCACCCTGGTACCAAGGGTTCGCACCTGCATATGCATGCGGCAAATGGAAAACCCGAACTAAATGAGGCGATTTGGACGAGATGCGAATCGAATCAAATTGAGGGGGGCGCCCATACACGCTTCCCACATGCGGTTAGTGCGCTCATCATGGATCAGTAGACAAGACCCTTTTCCTAATTAGGGTCGACACTAGCAGGCCTCAAAACCACGCCGGGCCTCCTGCCGGTGCCTTATCATCAAATTAGCATTACCTCAAAATTAACAGGTTGTTGTTTAACATCGAGCCCCAGAACATAAGTGATAAGGTAACTGAAAGTAACGGACAACATACTCGAGCAAAACAACCCTAAGCATGCTAGTAAGACACGGGCAACAAGCAAAAAGGTTATAGGTGTGGAGGTGAGGCTATATCAGGGTTAAAGGATAACATGTGATAGGATCGGGACACAAGCAACGATTCATAGGGCTAGCAGAATAGTCAACGGAAGGTATCGGTATCCAATGTTGAAAGGAACACAATGGTTCATGTGAGTGAATACTTGCCTGCAAACTCAGCAGCCTGGTACTGAGCTAGAGCCTCGGAAGGGTGTCGTAAGTATCGTCTGTCTCAACGTCGTCTTCTATTCGAGAAGAAGCAAACAAACAACGCAGAGAGACAAACAATCAATAACATGGCATAGTGCACAATCATGGGATGATGCATGACCATTTAATTGCTGCATCAAAAATAAACTAGTTTACATGGTAACAACATGATTAAATGGACCCACATGCAATTTGGATTGCATATGGAAAGCCCATGAATTAAGGGTGAAATAATTTTTCTACCACTAACCAACAGGTGAAAGTGGATTAGCATGATGCATGGATGAGGAAAACAGAAAAATAACAACAATAGAAACAATTTTGAAATAAGGTTTACCAAGTTTGGAATTTTATTTATTAAGTTATGAAATTTTGGTTTCTTAAAGGTGTTACACAAGCATTTGTTGTTTTCACCAATTTAAATTGTCCAAAATAGATAACAAAGTTCATATTTAGAAAGTACACCAAATTTTAGGTGGAATACATGTTTCAGTTATTGAAAAAGGAATTAAGATGAATTACTTATGAATTAAACAAGTTTAAACAAGATTTAAATGAATTTGATTCAAGTATGAATTTATTTGAATTTCTATTTGTTCAAAACATTAAACCGAATTCATATTTGAAAAGGTTATACTTTTCTGGTTTGAAAACATATTTTATATGTTCAAAAATAATTTAATTTGAGCAAGTTATGAATTTAGCAAATTTAAATGATTTAAACAAGGTTTAAATTATTTAACCAATTTTAATTATTCAAAACATGAAACAAAATTTATATTTGGAAAGGTGGTTCAATTTAGCATGGAAAACATATTTTATTTGTTGAAAATGGATTTAAAATGAGCAAGTTATTAATTTGGCAATTTTAAATGCATTAATCAAGAACAGTTGTTTTCAGCAATTTAATTTATTTAAAACAGAACACAAAGTTGATATTTGCAAAGTACATGAAAAATGGGATGGAAAACATATTTAGTTTGTTGAATTTGGAATTTTTATGCACAAGTTATGAATTTTGCAAAATTAAGTGAATTAAACAAGGATTCAAATATTTGACCAATTTAAAATATTCAAAACAGTAAACAAAATTTATATTTAGGTAGAGAATTTAATTTGAAGTGGAAAACATATTTAAAATGTTGAATTTGGAGTTGAAATGAATTATTTATGCATTTTTAAAGTTTAGGTATTAATCTGCCATTTTAAATAACAGCTAGGGACTTAGAATTAATTTACAGGGACCTAAAAGATTAATAACAAGGACTGGTTTGTGATTCTATCAAGTTTCTGTAACTAAACAAAAGAAATAAAAAGTGTGGTTTAATCTGCGGGAGGGGGACTTGAACCCAAGACCTCCTGTGCGCGCGCTTGGTTCTGTTACCACTGCGGTGTGTGCTGCGTTTGTGACAGGTAAGGGGAGCGAGGGGTTCTGACCTTCAGTTAGCTGCGCTAACTCAACTTTTTTGCAGGTTGGTTTCTGAACCTCGACGGAGGGGTCGTGGTCGACGGCGGACGGCGGCTCGCTGCTGCGGCTCGCCGTGGTTGCGCGCGTGCGTGTGCTTGTGGCTACTGACAGAGGGAAAGGAGGAGGGCAGGGGTGGTCACCGTGGGGAAAACGGAGGCGATGAGGAGCTCGGGCAGCTGCAGTGGCCGGCGGCGAGAACCTCGACGGCGGCGGCGAATCCGATGCTCCCGGACGCTGTTGTGGGGACGAGGAGGTAGGTGGCGTCGAGGGGGATCCGTTCCCGGCCCTACCCTGGCCGGAGGGAGGCCCGATCGACGGCGATCGCCGGAGGGAAGAGGTGGTGGGGTTCGGGTTCAAAGGTACAGAGAGAGGTGCAGATGCAGGGCAGAGAGGAAGAGAGCGGCGCTGCGAGGGAGAGAGGAGGGGGGAGAGATTAGGGCAGAGGGGAGAGGGCACGGGCTCGAGCTATAAGGGGGAGGTGGGCGAGCTCATGGCCGTCCCTGCTCTGCTGCTGTCGACGTGGGTGCCCTGGATGTGCAGCCGTACGAGGGAGGAAGAAGGAGTGGGGGGGGTAGCAGGCCAGGGGAATTGGTGGGCTGGCCCAAATGGGCTGGCCTGCCCTTTCCCCCTCTCTTTTTTTTTTCTTCTGTTTTTTTTTATTTTTTTGCTGAAAAGGAAAATAGGGAGAAAAGGAAAGGTTTTTGTTGATTAGAAACTTTAGGAAAAATTGTATGAGTTACTTATTATAAAAACAGCAATGTGCAACCTTTTGTTTCCCAATAATTTTAATTTATGTTGCTGTTTGGAAATTAATTGAATTTAAGTGAATTTGATATTAATTCAATTATTGAACTTAAGCCATTTAATAGTTTGAATGGTATAGTTTAGTGGAAACAAAGTAATGTTTTGGATTGGAATTTTCATTTGATAAATTGTGACAGCACAAGTATGAAACAATTATTTGAATGTTGGTTTGGAATTTCAATTGAATTTGAAAATGTTTTTGGTATCAAATGAAATATTGATTAGAAACAAATCAATAGTTTTGAAATTACAACTTTAATGGAAACAAACAATTGTTTTGATTTGAATATTCATTTGGAAATTGTAACATCACAAGTATGAAACAAAAGGTTTGAATTTTGGTTTGAAATTCAAATAGAAAACAAAGGAAAACAAAGGAAAAACAGAGGAAAACAATTGGAAAACAAATGCAAAACTTAAGATGCCATAATGCAAAACATAAAATAACAGAGAGCAAACATTCTAATGGATGTTTTTCATACTTGGGATGTTACCCGAACCCACGAGGAGCTGAAGGTAAGCTATCTATTCTCTAAAGCCCTATAACCCTCTTATATGGTTGTTTATGAAAGCAATAAGTTTGACTAAAAGGAACTAACTAATTAAAAGCAAGTGACGTGGAGTGCGATTTGTCTACTAACTAGTGAAGCAAGTTTAAAATTCAAGTAATCCTAGAGCAAGTTTCTAAAGCAAGTTTCTAAGCAAGTTTCACAAGTAGCAAGCAGCAAATATCTCAAGTATCTCAAGGGAGCAAGTGTTCTAGCATAGGTGTTTCGTTCATGTGGTTGTCACAATTAGTGAAGCACGTGTTTTAGTCTTAGTTGTTTCTTCTAGGAAGGAGCCATGAATAGGTATAGTCAAGTAAATGATCTACAACCCCTTATGATGGATCATGTGGCCAAGTAAATGACTGCACAAGATTGATTAAGACATAAAGTCCCACCATAGCCTTACGTTCTAAGGTCCCCTATATATATCCCCCAATAACTTAACTTTGTGGCTCGGTCTCAGATTACTGTCACTCCCAAGTCACCACCACTCCATTATGCTACCGGTGATCACCTTACATGCATTCTCCAACATATGCGTGCACTCATATATTGTACATAAAGACAATCATAGAAGATAAGAAACTTGTATGCAACCAATCAACGAACTATTTCACCATTGCCAAGAACAATTCACTACTCAAACATAGACGGGAAGACACAATACATCAAGGGAATATAGTATTGCATCATACATCGTGTTTGCCAAGAGATTACAGTGGAGAGATGGAGCTGATCTTGTTGTGGATGTTGATGATGAACACGCCAGAGGGGGGTGGAGCCCTCCGGGGGTGATCCCGGCGGCGTTTCCCCCCTCCGATCTTCTCCGGCGGCAGCCTTCTGTCTCTCTGTTTCATGGTTTCGTCTCTCGGCGCCGCCTCCTTCTCGAAAAGGCCAGGGGACCCTTTATATAGTCGTTTTTAGGTCACGAGACACTCGGGAGAAGAAAGATCGACGGCATCGGAGCCACGGGGGCAAAAAGGGGGCCCCACACGCGGCCAAGGAATCTGGCCGCGTGGAGGGTCCTCTTTTCCACCTGGTTGGCCTTTTGGCCCTCTACTTTGGCCCATGGTCTTCGTCTCGAAAATTCTGAACCGTGCTCTTTGGCCTTGCCCTTTTTGGAGTCCCGAAGCTCCCGGAAAGTCTCAAACACTAAAAAGTACGTTTTCTGGAAAAACAGGGTTAGAACCAAAAGAAGGGGGATTGTTCAGAAAATCCCCCAAATCATTATAAAACATGAATATAAGTTGTTAATATGTAGGAAAAACAAGTAATAACATGAAAGTTCATCTATGCATTTTACATGCATCAACATCCCCAAGCTTAACCCATACTCGTCCTCGAGTATGAAGGTGATAAAACTAACATGGACTTTGCATTTTCAAACAATCATGGAATATCAAAGAAGATTATTCATGCTACATATAATCAAATGATTCATAATGTAGATGAGTAGCAACATACAATTCATGTTATAAGAAATATCAAATATGCAAGCAAAGATGCTTCATGAAAGTTCACAAAGTGTATAATGAAATAAAAGCACTATGGACCAAATGCATACACAAAATGAAAAATAAAATCCTATATTGGTCAAAGAATAGCATAATGGAAAATAGAAAATATGGTGGACACTTTGGAGAAAATTGAGTAGAGGTAAAACATGATCAAGTCTTATTTAGCCTCTAAATTATTCAACTAAAATTACTAATTGAAATGTGGTATCCATTGATCTAGGACTCTCATTGCCCCTTTATCACTAGCATCTTAAAATTGTGAGTATTGAAGTAATGAGAATGACAACGTGGTTGAAAGCCTCATGCCCCATGAGTGTGAAAACCTACTCCATGATTACTCAACTTAAGATTCCTAATAAGCTTTGTACAATCATAATAAGTATTAATGACATCATAGAGAACCGCAAAGAGGTACCTCTTTCCCCATGACATGGAAACAAGCCCATGTTACAATGACAAGATGAACAAACAGAGTAGACTCATCATCCTTTTTATTTTCATTCACTATTATGCATAGCTTCTTATTTTATTATAGGATGTGTTGTATATTCACTCAAGCTGTAAGTAAATTTCCACCATGATAAAGCATGGCTTGGGTTAGCGGCTCAATGCGTTTCTCTAGTCATATAGATACTTACTCATCAAAACTTACTATTCCTCTATTTCATTTCGGCATGGCAGGAGTCCAAAAACAAAAGTACATGATATCAACCAAATGTAAATTTTTTGTGCAATGTTGAAAGCTTTACGGTGATACACGTTTATAGCTAGCTCCCAACCACACACTTGTCAAACGCAAAACTTGTGGCTCCCATTATTGGGTCATGTTTATTAGATGCATAAAAAGTAAAGTGTGCCTTCAAAAGTTCGTGAGAGTCCTATACCAAGTTCAACCCATGACAATTAATAAAGTGAATATCTTAATTTAGAACATAAATAACACAATAACATGGTGAACATACTCGGAATATCAATGAAGCTAATGGGAAGATATGCTGGACTCACTGGAAATACTTGGCTAAGGAGTGTTGGAAACAAGTTTTTACTTGTTGGAATTTTTAAATTTTTGAGATAGCAAGAGGGAGATAGTTGACCAGCTACTATGCATGCATATGTCCATAGAACTACTCATTTCATGACAAACTAAATAAACCAGCAATTAACATCAAGGACATGAATAAGAGATAGCTCAAGACAACATTATTGCAAATTTCTACACATAAAAAGCCTATAAATCATGCAAACATATGTAGCTCTTCAAATCAACCATGGCATCCCTATTCCAAATCATAATAATAGCATCCAATACATTCCAACCCCAAACTCCAGTAGCTCAATCTCATATAAAATGATGGTGGTGGTCTTATCAAAACAAAAATAAAAACAAAAACTAGACGCTTCAAGTCTCTACGATAAATGCTTTGCTTAGAAAAACAGAAAGTAGACGTGTGCTAACCAAAAGAGTGTAGATCCAGTGGGGTGTTCATCACATCCCCAAGCTTATGGCTTTCACCATTCTTGGATGTCTTGAGGCGCAGCTCCTCTATTCCCTGTGAAAAGAACTTCACAAAACATGTTTCTCCCATTCTTTTTCTGTGGGGTGAGATTAGCAAGGACAAACAAATCACATGCTTGCTGCGCAAAATTCCGAAAAAAATGCTCCAGAAGATAGACAATAAGGTTCATAATGTTGTATGTTCACTCTCTAGCTCTAAAAGATTAAGGAAATTCAAGTCCCAAACCCAAAGAGTGCATCCAACAAAAGAAGGCAAAATCTGTCCAGAAAAGCAATAGCAGCAAAACGAACGTTTTCCCTAAGCTAGACTCATTAAAAAATCAATCCAATTTTTGTGCTTACATAGTATGAAAAGTTGCATAACATACTAAAAAATTAGCTCAATCCGACTTATAGATAAAAAATGAAAAATCGTACGATGAGCAGAATCGTGCTGAAACAGAAATTCCAAGCACTAGGATAGCAACTTTTAAATCCAAATGGGTGAAACTTGACACTTTATTGAAAACTCCAGAAACTAAACTAAAGACTAAGTCTCTTGTTACAGCAAGAGGACACTAGGAAAAACCAACTAAGAACAACCGGGTTGCCTCCCGTAAAGCGCTTTATTGATAGCTGTATAGCTAGGCTTTTCATACTTAACATCATGATGGTTGGAGTGAGGTGGATCGGCATCCCCAATCTTGGATTCTTATACTTATTTGATACATGTAGGGTGAGCCCAGGGGTACATCCCCAAGCTTGATTGGTTGTCCCTTTTGATCTTTGTTCATCTCACTCAACTCTTCCTCCTGAAAAATTCTTTTTACACAAATCTCAACATAGAACTTGATTAGAGGGGTTAGTGCCTCCATAAATAAAATCCACATAGGTACAGCAAAGACACATCATGAGTTGATTCTAAATATTAACTACTGTTACTACAGTTGTGCATTGCTCCTTGATCAAAAGAACCACACAAAACACAAGTAATGAGAGCAATGCAAAATAAAGACATAATCTGCCAAAAACTGAACAACCCGTAAAGAGTGAATTTTTAGAGGCACTTAAGTTGCTCAAATCAGAAAACTTAAAACTAATGAAATATGTAGTGATAACTAAATATTGCTGTCGTAAATTACCATGTCAAAATTCCACTTTTGTGATTTAAAAAAAATTTCGCAGTGAAGTTCAGGAATCTGTTTTCTGGACAGCTAATTACTATTGTTTAATCCTATCTCTCATATAAGATTATTCTTGCCATTTATGATGAGAAATAAGACAGAAATGTGATATTACAGTAGTGAACTAATATTTTTATTTTTTTTAGCTTTGGAAAAAGTTTTAATGATAGAGACTTTGCAATAGTTTCATTGGCATGAACAACACATGTTCAAGGTCGACCCCAACTTCTCCATTACTCATCCTTCTCATTTACTTTCCCAAAATTTTTATAAAATGAAAATCTTAAACTAAATGATAGATAACAGTAGGTAAATGTATTTTACATGTTGAAAAGACATAAATGTGTGCTCAAACCGAATAGGAAATTAAAGCATAAGGAACACACCAAAAAATATTAAACAATTTATTTTTAAGTCTAACCCCTTTCCTATGCATTGGCATTTTGTAATGAAATAAATAAAAGAAGCACATAATAGCAAGCATAGAAATGTAGATCAAGTGCAACATCAATACTTTCAGCATAAAGAGGGGAAACTTAATATTGTTGAAATATGTGTAACCATGTTTCCCTCTCTCATAATAATTTTCAGTAGCATCATGAATAGATTCAACAATATGAATATCACATAAAACATTCTTATCATGAGCCACATGCATAAAAAAATCACTACTCTCCACATAAGTAAAATCCTCATTAGTGATAGTGGGAGTTAAACATTCATAATTTTCATTGCAATCATCATATATATGAGACATAGTATCATGAAAGTGAATTTTCTCCTCCAAGATTGGGGAACTAGAAATATCATGCTCATCAAAACCAACTTCCCCAAGCTTAAAACTTTCCATGGAATCAACAATTATATCATTTTTATCCTCAATAGTAGGGGGACTAAAAATATCATATTCATCAAGACAAACTTCCCCAAGCTCAAGGTTTTCCTTAGCAATAAAGGTGTTCAAAGAATTAGTACTACCACAAATATGATTGTTGTGCAAATAATTTTTCAATTTCTCCTCAAACACTTCATGTCCTAATTCAAGGTAGATATTATACAGTTCTAAAATTGTTTGGTTGTTTTCCATTTTATAATTTTTTTTTGTGTTTTAGGTTTATATGTTAGTATGCAATGCAAACAAGAATAAAAGCTTAGCACAACGCTCCCCGGCAACGACGCCAGAAAAGTGCTTGATGACTCCCAAGTGCAGGAGATCAATTGTAGTACCTTTCGATAAGTATTTGAGTGTCGAACCCACGAGGAGCTGAAGGTAAGCTATCTATTCTCTAAAGCCCTATAACCCTCTTATATGGCTGTTTATGCAAAGCAATAAGTTTGACTAAAAGGAACTAACTAATTAAAAGCAAGTGACGTGGAGTGTGGTTTGTCTAGTAACTAGTGAAGCAAGTTTAAAATGCAAGTAATCCTAGAGCAAGTTTCTAAAGCAAGTTTCTAAACAAGTTTCACAAGTAGCAAGCAACAAATATCTCAAGTATCTCAAGGGAGCAAGTGTTCTAGAAATAGGTGTTTCGTTCGTGTGGTTGTCACAATTAGTGAAGCACATGTTTTAGTCTTAGTTGTTTCTTCTAGGAAGGAGCCATGAATAGGTATAGTCAAGTAAATGATCTACAACCCCTTATGATGGATCATGTGGCCAAGTAAATGACTGCACAAGATTGATTAAGACACAAAGTCCCACCATAGCCTTACGTTCTAAGGTCCCCTATATATATCCCCCAATAACTTAACTTTGTGGCTCGGTCTCAGGTTACTGTCACTCCCAAGTCACCACCACTCCATTATGCTACCGGTGATCACCTTACATGCATTCCCCAACATATGCGTGCACTCATATATTATACATAAAGACAATCATAGAAGATAACAAACTTGTATGCAACCAATCAACGAACTATTTCACCATTGCCAAGAACAATTCACTACTCAAACATAGACGGGGAGACACAATACATCAAGGGAATATAGTATTGCATCATACATCGTGTTTGCCAAGAGATTACAGTGGAGAGATGGAGCTGATCTTGCTGTAGATGTTGATGATGAACACGCCGGAGGGGGGTGGAGCCCTCCGGGGGTGATCCCAGCGGCGTTTCCCCCCTCCGATCTTCTCCGGCGGCAGCCTTCTGTCTCTCTGTTTCGTGGTTTCGTCTCTCGGCGCCGCCTCCTTCTCGAAAAGGCCAGGGGACCATTTATATAGTCGTTTTTAGGTCACGAGACACTCGGGAGAAGAAAGATCGACGACATCGGAGCCACGGGGGCAAAAAGGGGGCCCCACACGCGGCCAAGGAATCTGGCCGCGTGGAGGGTCCTCTTTTCCACCTGGTTGGCCTTTTGGCCCTCTACTTTGGCCCATGGTCTTCGTCTCAAAAATTCTGAACCGTTCTCTTTAGCCTTGCCCTTTTTGGAGTCCCGAAGCTCCCGGAAAGTCTGAAACACTAAAAAGTACGTTTTCTGGAAAAACAGGGTTAGAACCAAAAGAAGGGGGATTGTTCAGAAAATCCGCCAAATTATTGTAAAACATGAATATAAGTTGCTAATATGTATGAAAAACAAGTAATAATATGCAAAGTTCATCTATGCATTTTACATGCATCAATTAATAATGTTTTTGTCGCTATGCATGATTATGGCCATTATTGCTCTCTTGATTTGTCGCTCCCAGTCTTTTGCTAGCCTCCACCTGTACTGAGTATGAGCTCTACTCGTGCATCCAACTTCAAAAAACCAAAGTTTTCCAATGTGTCCACCATACCTACCTACATGTGGTATTTAACCGTCACTCCAAGTAAATTTCTCATGTGCTACCTTTAAACTTTCAAAATTATTCCTGTTTTTTGCCCCTGTTTTAGCTCATGAGGAAGTGATCAGATAATCTTTATCTTACTTGTTGATTGGAATTTTCGCAACTGGACTAGTGGCACATCCGCTTATCCAAAATGATAGAAGAGCTGCCAGCGGGGTGCCCAGCCCAAAAAATGGTTACTATAAAATTCTCTTCACTATTTTTGCTCCTAATTTATCAGTCAAAGCATAATTGTGTAAACAAAAGAGAAGAGGGATGATCTACTACACCAGTAGCGTCCTTCAATGGGAGCCGCTCTTGTAAGGTCTAGTTGGCTTGTGACATACTGTATTGTCTGTTGACCATTCATTGACATAAGTATACACCTCTCTAAAAAAATGTTTTCAATACCTCCGCGAAGGGTCTTTCTTTTACTTTTATATCGAGTCTCCATTTTCTAACTTTATGCATAGTTGAGAGAGCGTAGTTGCCATTCTGAGTTTAATGTGCATCAGTCCCAAAGATTATTATTGATTGATTCATGATGTGTTATTAGTTGCTCTTAAATAATTTGTTCTAGTCATCCACTTGAACTTTGAAGGTGTCCTCGCATTTATGTTTTGCCCCACTCTTAAGGACAAGCGAAATATCACTTTGATATGTTTTTTATGCTCGAAACAAACGTATAACTTTCAAGTGCATTATTATTCATGATTTTTTATTTGTGTTATTTTTCATGATGCAAGGTGATTGCTAAGTTTCATTGTTAAAATTATATCTATCATGTCTGTGTTTAAAGTACTATGATCTCAGCATACGTATGTTTTTTTTACATTATGATGATCAAGTTTATGTTGGTAGCATGTCACCTCAGAAATTATTTGTTTTTATCGTTTACCTTCTCGAGGACGAGTAGGAACTAAGCTTGGGGATGTTTGATACGTCTCAAACGTATCCATAATTTCTAATGTTCCATGTTGTTTTCATTGCACATGCTACATGTTTGTTATACACTTTATGTCATTTTTATGGATTTTCAGGGACTAACCTATTGACAAGATGCCACAGAGCTACTTCTTGTTTTCTGTTGTTTTTGGTTTCAGAAAAGTTGTTCTAGAAATATTCTCGGAATTGGACGAAACAAAGCCCATAAGTCTTAGAAATCTGTCACGTACATGGAGTCCGGAGGAGACCCTGAGGGGGGCTCAGGGGTCCCACACCATAGGGCAGCGCGCCTCCCTCTAGCCGCGCCTAGGATGGTGTTGGCCCACTGGCTGTCCACCGATGTTGCCCTCTCGCCTATTTATACCTCTCCCGGGTTAACCCTAAGTATCCGAGCCTTTTCCACCAAAAATATCCGTAGCCGCCTTCATCGTCAACCCTAATTTGGGAGGGTTCTGGAGCTCTCCCCGGCACCATGCCGGGAGGGGGAATCGTCACCTGAGGGCTCTTCATCACCATGCCTGCCTCCGGAGTGATGTGTGAGTAGTTCATCCCCGGACTACGGGTCCAGAACAGTAGCTAGATGGTTGTTCTCTCCTCTTTATGCCTCATGTTTAGATCTTGTGAGCTGTCTAACATAATCAAGATCATCTTATTGTAATGCTACATGTTGTGTTTGCAGGGATCTAATGAATATTGAATGCTATGTCCAGTGATTATCAATCTATCATGTTATTTCATGTGTATGGTATTTATGATATTGCATGCTCTCCATTACTAGTAGAAGCTCTGGACAAGTTGATGCTTTTAACTCCAAGAGGGAGTATTTATGCTCGATAGTGGGGTCATGCCTCCCTATCACTCACGCTCGAGTGACAGAAACGTAATGGGTGAGGGATGTTGATGGGGATATGACCAGGCCGGATACGACCAAGACAATTACTACTTCATCTACACTTTATCAAGAAATAAGGGACATGATTATATGCTGCTCAAGGAGTTCTCCCACGTCACTTTGGATCCAAGAGAAGATAGAGCCCCCCTACTCCACGTTTTGGACGCAGATTCGGACTGCAGAAATATACCTAACTTCATAAGGCTATAACATTTGCATAAGGGCTTCGAATGGGGTGAATATTTTTCTGTTGGAAAGTAGGCCGCGTGCACTTTCCAGCAAAATTTGCCTCACCTCAAAATTCGTTTCGAGCGAAAAGTTATGGCCAAAAAAATCCGACCGTGTAGCTGAAACTGGGTCAGGAATCCAGGAAAAAGGTGTTGCGTCACCTCTAATTGAGCCCAAAGGCCTTGTACGAATTAGGGTTGGATTTTTGGTGCCTTGGGACGTCCTTCCACCTCCTTGGCCGCCACCCAATTCTCTCCTCCATATATACCCTCCATAGGTCTCAGTTTAGACTCGGATTTTGTTTAGCTGAAAAGAACTCAGCTTTATTTGCTAGTCTTCGCCATAAGCACGAGTATCGGATAGACCTCTTGTACTATGCACTTGCAAAATCCCATCTATCAATATACTTCGTATTTTATCCGCAATTCTGATTGCATATTTGGTTCTTGCTTGTTCTCGATTGATTGCAGGAACTAGACCTGAGTGGTTGGGTTGATTGTGCTACGACGCTGTCAAGAACCTCCCGAGTTGGTGTAGCGATTGATAAGGCACACCGTCCTTGCACGTTTGTAGTCGGATCGTCAACGTCAACGCCACCCAAATCGTAGTTATCATCTCATCGAAAGATCGGACACCTTTGCCTCTATCAAGGAGTATCAGATTTCAGGTTGCTCGGTGAGAACATTTATCCCTATATTCGTTTTCTTCTTCATGCCTATAGTCCACAGAAAAATCCATACAAAAATATATAGATTAGATCATATTTTCCTACAACCAGTCCAAGCCTCTCGCATTTTCTTTTCAGTGCATTGCATCGTTGAGTTTTCATCTACATCGTCGTGTCAAGTTGTTGGTCTTAGCGTCTAGTCCCGTAGAGTTTCGAGTTCTTTGCATAGTTTGTCATCATCGTTGCCGCATCACCTTGCACGCTCGCAGATCACCATTGCTGCCCACCACCACTTTTTCCGCTGCCACACCATCCACCGCTACTCGCGCATCTCCATCTACCCGCACCGCTGCGTGTGCATCTCCATCCACTCACACCTCCTCTCGCATCTACTACCGCTTCCACTTACCATAAACAATATCCACCATCACCGCTGTTCTACAAGCTTCCATTGCACCGCCATCACCACATTGCATCGCGCCGCCTATAGCTTTCATCCGCACGCGTGCGTCTCCACTTGTCCCCGTGCGTTGCCTCCACGCTTCTAGTTAAGGGTTAGGGTTTTATAGTTGTTTCAATCCTTGTTTCTATCAATAGATTAGAGTTCTAATCAGTTTGGGACTCCAAATTCGCGACATACTGTAGCGAAAAAATACCCCGGAAAAAAAAATCGGGGTCTTTCCCGACCACAGACATACTCTGAGGTTTGGAGAGAGCAAAAAAAAATCTTATTTTTCTTTCTCTATTTAGTGTTGTTTCCTATTTATCTTTAGTCCTTCTTTTGCTTGTTTGCTTGTTGTTGTCGCGCCGTGACGTTGTTGGTGTTATAGGCTCGCGTCTCTAAAACGGTCTAGCCTAGGACCATCACAGTACCGTCTTTGAGCGTTTATTCAACTTGCATTCCTGATTTGATTATTGCTATTTCTTGCTACTATATTCAAGCCTCCTAAAACTCCACAGATTCTACATCGTGCATTGTGACTTTAACCTGGCAATCGCTCCATCTAATCTTCAGTGAGACTTGACATCGTTCGTTGCCAGTCACCTCCTGTTGTTGGGTGAGAACTTGTAAGATCTTTATTTTTGCTGGAAGGATTATGCGACTTGCCACCACATCCTAGTAGGAATAGGAACATCTATTGTGATTTGTTCTTGTCTTCTACTAATCATGGCAAGACCGGGAGCTCGATGTAATTGGGCTTCGTCTATAGTCGGAGATGAACTGACTCCTACATCACATGAACAACGACCACAGAAGGTAGAAACACGTACCCATGTACATGATCAGGTTACTGTTTCTATGCCATCTTTTGAGGGTCGTTGTAAACCTGCTTTATACATTGAATGAGAATTTAAAATTAATGCAATATTTGTTTCCAATAATATTTCTGAGAATAAGAAAGTGAAATTCGCAATTTCTAAATTTACTTGTTTGGCTTCTATTTGGTGGAATGCATATTGTCATTTATATCCTGATTATATACCTATTACTTGGCATGACTTGAAACTTGCTCTGAGATATAAATTTGTTCCATCATATTATACTTGTGACATGGTTAAGAAACTGAACAATTTAAAACAAGGTAATAACAATGTAAGGGGATATTATGATAAGTTAGAAAGTACCTTATTGCATTCACTTTTATAAGAAAGTGAAGAAGAGTTTATGGATAGATTTTGGAGAGGGTTACACCATGATATTCAGAAAATATTACTGTGTGAAGATGAGATATATTCTATAGACCATTTGTTTTGTCTTGCTTGTAAAGCTGAACAGGAAATACGAAGACGTGGCAATAAGACCGACAAGAGTTTGATGGAATTACTTTCATCAACAATAAAAAAGGTTAAACCCTCGACCACTACACCTACCATGACAACCACTCAAGAATTTGTGGAGGTCACATCACCACAAGCTTGGGATGTGTCTGCATCGATAGTACCTACACCATCTGAGTTGGACATATATAGTAATAATAATGGTACTGATTCTGTTCCTCCACATGTTATTGATATATTCCATGAGGATTTGCCTACATCATGTGTTCAGTTACCAGTTGTTTTGGTCACACCACCTATCTTAGAGAACTATGTTGCTGATTTGACTTTAACATGTGATCAAATAACCCAAATAGCTACTGTTTTCAGTGCACCTATTATTGATGTTAATGTATCTATTTATATGAGTGCACCCACTGAAATAAGAGTTAATGCAAATGAACCATGTGACTTAATAATTAACTCTGAATTAGATCATATAGAATTTATTAGGACCGACGAAGTTTTGGCTACAATTCATCATGCTAATACTTTGTTTTGTGTTCCAATGGATCCTAACGAGAGAATTCCTTATTTTGCCCTGGTAATTTTTTCTTCCTTTCATGACACACAAAGTTCGGTTTGTTCCTTATTTGACCCTCTAGTACTATTTAAGCACTAAGATGACACTTTTGCCCCTACTGCAATATGTGACAAAAATGACACTTAAAAACTTATGATATACTAGTACTATTTAGACAAATCGTGCTGCAATATATGATGAATATATGATGAATATATGATGAAAACTAATATTATTATGGCTAGTACTTTATAGGCACGAGATAGGGCACCGTGACGCGGGCGAGCGCCACCACGGGCGTTCAGCGGCTCCTGATTTTCTGCTTCTGTTTTGCTGGGCAAACGATAAGATAATTACGATTAGTATTGCTATTTATTTAGATTAGCTGCTGAACCCGACGCACTCACTTACGCGATTTCCAGAGCCGCGTGCACCGTAGTAGTAATGGACTGACCATTCTGGATTTTGGAAGCTAGCGTCCGACAAGATGTCAAGCTGGGTTGGGTTCACAACTTCGCGTGCATGATCTTGCATGCATGATCATTCAACAATCGAGTGCGTGATCAGAACGGGGCGAGAAGAAACGTCGGCACGCCGGCCGGTCGCACTATGTACGTAGCCGTAACTAATACCAGTACGAAAATTGACAACTGATTATTGCGAAATCTTCGATGCATGACCACCGTCTGGTACGGCAATCAATTCGCCAACGTGACCCGTACGTCGCCACGGGATCTTGCATACGTATCTGCGACGATCGAGAATAAATGGTATAAGTATGTGCGTGTCTAGCTAGTAGCTTTGCATGCACGATTTTATTCTGTGTTGCTTGCATGCCTACCGCACGGTATAACCAAGATTTTATTCTGTGTTGCTTGCAACACGATTTGTCTAAATAGTATTTCACGACTTTTTAAGTGTCATTTTTATCACATATTGCAGCGGGGTAAAAGTGTCATCTTAGTGCTTAAATAGTACTAGAAGGCCAAATAAGGAACAAACCAAACTTTGTGTGTCATGAAAAGAAGAAAAAATTTACCGGGGCAAAAAAAGAAAGACAAATTTTAGCCAGGGCCAAATAAGGAATTCTCTCATCCACCTATGTCTTTGTCACATGCTACGCATAAAATTTCTGAAATCACATGTTTGAGTACGTTCAAAAGTGTTTATGTCCCTAATTTAACCTTTCAGCTGATTCGTGATTATGATATTAATAATAAATGTTGGGTGCATAAAATTTGTGTCATGTATGATGATATTGTTGTTTTCAGCAACCTATGCTATGGGCCAATGTATTGTTGCTATGGGATTGTTCCTAATTTTCATGATCATGTGATACATTCTGGTGTAGTTGATACATTAGAAACTAGTTTGTCATATCCATTATGTGTGTCCCATAAGTCATTGCCTAGTTGTGCTACTGATTTGTGCTTCACTTATGTTTGCAATTTGAGTTGCATCTTACATATTGGACATATGATTGATAAATTTGTTGTCCATCCATCTCATATTCATAATTATCAGAGTAGCGCAGTTGAAGCATGGTTTAAACCTGTTTTGTTGTCACATTTTATGGATTGGTTTGACCTTGTTTTTCACAAATTTGACCATCGATCTTCTGTGAGGACATTGGATTTAATATTGAACAATAAGAACTTCTACATATGTGTTTCTTCTCATGATCATGATTACATGGGCTTCACTTACACTTGCAATTATGATTGCTTATTGCTGAGATCTTCTTTGCTCCATTATGACAAGTATGTGTTATATATTTGCTATCTCAATTACAATTTTTCATTTGGGACTTATCATAGTAACATCTTCAAAGAAAATAACTTGATGCATATGTTCAATCATTTTGATATGACCTCCAACTATGGTAGTGATTTTATGCTAAGTAACTTGTTGCATGATTTCTTATCTATACAAGTTTTGGCTAGAATTTTTGATACATCACTTCTTTGTATACCAATGTTGGGATGGTTTAATGATGCACATTGCAATATCAATGTTATGAATAAAATCTTCACTTATATGTGCAAACTGAGTTGCAATAATTTAATGTGGTTTGTTTCTTGCGATAATTATTTGGCTTTATATTTAACAAGACATACCACTTACCCCTGTAAATATGTGTCATATGTGCAACAGTTAAGAGAAATAAAAATGGATGACATCTACATCTATCATGCGTATACCTTGTCTCTTTTGTTATCTTTGTTTCAGAAGAAACAGCGCCGAGGACGGCTTATCTTTCAAGAAAGGGAGGATGACGAGGACATGACCAGGCAGGATATGACCAAGACAATTACTACTTCATCAATAAATAAGGGACATGATTATATGCTGCTCAAGGAGTTCTCCCACGTCACTTTGGATCCAAGATAAGATAGAGTCCCCCTACTCCACGTTCTGGACGCAGTTTCGGACTGCAGAAATATACCTAACTTCAGAAGGCTATAACATTTGCATAAGGGCTCCGAATGGGGTGAATCTTTTTCTGTTGGAAAGTAGGTCGCGTGCACTTTCCAGCAAAATTGGCCTCACCTTAAAATTCGTTTCGAGCGAAAAAGTTATGGCCAAAATAGTCCGACCGTGTAGCTGAAACTGGGCCAGGAATCCAGGAAAAAGGTGCTGCGTCACCTCTAATTGGGCCCAAAGGCCTTGTACGAATTAGGGTTGACTTTTTGGTGCCTTGGGATGTCCTTCCACCTCCTTGGCCGCCACCCAACTCTCTCCTCCATATATACCCTCCATAGGTCTCAGTTTAGACTCGGATTTTGTTTAGTTGAAAAGAACTAAGCTTTATTTGCTAGTCTTCGCCATAGGCACGAGTGTCGGATAGACCTCTTGTACTACGCACTTGCAGAATCCCATCTATCAATATACTTCATATTTTATCCGCAATTCTGATTGCATATTTGGTTCTTGCTTGTTCTCGATTGATTGCAGGAACTAGACCTGATTGGTTGGGTCGATTGTGCTACGGCGCTGTCAAGAACCTCCCGGAGTTGGTGTAGCGATTGCTAAGGTGCAACGTCCTCGCACGTTTGTAGTCGGATCGTCAACGTCAACGCCACCCAAATCGTAGTTATCATCTCATCAAAAGATCGAACACCTTTGCCTCTATCAGATGTGATGTTGCCATTAGGGATAAAACAACAATGCTTTGTCTAAGTATGATTTTATTGTTTACATTACACACTTTGCTTGATGCAATTATCTATTGCTTGTAACTTAATACCCAAGGTTTGCTCGGATGACACTCTGATGGTGGATTATTAGTCATAGATGTAGTTGGATAACAGTCTATGTATCTTGTTATAATGCTCGTATGAATCACATAGTAATCATCATGTCATGCATATGCACTACAGTGCAGTCTTTATATCTGTCAATTGCCCATCTGTAATTTGTTTACCCAGCATGTTGTCTATCTGTTTTGAAGAGACACCTCTAGTGAACTGTGAACCCCGGTCCATTTTTTTACACTGACATACAACCATTGCAACCGCTGTTTTACTACTGCAATCATTTTTCTCTTTCATTTGCTGCAAACAAATACTACTTTCCATACTATACATCTAATCCTTTGTTTTAGCAAAACCGGTGAGATTGACAACCTCACTGCTTCGTTGGGGCAAAGTAATTTGATTGTATTGTGTAGATTACACGTTGCTGCTGAACCGGTAGTGCGTCCTGCCACATCAGCTTCATCAACCTTCGAAAGTGATTTCTTTCTCTTACTGTTCGATTCAACCTTGGTTTCTTTCTGAGTGAAAACTTGCTGATATGCTCTTCATAAGCTTCCTCTTGGGGTTTTCCAACGAGTGCACTCCTGCACGATCACGGTATGAGCGGGAATTATTCTCAAAGCGCGGGATGGAGAAGAAGAAGAAGTACGATGAGGCGGGACTATCCGCGGTAAGGGTGAAGTAGGAGGCCACGGTAATCGACTTGGCTTTCGATTCCTTCTCCTTCAAGTTGTCATCGGATGACGGTGACTCCGATGACTCGTACGATTTCGAGTATCCGTAGAATGTAGGATGCTCAAGTAGCATCGGTAGTATGTTGGTTTGAATGTTAAAATATTTATCGGATTTATGCAATGCAATGTTCGATGTTTATTTTATGAAATGCAATATCTGAATGCAAATGTGACTAAAATAGGCCATCTATTGAAGTAGTCGTGTCCTATTATATTCATCTAGTAAAGGAAAAAAATTGGTGCCCTAAAACACTAAAACAAGTGAACTATAATTAAGGGTTTTTATCATTCTGGCCAATATGACCGACCCCATCCTCAGAAATGTTATTTGACCGGTCTAATGCTCAGAAATGTCACTGCTCCGTTAGTGTGATAATCAGTTTTGCATTCCATCATCTTCACTATTAGTATGTTATCATTAATTTGAGAGATCTGACCATTCTCAGAGCTAATTTTTCACGTTGTTTTATTAAAATTCCGCCATCCCTTGATTGTCGGGATAAATAATGGACAATGCATCCATGATACACGTAGACATGCAAATCTTACAAGCCGATACACACTAAGAGATACCTTTTCTCCGGGTTTATATGTTTGTTCTATCATACATACATGCATGTCATACACATAGATGTTAGCGATATGGATACACCTTTTCAAAAAGTATACTCGGTCATACGGTACATAAATAGCGATAAAGTCTTTTCGAATTATGTAACATCCATACTTCTTGTTCGTGATTTTGATGTGCGTATGATATTTCAGGTTTGGCGTGCATTTCATTCGGCGTATGAAAGAGGTCTACCTAGTTACATAGTATGGTTAATTAATCCTACCAATGATTTTTGCATGTGCATGTGGTAAATTATTAAAAGGGACTAGTATTCAGGAGTGCTACACATACTATATCCAATGATCACAAATCATTTTCCACAATACAATGTGTGCACGAAAGAAATATGTGTAGCATACATCGGCCCGAGAACTATCAACTCTTTCAAATGGAAAAACTAATAACATAGTATATTTTGAAGTAGTCACCGGGGGGAGAGGGTCCCCACCTGAATGTTATTGCATGTGATCAACGTTTCAGAGGTTACACGAGAAGGGGGGGGGGGGGAGGAGGGTTACAACGTGGAGTACTAATAACATAGTAAGGCCGGTGCCAACGCGGGCTATAAGCCGGGCGATACCGCCCCGGCTCGGGCGAGAGCCAGACGACAGGGCGGCGAGACGGTAGGCGCGGGCGGTGGCCGCGTCGCCCGGCGGTAGCGCCGCTACCGCCCGCACTAGCGGGGCGAGAGGGGGCGAGAGGGCGGGCGAGAGTGGGGCGACGCGTTGGCAGCCGCAGGCGAGAGCTAGGGCGAGAGGACGTGGCGCCCGCTGATTGGTCCCATTTATTTGGAATGTCTAAAAAAAATCGAGTGAAATGGTGATGTGGCAGAGAGAAAAGTGAGAGTGGAGACTATAGCCCGTGCACTGGCACCGTGTCGTGAGAGTGGCGTGAGAGTGGGGTGATAGTGATGAGAAAATCTGACGTGGCGGGGCTATAGCCCGTGATAGCGGGTGATGCACTGGCACCAACCTAACGGTGAAGATGACATTTCTGAGGACGGGGTTGGTCATAGTGGCAAAAATGATAAAAACCAATAATTAAAAAGTTGTGGCATAAAATAAAACATCTATTAGAGTTGCTCTTAAAAGCACAAAGTTAGTGCCCGAAGAGTTCTTGTTTAGTTCAATGAATTTGTAATTTGTATTACAAATTCACGATGTGGGACAAAATAAAATACACAAAACTAAAACAATGACTATTCATGATTCCATCCATATTGGATGCGCGTAGATTGGATTTTTAGTCATCCCACTAAAACTGAGGGCATCTCCAGCCGTCCCCCCAGAGCCCCCCCAGGGGGCCGTTTTCGCGGCGGAAGCGGCGAATAGCGCCGTTTCTTCACCACTTGCCCCCCAGAGGCCCAAATAGCGCCGTTTCGGCGCTATTTCGCGCCGCGGCACCCAGGCCAAACCCAGCCCGATGGGTTCGGCCTGGGGGGGCGAAACTGCGCGGCCGCGCGCGTGGGCCAGCTCCGTCAGCGACGCGACGAGAAAGCGCGGGAACAGAACCGCCCCGTGATCGTCTTATCGGCTACCGCGCGGTCAAAAGGCTGCCGTCGTTTATGGCGTGGCGGCCGCCCAGTGCATGCGCCCCGCTCAAAGGCTGCCGGCGTAATGGCGTGGCGGGCGGGCGGCAGCGAGGGGACGCGCGCGCAGTAAATGCCGGCCGCCTATAAAATCCCCCCGCCGCTCGCCGCGCTCGCCATTCTTCTTCCTCTCGGCGCTCTTCCCTCTTCTCCTCTCCCCCGTTCTCCACGCAATGGCCAGCTACAAGGACGGAGCAACGGACAACGGGTTCCCACGCCGCAACCTTCGCCGGAGCGAGGCGATGGTGCTGTACCGCGCGGGCTACCTGTGCCCGCCGGACATGCGCCTCCCGAGCTCCGGCGCTGGGCAGAGCCGCTGGGCGCTCAGCGGCGGCGGGGTGCCCGTGCCTCCCCTCCCCAACAATGACCTCGAGTTCCGGCGCGCCATCCGCGAGATGCGCGACGCCATGGCGGAGCCCGCCCGCTTCCCGGAGGCGGGCGTCGACGAGTTCTGGTGGCACCAGCTCACCAGCCGCCGCGAAAGGGAGATCACCTCCCTCAACGACAACGGCCCCGTCGACGGGCGCTTCAACGCCAACGGGCGCCGCCGCTGGTGGAGCGGCCCCAACCGGACCGTGGAGTGGGTCCTCGACCACATCCACGCCGGCAACGAGCCTCGGCTGGAGATGCCGCCCCGGCAGAACCAGCCGTAGGAACCACGGCGGATGGCCGCCTCCTCCTCGTCGGCGACGTCCAGCTCCTCCGCCCAGTCCCTCTCTACCTCCCCCCTTCCTGAACGCCGGCGCGCTCCGCATCGGCGAGCCACGCTTCGAACGCGTGGTTCGCCCGAAGACGGAGGACGCCGGCGACGACGAGGACGAGTGGCCCGACCAGAAGGTCGCGAAGCAGCTGTCATTGGACACGCTCCAGCCGCTCGATGCCGCCGCCGCCGCGACGTGGAGCCTGCAGGAGAGCACCGGAGGCCGAGAAGCGCAAGGAGGCGCGCGACAGAGAGGCCGCCGCCAACGCGGCCCGCCTCCGCGTCCCGCCCCCGCCGCCGCAGAAGGAGGCCCCCTACATCGTCCTCGACCCCGACACCGACGAGGACGACGAGATCCAGCAAGCCCTCGCGGCGAGCAGGTGGGACGGCTGCGGCGACGCCGGACAGGGGCCGAGCAAACGCCCCGGCGACGGCCCCGACGACGACGACGACGACGGCGACGACGACGACTACAGCCAGGCCATCGCTGCCAGCCTCGGTCTTCTTTAGATTTCCTAGTCTAGTTTAGTTTAAATTTGAGTGCTAGTTTTTTAAATTTGCGCCGAATATGTACGCACTTCGCCTAAATTCAATAAAAACCGCCTATTTTCAAATTGCGTTTGTTTGGGCCGAATCATGGACTCGGGGAGCGACTGGGAAGTCTGCCCCCAGGTTCCAGAATAGCGCCGTTTAGCGCCACGGTGGCCCCAAAACGGCGGCGTTTTGGGCCTTGGGGGACGCAACGACGGGAGATGCCCTGAGGAGCAAGATCCATCCGACGTTCCATATCAGCCCGTTTAGCTACGACCTTTGCCACAAGGAGTACTTAGCTAGGACGGCAGCGACAAGCATCATCTGAAAAAAAAAACGATCTGTATAAGCATCCGCAATTCCGCACTCCAAATCCAACTCGCGGCGGCGATCTCTCTCTCTCTTGTTCCCAGACCAACAGACGCTGTACGGTCTCTCGCTCTCGCGCCTCCGCAGCAGTTTGTAGCGCGGCTGGCGTCTCGCCGGCAGTTGGTCGCCGGCTCCGGCTGGAGCGGACGTACGGTGAGCTGCCGCTCTCTTTCTCTCTGACCTGAATCGTGTTGAGCTGTGCCTCAACGTGTTTGCGTGAATGCGTACGTGGACGTGATTGCTCTCTTCGACGCGCTGAATCGTGTGAATTTTCCCCTTTCTAGGTGCTGCTGCTGCTGGCGGTCTCCATCTGATTCAGTGATCTGCCGCTGACCATGGCCGACGCTTCTGCCGGCGGCTTCCACGACGATTACCCCACCCTCGACCCCACCTCATTCGACGTGGTCGTCTGCGGCACCGGGCTCCCCGAGTCCATCCTCGCTGCCGCCTGCGCGGCCGCCGGGAAGACCGTCCTCCACGTCGACCCCAACCCCTTCTACGGCTCCCTCTACTCCTCCGTTCCGCTCCCTTCCCTCCCCTCTTTCCTCTCCTCCGACTCCTCCACCCCCGTCCCGTCTTCCTCAACCGCAACCTCCTCCTCCGCCGCCGACGCTTCACACAGCGCCGTCCATCTAGAGCGCCGCTGTTTGTACTCGGAGGTTGAGACCTCTGGGACGGTTCCCGAGTCGTCCAGGCGCTTCACGGTCGACCTGGTCGGTCCCAGGGTGCTGTACTGCGCCGACGAGGCCGTCGACCTTCTTCTCAGATCAGGGGGAAACAACCATGTGGAGTTCAAGAGCGTGGAGGGGGGCAGCCTCCTCTACTGGGACGGCGCTCTCTACCCAGTGCCGGACTCCAAGGGAGCCATCTTCATGGACGGGACACTTAAGCCTGGCATGAAGACCCTCCTGTTCAGTTTTTTCAAGCTTGTCGAGTCGCACATTGCCGTGTCATCTTCTGGCGACAAGGAGGGGGAGGGAGAAGCCTCAGCTAAGATATCCGAGGAGGACTTGGACCTCCCCTTCATTGAATTCCTCAAGAAACAGAGGCTTCCACCAAAGATAAGAGCGTAAGAGCATTCTGAACTGCTCTAGCATAGTCTATTTTTAGCAATCTGACTGATGCGGGCTTCTCTATCTTGTTTATAGGGTTATGTTATATGCAATTGCCATGGCAGATTACGATCAAGATGCCACAGACTCCTGTGAGAAATTACTAACAACAAGGGATGGAATCAAGAGCATAGCTCTTTATTTGTCGTCTATTAAGAGGTCACTTTGCTCGCTTGAACCTTTTTTTGGTCCTTTTTTGAAAAACACATTTTCTATGGTGTATATACCTTGTTGAGTAATCCATTTACTTTTGTGCAGCTTTAAAAATACTGTCTAACATGTTGTGATTTTATTACTCCCTCCGTCTCATATTAACAGCCGCAAAAGGCGAATGTATCTACTCCCTCCGATCCATAAAAAAGTGTCGCTCACTTAGTACAAAGTTTGTACTAGCTTAGTACAAAATGAGCTACACTTTTTATGGATCGGAGGGAGTAGATGTATTTAAGTGCTAGATACATCCGCTTTTAAGAGTTTTTGCGACAGTTAATATGAGACCGAGGGAGTATATAAATGCCTTCCCGTGGTCTAAATTTTTTACACGCGCTCATTTTTTCTGTAACAGGTTTGCTAATGCGGAAGGTGCTTTCATTTATCCCATGTATGGCCATGGCGAGCTGCCGCAAGCTTTCTGCCGTTTTGCTGCTGTAAAGGGTGCCCTATATGTAAGATCTTATTTGCAAAGTATATTTGGCTTTGGTTTTACCCTCTAGCTTTGGCTTAACGAAGTCATGTAGCTATATCCTTCTTTATGTCCCCATGATTTGTAAGTGTCTCTTGCACCTGACTAGATCCTAATCATTTGATAATAACGATGTGCTAGGCCAATGGTTTGGCACCTCTCTACTGAAATGACTTGCATTTATAAAAAATAACTTGGTCAATTATCCTGTAAACTATTGCCTTTTGTGACCCTTTTGTCGCTTACCCTCTGGTGTATATCTCTCTCTTCTGTCAATCAGGTGTTGCGGATGCCAGTTGCAGCCCTTCTTCTGGACCAGGTATGATAAAATTTAAGCTCGATGCTGGACATGTTTGCGCCATTGTTTGTTTATGTGATATAGTCAATTATACATTTTTTCCTATTTATTGTGTGCTTAATATATCTTTTCATTATAGCTTTCATTGTCATGTTCAAGTGTGCACTAACAGATCGCAAACCAGCATAGATTCTACTGACACCCACTTAGTCCAGCAAAGATAGGAAAACAAGTTGATTGATAAGCCAAGTACTAGTGCTACCATAGATCAGGTGCTCCTGTGCTATCATATCTCAGGAAACAATACAAAAAATCTCCAAACATTCCTGTTTATGGCATCTTTAGATGGCGAAAGTTTGTCTGGCAACCAGCATGGTTATCCATCTATCAGTTGTGATCTCAGCAAGAACAGTTCCCCAAAGTGTTTGTCCATTTTGCATAGGAGTTAGGGAGAGCCTTGCTCTAGGTACATACGAGGGATAATATATGTATATATATTTTTTTGCTTAGGATAAGTGACTCATTTTCTATACTTTCATACATTAGATCAATCACTAAGCATGGCATTGACTCGTTATATATATTTTGCTAAAGTAGATCGATCACCACTTCACTAGGACCAGTAGATCATTGATCGTTTTCTGTGATTATTTGCCTACCAGTGATGTTGCATGCTTTTAGTTAGGGAACTATTCTGTAATTTCTGATTAGCACCCAACAATCAACATTGTCATGATCAGGAAGAGAAGCGTTATGTAGGCTTGTTCAAGCGTGTACTAACCAGATCGCAAATCGGCAGAAGATTCCGTGACGCCCACTTGGTCCAGCAAAGATAGAAAAAAAGTGGCTAGGCCAAACACTAGTGCTAGCATAGATTAGGTGCTCCTGTGCTATCATAGCTCAGGAAACGATGGAAACAATCTCCAAACATTCCTATTTATGACATCTTTAGATGGCGAAAGTTTGTCTGGCAACCAGCAAGGGTATCCATCTATCAGTTGTGAGCTCAACAAGAACAATTCCCCAAAGACCCAAAGTGTTTGTCCAATTTGCATAGGAGTTAGGAAGAGCCTTATTCTAAGTACAGGCAAGGGAGATTTTTTTTTTTTTGCTTAAGATAAGCATAGCATTAACTCATTTTATATACTTTGGTACATTAGATCAATCACTAAGCATGACACAGACTCATTTATCTATTTTGATAAATTAGATCAATCGCCACTTCACCAGGACCAGTAGATCATCAGTAATCGTTTCCTGTGTGTATTTGCCTATCAGAGATGTTGCATGCTTTCAGTTAGGGGTCTGCACCGACCAATTCTGTAATTTATGATTAGCACCCAACAATCAACATTGTCTTGATCAGGAAGAGAAGCGTTATGTAGGCACCAGATTGGCATCTGGTCAGGATATTTTGTGCCAGCAGTTGATTCTTGATCCGTCATTCAAAATTCCTTCCTTGGACATGCCACCTGATTCTTCAGACTCCAATTCGCCAAGAAAAGTTGCTAGAGGAATATGCATAACCAGCAGCTCTATTGAACAGGAAAAATCTAATGTTCTGGTTGTTTTCCCTCCAAAATGTAAGAACAGTTATTTCCCCTTCTGATAATGTTTGCATTGCTTCAATAGGTGATTTTTTGCTTCTCATTTGTTTTTATTCATTTTAGCACTACAAGAGCAGCAGGCTGCAGCTGTTCGGGTGCTTCAGTTGAGTAGCAATGTAGCAGTATGCCCTCCTGGAATGTAAGTTCTGTATTTATATATACATCTTCTGCATATCCAGTGTTAGTATTTACTTGCTGCATCTAACCTAGGAATCACTGCATTTAAAAGTTAAAATTATCACCATATAATGTCGGCAGGCAACTTCGCTTACAGGCCATCTCACTTGCAGGTTTGTGACATATCTGTCTACTCCCTGTACTGATTCTTTCAAGGGAAAGCAGTGCATAAACAAAGCAATAGATGTTCTTTTCAGTACTCAGGGCTCAGATGATTCAGAAGGCCATTTGGAGACAACCAGCGAAAACATCGAGAATACAAAGCCAACACTAATTTGGAATTGTGTTTATGTTCAAGAGATCACACAGGTGTGCCTTTATTTGGTCATCACTAGGACTGTATTCACAGTAGTTCCAACACTGGTAAAAGTATGCGCTGCTCATGTGCATGTTTATGTATTTGTATTAAAAACATACTTTCCCTGTCTTCCACTACCAGGGAACATCTGGTACCGTATTGTCATGCTCTATGCCTGACGAAAATCTGGACTACAGAAATATACTGGAATCAACAAAAAAGGTACCACATTCTGTGATGATACATTTCATTCCTAGTTTTGTACCTTCATTAGATAGCAGGCCAGAATTCTGGTTCATCATAGAAGCTTCAGAACTGAACCGTTCATGTCAACAGTGAGTGGTTTATTATCACGTTTAACATTGATGAAAGATTAACTTGTACTCCCTCCGTTACTAAATATAAGATGTTTTAGATATTTCAAAATCTGGACTAGATACAAACTGAAATGGGTGAATATACACACTAAAACTTGTCTAGATACATGTTAATCTGGAAAAAGCTAAAACATCTTATATTTGGACGGAGAGAGTATATCTATGCAGTGCTGGTGTGGAATCACCTAGTTTTGTGAATTGCGTTGTGTTTGATGTAGGTCTGGAGGTTAGCTCTTCATTTTTTTTTTTTGAACAATTAGCTCTTCATTTTTTGCTACTTCACTAGCTCTGTCAGAGCATAATATATTGAGAATTTAAGAGAGGAAAAAAAAAATATCAAGCATCTATGCTCCAACTTATAAATCCCTTCCATTGTTTTTCTTGCAGTTATTCACAGATACTTACCCTAACGAAGAATTCCTGCCTAGAAGCTCAGCTCCTAAAGATGCAGATGACGACTCTGATTCTGCAGAATAAAAAACATGTTTGCAGAGGTAATGATATTCCTGTATGTGGGACTTGCACTGTTTGCTAATTTTAGAATTGGTTGTGTGCTTCGACTTGCACCAAGAAAACTTTGGGAACAGTTTTCTCCTTGCTGCTATACCATCCTAGTTGATAAGGTAGATAGATAGATACCTTGCGGAAAAATGTTCTGTCCTGAGTTGGTTGTTATTTTTCACAGGATGTAGTATTTTTTCGGACGAAATTCTCACAGAAGATGCATGAAGCCATCTGTGTTTGGAACTTTGGATACATAGTAGCACATGGTGAGTGAGTGAGGTCTACAACATCGATAGTTGTTGCAGTACTTGTACTTGTTGCTACATAGTACTCCACAAGGCACAAGCTACAGGCGGCACCTTTCATTTGTTGCACTGATTAAATCTCTGTACGTGTGAAACGATAAATGAATTTGAGTTTAAAATGCTGGTCGGATGCATATGCGGTGTATGCTCTCATTTCTTGGATGAAGTCTGGCTTTTAAGTCTGCCAGGGTGGTGCGTTTACTGAGATGCGAGGAACACACGTTTCATCTGCAAGTTGCAAAAGATTTGTTAGACTTAGTTGCGCATCCAGAAACTGCAAAGCCATTCGATCACGAATTCCCACTTGACACCCAACTAAACTCCCGATCGAATCTCCAGTTATACGACATGCACGTCGAACTCACTTAGTCCTGCGTCGCTTTGATGCGATCTCCACTCCAGAGCCCGTTCATGCGGGAGATCGGTGGCGCACGACGGAAGGCAGTGTGCAGCAGCGTCGGCGTTTGATTGGGCGGTGCAGTGTGGCTTGCCGAGGCGCTCCTCTGTGATCGCCGGTGCCTCGTCATGCCACAATGGCGAAGCCTCTGCCCACGGAGAACTCATGTTTGTGAGAAACACCGACCGAGTAAGTGTTGACGTCTTGACGACCCCCGAGAAGTGTGCAGTGCCCGGACGCAACATCTTGCCTGCCACTTTGCTCCTCGCTAACTCTTCAGTCTTCACGCCTCCATTGCCTCTCCTATCCGTAGAAGCTTCTAGAAGCACTGTCTCCGCTCCATCAGCCCAGCCAGGCCTACGTGCTAGTGGAGGTCGACCCGGCGTGCTCATCCGTGCCGCTTCCCCTGCGGTGGCCCGAAGGATGCTGGCGTCTAGGATCTGGTCTAGGTCCGCGTCGCCGTCCTCGCCCGCTTCCCCGCACGCCTTGACCTCCGCAGCGGCGGCGGCGAGGTCCCTTCTGCTGAGGTCCGGGATGCAGCTCGCTCAGAGATCGCAAGCTCCCCCCGCTCTCGCAGAGCGGCCCTGCGCCGGTCTAGCTGAAACGGGGAGTGGCACAGTCGATGCGCCGCCTCCGCCGTGCTCTTCTTCTCGCGATTTTCGGTGAGCGTTGTTCATAAAATTGAAAAACCGCCAGCACGTGTGTGCGCATTCACTTTGGCGTTGAAATATGTGCGCCTATGCATCGGGATTCAGAAACTTGGTCTGAAAAATGTGGATAATCTGATGATGTCATCGTGAGAATCCAGTTTCCAATCTCATCTAGTAGTAATTCTGATGATGTTATTGGTGTTAGAACAGTCCGATTTCCCTTTATTGTTATAGATTAATTCAACGTCTACAGCGAATAGTGATTGTTGAACTTCGTGCTTTCATCATGCAAGGATGATCTCAATGTGTTCCATAATTACTCCTACTCGTACCTACTAGGGCTAAAGTTCTATGTTTATGATAGGGAAGAATATGCCCGCACAAGACCAACAAATCAAAGACATCCAGTGCCTAATCGAGGCAACTCTTTCAGAGGGAACCACCATGTTTCGTATGGAACTTATCTTTCACAGAGCAAGCAAAACTACAGATGTTTTTCGTCCTCTTCTGACCAAGAGAGAATAGGAATTGGAAACAGGGTGTGTAAGTGTATCTTTACCCTTATCTGTTAGCCTGCCATTCTGGTTAACTTCTGAGATCATTTTTTTCATGTATGGTATGCTTGTATGAATCAGTTTGGTGTCTTTATTCCACGAATGGCAATCAACATTGCAAAAATAAAATAAAAACCAAAGTTTCTCTTTACATTAACTGTAGCGAACATCTTTTTTCTTTCCAGATGATACATGATCTACCGAGGTTTGTGAAAATTGTAGAAGTTGGGCCACGAGATGGACTGCAAAACGAAAAAAATACAGTGCCAACACCTGTAAAGATTGAGCTCATAAAGAGATTGGCAACCTCTGGATTATCTGTTGTTGAAGCCACAAGTTTTGTCTCCCCGAAATGGGTGCCACAGGTAAATTTACTAATGTTATTATCCATAAGCAGGCTTATGCATTTATGAAACAAGTTGATAATTATGAAGATCGCTGTTACCCATTTTTTGTTTCTTCCATATATCTAAATAATCTGCATAATATGGAATAACTCTACCATCTATCCGTTTATAAAATAAACCTGCTTCTAGTTACGTTTTATGACTGAAACCTGCCAGTTACATTTATAGACTGCAAAATTTTGGAACAACAGTAGTTTTTAGGCCTGTTGGTCACTAGCTTTTGTTTCCATATGGTACAACACAGTAGCTTTTAGCATAAGCACAAATTATATTATCTTTTCCAAAACCACGGTGAATTTTACATATGCTGAGCAGTTATTTGCATAGCATTTTTGGAAGGTCAATGGAAGTGGGAACATTACCTTACTCCAAGATTGGAGTTTCATCACCACGGAGCATTTTTAGTTTTAAAACCCTGACCTATTTTCCACATCTATAGGGACATGTAGGGATATTTAGCCTGGGAACCTGCAGAACCCAACATTGGATGTGCCTGTTGTTTAAAATGTTGGAGTGGGGTATTGGATGTGGCATGAGTGGAATAGTGAATCTGCAGAACCTCTGGATCTTTTCTTCGTAGCTTCAGAACAAAATTTTCCTCCTACTTTGAATGAATAATTGTTCCGATGCAAAGGTTGCATTTCTCCAATTTGATTCCCTCTGTATATATGTCGTAATGCTGGATATTGGCAGTGTTATCTTGGTGAAGTTGAGTGTCCGACGTGGTTAATGTTATAAAATCGGCAGGCAAGGAGCACTCCCTAGCAATGGAAGGAAACATATACAGGAGTGCCTAACACTATGATATGTCGTCTTAAAGTCCTAAGTAGCACCGTTATAGTCTAACTGAAAACTTCTAATCTAGAAGAAATAAAAATGTAACTGTTTGCTAAACAGCCTGCGAAACCTCGTGGTCTGAAAAATTACGTGGTATGCATACTTCTTAAGTTATGCTACCTGACCACAGTGGCAGTGCTAGACCTATGACCATGTGATGTCAATCTGCTTACCTAACTATGTCAGTTGTCACAATCCTATGTGTAGCACCGTAGCTGCCTGACCATCTATTTTTCGTTCTGCATGTCCACATGATCATCTGCCACTCATGTATTTGACATCCCATTGCTGAATAATATGACATTAATATTATAGCTAGCTGATGCAAAGGATGTTATGGAAGTGGTTCGGAATATTACGGGTGTAAATTTTCCTGTATTGACTCCAAACCTTAAGGTAAATTATTTTTCATCAAGTGGATTTCATATTTGTTGCTTTTTACCCCCTTTAGTAACTTATTCTGTTCATTTATCATCAGGGATTTGAGGCAGCCGTCGCAGCAGGTGCAAAAGAAGTTGCAATATTTGCATCAGCTTCTGAAGCATTTTCAAAGTCAAACATAAACTGTTCAATTAAAGAGAGCCTTGCCCGCTATAATGATGTTGCTCTTGCAGCCAGCAAACAAGAAATTCCTGTACGAGGGTGAGTTATTTTATTTACCTAGCTTTTTAAGGTGGGAGCTTTGCACATTCATTTTACTTCTAGCTTGATATATGCATGGAGTAAAGAAACATTGATGAAAGAGTAAACAGTTTAGTCTATTAACCGGGGAAATGTACATCAGGGTCCATTAGCTCGAATAAGTCAATCACCTTAGTCCGAAACCCCCAGCCTGACACCACTGCGGTAGTTAGTTACAATTTTGTAATAAATTTTGCAGGTTCACATTTTGTAGCATGCACCATATTTACCATGTTTTGATAATTCTTGGAATCTTTGGGATATCTCAACTCGATATAATTACACCTCAACCCATGCTTTGAGATATCCTTAAAGAGAAGTGATGGTCTATGTTTTGATGTTCTACTCCCTATGATGTGACATTAGAGCATATTTGAGAGTGTGATCTAGTGAGGGGAAGAGCTTAGCTTTAGGTTGTAATACATTATGGACATTAGATTCCATATATGTGCAGTTTTCCAGTGCGACGTATGTTTATTAAAGGTTTGAGGCTCTTAATATTGTGTTGCTCTGTTATGCATCAATGTAGGTATGTTTCTTGTGTGGTTGGATGCCCAGTAGAAGGATCAGTGCCACCTTCAAATGTAGCTTATGTTGCCAAAGAGCTTTATGACATGGGCTGCTACGAGGTTTCACTTGGTGATACAATTGGAGTTGGTACCCCAGGTTATCTGACATTAATAGCTGCCTGCATTTTTTCTACTTTGAGTATGCCATAGCTATATTTTGCTACTCTTAGGACTTCTGTTTTCCACATTTTAGTAAGCAAAGATATTCCATGACTGTTTGGCACACTGTCATGCTGGAGCCTGCCTCGGCATATTTGCATGATTGTTTTTTTGTGTTGTCTGCAAACAAATGCTGATTTTTCTTCACGTGCCCTGTTTCGACAAGTCATCTACGACTAACATAGAAGAGAACTGTCCCTAATTCTACAGCAGTGGTACATGGAAAAAATATAATGATTGACCGTCACCCAGTTCAGTAAATCTTAGCTCTTCTCTTCATGGCAGATTATGCTTAACTATGTAGTTTGAGGAACATTTCTCTTCTAGATAAATCCACCTTCGATTTGTGAAAATCTCAGTTAACATATATCTTCTTGCATACATTTAGGCACAGTAGTTCCAATGCTTGAGGCAGTTATGTCTGTTGTTCCCGTGGAGAAGCTCGCTGTCCATTTCCACGACACGTACGGCCAGTCTCTTTCGAACATCCTCGTCTCTCTCCAGGTAATCATTTACCGATATACTGAACAAACCATCGAGCAAAACCAAAATGACGCCTGGGATCTTATCATTCACCATATGTGATCAACCATGTTCTCTGCTCAACCAGATGGGCATCAATGTCGTGGACTCCTCTGTCGCCGGCCTCGGTGGCTGCCCATATGCGAAGGGCGCGTCGGGGAATGTCGCCACCGAGGACGTCGTGTACATGCTGAACGGGCTGGGGATCAAGACGGGCGTCAATCTGGGCAAGGTAATGGCAGCCGGCGAGTTCATCTCCAAGCATCTGGGGCGCCAGTCTGGCTCGAAGGCAGCGACCGCCTTGAGCAAGGTTACCGCCAGCTCCTCAAAACTATGAGGCTGTTCTTACTGTCGTTACTCCATCATTCCGTGCCTTTCTTGTGGTGTATGTCGTGGCCACCTGTTGCAGAATAGTGTACATGTACAATACCAACAAAACAAATAAGTACATATGTAAACGAATAAAGAACGTACTCCCTCCGATCCGAAAAAAAGGCTGCTACGCATGCAAGTCTGGTACACATAGCTGTGACTATTTTTTCGGATCAGAGGTAGTACGTTTATTGCAAAATAAAATGCCTTTTCTGCTGGTGCTCATCCTCCTACGGGCATTTCGTTCTCTCGGACGTTTGATTCAGATGTAAAATCTCTTGTACACTTTTGTTTCTGCGAATCAAATATCTCTTGTGCACTTTGAACCATGTTTCTTACTGTTATGGCATTTTCCGAGGAGATAATTGCACCTGTAGTGTGCCAACTTGTCTTGCGCGTTCAGTTTAGTCCATAAACTTGTCACACGGGTTATGTCTTGCTCAAATCACGATAGGTAGGAGTAGGGATGTAAATGGTACGGATAATTTCCGCCCCGAATCCGCATCCGAATCCGTTTTTAAGGATATGGTGTGCAATAACAGGAATCCGCCGGATACGGACGTGGATATGGATTTTGGTCAAGCGGATATCCGACGGATATGGTAGCGGATATGGTATTGCTATTATCCGACGGATAGGGATTATCCGCACTTATTCGCGGATTATCCGTCCTTATCAATTAGGATAATCCGATTAACATAGCACTATCATTCTAAACATACATTTAATCCAATGACCCATAGACCAAATCACTGATTCGTAACTTAGTATGACCTATATTCAACATTTTGACGCAATTTACAAATTGCTTCCGGCGAAAATTCCTCAAAAGGTGAGCTATTATTTATCTCTACAAAAGTTTTAGTTTCTAGATGCAATTCATATTGCAAATCATCAATCATTTTGTGACATTTTTAAGTACTATTTAATTATACTCTTTGTTTTGGTGTAATTTTAAATGTTTGGCTATTCTCTAGTGTTACTTTTTGCATGGTGACATTTTATGTCTCTTTGTACGTATTTATCCGATAAGTTTTACCCGTTTTCGGTCCGAATCCGCTTTGTTTCCGATCCGAATCCGTAGTCCGATATTATACGCATCCGCATCCGTATCCGACCACTATCCGATCCGCTCCGCATCCGACAAAAAAATATGGTAAAGGATATGGAGAGGACATTATCCGATCCGATCCGATCCATTTACATCCCTAGGTAGGAGAATTCCTACTCTGCCTCTGTGTACAGTACTTCCTAATCTGTCTCTGTGTACTTTATATTCCGTGTGTCTATACTTTTTATACTCGCCTTCTATGTACTTTGTACTCCGTGTGTATACTTTTATACTGTACTCCGTGTGTATATTGTGTGTACGTGCGTGCTGGTTGGCATTCAAGTGCAGCGCCATCGCGTGCAAGGCGATGTAGTACGTGCAGGTTGGCATGCAAAGAAACGTCACGCTATTCTCCACCGACTTTATCGTGTGCGTCGGACGCGGAAGATTCAGTGGCTCGACATAACCGACCTTTAGAAAGGTCCCATACCCTAACCTAGAAGTTCCTCGTTTCTGTAAGAAAAGAGACGCAATTCCCCACCGCGATCCGGTCGTCTCGGCGGTGGTTACCAACTCCGAGCAGATTTCCGTCCAGTTCCCCGATTCGTATGTCGAATCCGATCCTCTGAAGCCGCCTCTCTTCTCTTCCTTCGACCGTGTCCTTGCAACGATCTGAAATTCCCAAGGTAAGTACTAGGAGCGAGCAACTCGGAGACGGATTCTCCCCGCCGCTGCCTCATCCTTGTATCCATTGAAATCAGCAATCACCGTCCCCAACCGGCTCGCCTGATCTGCATTTCACAGCTAGCTTATCCGTTCGCACCTCCACTCCGCCAATGGAGCCAGCAAGCGGTGCCGCTGGCGACCAGGAAAGGCAAAACAAGCGAAGATCTCGCCACGTATCCGAGCAGGAGAAAGAGGAGGGTTGGCATGCAAAGAAACGTAACGCTACTCTCTACCTGCTTTATCGTGTGCGTCGGACGCGGAAGATTCAGTGGCTCGACTTAACCGACCTTTAAAGGTCCCATACCCTAGAAGTTCCTCGTTTCTGTAAGAAAAGAGTCGCAATTCCCCACCGCGATCCGGTCGTCTCGGCGGTGGCTACCAAATCCGATCAGATTTCCGCCCCGTTCCCCGATTCGTGTGATCCGATCCTGAAGCCGCCTCTCTGTCTTCCTTCGACCGTGTCCTTCCAACGATCTGAAATTCCCAAGGTAAGTAGTAACTCGGAGACAGATTCTCCCCGCCTATATACACGGTACTCCCAATACCGCTGATTCATCCTTGTATCCACTGAAATCCGTAATCACCGTCCCCAACCGGCTCGCCTGATCTGCATTTCGCAGCTAGCCTATCCGTTCGCACCTCCACTCCGGCTAATGGAGCCAGCAAGCGGTGCCGCTGGCGACCAGGAAAGGCAAAACAAGCGGAGATCTCGCCACGTATCCGAGCAGGAGAAAGAAGAGGTGCGTAGAAGAACAAGGGCGGCGTACGAGGCTATGGTCGCCGAAGGTTTAAAGATCGAGGCGCGCATGCGCGAGCAAAGCAAACTTGTCCCAGCGTCGAGCGTGGCGATGACCGACCTGCTCTCGCCAAAGGTGGGCGACACGAGGGAGCAGTACTGCCATATCTGCCATGACGATTTCGAGGAGGGCGACAAGCTGAGGATGATGCCCTGTGCCCACTCTTTCCACCAGCGCTGCATCTTTGACTCGCTCAGTGTTGACCGTGTCTGCCCAGTCTGCGGCTACAAGATTCTAGGGTACGAGGAGTCACTGCAGCTCGAGCTCGATGCCCGCGCCGCGCAAGAGCTAGAGCAGCTGGAAGCAGGCAGGCCATGAATGATTGTTTGCTCTGATACTTCATTCTGCCTGCGGCGGATCTATATCATGTAATCCATAATTATTTAATCTGTTGTGTTTATGATTCTGCAGAAAACATGTCTGCATGCATGTTCTAAGTTTATCAATGTACTGTACTGCAAACCAGAACCTTGTTGCTCCGACAAGTTCATTTTGTTTAAATGCAATCCAACTATGGTTATTATGCGGCTCTAATGCGCAGTTCATAATATCTAGTATGATCTTGCAGAAAACATGGCTGTAAGTTTGTCTACAAATCAGACTCTTGGTCATCTTGTTGGAGAATATTGCTTCCACAAGTTTTTTCTGTTTAGCTCCAATGCAATCATGATCATGCAGCTCTACTTGTATTACATTACAATTACAAACGGGTAAGAGCGGCTGCTCCGGCGAGGGCAAAAAAGAAGGATGCAGTGCAGCGCCAAAAAAGGATAAAAAGGGACCGCAAAAGAAGAAGGGAAGAGACAGCCCAAGCGGTAAAAAACCCTACTAAGCTCACTTCGCGTGCTTCCGCATCTCTTGCCTTCTTCCCTCGTGCTCCCCCTCTCCTCGTCGCGGCTCGCCGTCAATCTCCTCCGGTAGGGTGACCACCAGTCTAGGTGGAGCATGGTGGTAGATGTCGGCGCTCCCAGCCGGCCCACCTCCCTTGCGACACCGCTAGCGGTGGCTTGATGCGGCAGGTGGTGGTAGTGCCAACATCTTCGGCAGGCGTCGAGCGTGGTACGTAGGACATCAGCGTCTCGGTTCCCCTTCTCGTCGACCACACAAACGGCAGCCATCTGGGCGAGTTCGCCTCATCTGCCACCTCCGTTGGTGGTTAGCTGCGATGAGCCAACCCAACCGTGCCTATCACTCTAGTTAGCCTTGTCTCCCACCTCCATCGGTGGTTAGCCGCGATGGACCAACTTGGTCGTGCCTATCGCTCGAGTCAACCTCGTTTGCCACCTCGGTCGTTGGTTAGGACATCTCCAACGCGGGGACGCATTTAGTCCGCCCGTGTCTAGAACCATTCAGGTGGTAAAAATATACGACCCACCGCGACGACGCAAATTTGCCTTGGGTCCATTTCGCATCCGCCACAACCCATTCCTGGCCCAAATCTAGGCCAGATTTGCGTCTGCATGGACGACAGGCGGGGCCTCCACGTGTCCGCAACGCGTCCTAGGTCTCAGTCCCACAGACCCACCCGGAAGCGAGACTACCCCTCGGCTCCCTCTAGGTATTTATTAATTCCACGCGTGCGGGGGCGGGGGAGCCCACCTACGCACCAGTCCACACTCATTTGGTCCACTCCCTCTGGTCAAAACCCTAGCCATCGCCGCCATGCCGCTCCGGTGGACCACCAAGGGAAAGGCCAACCACGACCACGAGGCCGGATCCTCGTCGGGGCAGCGCTGCGCCACCCCAGCTCCCTTCTATCTAGCGTCGCCGGTGGATAGCGCCAGGGAAGACAAGCCGCGCGTCCGGAACCATTAGGGTGGGCAAAATACACGGCCCACCGCGACGACGCAAATCTGTCTGTTTCTCATCCGCAATGCATCCACCACAACCCATTCCTGGCCCAAATCTGGGCCAGATTTGCGTCTGCATGGACGGCAGGCGGAAACTCCGCGTGTCTGCAAGGCGTCCTAGGTCTCGTTCCCATGGGCACACCTGGCAGCGAGACGACCGCCCCCTCGTCTCCCTCGTGCTAGGGGGAGCCCACTTGTGCACCAGTCCACACTCATCTGGTCCACTCCCTTTAATCAAAACCTTAGCATCATCAACATAGGTAGCACCAAGACCACTAAAGGCGGTAGAAAGGGTTTTGAGTCTTCGGTATATGTCCTCATGGTTTTCATCATCATGCATATAGAACTCTTCGGCTTCATTGCTCAAGGCATCAAACTTATTCCTCTTCATGCTTTCATTGCCCTCAAACATGGAGATAAGAGCATCACATGTTTTCTTGGGGTGGAGAATTGTTGAATGTGTGGCATGATCTTCTCACCCACGACTTGTTGGATCATGTGCAAAGCCACGAAGTTGAGTTGATAATCCACCGCTTTTCTTCTTCTCAAATTCTTTGAATCAACGGGCTTGTATCCATCTTTAATGACTCTCCATAGCTCAATACAAGAAGATTTCAAGTGAGTTTTCATGAAATATTTCCATTGACCAAAAGAATGTGCATCAATTTTAGGTGGTTCACCTCTATTGCTTATATGAGGATGTGGGATAGGATGATCGGGAGAATACCAACCGGGAACCTTATGGTAATCTTTCTTTCCATTCTCCCCCCTAGAAAACGAGGTTTCTTAGGTGGAGGAGAATCCTTTTTATTTCTTTCACCATCTTCCTCCTCACCTTTGATGCCGATGAGGGAGAAGCCATGTCCTTAACTTTCATGAGTTGCGTTAACATTTCATGCAACCCTTGCATTTGGGTCTCCATGGAGGAGGTCAAGGAATTTTGGAATTCCTTGAGATCGTCCATGGTGGCCGGAGCCGCGGGCACGGTAGCTTCCTCTCCGGTGGCCATACTAACTCTTAGGCAGTTAAGCCCGGATTAAGAGCCAATGATCTGATACCAATTGAACGTATAGTATGGGCATCTAGAGGGGGGGTGAAAAGGTGCTACTTCCAAATTTTAATATTTTTTTGTTTAGGCTTGACACAAAGGTAAATTCTTTAGATATGCAACTACGGTGAATTTACCTATATGGAAAGAGCTACAGTAAGCAAGAGACAAACACAAAGTAAAGGTAAAGGATGGAAGGAACCGATAGCGGAAGCACGCGAAGACAAGGATGTATTCCCGAGTTCCTCCTTTTGAGGGGAGTACGTATCATCAGAGGGGTGTGATTTTCGTCATGAAGGCCTACTCAATGCCAAAAAGGCCTCACCCTATTCTCCGATGAACCTTGCCACAAAGGCCTAATTCACCTTCCACTATGGAATCCTTCGAGGCGGAATCCGGAGCCTTTACAATGAGCTTGAGGCACACACCCACAACTGAATTGGGGGCTCTCAAGAACACCAAGAATCTGATACAAATAACAAGTGGGTAACAATGAGGTCTAGGTTTTCCACAAGGAAACCCTAGACACAAATCGCTCAAGTGAATGAGGGGGAAATGAAGAACGGCTGGTGAAGATGTAGACCGGGGTCTTCTCCTTCAATCCTCTGAAGATCAACAACTTTGGATGGAGGGATTTTGAGAAATCTACCTTTTGATGAGCTCAACCAATGGAGACTTGAATGCTGGACGAGCTACCTCTTGGAGAAGAAGGGGATGTGGTATTTATACCCCTCTCGCCAAATCTGACGGTTTGGACACTTATTGCCTAACCCAGTAGTACCGGCCGTAGACATCTTCGAGCAGGCCAATGCAGAAATCTTCTGAGGAAAACCACAGTCGGTACTACCGCGCCGGGGCGGTAGTACCGCGTCTTGGGATTCAAAGCATCATAGACTCCAGTATGCACCTCTGAATCAGCCGGTAGTACCGCATGCAAGCGGTAGTACCGAGTTGTCGATACTACCGAGCCAGTCCAGTAGTGCCACCACACAACACAACAACTTCGACATCATCCAGTGCCACTTTCTGAAAAATGCGGTAGTACCAGACGGAGCCGGTAGTACCTCTTCACGACGCATCAAAAGAATATATATCCAGTACCACTTCCTGAAGCACCAGGTAGTACCGGGCAACATGATGTTGGATTAGTCGGGGCCTAGGCAGCGCTTAAGCGCGCTTAGGCACTAGGCGATGGACAAACGCCTCGCCTAGGGCATAAGCGGAACTCTAGGCAGCACAAGAAAAATTATCTTCTTTTGCAAGAAATCATACCATATTGCACTTAAAAATAATATTGAACATAATCCAATGGCAGTTGTTAGTAGTTTACTCATTTATACGCTCTAAATTAGTGTGTATAGATATAGAATAACCCAAATGTAGACCTGATGGCCCGCCTAGGCCACGCCTAGTGCTATTAAACATCGCCTAGGCGCTAGGCGAATACCAACCGCCTACCGCTTTTTCCATCCTTGGCGTCCGGTAGTACCGCCCTAGGCATAAATCCCCCAAAAGAGACTGAGATGAAACCAATGGGGTTTTGCAACGGATTATAATGATCAGAAGCATAAAATACCTACAGCACTTGGCACACTTAAACCAATCATTGTGTTGTCAACAAACATCAAAACACATAGGGATGGAAATGCTCTTTCAGATAGTTTTCATGTTAGCGGCATGCGGGTTGCAGATATAAACGAACACATAAAGATAGTTTGCATGTTATATCTGGCATACCGGGTGCAAATATATATATCATCTATTTTTGGTATTGCGAGTCTATGAGGCAGGTTGCCTGCTCGGTTTCGTCTGAGCTCTCTTCAATCATTTTCTTGTCCACCCCACTCTTTATCCCCAACTCTTGCCAACGTAACAGCCGGAGGTTGGTATGTCGTTTGGAACCGAAGAGAGGGCCGCAAAGATGAATGCACATTACTTAGATTTCCGGGAGAGGATTCTAACGAGCAAACAACAAAAGATCGGGGCGCCTGAGCAGTTTTCCCTGCCGATGTTGTTCGTGGGAGGTGAACTCCATCTTTTGTTCTGGTCGGCTGAACTGTCGGGTTGCGGTCTGAATCCGGATCCATAGAGTGTGCCTTTGGTACCGTTCACACTACTAAGTCGTCTATCGGGAAGAACAATTCGGGCCAGCCGGTAGGCGGAGCGGCGAAATTAAACATAAAACATATGGAGAGGGTTGGCGTGCCACACGGGGTGATACTTACGGTTTTATGGATTGCGCAGGCGTAGAAGAGGCATCCTAGCTAGCATGGATCCAGCCGGTCAGGCAACCAAACAGAGGTAGTCGAAGTGGATCCAGCTGGCCCAGCAAACTAAACCAAGCAGGACGCAACCGGAAGTCGGGCGGGAGAGGCAGGAGGCCGCGGTCGAACCGGAGGTCGGGCGCACGGGGGCCTAGATGGAGATGCAAGGAGGAGAGGCGCAGGAGGGAGCCGAAGCAGGGCGCCCACGGCAGCAGGAAGCTAGGCGGAGGCAGAGCCGCCTAAGGCGCGATGAGGCGCAGCCGGCCATCCGAGGCGGAGAAAAGCACGGGGCAGAGCGGGAGCCAGGCGGCCAGGCGCGCGTGCGGCGGCGTAGCCACTGGGTCGAGGAACAAGAGGAAGCGGGCTGGATATGCATGGGAGCTTGGGCGCGAGCGCATAAAGAGGAGGTTGCGTACGGAGACGCGACAGGCCGGGATGTGGACGCGCGGGCGCGAAGGCGTGGACAGGGAAGCAACGCGCACGAGACACGGGCGCAGACGCCGGTGGTCACACAGAGGTCGCCTGGGTATGGAGATTGCCGGCGGCGCAGACAAGCACCCATGCGCACGGCCGGTCGAGGACGACGCAGACATGCGCACGGAGTCTAGGCGCCGCCGAGCCGCCGATCATCTCAAGGAGAGAGGGCGCGGAGACGATGACGGCGATGGTGATCATGAGCGGCCGTGGACGAGCGCACGCGGTCGCAGCTCGGCGTGCGCCCGCTGAAGATGGCGAGGACGAGAGTGTGGAGCCAGGACGCCGCCAAGCCCCCGGGCATCTCTGGAAGAGATGGACGGTGACGTCGAGACGACGACGATGATAACAACGCAAAAGAGTGGTACCGCCGGGAATGGAACTCCGGTCGCCGCTTGGCCACACGGTGGGCACCAGCTGTCATGGTATTGCGCATCCGATCACGAATGTGACAGGTCTGGGAGCGATCCTAGGAAGGCAAGGCTAAGACGACGCCTTGCTTTTGAAGTAGCAGAAAGAAAAGCAATGACTGGAGTGGTGGAGTAAGAGTCGAAAAGAGGAGCATAGAGATCCGGAAGTACCATTGTATGATCTCCACTACAACATAGAGATATGTGACCCTCTAGAGGTTTTACTCCCTTGATGGTATGCTTCTTCCTTCCAGCTCACTCTGCCCTTGCAAGTATGTTTAAAAACACTACCTTTCTTCTGTCACTTGTGGAAGGTATGGCGTGATGGCTAGAATATACTCTTAAATATTACTGTACATAAATCGCACCGAGGTCACTCGAGAAGTAGCGGAAAAGAGGGACCCTTTTCTTTGCCTTAGGATACCGTCTTTTAGCTGCTAGGTCTATTTTTTTTCTTAGTTCAAGACCCCTCTTACTATCTGGAATAAAAGAATTAGTAGATCTATTCCACCCAAAATGGGAATGAGCGCCAGGGTTATGAACTTTTAATCATGGAATCGACTCGATCATGAGATATAAGTTCATTCCATACCGGACCAGACCGTGCGCACTCTTATTATGAGAAGGGGTCATTCGAGCCACACCAATCATTAGGGGGGGGGACACTGCGAGGTGGGTAGTTTATCTAGGGCAGATGCCTCCTAAAGAGTAACATAGGTGTGCAAAGGTAGGCTCAAGTGTTGATTCTGCACTTTTTCCATCTATGTAAAAATAACTTTTAGAAAAGCAAGGGCTCATTCCAAAGGGAAATGTGAAAATAACTTTTAGAAAAAACTTCTGCTAGATAATTGCTTTGTCGAGGCGATGTTGCTTGTTCGTTACGAGCTCAACTCAATAGAACGAGACTCAAGAAATAGGTGCTACTACTACTCTACGCCCACACCGGATATGGACCGAACTGTCTTATGACGAACCCAACTCACACACCGCATTAATGATTGTTTCTCAATCAGGAGCCTCTACTTTGACGTGTTCCGTTGACCAAAGCACAGGTGGAAGATGCCAAAGAGATGGCTTTTTGAGTGGTTCTGGCTATGTGAGCAACGGCGTTCCAGCGGGAATGGGCACAAGTACGACAGACGCGAGACGGAACCAGGTTCAGGGCCGTTGTGAGGAGGTAAAACCCCTACTCCTTCATCTATGGTGTATATGGAGGAGCATATCTGGAGTTTGCATGGTTGCTCCTGGTGCTGTATCGGCTATCTGCTAGAGAGAGTAGGATAACTACGTGAGAGCGAGCATGAGCAAGAGATATTTCCGAGTGAGGCTGCCTGGAGAAGGTGAAGGGTTTCGTAGCAGAAAACAAAAAAATCCTAACAACGATAACCGAAAACAGCCAAGATCTATTACTATGCAGATATAGAGTAATGGAGAAGGAACGATGATCATACTCTTGAAGACCGAAAGCGGGATTACCCTCACGCATAAGGGTTGTCGAACAAGACGACGAAGATGATCTCAAGGTCAAGGAGTGGTTTCACGACTACTGCCCCAAGTGTTGCACCTCGTGGGATTACACACGTCCGGTGTAGACGATGACTCCCGGTCTCTAGCCCAACAAAGGTTGCGGAAGTACAGAGATGGACCAAAGACTAATGGCAGAGCGGTGTGCTTATAGTAGACAATTCTCAACTCCTATCACGGCTCAAAAGAGAACCACGTTTGGAGAAGACGTAGTAGAGAGAGATTTCTGGATGGGAAAAAGGGGAGGGGAGTCCAACTATATAAAGGGGGAGGGGGAGGCTTTCCCCTTGGCCAAGACATGTGTGACTAATCCCCACATAGCATGTGGACAAGGGGGGTAGCCGCACCCTCCACATGGCCCCAAGTGGCCCTTGTGGGCTCCCCTCTTTTTCCCTTTTATTTCTCCTACTTTTCCCCTAATGGGCCGCTTTTGCCCGGAAGGCCCATTAGTGGAATAAATGCATTTAAAACTAAAATAAAATGATATTTAATTATTAATTACACTAACTAATAATAAATATGCATTTCTTATTTATTTCGAGTTCCGAAAACAATTCCAGTACTCTCCGATTACTATCGGGCATTTCTCGCTTAATTCCGATAACCTTTCGAAACTCTCCGATTCCTATCGGATTAATTCCAGAACGATTTCGGCTATCTTTATTATTCTCTTCGGCACTAAGATCTTTCCTAAAACACCGTCTACCCTTAAGTGTGACACCCTATGGTTCGGGCTACTCTAGACATGGCCGAAACCTCTCTACGACCAATGACCAATAGCGAGATCTAGACATCCATAATGGAACATGTGTAACCATTGAAGTTTTGCGTCGCTTTGAACCTTCAACATAAGTCTCGCATGCCTCTTGCCTAAATGATACTCTATTAGTACGAGACTTGATCTTCCGGTATTTCATACCTCGTCCAGTCTCGTTCCCGACATAACAATTTTAGTCGTTCTGTTTTGTTGCATCCCCGTGACAGAGTCACTTGCTTGCAAGCTAATTGATGCAACTACACCGAGTGGTCCCAGGAGTATCTATTCATCATTAGGATTGGAAAGTCCCGCTCTTGATGTCTTGCCTCCACATATCCCCTTAATTACCCAAGACACACCTTTATAACCATCATGTTACGGTATGACATTTGATGCAATCAAAGTAACTTCCAGGATAGCAATTCAGATACCATCTCAGGATCTAAGGTCATTATACTATGTTTTTGTTATCATAACGTTGAAATTTAAATGAATAGATCTTGTTATGATAAACATAATGGGTGTGAGTCTATCACATCATTATCCAATGACATGATTCCGTTATCAAAGACATACATGTCCATGATGAGGAAATCTTGATCATATGTTGCCCAACGTACTAGTATAACTAGAGCCTACTAGGGACCTGGTTTGTTTACATACCACACCTGTATTAATGTTTCCGCTCAATACAATTATAGCATGATATGAAACATTATGAACAAATGAGTTATGAAATAAAATCTCTTTATTTGCCTATAGGGCATAACTCCTTTAGCCTCTCATTTGCACTAGATTAAAATTTAAATTATGCCAGGTAATATTCTAACACCGATGGTAGCTTGATGTTTCTCGTTCTTATCTCGTAGGAGACTCTTAGTCAGCGGATCTGCTACATTCGGGTCCATGTGTATCTTGCAAATATTTATGTCACCGTTCTTCAGATAATCTCGTATCACATGGTAACTCCGGAGTATATGCTTGGCTGTGGAGTGTGAACTTTGTTCCTTCGCATTAGCAATGTCACCCGTGTTGTCGCGGCAGATATTCACGGAGTCTTGCGCGTCCGAAAACACTCCAAGCTCCATCAGGAATTTTCTCATCTAGACAACTTTATTCGCCGCATCATTAGCGGCAATGGACCACGAATCCATTGTAGATTGAGCTACCACAGGTTGCTTCCCGCTTCTCTAGCTCACAGCGCCACCATTCACCACAAACACATAGACCGTCTGCGACTTCGAGTCATGTGGATCTATACAGAAACTTTCATCAACATAACCCGTTACGTTGAGCTATCTGTAAATCTCCATAGACAAGAAACATATCCTTGGTTCACTTAAGATACTTCAGGATGTTCTTAACTTCTATCCAGTGTGAATCTCCAGGGTCACTCTGATATCTTCTTGTCAAACTGATAGCATGCGATACATCCGGTCTAGTACACAACATGGCACACATGATCGAGCCTATGGATGAAGCATAAGGGATCTATGACATCCTCTTTTTCTCATCTGCCGTTTTCGGACATTGAGTCTTGCTCAATACCGTTCCTGATACCATAGGCAAGAAACCTTTCTTATCCTCCTCCATGTTGAACCTTTTAACAATTTTATCAAGGTATGTGCATTGACTCAACGCTATTAGACGCCTAGATCTATCCCGATAGAGCTTAATGCCTAATATATAAGCAGCTTCTCCCAAGTCTTTCATAGAAAACTTATTGTTCAAATACTCCTTCACACTGTCAAGAAATTTCGCATCATTCCCAACTAGTAATATGTCATCGACATATAACACCAGGATGACAACTCAGATCCCACTCATTTTCTTATAAATGCAGGTCTCTTCTATATTTTGGATAAATCCAAAAGCTTTGATAACCTCGTCAAAGCAAAGATTCCAGTTCCGAGATGCTTGCTTCGGTCCATAAATGGAACGCTGAAGTTTGCATACTTTATCAGCATCCTTTGGATCGACAAAACCTTCCGGTTGCACCATGTACAATTCTTCCTCAATGTTTCCATTTAGGAATGCCGTTTTTACGTTTATCTGTCATATCTCATAATCGAAATAGGCATCAATTGCTAATAAAATTCGAATAAACTTGAGCATTCCTATGGGTGAAAAAGTTGCAGCGTAGTCAATTCCCTCAACTTATCGAAAACCTTTTGCGACAAGTCGAGCCTTATAGACGGTTACATTACCATCAACATCAGTCTTTTTCTTAAATATCCACTTATTCTCGACGACCTTGCGGTCTTTAGGAATATCTACCAAATTCCATACTTTGTCGTCATACATGGATTGGATTTCGGATTTTATGGCTTCTAGCCATCTCTTCGATTCGGGTCCTTCCATTGTTTCTTTGTATGTTGCAGGTTCGTCTAGGTCAGTTGCCATGACCATAATGACAACATCACCAAACCTGATTGGTGTGGTACGTTGTCTCTGAGACCTGCGAAGTACCATAGCTGACTCGACATCCGCTCCATCAGCGGAAGACACTTCCCGTACAATTTTTGGTGCGCTACTCTAAATTTCAAGTTTAGGATCAATGATCTCGTCGAGTTCTATCTTCCTTCCACATAATCCTTCAGCGAGAAATTCTTTCTCAAGGAAAGTACCATTCTTATCAGTAAACGTTTTTCCCTCGATATTATTGTAGAAGGTATGTCCAATTGTATCCTTTGGATATGCTACAAAAGTGCATGTTTCCGCCTTAGGTTCGAGTTCTGTATGCAGTTTCTTAACGTAAGCCCCAAAACCCCAAACCTTTAGAAATGACAACTTTGGTTTCTTGCCATGCCATATTTCATATGGCGTTGTCTCCACGGATTTGGATGGTGCCCTACTTAAATTTTAAAATGAATGCAGATGTTTCTAACGTATAGCCCCAAAAAGACACAGGCAGGTCGGTGAGAGACATCATGGATCATATGCTATCTACAAAAGTCATATTACGTCATTCTGAGACACCATTACGTTGTGGTGTTCCAGCCGGCGTTAATTGTGGTACAATTCCACAAGACTTTAAGTGAGTGCCAAATTCAAAACTCTAGTATTCACCACCTCAATCAGAATGAAGGTGTTTAATTTTCTTGTTGAATTGATTTTCCACTTCATTCTGAATCTCCTTGAATTTCTCAAATGTTTCAGACTTATGCTTCATCAAGTAGATATACCCGTATCTACTCAAATCATCAGTGAAGGTAAAGTAGTAACGATAACCATTGAATGTCGAAGCGCTCATTGGTCCACATACATCGGTATGAATGATTTCCAATAAGTCTGACGCCCGCTCCATAACACCGGAGAACGGGGTCCTAGTAATTTTCCCCATCAAACATGGTTCGCATGTGTCAAGAGAATCAAAATCTAATGACTCTAAAATTCCATCTGCATGGGGCTTCTTCATGCGCTTTATTCCGATATGACCAAGACGGCAATGGCATAGAGTCATGGAGTTGTCATCGCTAGGTTTCAATCTCTTGGCATCTACACTATGGATGTGCATACTATTGTCGAGATTTAACAAGAATAAACTATTGCGCTGCGGTGTATGAACATAGAAAATATCTACAACCATTTGATACCGATTTGAACGAATGATTGTCTTGTAACATGCAAGACCCAATGATAATGTTCATATTCAAGGCGGGCACACAATAACATTTATTCAACATTAAAACTAATCCCGACGGTAGATGTAGAGGCAGAGTGTCGACGACCAACACTTCGACTTTATTCCCGTTGCCGACTGATGGCTGACGTTGGTAAACCCCAAGAGAAAGGTTGTGAGGAGTGCAGCGGAAAGTTTTCCCTTAGAAAAGAAACCAAGGTTGAATCACACGTAGATGGACAAGCAATCTCTGAAGGTTGATGCAGTTGATGTGGTACAGCGCACTACAGCAGCAACATGGAACCTACACAACACAACCAATTCACTTTGCCCCAACGAAGCAGTGAGGTTGTCAATCTCACCGGTTTTGCTGATAACAAAGAGGTTAAATGTATGGTGTGGAAAACAGTAGGAGAACAATGTGAAAATAGTAGTAGCAGTGTGAGAACAGCGGAAACAGTGTGAAAACAGTAATTGCAGTGGTTGTATTATCAGTACGAGAAATTGGACCGGGTTCCACAGTTCACTAGTGATGTCTCTCCATAAAAGATAGATAACATGTGTGGTGAACAAATTACAGTTGGGCAATTGATAGACATTGAAACATGCATGACATGATGATTACTATGTGATTCATACGGGCATTACACCAAGACTCATAGACCGCCATCCAACTACATCTATGACTAATAATCCACCCTAAGAATATCATCCGAACAAACCTTAGGTATTAAGTTGTAAGCAACAGATAATCGCATTAAGCAAAGTGTGTAATGTAAACAATGTAAACATCGTTGTTTTCTCCCTAATGGCAACATCACATCCTCCATCTGTCACGTTTTTGTCACTCAAGCACAGATGCAAAGGAGGCATGAACCCACTATCGAGCATAAATACTCCCTTTTGGAGTCATTAGCATCTACTGGGCCAGAGCATCTACTAACAACGAAGAGCATGCAAGATCATAAATAACATACACATGAAGATAACATGATAGATTGATAATCAAGATATATAGCATTCAAGATTCATCGGATCCCAGCAAACACAACATGTAGCATTACAATAAGATGATCTTGATCATGTAGGGCAGATCACAAGATCTAAACATGAGGCATAAAGTGGAGAGAACAACCATCTAGATACTGATATGGACCCGTAGTCCAAGGATGAACTACTCACGCTGTGACGCCCCGAGATCGGGCACTATGCAGATTTCAGCATTCCCGCCAAATCCGCATAATAACCGATTCCAGGTTGCCATTTATGATAACATTATAATAGTTCACGAATAATCCACAACTACAACAGAAACAGATAGATACAAGATGACTCAGACGAGCCAGGGATACAACTGATACAATACAAAGATCCAAATAACAGCGGAAGAAACAAACGTCCGTCTACGGACAAGATCCAAATTGGACTAAGAGTCCTGAAGATAACCGAAGGCGTCCAATCCCTGCCCAGGCCAAGCCGGAGGGATTCCCAAGCTAACGTCGTCAGACTTCAAACCTGTTGACTGCAATTTGGAATTTGCAGCCACGAAAGAGATTCGTGGGTCAGTACGGTTAAGTACTGGCAAGGGGGATAAAACCCATACTCACAAGTTATCGGTGTAGCCAGTCATCACAAGATACAAATACTTTAGGATCAACAGAAAGGAAGGGGTTATTGCAAATATGTGACAGCAGGCTGCACTAACCAACTACAGAGGGAATACTACAACTTCCAACTAACAGAAAGGGATAAGATCGAGGATTGTAACCAACTGAAGATAACTTCAAACAAACCCATCCTGGATCTCGCCCCTTTAGCCAAAGAAGCAATCCGAGGATAACTCACACAGTTGTATTAAAGGTGAATCAAGTTATTGTGTGAATAACCCTATTACTAGTCAAGTTGTTAATCATGGGGTGTAACATGGTTAATCATTATGTTTAAGTTGTCCTGAGTACTTGTTAGCCAGTACTTTCACCAAGTAATCCATAACCGCGGAAAACACGGCTTCTCGAGAAGATTATCCCTGCAGGGTTGCACCAATTTAGCCGTACACTCATGAATATCCCGCCAGATGGAGCGGCCACTCCACCAAGCGGGGCACTCAACACAATCCAACCCTTCTTCGCATCAAGCCCAAAGCACCTTGGGCGCACGGCTACTCGGGCCCAGAAGAAAATGGACCCTCATAGCACTCTAAGACCGTGTCCCCCTATATGCCGACTACGAAAGTTCCACCCGGTACCAAGGGCTCGCAAGATCATGCATGCAGCAAATGGAAAACCCGAACTAAATGAGGCGATTTGGACGAGATGCGAATCGGGTCAAACTGAGGGGGAGCCCATACTCCCCAAATGCGGGTAGTGCGCTCATCATGGATCAGTAGGCAAGACCCTTTTCCTATTAGGGTCGACACTAGCAGGCCTCAAAACCACAAAGGGCCTCCTGCCGGTGCCTTATCATCAAATTTATTATTAATAGTAACATTAGCATGATTAATTGATTGATTAAACATCGAGCCCCCGGAACATAATGAAGTAATAACAGAAAGCAACGGGTAACAGACTCGAGCAAAACAACCCTAAGCAAGATAGTAAGACACAGGCTCAAGCAAAGGTTATAGGAGTGGAGGTGAGGCAATATCAGGGTTAAAGGATTCATGTGATAGGTTCGTAACAGAAACAACTACTACTAAGGATAGCAGAAAAGAATCAACGGAAAGAATCGGTAACAAGTGATGAAAGGCAGCCATATGGCAGCAAGTGGGTATACTTGCCTGAGATCCCGCAAGGTAGCAGAACTTGTCGTTGCTCACAGCATCTCAACGTCCTATCCGGGAAGAAGCAATGAACCTCGAACAAACACCGGATGCAACAATTACTACTACGGCAAAAGATCCAGCATGATCAAGATATGGATGCATGACAAGTTTAAAGATGCATTAAGGTAAACTACTTGACAAGATAAACAATTTAAATGGACCCATGTGCAATTTGAGTTGCACATGAAAAGGCCCATGAATTATGGTTAGATTATTTGTTTTCCAACTAATCAACAGATGAAGGTGGATTAGCATGGTGCATGGATGATGATGATAACAAGATAACAACAAATAACAATAATAGATGCAAAGGAAAAGGAATAAAACAAGTTTGGAAATTATTTATTAAGTTTGGAAAACTTGGTTACTTAAACATGTCACACAAACAATTGTTGTTTTCATCAAGTTAAAGTGTCCAAAACAATTAACAAAATTTGTATTTGAAAAGAACATCAAATTTTAGTTGGAATACATGTTTCAAATATTGAAATTGGAATTAGGATAATTTAATTATGAATTAAACAATATTAAACAAGTTTTAATTGAATTTAAAACAAGTTTGAATTTAATTGAAGTTTTATTTATTCAAAACATGAATTCAAACTCACATTTGAAAAGTTCACACTTTGATGGTTTGAAAACATATGTTGCATGTTCAAAAATATTTTATATTGAGCAAGTTATGATTTTATCAAATTTAAATGAATTAAGCAAGTATTAAATTATTTGGGCAATTTTAAATTATTCAAACCAGGAAACAAATTTTATATTTGAATGGGATAGTCAAAATGGTATGAAAAACATATTTTATTTGTCTTATTTGGAATTAGTATGAATTATTTATGAATTATTGCAAATTACAATTGAATTATTTGAATTCAAATTTAAATTGCATTTTGAAAATTCAAAACAGGAAACAAAATGCATATTTGAAAAGTTCAGGAAATTTGGAGTGGGAAACATGTTTAAATTATTGGATTTGGAATTACTGTTTAAGAGATATTCAATTTGGAAGTTTTAAACTTTTTCTGCAATTTTTATTTAATGTCCAGGGACTTTTTGCACCGCGGGTGGGTCTACTCGCGCTGTAATACGTGTGGGGCCAGTGCCACCGTGCTGCCAGCGAGGTGGGTGCGGGTGAGGTGGCACACACGGTCAATGACCTGTGGGCCTGGCCGTGGTTAAATCCGCGAAAAAGTTGCGCGAGGGGGGGATCGAACCCACCCCCTCACGGCTGCGCGCGACGGGTACTACCGGTGCGGCTATGGCTCGAATCATGAAACGTAAGGGGTACAGGGGTGTTTATCCTTCAGTAGGTGCGCGTACTGCACTGAAGGTGGTTTCAGATCGCTGTCTGAAACTCGACGAGCGACGGCCGGCTGGCGATCTGCCACTCGCGGTGGCGATGGGCGGATGGGTGTGGGGCGCGGGGTGCGGGCCGTGTGTGGAGGCGGACATGAGGGGAGAGGAGGGGAAGGCGGAGCAGAGGCGAGAGGGGAAGGGTGCGGTCGAGCTCACCTCGAGCTGGTCGCTGTCGTCGTTCAGAAACGGGGCAGAAACGGCGGCGGTTGCCGTCGATGGCGCGGCCGGCTCGGGCCTCCTCCCGGCTCCGCTCCTTCACGGATCTTGGAGAGGGGACATCGACGATTCCATTCCCGGGATCAGGACCTCCTCGCGGTGCCCATGGCGGATGGAAGGTGGCGGCCAACAGAGGGTGTTTCGGTGGTGTGGTGTGCGGTGTCGATGGTTCAGTAGAACAGAGAGATGAACAGCAGAGAGGGAAAGGAGGATGGCGGCGATGGGATGGAGAGCTAGGGCCTAGGGTTTGCAGCCGAGGGGGAGTAGGTTAGCTACTTAAGGAGAGAGAGGGCCAGTACGGCATGGCATCCAGAGGGGTGGGGATGATCCTGTGGTTCTGAAAGTGGTCGTACAGTTGGGGAAGATGACAAACAGAGAGAGAGGTGGGCCAGAAAGAAGTGGGCTGGGGGAGAAAGAACTGGGCTGGTTCCCTCTCCTCTCTTTTAATTTTTTTTTTCTTATGAACACACATTTTTTGTAAGGAAAATAAAAGAGGAATAGGAATAGAATTTGGAGGGGATTGTTTTATTAAATACTTTTTTTTTTTTTCAAAACAGAAAATGAAAGCAATGTTAGCCTTACTTTCACAAAGTTGAAATTTTAATTGAAATAAAATTGTTAGTTGAATTTTCCAAATAAATTTTGGGTGTTTAGTTGATAATTAAAGTTTATTAATTTGCAACACAACAACAACAAAGGTAGTTTAAAAAATTACTTTCAACAACTTAAATTATTAGTGTGATATTAATTTGTTAGGTGATTCTCAAGTAGGGTTTGGTTGGAATTTTGGAATTGGAAATTGTTGAAACAAGGTGTGAAAGTTTAAATTGTTTTGGAATGTGAGTTGTGATGCAAACATGGTGCAATGCAAGGTGATGCATATGATGCAAGCAAAACAAACAGGTAACACCCCAGGTGTTACAGACGACACCACTAACAAGGGATTGCGCCCTCGCAATCCACCTGCTAACCCGGGAGGGGAAAGAAGTTCGACTATCGATTCTTCGTGCTTCCGGTTGATCTCCTCGACACCACTAACAAGGGCTTCTCGACACCACTAACAAGAGATTCTAGCTCGAAGTGACGACGACGTTCTTCCACCAGGAATCTTCCGATGATCGAACCTATTAGGTTAAAGGCTCAGAAAACGTCCACCCACGTAGGATCCTAACACTTTGAAAGATAGAAAAGAGGGGAAGACTCCAAAACAAATAAGATGGGAGGGAAAATAGAATAGGGGTAAGGAGAAAACAAGAATCCTATTGAGATGTTTTTCCAGAAATAGTTTAGCAGAAATAGTTTTTGACACTCTAGAAACAACGACCGTTAGCGAGGTTATCCTACAGGCTTTGCGGACCCGTTGCTTCGATAACCATTCGTATCGAAACAATCTCGGGAATCGGAACCAAGGCTCTGATACCATTTGTGACGCCCCGAGATCGGGCACTATGCAGATTTCAGCATTCCCGCCAAATCCGCATAATAACCGATTCCAGGTTGCCATTTATGATAACATTACAATAGTTCACGAATAATCCACAATTACAACAGAAACAGATAGATACAAGATGACTCAGACGAGCCAGGGATACAACTGATACAATACAAAGATCCAAATAACAGCGGAAGAAACAAACGTCCGTCTACGGACAAGATCCAAATTGGACTAAGAGTCCTGAAGATAACCGAAGGCGTCCAATCCCTGCCCAGGCCAAGCCGGAGGGATTCCCAAGCTAACGTCGTCAGACTTCAAACCTGTTGACTGCAATTTGGAATTTGCAGCCACGAAAGAGATTCGTGGGTCAGTACGGTTAAGTACTGGCAAGGGGATAAAACCCATACTCACAAGTTACCGGCGTAGCCAGTCATCACAAGATACAAATACTTTAGGATCAACAGAAAGGAAGGGGTTATTGCAAATATGTGACAGCAGGCTGCACTAACCAACTACAGAGGGAATACTACAACTTCCAACTAACAGAAAGGGGATAAGATCGAGGATTGTAACCAACTGAAGGATAACTTCAAACAAACCCATCCTGGATCTCGCCCCTTTAGCCAAAGAAGCAATCCGAGGATAACTCACACAGTTGTATTAAAGGTGAATCAAGTTATTGTGTGAATAACCCTATTACTAGTCAAGTTGTTAATCATGGGGTGTAACATGGTTAATCATTATGTTTAAGTTGTCCTGAGTACTTGTTAGCCAGTACTTTCACCAAGTAATCCATAACCGCGGAAAACACGGCTTCTCGAGAAGATTATCCCTGCAGGGTTGCACCAATTTAGCCGTACACTCATGAATATCCCGCCAGATGGAGCGGCCACTCCACCAAGCGGGGCACTCAACACAATCCAACCCTTCTTCGCATCAAGCCCAAAGCACCTTGGGCGCACGGCTACTCGGGCCCAGAAGAAAATGGACCCTCATAGCACTCTAAGACCGTGTCCCCCTATATGCCGACTACGAAAGTTCCACCCGGGTACCAAGGGCTCGCAAGATCATGCATGCAGCAAATGGAAAACCCGAACTAAATGAGGCGATTTGGACGAGATGCGAATCGGGTCAAACTGAGGGGGAGCCCATACTCCCCAAATGCGGGTAGTGCGCTCATCATGGATCAGTAGGCAAGACCCTTTTCCTATTAGGGTCGACACTAGCAGGCCTCAAAACCACAAAGGGCCTCCTGCCGGTGCCTTATCATCAAATTTATTATTAATAGTAACATTAGCATGATTAATTGATTGATTAAACATCGAGCCCCCGGAACATAATGAAGTAATAACAGAAAGCAACGGGTAACAGACTCGAGCAAAACAACCCTAAGAAAGATAGTAAGACACAGGCTCAAGCAAAGGTTATAGGAGTGGAGGTGAGGCAATATCAGGGTTAAAGGATTCATGTGATAGGTTCGTAACAGAAACAACTACTACTAAGGATAGCAGAAAAGAATCAACGGAAAGAATCGGTAACAAGTGATGAAAGGCAGCCATATGGCAGCAAGTGGGTATACTTGCCTGAGATCCCGCAAGGTAGCAGAACTTGTCGTTGCTCACAGCATCTCAACGTCCTATCCGGGAAGAAGCAATGAACCTCGAACAAACACCGGATGCAACAATTACTACTACGGCAAAAGATCCAGCATGATCAAGATATGGATGCATGACAAGTTTAAAGATGCATTAAGGTAAACTACTTGACAAGATAAACAATTTAAATGGACCCATGTGCAATTTGAGTTGCACATGAAAAGGCCCATGAATTATGGTTAGATTATTTGTTTTCCAACTAATCAACAGATGAAGGTGGATTAGCATGGTGCATGGATGATGATGATAACAAGATAACAACAAATAACAATAATAGATGCAAAGGAAAAGGAATAAAACAAGTTTGGAAATTATTTATTAAGTTTGGAAAACTTGGTTACTTAAACATGTCACACAAACAATTGTTGTTTTCATCAAGTTAAAGTGTCCAAAACAATTAACAAAATTTGTATTTGAAAAGAACATCAAATTTTAGTTGGAATACATGTTTCAAATATTGAAATTGGAATTAGGATAATTTAATTATGAATTAAACAATATTAAACAAGTTTTAATTGAATTTAAAACAAGTTTGAATTTAATTGAAGTTTTATTTATTCAAAACATGAATTCAAACTCACATTTGAAAAGTTCACACTTTGATGGTTTGAAAACATATGTTGCATGTTCAAAAATATTTTATATTGAGCAAGTTATGATTTTATCAAATTTAAATGAATTAAGCAAGTATTAAATTATTTGGGCAATTTTAAATTATTCAAACCAGGAAACAAATTTTATATTTGAATGGGATAGTCAAAATGGTATGAAAAACATATTTTATTTGTCTTATTTGGAATTAGTATGAATTATTTATGAATTATTGCAAATTACAATTGAATTATTTGAATTCAAATTTAAATTGCATTTTGAAAATTCAAAACAGGAAACAAAATGCATATTTGAAAAGTTCAGGAAATTTGGAGTGGGAAACATGTTTAAATTATTGGATTTGGAATTACTGTTTAAGAGATATTCAATTTGGAAGTTTTAAACTTTTTCTGCAATTTTTATTTAATGTCCAGGGACTTTTTGCACCGCGGGTGGGTCTACTCGCGCTGTAATACGTGTGGGGCCAGTGCCACCGTGCTGCCAGCGAGGTGGGTGCGGGTGAGGTGGCACACACGGTCAATGACCTGTGGGCCTGGCCGTGGTTAAATCCGCGAAAAAGTTGCGCGAGGGGGGGATCGAACCCACCCCCTCACGGCTGCGCGCGACGGGTACTACCGGTGCGGCTATGGCTCGAATCGTGAAACGTAAGGGGTACAGGGGTGTTTATCCTTCAGTAGGTGCGCGTACTGCACTGAAGGTGGTTTCAGATCGCTGTCTGAAACTCGACGAGCGACGGCCGGCTGGCGATCTGCCACTCGCGGTGGCGATGGGCGGATGGGTGTGGGGCGCGGGGTGCGGGCCGTGTGTGGAGGCGGACATGAGGGGAGAGGAGGGGAAGGCGGAGCAGAGGCGAGAGGGGAAGGGTGCGGTCGAGCTCACCTCGAGCTGGTCGCTGTCGTCGTTCAGAAACGGGGCAGAAACGGCGGCGGTTGCCGTCGATGGCGCGGCCGGCTCGGGCCTCCTCCCGGCTCCGCTCCTTCACGGATCTTGGAGAGGGGACATCGACGATTCCATTCCCGGGATCAGGACCTCCTCGCGGTGCCCATGGCGGATGGAAGGTGGCGGCCAACAGAGGGTGTTTCGGTGGTGTGGTGTGCGGTGTCGATGGTTCAGTAGAACAGAGAGATGAACAGCAGAGAGGGAAAGGAGGATGGCGGCGATGGGATGGAGAGCTAGGGCCTAGGGTTTGCAGCCGAGGGGGAGTAGGTTAGCTACTTAAGGAGAGAGAGGGCCAGTACGGCATGGCATCCAGAGGGGTGGGGATGATCCTGTGGTTCTGAAAGTGGTCGTACAGTTGGGGAAGATGACAAACAGAGAGAGAGGTGGGCCAGAAAGAAGTGGGCTGGGGGAGAAAGAACTGGGCTGGTTCCCTCTCCTCTCTTTTAATTTTTTTTTTCTTATGAACACACATTTTTTGTAAGGAAAATAAAAGAGGAATATGAATAGAATTTGGAGGGGATTGTTTTATTAAATACTTTTATTATTTTTTTTTTCAAAACAGAAAATGAAAGCAATGTTAGCCTTACTTTCACAAAGTTGAAATTTTAATTGAAATAAAATTGTTAGTTGAATTTTCCAAATAAATTTTGGGTGTTTAGTTGATAATTAAAGTTTATTAATTTGCAACACAACAACAACAAAGGTAGTTTAAAAAATTACTTTCAACAACTTAAATTATTAGTGTGATATTAATTTGTTAGGTGATTCTCAAGTAGGGTTTGGTTGGAATTTTGGAATTGGAAATTGTTGAAACAAGGTGTGAAAGTTTAAATTGTTTTGGAATGTGAGTTGTGATGCAAACATGGTGCAATGCAAGGTGATGCATATGATGCAAGCAAAACAAACAGGTAACACCCCAGGTGTTACACACGCATCACTCCGGAGGCGGGCATGGTGGTGTAGAGCCCTCTGGTGATTATTTCCCCTCCCGGCAGGGTGCAGGGGGAACTCTAGAACCCTCCCGATCTCGGGTTGACGATGACGACGGCCTTGGGTGTTTTTCATGGGAAATTGCTATATTTTTAGGGTTAACTGTCCGAGGGGAATAAATAGGCGAAAGGGCGATGGCGGTGGGCACCCGAGGGGCCCACACCACCTGGTGGCGCGGCCAGGGTGCCTCCCTATGGTGTGGCCTCCCTGTGGCCCCCTCCGGGTCTCTTCGGGACTCCGTGGAACCTTCGGGAATTCTAAGACTTCTGGGCTTCGAATTTTCCAATTCCGAGAATATTTCCAGAACAACTTTTCTAAAAGTAAAAACAGCAGAAAACAGGAACTGGCTCTGTGGCATCTTGTCAATAGGTTAGTCCCATAAAATCGATAAAAATGACACAAAGTGTAAAGCAAACATGTAGCAAATAACATGACAACAACGTGGAACATCAGAAATTATAGATACGTTTATGACGTATCAACATCCCCAAGCTTAGTTCATGCTCGTACTCGAGTAGGTAAACAATAAAAAAAATCTGAGGTGACATGCTACCAACATAAACTTGATCATCAATATTGTAAAAGCATATGTAAGCTGAGATCATAGTACTTTAAACACAAGCATGATAGATATAATTTTAACAATGAAACATAGCAATCACTTTGCATCATGAAAAGTAAAACAAATAGAAGATCGTGAATAACAATGCATTGAAAGTTATACGTTTGTTTCTAGCATGAAGAGAACATGGCAAAGTGATATTTTGCTTGTCCTTAAGAGTGGGGCAAAACATAAATGTCAGGACACCTTCCAAGTTTAAGAGGATGACTAGAACACATAATTTGAGAGCAAGTAATAACAAGGTATGAATCAATCAATAATATTTTTGGGACAAATGCACGTTAAACTTAGAATGACAACTATACTCTCTCAACTGTGCATAAAGTTAGAAGATGGAGACTCAACATAAAAGTAAAAGAAATGCCCTTCGCAGAGGGAAGCAGGGATCACTCATGTGCTAGAGCTTTTTATTTTATTAAACAGAGGTATACAATGTTTTACACTCCTCCCAACCATTCTTACACAAACCACAGCTAACTGAAATCGCGGGTGCGTGCCAACAATCACATACCATGGAGGAGTGTCTAATTTTTAGAGAGGTGTGTATGCTTATGTCAACGAATGGTAAACAGAAAAATACAATACGTCACAAGCCAACTAGACTTCACAAGAGAGGGTCCCATAGAAGGACACATCTGGGTAGAAGGTCATCCCTCTTTCTTTTTTGTTTACACAATTATGCTTTGTCTGATAAATCAGGGGAAAATAGTGAAGATAATTTGTTGTATTAAGTTTGGGGATAGGCACCCCGCTGCCATCTCTTCTATCAATTGGATAAGCTGATGAAGCCACTAGTCCAGGGTGTTAAATCCAATCAACAAGTGAGATAAAGATTCTCTATTCACGTCCTCATGAGCTAAAATAGGAGCACAAAACAGGAGTAATTTTGAAAGTTTTAAAGGTAACACATGAGCAATTTACTTTGGAGTGGCGGTTAAATACCACATGTAGGTAGGTATGGTGACACATTTGGCATACTTTGGTTTTTGGGAGTTGGATGCACGAGTAGAGCTCATACTCAGTACAGGTGGAGGCTAGCAAAGACTGGGAGCGACAAATCAAGAGAGCATAATGGACCATAATCATGCATAGCGACAAAAACATTATTAGTCAAAGCATAAGTGGTATTACAAGTCAAAAACTAAATGATCATAGAGGCTATAAGTGACTGGTTTTTAGTCATAAACATGGTGTAAGCATGCGCCAAGTCAACCAAATAAAACATTTAAAGGAGAACACCACAAATTTATGCTTCAATGTGATAAAAACAACTCATGATTCTTTCAATGGCACATTAAACACTCTCAGCTATTTGAGACAAGTCATGCTACAAAAATAACCTCTAGGCTTAGAAATAAAATAACATCTAACATGACATGAAAAAGTCTAGCCACAGTCTATACAAGCTTCTTTTTGCATTGTTATAAATTCTACCACGTGCAGCAATTTCTTTTTCCAACAAGCACCAAACAATATATGTTTTAACAAAAACTCTCCAAATGATATAGAAATTAAGAAAGATAGTACTAACATAACTCTACTAAAAACTAACATCCCTGAATAAGATATGCATGAAAACAAACATGAGCTAAGAGGATTGCAGCAGCGAGTAGAAAAAACTAAGAATACGGGTATAACGAGTATTCAAACGAAAAAAACGGAGCGTGTCTCTCTCACAAACAAGAATGCTAGGTTCCAATTATATTTATTGCATAAAGTAAAACAAAAAAAAACATAACAAAACATAAAAGACACTCCAAGTAAATTTCATATGATGTGATCGAATAAAAACATAGTTTCACTAGAAGTGACCTGATAATTTGTTGATGAAGAAGGGGATGCCTTGGGCATACCCAAGCTTAGACACTTGAGTCTTCTTGGAATTTGCTGGGATGAACAACGGGGGCATCCCCAAGATTTGTCTTTGCACTCTTCTTGATCACATTATATCACCCTCTTCTCTTGACCCTTGAAAACTTCCTTCACACCACACTCAAAGTAGTTCGCATTAGAAGGTTAGTGAAACAATAAAAAATTCATGGGTTCTGCATGAGAACAAGTGCTATTGATACTTTTAAACATTATCTACAGCCAATGATGTTTCGTGAAGCAAAGAAATCCACTTGACATTGTAAAAGAGCAAATGCAAGAAAAATGACAGAATTTGCCAAAACTAGAACAATCTATAATGACGAATTTTTTCGGGGAACTTAAGTTGCTCAAATAAAAAAAACCTAAAGAACGAAAAAGTTTAGTAATTATCTGAGGAATAAGAAAAAAAGTTTCAGGTCATTTCGATCTTTCTGTGAATTATACGGTTTTTTACGGTGGACAGCACAAATCTGTTTTATGCGCAGAAATCCAAAACCAACTCCACTTTTTGCTAGAAAATTTACTTGGCACAACTTAATACATGAAAATAAAGATACAAAGGAGTTGCTACAGAAGTATACATCCCCTTGACTCAAAGAAAACAGAGAAAAACAAAGCAAAAATAAAACCATGGGTTATCTCCTAAGAAGTGCTTTTCTTTAACGCCTTTTAGCTAGGCATAAGAAGAGAAAATCAAGTGTTTTCAAGTGAAGAAGCATCCAAATTGTAACTTGTTCGAATAATAGAATCAAAAGGCAACTTCATTATCTTCCTAGGAAAGTGTTCCATACCTTTCTTGAGTGGGAATTGATATTTAATATTCCCCTCTTTCATATCAATAACAGCACCAACGGTTCTAAGAAAAGGTCTTCCCAAAACAATAGGACAAGAAGCATTGCATTCAATATTCATAACAACAAAATCAACGGGTACAAGGTTATTATTAACCATAATAAGAACATCATCAATTCTCCCCAAAGGTTTCTTTCTAGCATTATCAGCAAGACGAATATCCAAATAACAGTGTTCCAATGGTGGTAAATAAAGCATATCATAAAGTTTCTTTGGCATAACAGAGATACTAGCACCAAGATCACATAGAGCATTAAAATCAAAATCATTCACCTTCATTTTAATTATGGGATCCCATCCATCTTCTAATTTTCTAGGAACAGAGGCTTCACATTTTAATTCTTCTTCTCTAATTTGCATGAGAGCATTTGTAATATGTTTTGTAAAAGCCATATTAATTTTATTAGCATCGATATTATTAGAAAGATTTTGTAGAAAATAATTACTGCAGAGAGGTTGCAATTATCAAATTCAAGATCATTTTTATCAAAAGTAATGGGACCATTGTCTCCCATACCCAGAAAAATTTCATCACTCTTATCAGGAATAGTTTTACGTGGTTTTAGGCAATTTTAAACGTTTAGAAGAAGAAGTGAAGACATTGCCAACACCAATTACTTTACCATTGATAGTAGGAGGTTTAATAGCATGAGAAGCTTCAGTTTTACTATGGTGGTAATGGTACAAACATTAGCTATATTATTCTTTCTAACTAATTCATCTTCTCTTTCCCATCTAGCATGCAATTTTGCTAACATCCTAACATTGTCATCAATTCGAATTTGGATGGCATTCAAAGTTTTTCTTTCTTTAACATCATGAGGCATAACCTTTATTTTAAGAAGATCAACATCAAGAGCAAGGCTATCAACTTTAGAAGCAAGAACATCAATTTTGCCAAACTTTTCCTCAACAGATTTGTTAAAAGCAGTTTGTGTACTAATAAAATTCTTTAGCATGTTTTCAAGATCAGAGGGTACACTTTTATTGTTGTTGTAGGAATTATCATAAGAATTGACATAACCATTATTATTATTAGGAGGATATGGCCTATAGTTGTTGCTACCAAAATTATTCCTATAAGCATTGTTGTTGAAATTATTATTTTTAATGAAGTTCACATCAACATGCTCTTCTTGAGCAACCAAAGAGGCTAAAGGAACATTGTTTGGATCAATAGGAGCATGGCCATTAACAAGCATAGACATAATAGCATCAAGTCTATCACTCAAAGAGGAGGTTTCTTCAACAGAATTTACCTTCTTACCTGTTGGAGCTCTCTCTGTGTGCCATTCAGAATAATTTACCATCATATCATCAAGAAGCTTTGTTGCTGCCCCCAAGGTCATGGACATAAAGGTTCCTCCAGCAGCTGAATCCAGAAGGTTTCTTGAAGAAAAATTCAGTCCTTCATAAAAAGTTTGGATGATCATCCAAGTAGTCAGTCATGAGTGGGGCAATTCTTTACTAAAGATTTCATTCTTTCCCAAGCTTTAGCAACATGCTCATTATCAAGTTGCTTAAAATTCATAATTCTACTTCTTAAAGATATAATCTTAGCAGGAGGATAATATTCTCCAATGAAAGCATCTTTACATTTAGTCCAAGAATCAATACTATTTTTAGGCAAAGATAGCAACCATTCTTTAGCTCTTCCTCTCAAAGAGAAAGGAAACAATTTTAGTTTAATAATATCTCCATATACATCTTTATATTTTTGCATCTCACATAGTTCAACAAAATTATTAAGATGGGCAGCAGCATCATCAGTACTAATACCAGAAAATTGCTCTCTCATAACAAGATTTAGTAGTGCAGGCTTAATATCATAAAATTCAGCAGTAGGAGCACGTGGAGCAATAGGTGTGCTAATGAAATCGTTGTTGTTGGTGCTAGTAAAGTCACACAACTTAGTGTTCTTAGGGGTACTCATTTTAGCAAGATTAAAAACAGGATAAAAATAACACCTAGAATAAGAACTATTTTTGTGTGTTTTCGATATAGAGAAGAAAACAAGATAAAATAAAATAAACTAAGAAAAACTAAAACAAAAGTAAAGAGATTGGAAGTGAGAGACTCCCCTTGCAGAAATTCTCTTCCTCCCCGGCAACGGCGTCAGAAAACTTGTTGATGGCTGACGTTGGTAAACCCCAAGAGGAAGGTTGTGAAGAGTGCAGCGGCAAGTTTTCCCTTAGAAAAGAAACCAAGGTTGAACCGACCAGTAGGAGGACATGCAATCTCTACAGGTTGATGCAGGTGATGTGGTAGGGCGCACTATCAGTTCAGCAACAACGTGGAAGCTACACAACACAATCAATTCACTTTGCCCCAACGAAGTAGTGAGGTTGTCAATATCACCGGTTTTGCTGATAACAAAGAGGTTAAATGTATGGTGTGGAAAACAGTAGGAGAACAATGTGAAAACAGTAGTAGCAGTGTGAAAAAAGTGGAAACAGTGTGAAAATAGTAATTGCAGTGGTTGTCTTATCAATATGAGAAAATGGACTGGGGTCCTCAATTCATTAGTGGTGTCTCTCCATAAAAGATAGATAACATGTGTGGTGAACAAATTACAGCTGGGCAATTGATACATATTGAAACAGGCATGACATGATCATTACTATGTGATTCATGCGGGCATTATAACAAGACTCATAGACCGTCATCCAACTGCATCTATGACTAATAATCCACCCTAAGAAGATCATCCAAACAAACCTTGAGTATTAAGTTGCAAGCAACAGATAATCACATTAAGCAAATTGTGTAATGTAAACAATGTTAACATCGTTGTTTTCTCCCTAATGGCAACAACACATCCTCCATCCGTCACATTTCTGTCACTCGAGCACAAATGCATAGGAGGCATGGATCCACTATCGAGCATAAATACTCCCTCTTGGAGTCACTAGCATCTACTTGGCCAGAGCATCTACTAACAATGGAGAGCATGCAAGATCATAAATAACATACACATGAAGATAACATGATAGATTGATAATCGAGAGACATATCATTCAACATTCATCAGATCCTAGCAAACACAACATGTAGCATTACAATAAGATGATCTTGATCATGTAGGACAGCTCACAAGATCTAAACATGAGGCATAAATTGGAGAGAACAACCATCTAGCTACTGCTATGGACCCGTAGTCCAAGGATGAACTACTCACGCATCACTCTGGAGGCGGGCATGGTGGTGTAGAGCCCTCCGGTGACGATTTCCCCTCCCGGCAGGGTGCTGGGGAGAACTCTAGAACCCTCCCGATCTCGGGTTGACGATGACGGCCACCTCGGGTGTTTTTCATAGAAAAGTGGTATATTTCTAGGGTTAACTATCCGAGGGGAATAAATGGGCTAAAGGGCGATGGCGGTGGGCGCCCCCTATGGCGTGGCCCTCCTCTGGGTCCCTTCGGGACTCCGTGGAACTTTCGGGAATTCTAAGACTTCTGGGCTTCAAATTTTCCAATTACGAGAATATTTCTAGAACAACTTTTCTGAGACTAAAAACAACACGAAATAGGAACTAGCTCCGTGGCATCTTGTCAATAGGTTAGACCCAGAAAATCGATAAAAAGGACATAAAGTGTAAAGCAAACATATAGAAAACAACATGGAACATCAGAATTTATAGATACGTTTATGACGTATCAACATCCCCAAGCTTAGTTCCTACTCATCCTCGAGTAGGTAAACGACAAAACAAATAATTTCTAAGGTGACATGCTACCAAAATAAACTTGATCATCAATATTGTAAAAGCATATGTAAGTTGAGATCATCGTACTTTAAACACAAGCATGATAGATATAATTTTAACAATGAAACATATCAATCACTTTGCATCATGAAAAGTGAAACAAATAGAAGATCATGAATAACAATGCATTGAAAGTTATATGTTTGTTTCTAGCATTAACTTAAATAGAAGCATTTGGAAGCTAGATGAAACTTATGCATGTTTTACCTCTACTTATTTATATATCTTTCCAAAGTGTCCACCTTTATATTCAGATTCATAAGAATACTCTATGACCATTATAGGATCTTTTTACTTTTCATTATGCATACATTTGGTCCATAGTAATTTCTTCTATGTTACACTTTGTGAATTATCATTGAACATCCTTACATCGAATATTTGATATCACTTCATAATATATCTTGTATATTGCTACTCCTTTGAGAATGAATCATTTGACTCTATGTAGCAATAGTAATCATATTTTATATACATTGATAGTATTAAAAAGCAAAGTTCATGATAGTTTATCACCTTCATACTCGAGGACGAGTATAGGTTAAGCTTGGGGATGTTGATGCATGTAAAATGTATACATGAACTTTGCATTTTATTACTTATATTTCAATAATATTTGCACCATATAAGGGTTATATCATTGTTTTATATTGATTTTGGGAATATTTCATAGTTTCCCCATTTATCTGGAACTAACCCTGCACTGGCAGAAAACCCTATTTTCTATATTTTGATGTTTCAGGGACCCAAACAACGTCCAAATGACCTAATATTTTACGGGGATCATTTTTCGGAAGGAACAAAGGGTAGGAGCCAAGGAAGCGCATGAAAGGAAATCCGAGGAAGATTTTGGGGGGTCACACGTGGCCAGATTCCCTGGCCGCGTGAGAGCACCTCTCTCCCCCCTCGTTGCTCCGATGTCGTCCGTTTTCATCTCCGTGCCTTCGTCTTGACCTAAAAACGACTATAAAAATAGACCCCCGACAGCTTTCGGAAGAGAGTGCCGCAGAAACACAAAACCATGAAACAGAGACCTAGAGCTGCAGATTGGAGGGGGAAAACTCCGGCGGAGCGCTGCCAGTGTGGTCTCCATCTCCTCCAACGACTTCTCCACCATCTCCATGATGAATAAGGAGTAGTCCACCCCTGGACTATGGGTTTGTGGAAGTAACTTATGTATCTCTCCTCTCTTTGTGCTTCACTAATTAGCACCGTATGAGCTGCTAAACATGATTACGGTCATCTATGTAATACCTTTGTGGTGGATCTTTTTATGAGTTAATATATGTTTGATATGCAATATTTTTATTTCAGTTATGAAAGTAGATGCATATTTATGCACCCCGTTCTTGTTTACTTGTTCTTTCAAACTTGTGTATGAGAGCGTGTTAGGGGGAACGTGTGCATTAGATGGAGTAACGGGAGAGGCTAGTGCGGTGAAAGTGACAGAAGTTCCACGATCCACTTGGGTACTTTACCTTACTTTGTTGCCTCACTAGGGATAAATAAAAATAGCTTGCTACCGGAGATGTGGGGGTGATCTTGCCACTTCTCCATGACTAGATCTAGCATGTTCTTATTTTAACTTCATGTCATAGAACTTAATGATATACTCTGATTTATCTTAATACTAGGATTACTCGATTTAATTCCCATCTTGCTGGAGTATAAGAGAGATTAATAAACAAAATATCTCTATGTTAGGACGTGATGCCCATATAATTAGTAACTTGTCATGAAACTTTTTGTTGCAATCTAATATGTCAATTCTAGTGTTCATTATCTACCACTTTATTAAAGAGAGAGTGCATTTGTGAAACCATGAACCTCGGTCCATTTTTAATCATAAGAAACACCTTTCCAACAAATTTTAAGCATTTTCCATTTTCTAATCCGAAAATACAAAAACACTTTTACATCTTGCATTCACAATACAAAACCCAAAAATATCATCCATCATTGTTTCCACCATACTTGCATATTTATTTATTTATCATCATTGCATATTTATTTATTGTTTTGCATTTATTATCTTTTGATATCATACTCACACCTTGTGATTGACAATCACTTGGTGGAGTTGAGGGCACAAAACAATTTAGTTTGTTTTGTAGGTTTTCAAGAGAAGGATAAGAATATAAATCTTTCACTACTGGTTCCCCGAGAGTTCGATATAAACCCTCGAGTCATCCCTCGTGGGGAAAACAATCTTTTTTATGCTATACACTCTGCACTTGGAGTCTCAATCTAACACATATTCTTTTGACGCAGGTAACTACGTCATCGGGTATCAGATAGCAATTCAGATACCATCTCACGGTCTAAGGTCATGGTACTATGTTTTCGTTATCATAGCATTGAACTTTAAATGACTATATCTCGTTATTATAAACATAATGGTGTGAGTCTATCACATCATTATCCAATGGCATGATTCTGTTGTCAATGACATAAATGCCCATGATCAGGAAACCTTGATCATCTCTTACCCAACAGACTAGTATAACTAGAGGCTACAAGGGACCTAGTTTGTTTACATACCACACATGTATTGATGTTTCCGCTTAATACAATTATAGCACGGTATGAAAAAATGAGTTATGAAATAAAAATCTCTTTATTAAATTGCCTCTAGGGCATAACCCCTTCGGAAGGTACCATGGTGCACCTTATATAGGTGGTGCCCAGGGGACAAGTGGTGGCCCATTGGCCTAACTTATACTCTTAAGGTGACGGGTGAATAGATGTACACTATAGCAAATAGTACCTTCCAATCAACAATAGTGTCGCACTGTAACGCATAGTGTTCTTCCTCCTGCCTATGCAACAATAGTGTTCTTCCGTCCGCCTATGCAGTAATAGTGTTCTTCCTTCCGCGTGCGTCATCAGTAGTGTCTTGGTCTTGTCAGCATGCGTCATCAACAATTTCCAATGGGTCATTCCAGTTGACTCCGTGGTAGCACATGTGACCGGCTGGCAGGTGGACATCCGACCAGGCCTCCAGTCGGGCAGATGGCCAGTCGGCCAGACGGACGGATGGCCAGCAAGCTAGATTATTCTCTCTTGTCATCATGTCGAGTCGTGGACTTTGGTATACCGGGGGTTCATCCCCCCGACAGTGCAACTAGCCCCCTTATGGCTCAACTAGGACTCCTCCTCTCCTTTGGAAACTTTCCCCTTCCCTCCAACTATAAAATGACCCCGAAGGATTGAGCTAAACTATAATTTTGTGAGAAATAGTCTCTCAAGCCTCTCTCTCTAGTAGAATTAAAGGGTCTAATTAGAGCTTCTAATTAGAGTTGCTCTAATTGAATTAAAACTTATTCTAATTGGGTTTTGATGTGTTCTCTCCGGATTAGACCTAACTCTAATTAGTAGTTCTCTCTCATGTGCTAAGAAACTTCTAGAATCATATAGATCTAATCGCAGTTGATTAGTGCTACCAATTAGCAACGCCGAAAGACTGTCTCTCTTCGTCGGTGCCGAGTCTTGGACGGCAGAGCGCTGACGGGTTGACACGACCGTACGCGTGCACACCATAAGATGGATTACACGTGTGATCCTTGACAAGGAAAGCTTAGCGACATCCTTGCAACTAGGCTTAGTTGTGAGGATTTACGATTGTTTAGAACTCTTCTACGACTACATCGATTCCGCTCTCTGGTGAGTCGTGATCCTAATCCTTGCATGTACGGGCATGGCTCGTTATCTGCATAGTGATCTTGGCGGACTATGTAGGGCAAAAATTTCAATCTGTAGCGTAGACCAGCAGCTAGCCTCCCTCCTAGCACAATTATGACTCATTTTCCCCTTTGGTATCTCCCTCCTTCCCTCAAACTATAGAAGGACCCCCAAGGCTTGAGGTAAAACATAATTTTGTGAGAATTGTCTCTCAAGCTCTCTCTATCTCTAGTAGAATTAGAGAGTGTAATTAGATCTTTTAATTAGAGCCCCTCTAATAGAAATAGAATTTCTTCTAGTTGGGTTTTAAGATGTCCTCTCCCGATTAGACCTAGCTCTAACTACTAGTTCTCTCTCATGTGTTGAGAAACCTCGAGGATCATATATCTCTAATCGCAGTTGATTAGTGCTACCAATTAGCAGCGTTGAAAGATTGTCTCTCTTCGTCGGTGCCGAATCTTGGATGACGAGGCGCTGAGGGGTTAATACGAGCGTATGTGTGCACACCATAAGAGGGATTACACATGTGATCTTTGACGAGGCAAGCTTAGCGACATCCTTACAAATAGTCCTAATTATGAGGATCTACGATTGTTCAGAACTCTTCTACGGTTACATCAAATCCGCTGCTCAGTGAGTCATGATCTTAATCAATGCATGTATGGGCATGAATCATTATCTTCATAGTGATCTTGACAGACTACGCAGGACAAAATTTTAAAACTCTGTAGCATAGGCCAGCAAGGTAAAAAACTACTTTGAGCAGCCCTCCACCCCACCTGACTCGGCAGTGAGCCACCGGCGCACCTCTACAAGGCGTCAGAGTACATCGTCCTGAAATAGGACGAGGAGTACGAATCTAGTGACCTTCGTGCAACCTAGATAATTGATCTAGGATTATATATATTTTATTTCCTTCTATGTTTGTTTGAATGTAAAAAATAACCGTTTGCCCCTCCCCTATCTAAGAGTGGAAAATACGAAAATATGTCCCGCGCGTTGGGTGCACTATGCGGGCCGTGGACAGACGCAGATGTGTGGGCTACGCCTCGCGATCCAAACGGACAAAACCCGGATGAATGGGTCGTCTGTTTCCGTCATAACGTTGGAGATGTCCTTAGCCACGATGGATCAACCGGCCGTGCCTACCACTCTTCACTGTCGCTGTCGTGCCGACACTAGTGTTGACCACCTTTGCCTTGTTCTTTCGTGCCTGCTTGCTTTCATTGAGATGTTGTACGGCTCACTGCTCTAGTCTGAGCTCGCTGGTCCATCACCCGGGGGGCGAGCTTGTGAACTACGCACACATGGTGTTTGACAGAATGTCCGAGTGGTCACCAAGCAGATAATGGGCATGTCTTTGTTTCAGTTCTTTGCAGATTAGCTCTTCGCATGATTATTCTTTGCTTTTTTTGTTTCCTTATCAATCTTGTGCTTTCTTGTCGGTGGCGGAGAACACATGAGGTTCAGCTTCAAAATCATGCGTGGCTCCCCTCTACTTTTCAAGTGTTTTATTCACTTTTGTGATATGGTTTAACTTATTTTAGTGATGTGAAGTTGTTGCTTTTCCCCTCTTAGAGTTTAAGTAATTAGTCGCTATACCGAGTGGAAGACTATATGCTATGTTGAGGTGCCATCAACAACCGTAAGTACAATACTATCTCTGACTTGACCTTGTGATGTTCTATCAAGGCAAACGTGTGAAGAGAAGATGAGACACGGAGTCTTGATTGTATCGACAAAAATCTCAAAAGTAGTTGTGCAAGGAAATTGAGACATGAGACAAGTATTATATTATTGTTATGTAGACGTCACTATTCTAACCACTGGTGTCTTTACGCGTAGCCTTACATGCACCGTAGATGCGAGAGTTTCCCTTTTTATGGGAGAGACGTTTTAACACCCGACCTCATCTGCACCTGCTCCGTTTAAAAAAAAATATATGAAAAAACTTCAAAAAAAAACTGAAAAAACTGAGACAAACATGTCCCACGTTTTGGACATCTGTATCTAGTTTCGGAAAGAAATGACATTTTCTGCGCTCTATACGAAAAGACAAATCACTGAGAGGGATTTGTCTAGATCTAGATCTCATTCCTGTCATATTTTTTACACAGGGCGCAAGAAATATTATTTCTTTTTTAAATTGGATACGGATGTCCAAAGCACGGACATGTTTGCCTCTGTTCTTTTTTTAGAAAATGTTGAAGTGTTTTCATATTTTTAAAGCAGGTGCAGGTGAGCTCGGGTGCCACTCACCTGCTCCCGTGGAGGCCACGGCCCTCCTTTGTTTGAATGGTCACGGGGGGAGAGGTTCCCCACCTGAATTTTCATTCGAATAAAAAGGCTCAGAAGCCATATGGGGTTACAGCACGCGAGATACAGAGAGGAGGAAACACGTGGGAAACCGAGAGAGAGGGGGGAGGCCACTACGCTAGGCTGCGAAGACCGCACCCTAGTTGTCCGTGTCGCTCTGGAAGCCCGGCGGCGCTCTGTGCCGCCAGAGAACGGCGTCCTCGCGGCACATGGAGAGGAGGCGAGGGAGGGAAGGGCGATCACCCTGGAAGGCACAGCCGTTCCGGTGCTTCCAAAGGTTCCAACAGCAGAGAATGAGAAAGGTCGACGAGACGGAGGGGAGTATCGCCGCGGGTGGGGCATACCCATGCAGCTCGCGGACATCGCCGTCCGGTGGAAAGCGCGCGCCGAGCCGCACCCAGAACTGCAACGCGAACCTGCACCTGAAGACAATGTGGTTCGCCGTTTCGAGTGGCTCGGCACAGATGGGGCACACGGCCTCGTCCGCGGTGAGGATCGTCTTCTTCAGGAGCGCGGCCCTCGAATGGATCCTCGGCTGGACGAGCAGCCAGGCAAAAAACTTCGCTTTGGATGGCGCAAAGCCATCCCACACGAAGGACGCGAACGGAGCAACCACGCCGCCTAATTGGTGAAGACGGTAGAGGGCGCCAACGTCGAGCGCACCCCCCTCTTGCTGCAGCGAGAGAGCTGGCGAACATCCTCCTCGTCCGAGAGCCGTACCGCGGCGATGGCGGGCGCAAGGGCCGGGAGCTCCTGTTCTCCCACCGTAGTCAGGCGAGCGACCAGTGCATCACGGAGGCCACCTCCAATCACAGCCGCGACGGAGGCGAGGGGCTGACGGGCATGTGAGAACAGCGCCGGCATCCTATGGCACAGGGCGCCGCCGCCTAGCCAATCCTCGACCCAGAAGCAGGTCCTGCGACCGTTGCCAACGACAGGAGCAGTGATGCTCTGGTACAGAGGCATGAGCGCCCCCAGCGCCTTCCAGTGCGGGCCTGCGTGTCGGCGCATCCCCACCGCGACGGGGCCGCCGATGGAATCCCACACCCAGCCAGCCCACGGGGAGTGGCGCGCCGCGTGCAGCTGATGTAGGAGCTTGACCTACAAGCAAGCGTTCTGCGTCGTCAGGTCGCGGACGCCGAGGCCGCCTTCAGAGCGCGGGCGGCATACTTGGGTCCAAGCGATGAGACACTTTGCACCGGAGGCCCTCCCTTCGAAATTCCAGAGGAAGGCCCGACGCAGTGCGTCAATCGCGCGGAGGAGGGCGGGGGGGAATTCGACAGCACCCATGGCGAACGTTGGCAGCGCGTCCAGCACGGCGTTCAACAGGGTGATCCTCCCGCCGGAGGAAAGCAGCAATGAACACCACCCCGGCAGGTACGTGTCCATCCTCGAGATCATGGGGGCGAAGTGCACCATCCGGAGCTTCTCGCTTGTCAGGGGAAGACCGGGGTAGGTCTGCGGAAATCCCTCGACCCTGCAGCCCAGCTCGATCTGCATCTCCTCCACCCGGGCGCTATATATCCACGTTCATGGGGACCATGGTGCTTTTGTCGAAGTTGATCACCAAGCCAGTAGCGAGCGCGAACTGATCCAGGAGCATCTTTGCGCGCCGCGCCGCTCCGGGGCTGGCCTTGAAGATGATCAATGTATCATCGGCATATTGCAGCACGAGACACGGAGAGGTCTCGGCGAGTGGATGGCACAGCATGTCGTCGTGCTGAAACATGCGCTGGAGCAGGTCCCCCATCAGCAAGTACAGGTACGGGGACAGTGGGTCTCCCTGCCGGAGCCCCCGTCTGCACGTGATCCACCGCCCTGGGATGCCGTTGAGGAGGACAGCGGAGAGCGAGGAACTGAAGATGGCGTCCATCCAGTCGCACCAGGCCGGTGGAAACCCACGAGCCTCCATGACTTTGCAAAGGCTTTTCCAGTCGATGGAGTCGAAGGCTTTTGCAAAGTCCAGCTTCAGGACAACGCATGGGACCTTCCTCTTGTGGCAGCATTGGACGACTTCAGTGGCGAACACAAAGTTCTCGGAGATGCTGCGGCCTCGCATGAACCCAGACTGATGCACGTCGATCGGGGCACCAATTTGCACCTGCAGCCGCGAGGTGAGGGCCTTGCAAATTGCCTTCATCGAGCAGTTCTGCAAGGAGACAGTCCGGAGAGAGCTAGGGGCAAGGACGCCGTCCGTCTTGGGCAAGAGGGTGATATGAGCACGGTTGATGCAGCCAAGATCTGCATCACCTGCGTGGAAGGCATCGAAGAGGAGTTGCAGGTCGGGGGCGACGTGTTCCCAGGCGGCCCGGTAGAAACTTGGCCCGAGGCCGTCGGGGTCGGGAGCGCTCGCGCGGTCCATACCACACACGGCGGCTTTGATCTCCGCGCCGGTGAACGGGCGGACGAGGGCGGGGCCATCGACCCAGGGGGCACCCGCGTACATGTCGTCGACGTTCACGCCCAGGCAGTGGGCCGAGCCTGTCCGAGTAGGGTGGAATAGAACTCGAACAGCGCGCGGGCCTTGCCTTCATGATCCACGGTGGGCACGCCGCCGACATCCAGCACGCGGATGGCGTTTCACCGGTAGCGATGCGAGGCTCGGGCGTGGAAGAACTTAGAGTTCTCGTCGCCCTCACGAATCGCGCGGAACTTGCCTCTTTGCTTCCAATGGGCCGCACGTTGCTTGATCAACAGTGTCAGTGCATCCCGTGCAGCGCGCCGAAGAGACAGTTCTGCAGTCGACAGGGAACGAGTTTCCTCGAAGAAATCAAACAGCACAAGCAAGAATTTGCAGTTGTTTTCGCGAAAAGGAGTAAAACGGTGGTTGCGCTTCCAAATCTTGGCGGCGAACCGGAGGCGTTTCGCTTTGGCGGCGAGGTCGGCAGCGACATTGCGTGCGGGCACAGGGCGTGTCCAACTGGGAATCACGGACGGCAAGAATGCGGGATCGAGCAGCCACGAGTTTTCGAATCGGAAGGTGGAGGAACTGGGGATTTTTGTGGATGCAGTGACGAGGATGGGGAAGTGGTCGGAGGTAGGACGGGGGAGGGAGGTGAGTGCGGAGTCGGGGAAGGTGTCATTCCAGGCCGTGTTAAACAAGGCCCGATCGAGGCGCGCCAGAACGGGGTGGGGGCGGGAGTCCGTCAAGGTAAACATGCGGTCTCGAAGCGGGAGCTCGAGCAAGGCCATGGAGTGGATCGCGGCGTTGAACCTGGCAGCACGGGGGTGATCGAAGTTGCGGTTGTTTTTCTCCGATGGGTGTCGAAGGAGGTTGAAATCTCCTAGGACGAGCCAAGGCCCAGAGATAAGGGGGAGAAGCTCGATGAGCTCCGCAAGGAAGATATCTATGAGGGAGTGGTCGGCGGGGGCGTAGATGTTGGTGATGGAGAAAACAACGTCCGAGGTGGTGGAGTGTAGGGCGGTGGTGAGGCTGTAAGTCCTAACGATGGAGGAGGAGAGGGCGAACTTGCGCGCGTCCCACGCGGTGATCACGCCGCCGCGGCTCCCGCAAGCATCGACGGCGGCGTGGGCAGAGAGGTAGGGCGGCAGGAAAGTGCGAAGTTTCATGGGTGAGAGGGAGGCGAGTTTGGATTCCTGAAGGCAGACGATCGTGGGACGCGCGGCGAGGAGGTTGTCGCAGACCACGCCGCACTTGTCCTCATCGCCCAAGCCGCGCACGTTCCAGGAGCAAACAAGCAGTTTGAGAGTAGGCAGACTATCCATAAGCCTGAACAACACCGACAGACGAAAACGTGACAATGGCGGACAGAGGGTTCGGGGGAGCGAGGCTAAGCCTATTACATAAGAGCGGAACAAGGGGAGGGGGAGAGGTACAGATCAAGGGGAGCACGGAGCTGCGCGACGCGACAGCGACAACGACGGCGGTCGAGGGAGCTAATCATCGATCGATCCATCCACCATGGAGGCCGAGCCGAGCGCGGCAACAGCGAGCTCGGACACAGCCTTCAAACCCAGCGGTTTTGCAACCGCGCGCATGATCACGCTCTTAGCAACCTGGGCTTGGAGGGCGGCGGAGCAGCTCTTGAGAGAATCTTTCAGCTCGCGCATCCTAGAGGCCTTGGTGACCGCGTCGATGTGCAGCGCCGGTTCTTTGTTCGCCAGCCGCTCACTCTTCCTCGTGTCGAGCCTGGAGGCCTCGCGTTTGGCCGCACCTTCGCCTTGCGCCGGTTGCGAGCGGAGCCCGCCACCATTTCCCAAACCTCAGCTTCCTCAGGCGAGGGTGGGAGGGGAGGGAGGACACAGGGAGACACGGCAGTGGGGCTCGCGGCCGTGACAGACGAGGAGGCCGAGGTGATGCCCGAGCACGCCTCGCCAGAGCTGAACAGCGACGAGGTCGCAGAGCTGGGCGACCCCCTCGGAGAGGAGGCCGGGGACGGGGGCGGGGCAGGCAGCATGAGCACGCGCGGTGCAGGGGTGAGGCGCAGACGGCGTCCCTCCCCATGACGGCGTGGGTTGTATCGGCTGGCATCGTCACCGGAATCGCATTGGGGCGACGCTGGAGCAGCGAAGCCGGCGGCGGGGAACCCGTAGATGATGAAACACCGGTGGGGGAGACGGCGGAGGAAGAAAGGCTGGTAAACCTCAGAGGCCAGGCCCTGACGATCACCACCTGACAGACCCGGGTGCAGACCCCACGACGAATCGGCCAAATGTCGTGCGCGACCTCGCGTGGGTCCTAGACCACGGCGTTCAGAGCCGCAAGGTTGCTGCCCGAAACGTTGGGAGGCGCAATCTCAAGCACCTCCCCCACCCTGGCCCCGATCGGGTTCATGTGCTCAGGCGGAAACGCCGAGACGTAGACGAGGGCGCACACGAGCGCCGGAGCGGGAGCACGCCCTGCCTCTTCCTCGGGAGCACGCCCTGCCTCTTCCTCGGGAGCAAGGCAGATGCGCACATCGTCGTGCCAAGGGCGATGGCCGCTTCACGAGCGTTGTGGGAACGGAAGCGGGCATACATGGCCCCTACCCCTGATGGCAAAAGCTCGAAGTGCACGTTGGGGGGGCGTCCGGGTCAGAGCTTCGCCAATAGAGCTAGCCGGGGCGAGGAAGCCGTTCGGGGGGTCGAGGAAGACAACCGCGAGGCATCGGACAGCATCCATGTCATCCGGGGGCATGTAGACTCCTCGAGGTCCGGGCGGACCGAGTCAGCGGGCAGCGTGGCCAGGGACTCCGCTGAGCCAGCCTCGGAGGAGGCAAGCTCGGGGTCGGAGGCCGCCACGCCGTTGACTGCGGCAGGGGAAGCAACACCGACGGGGCTTCCGCCGCCCTCCTCTCTCGCCCTGTCCGCCGTGCGCGTAGCAAGGCGTTCGTCTGGGCGGCACGGGCCAAGCTCTCTTGTGATCGGTGGCCGTGGCGTCGCTTGCTGTCCGCCTCGACGGCTAGCAGTGCCGCCGCCTGCTCCTGATCTAGAAGCGCGGTCGCACCTGAAGCCGCTCTGCTGCAACCGGCCAACGTGGGGAACGTGGCCCCGAGCGGCCTGTGCCGGAAGCCCGCAGCGGGAGCAGGTCGACAAGACCGCTTGCTTCTGCTTCTCTTATTTTCTGTATGTATTTTGTTTCCATTTTTGTTCAGTTCTTCCCCCTTCTAATGCACAAAATTTTGCAGGTTCAAAACATGTCGGTCCTTTTTGCCCCATTGCTGGCCGGCTGGTCCGCTCCTCGTGCTGGTCCTTGCGCTCTTCTTCTATGGTGATCCGCAAGGCTGACCGTTGTCCTGCTTGCCGTCTCACGCGTCACGCGTGCCTTCATCTGCTTCGTCGATTTGGCTGCCGGCGCCAGCTCTGTTCGCAGTGGCCGCGGTAGGCCACCAGCTCCTGGCTGACCAAGATTCCAGCTTCCCGCTGAAGACGTAATGACCTAGCCAACCAGCATTCCAAGCAGCATTCTATGCACAAGTTATGTAGGCTGGAGCTCCTATGTCAATAAGAGCATTTTTATTCTCTTCATATTGCCTGAAATATGCAATACTTTGCTCAGGAAAAGCATGAACCTGATCAGTGAAGTGATAGGGTAAGTAAGCCTATAGAAGCCGTTATTAGCCACATGTTTATTCTTCGAGTCTTTCCCAAATGTATGTTATTTACGTCTTCTTCTCATTATATGTTAGGTTGAACTTGCAAAAATATAATTCAGATGAATTTAAATCTTGGAATGCTGCTTATGAAAGTGAATTTTTGGAGTAACTATTATAAATTTTAGTTGCAGGTTTACCAAGAAAAAACTACAGCGAGTAATCGTAAGACATACTTTTAATCCAGGACCAGGAGGTGTATTTATACAGTATGATATACCTCACCAGTTTGTTCATAATTTCCTCTAGAAGGATTATTAGCGAATCAGAATTGCCGGTACTGTAGTACCTGATATGTCCAGTGAATTTCATGTTTTGTGAATCCAGATCAAGCATAATGCTTTCAAGGGATGCCAAAAAGTTGTCCTCAAAATCAAGTTTGTGATATAAATCCTGACATGCATCATTTTACACCGGCAACATTTTTTTTCTTAGATGACAAAAATTATATAAAGAACCTGCAACTTTGAATGCTTATCTTTGAACAGGTATGCCATATATATGTAGGCTAATACTATTTGTGTCATGCAAAATACACGTGTACTAGGCAAACAAAATTTTCTGATTTATCAGCGTTAACCTTTTATGCTAAGAGTCTGGAAGGTATATTTGGTGTCGTGAGATAGAAATTCAAGCACACTACATTGCTCTGGGCAATTTTTAAATCTTTGTGGGTCGACCATACATTTCTTTCAAGGAAGAGATGCAGGCGTAGCTGCCATTTTTATGGTCAGCACTGTATTAAAGCCGTTTTGTTCTCATTTTTTCCTCCCTTTCCTATAAGATTCTCCTAACTAGACCAGTTTGTTCTAATTTCCCATGATCAAATTGTCTTCACCATTTGGTGAAGGTAGTTGTTTACAACAATCATTGATATTAGAATCACATATACTTTCCGCCCTTTGGTTGGCTTACTGCTGTTGGTACATCTTAGAAAAAGAGTTGCTCTCTCAAATGGAATGCACAATAATTTTCCATGTGATACTTCATGTGCATTTATTCTGGTTTCAGTTCCTACTCTGCTGCATAATTCTGACCTGTTTGTTTAGATCATACAATAGTTTCCCGGAGTGTGCATTCAATAGAGTGTAAATATGTGTATACGTTCACAGCTTCTCTAGATACACTTATTTATTTCGCACATTTTCTCCATGTTGTACTAAGTTCTATTTTTTCCATGGTCTATCTGATGTATGATTCCTGCTGTCATGTACTCAAGCTGCCGTCATATGTTTCCAGGCCATATATTTTCCACATAACAATTGCTTATATATTGTGCTATGTTCTCTCTTGCTTACATTCACCTTCTACACCCCGTCTGTTCTTTGTTCGCAACAAGAAAAAAATTCCTGCAGACAGGTGCCGTCTATATATAGAGACCAGACATGAATGGTATGTTACACATGGTCCATGCATTAAGAAGATTTTTATGAGTGATGAACAAGATCCATACCTTCCAGTTTCTCTTCAAAGACTACTCAGTGCCGAGGAGACACTGCCCCTCAGCTCCTTACCACCCTTACAACAGACCTAGACGGCCACACCTACACCTCTCACTCGCTGCCAACACGACGAGCCCAAACAGTCACCACATCTCACATTCCTGAAGAAAGCAACAGGCTGACAGGAGTGGAGCCATCGATCCCCTCCGACAACGTTCCAGAGACTGATCACCTTCCCCTTGCCACGCACAGAGATCATCATCCTCTCTATGACGATGATCACTGATCCACGAGGAACCAGAAAGGAAGATAAACTCCTATCTTATCGTTGTACTTTACTGTCTGCTTTAGGCTAGGGCTTCCAAGAATGTATCTAGTGCCGAACTATCTACTTTCCAATGTATGAAGTTTAGAGTAGACCATCGCATGACATATGTAAGACAACCCCGCAAATTATGTATCTTCAAATCTACTTACATTCCCCTCTTTAATGCATACATATATTCGCCAATCTTCAAACGGTAGTACTATTTAACACTACAGCTAACTTGCAAGCATCGATGTCGGCACTTCCTAGTTCATTTCTCATATTACACAGAAAATCGGGCTCTTCAGAAACAAAAGTGAGCTTGTCTCTACCCACAATCAGGAAGATGAAGACCTGGAATTCCAAACCAGTTTGAATTCTGCTTTGACTTGCATACATCAGATGGGACCGAGGGACAGAGGAGACCACAGTAAAACAAGAACCCGGTCACCATACTAAAATTGTTTGTCCCGCTCTTCTAGCGTTGCAGTGTGGTGATCTTCTACATACTACGATCCACTATTTAATATGTGGATGTGGATCTATCGGCCAGTTACTGAACCCATACATCTAATACAACTATATACTTTATTGTAAATGTTTTATGTAAATACAATACATGTATAATTCCTAAAGATCTATACGATCTTTGATAAGAAGAATTTGAGGTGTTGATGTTTGCCTTGCCTGTCCATATCAGGTCTGACAAAGATCAACACCTCAAATTCCAAACCAGGCTGAACACTTTCCTGGACCCTTTTTTTTTTTGATTGAGCTGTTCCTGGGCCATGCTTTGACTTGGATACATCATGTACGCTCGAGGGACAGAGGAGACTGATGGAAACATCCACAAGGACCAACTAGCTTAAGCTTGAGCCACAGAGAGAGAGAGGATGACCATACCTTGATCTGTGGATGAGGAAGCCATACTTGAGCTTGGCCTTGATCCAGAAACACCTAGATAGAAAACCACCTAGAGATATTCAGGTGATAAGGATGAATCCTTCCCAGTGCTCCAGCGTCTGGCTTGATCAGTAGCCTTGGTAGGAGGATGAGAGGAGAGCTGCGAGAGCAGCAGCTGCACTATCAACCGTATCATCTCATCCCTTCTCCCTTTTCTTATAAATACACTGTGCACTGGGGGGACCCACCAGGTTGACATTCTTGCCATGTCCCTGATCAGGACATGGTCAGTTAGTGTGAACAAGGTTCAACATTTGTTGACCATATACACGATCAATATCCCAACATTCTCCCCCTTGATCGTAAAACATTAAACTTTATAAGTCCACTTTTCAACAAGGTAATGCATTAAGACGAAAAGATTTCAATGGCTAAAAGAGATGCCACTGAACCTAGTGACTATAATACATCACCTCATATCGAAATGAAACTCCTTAAACTTTATGAGCTCCATAAACTTTATTCTCATCATACATTACATTAATTTACATAATACTTTACATAAACATCATAAACATTACAGACTCATCCTTTTGATGAAACAGTACACCAAGACAATAGATTACAACAGTCAATTAAGTACTGCTGAACCAATTGGCTATGGTTCCCATCTTATCTCAGAATGAGCCTTTTGGGGAGATGGTGTTTCATTGGTCCCAACATTACCAGGATCAAAAGCTTTCAACCAAACCCATGCCGGCAACATGCACTTTAAAAACACTGGGTGGTAAGCCTTTCGTGAGCGGATCCGCTAACATCAACCTAGTACTTATGTACTTGACGTCAATTGTCTGATCCTGGATTCTATCTTTCACAACATGATACTTTATATCAATGTGTTTGGCAGCACCACTTGATTTGTTGTTACTCGAATAGATTACTGCGGGTTGATTATCGCAGTAAAGAGTGAGTGGCTTGGAAATGCTATCAATCACTCTGAGTCCCGGGATAAAATTCTTCAGCCATACTGCCTGCCCGGTAGCCTCATAACATGCCACAAATTCTGCCTGCATTGTTGACGATGCAGTGACAGTCTGTTTGGAGCTTTTCCATGAAATAGCTCCTTTTGCGAGGGTGAAAATATATCCTGAAGTGGATTTCTTAGTGTCAACACACCCCGCAAAATCAGCATCTGAATAACCCACCACTTCGAGGTTATCAGATTTCTTATACGTAAGCATGAGGCCTTTAGTTCCTTGCAAATAACGCAAGACCTTTTTAGCAGCCTTCCAGTGATCCAAACCTGGATTAGACTGATATCTGCCAAGCATCCCGGTCACGAATGCTAAATCAGGGCGAGTGCACACTTGTGCATACATAATGCTTCCAACAATGGATGCATAAGGAATTGACTTCATCTGCGCAGATTCATAATCATTTCTAGGACACTGAAATGTCCCAAATTTATCGCCCTTAACAATAGGAGCAGGCGAGGCTGAGCACTTATTCATGTTGTACTTTTTCAGTACCTTCTCAATATATGCTCTCTGACATAGCCCCAAGATCCCTCTGGATCTATCTCGGTGAATTTCAATTCCTAAGACATAAGCCGCTTCACCGAGATCCTTCATATCAAAACTAGAGGATAGGAACCTCTTAGTTTCCAGCAACATATTTTTATCACTGCTGGCTAGAAGTATGTCATCAACATACAGTATCAGGAAGATAAACTTACTCCCCCTGAACTTAACATAAACACAATTGTCCACTTTATTCTCTTCAAAACCAAATTTCCTTATGACTTGATCAAACTTAAAGTACCACTGTCGTGATGCTTGCTTCAAGCCATAGATGGATTTCTTAAGATGACATCCCAAATGTTCTTTTCCTTCCACAACAAAACCTTCCGGTTGTGCCATGAGAACATCCTCATATAAGTCTCCATTTAGGAATGCTGTTTTAACATCCATCTGATGCAGCTCTAAATCATAATGAGCCACAAGTGCCATTACAATTCTGAAGGAATCTTTAGAAGAGACAGGTGAAAAAGTCTCATTATAATCAATCCCTTCTCTTTGAGTAAAACCTTTTGCCACCAATCTTGCCTTGAACCTTTCGATATCACCCTTGGAGTTACGTTTGGTCTTATAGACCCATTTACATCCAACAACTTTAGCTCCTTTAGGGATTTCTACTAAGTCCCATACTTCGTTAGTGCTCATGGACTTCATTTCATCTTTCATAGCATTAAGCCATTCAGACGAAAATTCGCTTTGCATGGCTTCTTTAAATGAGGTAGGATCATTATTCAACATTGATTCATTCATATCCTCACTCATATAGGTGACATAATCATCAGGAATAGCAGACTTCCTAGTCCGTTGTGACCTTCTGAGAGGTTCATTATTTGGCACTTCATCAATAATTTGAGGCTGCTGAACGTCTTCAACAATAACATCATCAGGTGTGACATCTGAAATAGCCACAGGACTTTCAGCAGGAGTTGCTCTAATATCCCTCTCAACAGGAGGTGCAACTTCAGTAGACACCGGGAAAACTGGTTCTTGAATTATTGGAACTGGGAAAAATTCCCGGCTTTCTTCCAATATTATTTCCCGAGGTGTCATACTCCCCTTCATCATTTCATTTTCCAAGAACACAGCGTGTCTTGTTTCAACAAACTTTGTTACTTGATTTGGACAATAGAACCGATATGCTTTAGATTTATCAGGATAACCAATAAAATGGCAACTGACTGTCTTGGGGTCTAACTTTCCCATAACCGGATTAAAAATCCTTGCTTCAGCAGGACAGCCCCATACATGAAAATAATTCACAGTCGGTTTTCTCCCAGTCCATAATTCATACGGTGTTTTAGGCACCGATTTACTGGGAACCCTGTTAAGGATATGTGCCGCTGTCTTAAGGGCTTCCATCCATAAATTCACCGGCATAGTGGAGTGGCTCAACATACTCCGCACCATATCCATGAGAGTGCGGTTTCTTCTTTCAGCCACCCCATTTTGTTGGGGTTCGCCCGGCGCTGAGTATTGGGCCATAATACCATTTTCCTGTAAGAATTTTGCAAATGGTCCAGGAATTTGGCCATAAGAAGTGTGTCTGCCGTAGTATTCACCACCACGATCAGATCTCACAACCTTAATCTTTTTGTCACACTGATTTTCAACCTCAGCTTTGAAAATCTTAAACTTGTCCAATGCCTCTGATCTTTCCTTAATGGGATAAATATATCCATAACAGGAGAAATCATCGGTGAATGTAATAAATGAATTAAAACCATCCACCGTCTTGACATTAAACGGACCACATATATCCGTATGGATTATTTCCAAAACTCCCGTGCTTCGGTTTGCACCTTTCTTAATTTTCTTGGCATATTTTCCTTTGATGCAATCAATACAATGATCGATATCCGCATCCGTAAAATCAAGGGAAGGAAGAACTTGATCTTTAATGAGACGCTCAATTCTCCCCCTCGAAATGTGGCCTAAACGATAGTGCCATAATTTCGAAGAAGTCTCATTATCATTATGCTTGCGTTTGGTACTGACATTCATATTTGAGGTAGAACCCACATTATTTATATCATCACAAAGGGAAATAACATAAAGCTTATCTTGCCGGAAGGCAAGACCAACATTATTATTGTCATACATAATTATACAACGCTTGTTCCCAAAGTGACATTCATAAGCATCATCATCTAGGCATGAAACGGAAATTAAATTCCGTTTCATCGAGGGTACATATAAAACATTATTCAACCTAAGCTTGAAGCCCGTATGGAACGTAAGAGTAAGATCTCCAAGTGCTTCAGCATCAGTCTCAACACCATTAGCAACTCTAATGGTTCTTTCCCCTCTTTTTAGGGTCCTCCTCATATTGAATCCCTGCAACGAATTTGCAATATGAATTGTTGCTCCTGAATCAATCCACCATGTATTGGTGGCATAATTAACATAAAGGGATTCCTCAACAAAAGTAATAACATCAGTACCTCTATCTTGAAGCCATTTCTTAAAGGCAAAACAATTCTTTCGAATATGCCCAAGTCTTCCACAATGGCGACAAGCATTAGGATCTTTTGCTTCTCCATCAGTCGCCTTTTCAGGCTTCTTTTGGTGAGAGCCCTTTGAAGATTGGCCTTTATCTTTAAACTGATTAGGCTTAGGCTTCATATATTCATTCACAAATTTCTTATACCTCTTCTTTTGTGAATGCTTGACCTGATTAATGTGGTCAATTCTTTCAGCCTTAAGCCTTTCTTCCTCTTGCACACATCGCGCCATCATTTCATCAATCTCCCATTTCACATCCATTGCATTATAATTGATCATAAATGGAGAGAATTCAGGAGGCAAAGATGACATAATAAAATGGACAAGGAAACCATTAGAAATTTCCATTTCCATAGTCTTAAGTTTGGCAGCCATGTTGCATTTCTTCATAATATGCTCTCGAAGGCTTCCAGTGGGATCATATTTTTCATCAATCAGCCTTCTAATAAGACTTGTTGCATAAACTTTAGAAGACCCTTTGAACTGATGTTCAATTTTCGCAAAGTACCCTTTAGCTGTCTCACAGTCAGGAAGGGCTCCCCTCATACTTTGTGTAATGGAGCCCTTTATCATCATAAGGCACTTGCGATTAGAGTCATCCCACTTAGCCTTGATAACATCATATTCCTTCTTGAGGCCCTCATAATTTTCAACATTCTCTTTAGGTGCCTCAGGAGGATCATTAAGGAGAGCATAATCAATATTCAGTAAGGCCATCGTTATTTCAAGCTTCTCCTTCCATGTAGCATAGTTGCTACCATTAAGTTGTTCTATGCCATTAAGCATCCCAGTAATATGAGAGACATTAGGTGCTGCAAAAAGAATTCAAAAATTGCCTTAGTAAGCAGCATCATCATTATCAAACTTTATTGATCAAATTCAAATCAGCTTTGGCCAGAAATGAATATGAACAACAAAATTTTGTGAACAGATATTCGTCAATTAGCTTTGGCCAAATTGACAAATAAAAGCCACACATTAATAATCCTCATCATTAATTTTCTTCCATTAACCTGATTCACATCAGCTTTGGCCAGAAGTGAAACAAGCTAATAAAAGATCTTTGTGGTTTAAATGCCCGTCAATCAACTTTGGTCAGAATGACAAAGCATAAAACCACACTTTATTTGAGGATTCATTAAACTTTATTTTGCAGCGGAAAACATCATAACATAATCATCATAATAAACATCATAATAAAGCATGACTAATAAATTAGCATGCTAAAGCATTTAAAACAACTAACGTAAAACATATCAACTAATAACAGAAATAAAACATAACTAAAATAAAAAACAGGCCCAAAACATTAATTTGGCTGAAACTGGGCCAAAAACGGCCCAGCCTAGCCCACAGAACTAGGCCCCTAATGCCCCCTTTTTTTTTTTTTCAGCCCGAGAAATAAAAGGATTTTTATTCGGCCAGTACTGGGCTAAAAATAGCCCAGCCCGGTCCACCGTGCCAGGGGAAACAGGAGCCGTTGGATTCGCATCCAACGGCCGAGCTCGCGCGCGCGCGTGGGACAAAATCCACCGCGTCGCACCGCTTCGCCGCCGCCCCCCCCCCCGGGGAAAACCCTAGCCCCAATCCCCTTCTCCTCTCTGCCTCCTCCCGCGACCCACGCGCAGCCGAGGAGACGACAGCGGCGCCGAGCGCCACACACGGAGGAGAGGAAACGGCGACGTCCAGGCCCCCTCGCCGGAGCTGCGTGCGGCTTTGGCTAGCGCGCACCTCCGTCGAGCGGCGCTGGGCGGCGCCCTGTGCAGACGACGGCGCGCGAGCGGGCGTCCCCGCAACGGCGACGACGTTCAACACCGGCCCGGTACCGCGGTGACTCTCCACGGCGACGAGCGCGCGAGGAAACATCACCACGGCCCGGCGCAGTGGGCGACGTGGATACTCGGGGCCGAGCCCGAGCTCCTCTGCCTTCATTAGAAGATGGCTTCAACGCCGCCGTGGCCAGCGACGGCGAAGAGACCCGTAAGGTATTGTCCACTGCCCTTAAGGAACATTAGCTTTAGGGTTCATCAAAAATTGGGGATTTTGGATGAACTAGGGCTCCGAAAATTGGGGATTTTAACAGTGATATTGCTCCCCTTTCAATCTCTTGCTTAATTGAACCCAAAATCATCACATCAGAGGGGATTCGTTAGAGATTTAGGAGTCTAGGGTTTCCAGAAATTGGGGAAATCACATGAGACATGTTCTGTTCCATCAATCCCCATCATAAGCAGTTAAATTTGAAACCCTAGGCCTCTAACAACATCATTAGGGCTTGATCTTTAGAGGGGAAAAAGGGCACAACTTTAGAACAGGGCCTAAACATTAAACTTTAGTAGGAACCTAACAGATCAAACATGATCTTGAGCTTGATGAGCTCAAGCTTATAGCTAGGAGCTCTGATACCAATGATGGAAACATCCACAAGGACCAACTAGCTTAAGCTTGAGCCACAGAGAGAGAGAGGATGACCATACCTTGATCTGTGGATGAGGAAGCCATACTTGAGCTTGGCCTTGATCCAGAAACACCTAGATAGAAAACCACCTAGAGATATTCAGGTGATAAGGATGAATCCTTCCCAGTGCTCCAGCGTCTGGCTTGATCAGTAGCCTTGGTAGGAGGATGAGAGGAGAGCTGCGAGAGCAGCAGCTGCACTATCAACCGTATCATCTCATCCCTTCTCCCTTTTCTTATAAATACACTGTGCACTGGGGGGACCCACCAGGTTGACATTCTTGCCATGTCCCTGATCAGGACATGGTCAGTTAGTGTGAACAAGGTTCAACATTTGTTGACCATATACACGATCAATATCCCAACAGAGACCACAGTGAAACAACAGAACTCGGTCAATGTGGGCCGTAGGTTCAACCGAACTCTGATCGGATCAGAGAGTTAGACCCAACCAACAGGAACCATGATAGTTTATGCTGGTGTAGACCAGGGGCACATGGCAGGTTGCCGCAGGTCGAAGCCAGAGACCACCAGAGTCTCATACTCACATGCATGATGTACCTATGTCTCATGGGCTCATGGCCACGGCCAGACCTCCTTTCATTTTTTCCAGCAGTTGCGGTGGGAACCACTACACTCAAACACGGCAATCAGCCAGATCAGCCACTTCCCTCAGCTTTCTCCCATCTTGTTATAAACTGGCCACTACTAGTGCTAGCTACAGCTAGACCCATCTGTCTCTTCTTGGCCTCCTCCACACTCCACACCCTTGGCTAGCTTCCTTGGTGCTGGAGAGCAAGATGGGTCGGGGGGCTCAGCCGTCTGCATCGCTCCTGCTCTTCTCTCTGGGGTTCGTGCTCCTCTGCTTCACCTCAGGTAAGCTCACTGCACTGCCTCCTCCGATCATGTGATCTATACCACTGTTTTTTCAGTAGGTTGATTTATTTTCTGCCTCTAGTGTGCTCTGATGGTTTTGTCCGGTAGAAAGTGTCCAATTGTTCTGCTGCTAAAGGAAACCTTTTTCTGCAGTTTTCTTTTTTTGTTTTGTTTCTTGTGAGCTCTGAATCGCACTTTAATTTCCGGCACATTTGTCCTCATGTTATGGTAGCTGATTCGCACTGAATGTGGTTCATGTCATGACTAGTAGTATTCTGCACTGCATTGCTTCTCTGGAGAGGAATTCACAGATTAAGCTCCACTAATTCAGGGGATGAACGGCCAGAACCCAGTTATAAACTGTAGTACATCATCCGTTGTCAAGATCAAATTAGATGTTCTTGATTTATCTGTTGCTGATCCGCACTTGTTTGCTACTATCTGAATCGGTACCTTGCTTAGAAGCCACGCATAAACTTGTCTGAAACTGCATCTCTGTTTTTTTTTTCTGTAGGAACCATCGTTCGGCCGGCCGAGGCACAGGTAACTTTAAATTCGTCTCATCTCCTTCTTCTTCTTCTTCTTCTTCCTGCCGTGATCGTGGTGACGAGCATCTTTGTGATGATGATCCTACTCCAGTCGCTGGCGACGCAGAAGACGTGGTGCGTGGCGAAGCCCTCTGCGGACGCCAAGGCGCTGCAGGTGAACATCAACTACGTGTGCGCCAACGTGAGCTGCAGCGTGATCCAGCCGGGTGGCCCCTGCTACAAGCCCGACAACCTGTTCTCCCACGCCTCCGTCGCCATGAACCTCTACTACGCCTACAACGGCAGGCACTCCTGGAACTGCTACTTCGGCGACTCGGCTGTCATCGTGCAGTCCGACCCCAGTAAGCCCCGCCTACCCTCCTGCACAGATCTCTGAAACTGCAACCTCTTCTCAAGAATGTGCGGTTCTGACAAATGTTTTCTGAATCTCGTTTTGCAGGTTACGGTTCCTGCACTTACTACTGATTCTCTTCACCGGGGTGGAGATGAGGCCGTTTGTCGGCGCGATTAATATATTCTTCATTGGTACTCAGTAGTATGTTTAATTGGTCGAGGAGCAGCATATTGGTGTGAGCTAACTGCTCCAGCATCATCGTTGATTGGTTGTTGGAGCAGCGTATTAGTATTGTGAGCCAACTGTTGGTCCGAGTTGAATGTTGTTTGAGATGTCCATTCATTCGTCTCTCTCCAGTGGGAACTTGTTAATCCATGTGTGCCCTACTATAATTAGTAAGCAATGACTGATTGATTGCATGTGTGTTGCAGCTTGTGGATTTACTAGTTTGTAAAATGGTTCTGAATCACGGGTAGATTGCTGGTTACAAAGTGATGATGCCAGATGTGGCCATGTGGGCACTAGGGTTCGAGACATTTATTTATTATTAATCGCTTCTTTTTATGCGAAACTTGTGTGTGTGACGTTTTGTATCGGATCTGTGTCCGACGAGTGATCCAGCCAACAGATGGTTAGTAGACATTTGAATTAATTTTGGCTTCCAAGGAATTGCATGTTACTGTATAGCACAGAAGGTTTGTCTTACTTCTTGACATTAGTACATCTGACCAACATTAGGTCTCATAGTTCTGAAGTATAATGTGGCAGTGCCCTTTGTGTTTACTTTCTGTATCTGGAAGACAGTGAAATAGCAATTAAGCAAAATGTTGCATGGAATAGCCTAGAGACTTTGCAATGCAGAGTTAGATCTAGAGTTATCATGCGCCAGAGTTAGATTGTAGTCATTTACCTTACCTCTTTGTATACTGCATAATATGAGTACTGACATGGTGGTAACTCATGTCATCACTCTGCATACATGAACCAAAAGCATCTGTTGAGGTTTAAAAAGTTGAGGAAAGAACCTGATGAGGTGGATCAACTTTCTTCTTTCTTAACGAAGAAACAAAGTTGAGACCTGAAACGTCCTGCACTTGGCCTACACTCCAAAATTTCATTTATGTAGGCTGTGATATTTAGAGATGGGACCTATTTGAATCTTAAGGAGGTTTTTGAGAGCCTGGACTTGACTAGGTAACTGAAATCCTATATCTGATGGTGCTCTTGTTTATCTTTTCATCACCTCATTCAAAGTAACCTGTTTTACTTACCTGCTAGGTATAGGTATGACCTCAATGTTGATCTCTTCGATGTGCATGTTGATAAGAGTACATTTCACCGTTTTGACAAGCTCAATCTGAAATATAATCCATGTGGCCAATCTCACCTCAGAGAGATGTTTCTTAAGCACGACAACCTTGTTCAAGGTGGATATTCATTGTCTTTTTTCCTAAACATTACACAAGTCATTGTCATTCCATCTCTATTTGTTGTCATTTCTCTTATTTCAGCTACTACAAAACTGTTAATTTGTATGCTGCATTAGAATTACTGTGAACATAGACTCTGTATGGACAATTTTTAAAACTAATTATCCTTTTTTATAACTAGGCCACTTTCTCGCTGAATTGACAAAAGAAGCGTTTGCTGACCTTGAAGCAAAGCAAATATCAGGTGCCTTCCTCTTTCTTTTTTTCCTGATTTTGTCAAGTGTTAGAAGTAATTATTTCCATATTTTGTTTAATGGGAAACTCATACGGTTCTGGCTAATGGCTCATACTCTAATAATTTTCATCAGATGGCTGAGTATCTAATATCTATTTACGGGAGAAATAAAAGTGACTGGGATCTGATGACAAGTTGGACAGTGAATAATGAATTGTGGAGCAGACAACGTTGTTTGGTTAATTCAGGTAATGCTCTCTCTTATCCTCTTGACAAGTTCAATCTGAATAATGAAGGATTGAACAACACTTTTGATGATTAATACAATCCTTTCCCCCAAAAAAAACAAAAAAAATTCTCTAGATCATGTTCAGGACCTCGAAAGCTAGTAATCTTTCAAATGGACATGGCTGTCCATACCTGTGAAGATGTTTTTTTTTTTCTTTTTGACAAAACCTGTGAAGATGTTCTGAATTTGAGCGAACAATGCATCATCAGCTATGGCACTTCAAGTACTGTGTTCAAATATTTAATTCCTCTGTTCCAAAATATAGGACGTTGTAGCAAGCGGCCTCTACAGCCAACGTAAACAGTGGCCTCGGTGGATTTGAGACAGTCGGTAGCATACATTAGAGAACCTACTCTTCTATGATTGCATGGAAACCTACCCTCATGGCTTCTCACTCACTCCACATGGAAACCTACTCTTCTGTGATTACATGGAACAAATCACATTTTACTCACGCTACCTATTTTCATGCATTTATTTTTCTCATCTATGATCAACTTCAAATCCATCAAAGAACGTGAAACTCGACTGGGGCAAAAGACTGAAGATTCAATTAAATCAGCACTATGGTCAAAGCTGACAAAGAATATCCATGTCCCATTTACACTAGCTTGTTACATTAGAAGACATATCGGTAGATCAATACGGCATTCCGGGAAGTTTAGTGAGATTGGTGAAGTTCTCCGTTCAGTTGCTATGTACATGGTTGAGCTCTTGGGTAATAATCAAATTATCTGCAGCATTTGCTAATACGATTCAGTCGGGCCTCCCCGTCAATGTCAAGTTCGTTTCATGCTTAGGCACTCTTTGTGTCTTGATGAACTTGTCTGGCGGTAGCACAAGACCTTTTCCATAGGCTGCTAACAGAAGAGCCTCTGCTCGTCCTGCATCAAAGCCAATACATCGGTTAAACTATCTAAGAAAAAAACATCATAACCTACTATTTTAGAGGGTCGCTTAACTAATGGATTAAGTTAATGATGCTAATCAAAACATGATTAGCTCGACCATATGGGTGTAAATATATTCGCGAGGTACGTGACATCTTGATTCACTGCAAAGCACAAGCTAATACATAAGCTGCACACACAGCAAAGCAGAACATAAGTCATTGGTTTTGCCTTACCGTTGCACCATGCAAGCCAGTCAGGTAATACACACAAAGGTCATCGTTTGTACCACATGTTTATTCAAGCGTTTATGCCTCCAACTGATCAGCTCGAGCTAGAAAGAAGTCTTGCACATAGATTGTTGGGACGAAATAATACATCTCCTTTACGAAGTGAGCCAAAAAGACACTTTATTCGAGCGTTTATGCCTCCAACTGATCAGCTCAAGCTAGAAAGAAGTCTTGCACATAGATTGTTGTGACGAAATAATACATCTACACTATGAAGTGAGCAAAAAAGACTCCGAGCTACAGGCAGTTACTTATAGTTGCGACTTGCAAAGTCGTAAGATGCGTACCATGATGTTTCTTCAACTTCAGGGACGGAGCCTTATCCGGGAACAGGATTGTAGCAGCTTGTCTGCTATCATCCTGATAGACATAGAAGGATCATATGATAAGTATTAATATGGTACTACCTCCGATCCGAATTAATGGTCGGAGGGCTAGCCAAAGTTTTGTCTAAGCCTTGGCTAGCCCTCCGACCATTAATTCGGATCGGAGGGAGTACTAAATTTGAGCTTAGGGTTCAAGAAACGAATGGACGTTTCTGTTATGTTGGATATATAATTAGTAGAACAACACAAGATCTAGAAAAAAAATATTAAGATGATGAGAGGCAAATGTTTTAGGGCAAAATGAAATGCCATCTTTGTATTACCATTGCAGCAACCAATTGGCTGAACTCAAATTTGATTCATTACTGCCTTTAACTTGGATCATAGCACCCCTGATCTAATCCAATGACATCTTAAGTCTAAAACTATTCCAACCCGGACGTTTCCACTCTAAACAGTTAAAAATCAATTGAACCGGTTCATTTGTGGACTATATTGAGAGAAGTCTATGGGGTGCAATTGTGGGAACAAATAAGTGTAAGCCCACCAACCCAAGTTTGAGGACTCCCCCAGGGAATATTCAGGCTTCCCACCAGATCTCCTTTTTTTCATTTGCAATTTGCATTCACTCAGTGGATAGTTATTCCATTACCAAGCTTACTTATACTTGTCTTATTTCTATTAACTATACATTTTAGTACACAATCTTACTGATAATCAAAATGGCACCAGTAGGGCATCTTTATTCAAATGCCAGCATCAACCCTAAGTTTGTATCAACAAATAGCTAATTTTACCAGTATCTTTGTAAATGAGAGGCATATATAACAAGAGTTACAAACCTTTGGTGTTTCACTTCGAGTTAGCCCAAAGTAAGCTTTCCAAGTCTGTGATGCGACCGGCACAACAGAAAACCCAGATGCCACTAGAGAGGCAATCCACAAGCCATACGAAAAGCCTGTACTCCACCATCCCTGTATACCATTAAAGAAAAGGAAAAAGTCACTAACAAACCAAGATTATTGACAGAACTTACACTATACCACATGTTTCACATGAAATTTAAATTACAAACTATGTTTGAACTAGATCATATCTTCAACTTGTGTGTGAAACATTTTCAGAAATAGGTGATCTCAAGACTGCCAGAAAGCTAATTCTATTGCCAACGGTGTATTGCACAACGTGACACCAGGATAGTAATAAGTTGCAAGAGAGCAGTGTAATCCTAAACTACTCTTATTGCAGGCACTATCCAAAGCCATAAGATCTCTAAAAAGTTATGCACAAAACAACATTACACAATAATCTTGATGCAAATGTTTCTAGTGACTGGCTAAATGCTATTCGAGAGAAAGCAAGAAGCAGACCAGTTTCCCGTCGGTTGGAAATGGACTTGATTTCTCAATATACGCCGTAGTTCCTGCAAGATGACAAAGGCACCAGAGATGATGGTCAGACACCAGCAACTGTTACTGACCATAACGGCCTTGTGCACTACCCCAGATAGGAGTGAACAACTACAGTACAATCATGTGACATACATACCGGGAGGCGCATCAAGGCCACGGAGAAGCTGGATGATGGCCTTTGTGTCTAGACGCTTCCGGGTGAACTCCGACACCATTATGCGCACGAATGGGTTATCAAACACCTACATAATGTGAAAATGTGACCGATCTGATTAAGCGTGTCGATACGAAACGAGTTCAGATCCGGCGTAACTGTCCGAGCCTCACCTGAGAGGAGCCGTCGGGCGAGAGGACAGCGATGGCGCCGCCGGTGTCGGGATCAATCCCAAGCGCCCAGCCGGTGGGTGTGGGGGTGGCCTCGCCGTCGTCGGACGGGAGTAGGGAGAGGGAGGCGAGCCAGGGGTCCGCAGCCGCCACGTCCGCTAGGAGCTTGGCCCGGGCCCTGGAGCGGGACTTGGCGGGCAGCGCCGCGGCCGGAGGGGCTAACACGCGGCAGCGGCAGCGGCGAGAGCGGAAGGGCGGAGAGAAGAAGGCGGCGGCCGCGTCCCAGTGCAAGGTGGAGCGGCGGACGGCGGTCGAGCGGAGGGCGTTCATGGGGTAGTCGGCGTTATAGGTGGCTGGGCGCGGCGGCGGCGGCGGCGGCCGTTGCAGCGGCGGCAGCTGCACCTGCCATAATTCGAAAAAACGGAGGGGGAATGGGAGGGGAGGGTTTTGGGTTGTTCCTCCCGGCGGATAAGGCGTCAGCGCGAGAAAATTGCACACAAAGCAAAGTTGCACAGAACACAGAAATCAAACCATTTTTGCAGCTAGCCCCAGTTTTTCGTCTAATAAGTTGCAGCTAGCCCAAAACATTGATTCAGTAGCTTAATAAGTATCTGACTATACATTATTTCTATACCGTATATACCACCGATTAGCAGCTTAATAAGTATCTGACAGAACAGAGACGAGCTACATGTAGCACGATACTCGAAAGAAATTTATATTTATATTTTTATTTCGTTTTAAAAGATCGAAAAGAACTCCCACATGGTGATACGAATAAAATTTCAAAATATTCATTATATTTTGGTCTAGCCAAAAAGAACAAATTTACCGACAGTAAAAATGCACATGTTAAATAAAATCTTGGCACGTTTATCATTTTTATGTAGCATAAAATAATATGTATTTAGACTTAAAAATTTATACAGTTGTAGATCTCGAATTTATCTACATTTGCGATTTCTTTTTGGGCCCATTTGATTTAAAGGAATTTCATAGGATTTTTTAAGAAAAGAATCCTATAGGAAAATTTTCCTTTAGAGTTTGTTTGATTCATAGGATTGTACCCTATAGGAAATCAAAGGAGCCCTTTCTATTTTTTGAAACACAAAGGAGCAGATTCTATATATTTTTCAAACCAAGCTATATAGTTCGGCCTCCAAAACGCGGTACTCGTACCATACTCCACTTTAGGGTATGTTGTATTTTTAAAAAGTTGTCATGTAATTAAAGTATACAGTATAAAATACGGTATAATGGTCATGGTCCCGTATGTCAGATACTTGTTAAGCTCCTAAATCAATGCTTTGGGCTAGCTGCAACTTATTAGACAAAGAACTGAGGCTAGCTGCAAAAGAGGTTTGATTTTTGTGTTCTGTGCAACTTTACCACCAAATTATGGTGTTGTGTGCAATTTTCTCCATCAACGCAGACGGGACAGAAGCTCTGCTGGCGTTTTTTTTTTCCTACAGAAAAAATGCTAGTTGTTGCCTATATGAGAATCAATCAAAAACAAAAAAATACAATTGGCCGAGTTCTGTAACCCAATTCCAATTATGCTCAAGTTTTCACTCATTAGAAAAGAAAGAATTGTTCATTAGAAAATAAATCACTTATCTTACAAAAGTTATTTCAGCCAAATTTGATAAAATGCGAACATATTATAATAACTTAAAATCTAAGAGTATGCCTCATACTGAAAATGTGGATGGCATCCCATACCTACTCCCAGGCCCTGAAGATGGTGATCTTTTTTTTTTTTGCCGACCTCGCCTCATTTATTTTCTTTAAAATAGTGAACCTCTCATTCAATTAGAAGAGTAGAGTTGTGTACATGAAATTGGGCAACAAGAAAAAAAACTGTCACGGTAAAAATGGGCTAATTCTCTACCAAAGAAGCTAGGGTTATTCGATCGCATATGTTAAAAATACCACTACAAAAAACAACTTAAGGAAAATGTCACTGTAAATAAGGGTTGATTCAATACTCACTAGTAACATATTTCGAACTATTCAAGTGTTATCAATGGCATTTTTTCTATTAAAATAAAAATGACATTATTTGGTAGCTACATATATGAAGCTGACCCAAGTAGCAACCATCACATTAGAGGTTGGAGGTGGAGGAACCTCCTCACTTCCCCTCCCAGGTCATCTTTTGAACGGGAAGAGGGGCCCCGAAGGACCCCATGAGCATCATCCATTAACCTGTCGGTGGAGTACATTTACAAAGAGAGTCTTGCCTAAAAAAGAAATGGCAAAAAGACCCTGGACTTCCACAGCAGGGACCCTGGCGGAAAAAATAAAAAGCAATCAGGTCTAGACAGCCCCCTCGCTCCTGCTCCACCGCTGCTCCGACGCAGTCATCGACGGCGATCAACCGCAGCGACTCCGGGGATGAGACCACTTGGAGAACTACAGCGGGAGACAACCGCTTCGACGATGTGAGGCCTCCTAAATGGCACTTGGCCTGGAGGTTGAAGATGATCTTCTGCCAGCCCTGAGCCAGCAATGAAGATGGGAGAGGCTGCCTTCCAGCCATCAAATTCAGCAGCTCCTCGGCCATGACTACACGAGTGAAAGTTGTTGAGAGGACTCTCCCTTGAAGCTTGCAGGATGCAGCAGCAGAAACAACACCCGGATGATCCCGGCATTGGAGAAGAATATCCGCATCCTAGGCACCTTGAAGATGCAATTCCCGCTGAGCAAAAGCAACAGGAACAGCTCGACCTTCCTCGATCTCCTCCAATTCACCACGACTAGAAGGAAGAAGAGGGGAAAGAAGACCCGCTTCTGCAACCAGAGCCCAAGAAAAATCAATCCCCCGACGCAGATCAAGGTATTGATCATCGATCTTATTGACGGAGGAAACGGCATCAGCTCCTCACACCCTCGTCTCCAACCTCTGGAGCACGGCAAGCAGGAGCATCAACATCGTAGACCAGCGGCAACGGCTCGGGCGCAGCCACCAGCACCACCTCCTCGGCATAGCGCCAGACTTCACGAAGACAACCAAAGCCAGCAGAAACCTAGTACTACTACCTATACTACAGTTGTACAGAGAGGGCCGGCTCCCTATTTCATCCCAGCACCAGCCGGCGTAGGCGCCGACGGCGAGGGTGGGCGGATCTAGCGGGGCACTTCGACTGACTCTCAAAGCCTCTAGGGAGAGGAGGGGAAATCCTTCCTCTGTATTCTCCCCCTACCAGATCATGGGAGAAGGCATACGATAAACCCTAGCGCACTCCAAGATCAGGTAGATCCAAAAGTGGTTTTAAGGCAGCGTCTAAATTTTTCTAGAATTTTATGGTGCGCTGATTTGACAGATTCCCTATTAGCGCAACCGCTAAATTTTCTCTATTTGTGTATATGAACTCCATTTTAACTCTAGCTTCATATCATATGAATTCAAATGTTTGAATTTCTATCGCACACAATTCAACAACATTTAATTTCATAATTTTAACATTAAAACAAATTTGGCGCGCAACATTAACCAATATACGTCTCTGGTCATCTCAAATAGTTCATTATCATATCACATAGTTCATCATCTGATGAAACATCATCCAAAAAGCACATGAAAAGTTATTGTAGATTGTGTTCTATCAACTAGAGCAGGTGAATAAAAGATTAATACATTCTATATATGCAAATTAGATTTACTAAGTGAGAAAACATTGCAAGGTCTAGCACAAAGCAAGGATAGAGTAAATATGCAAGTAAATAAGAGCTAAATGAGAAGACAATGGATGTATGGATGTATCCCAAAGTCTAAGTTGTTGGCACAACTCTACATCTTTGTTGGAAAGACTAAGCAGGCTTGCCCCAAAGTCACCTAGACGGCTAGGCTTCGCCTTCTCTTGAGTTAAATTCACAAATCTCGCTCAATCACTCATGGTGGATCTAGAGGTGATCCCAGACCTTCACAAACCTATTTAGGTGGATCTACATGATGAAAGCTCTCAATCAAAGTCTAACTAGTTAAGAAGTGACAAATCTCCGAAAGTGATGATTAAGATCTCTATGCATGTACTTGATGTTGAACTAAGCTGAATTCATTCACATAGGTTACTACGAAGTGTCTTAATAGCTGAAAGTCCTACTCGTGCCTAAGGGGGGTGAGTCCCGTAGAGCAACTCTAGCAAAGCCCGTAAATAGGCCAACCCCATATAATTCCGGAGGCTTTACGGGTCGGGTCCGGTTTCGAGGCCCTAGCAGCACCCGTAAACGCGGCACGGGCTAAGAACGCGACTCTGGGGGCGAGAATCCCTCCCCCTCCCCCCGCCCCGCCAGCCGCTATATGTACTCAGGTCACGCCCCTTTCCAACTCTAGGCGCCTCCGCCGCAATCCCTCCTCCAGCTCGCGTAGCTCCGGCGAGCGATTCAGTACCCTCCCACTGCCCTCTTTCCGTGATGGAGCCCAACGGCAACCCCTTCGCCTCTCCCCTCCCCACACCACCGCCATCGAGCGAGGTCGTGCCTCACATCGACCAGCACAGCCTCGTCCACGGAGGCCTGACTGGCAACGACGTGGCCCCTCCGCCGCTCTAGGAGGGCCTGGACCCGGTCGCGGCCGGAGTTGTCCCCCCGCAGTCACCTGCGACGGTGATGCGGGCCCCCCTCGAGGACAGAGGCTCCGACGAAGAGGCTCCAGAGGAGCAGGGGCCCATGGAGACCGAGGAGGACCTCTTCCAATTCGGGATCCATAGGAGCCTCTGCCACGAGCGGACGCAGGCGACTCGGCGCCGTCGCTACCAGCGGCACGATGACGACTTCAACAAGCGCCAGCTGCAGCGTGCCCTCCGTGCGGACGAGGAGTTGCAGCAAAACAAGTAGGAGAGGGACGCCATTGCGACATCCCAATTCATGGAGCAGGCTTCCTCCTCCAGCTGCGAGTCCTCCCTCGACAACGATAACTCCAATTCCGACTGAAAACGACAGGCTGGGGGGAGAAGAACAAGCCCCGACGAAGATGACGACGCCGGGCATTTTGTCCCTAGTAGTGTAGGGTGCGGAGATGAAACCTAGTTCACCGCCGCTTATTATTATGTTTAATTAGCTCGTTTGTGTTGGATTCCCGTGGGGAATCGGACTTGTTCGTCCGTGTGTATTTCCGCGAGATAAACTTAATTTCGAATTCTCAGGTTTCGTTACGGTCTCTGCTATGATCCCCTCCACCACGAACTGAAAAAACAAAGAAAACGTAAATTGAAAAGGCGGATTTCAGTTCGCCATTTATGGGCATTGCTGCTCTTATATAGACAACCTGCGGGAAATAGTCGTTAGTCAAAGTTTCTCTCTTCGGTTGCACGGTTCACTGGCTTCAGAAGCGACTATAGCGATATTCAAATAAACAGCGGGATCTCTAAAGCCTCAAGGCGCACAATGAAAAGATATAATTTATGATATGCACCACAGAGCCAACTCTGTAACCATCTCCTCGTGATGCAACTTGAGACTCGGCGCTATCGAGATTTTAAATGCGCGGCCAAGAGCCGAACAAGAGAAGAAAAATGCAAAAACACCGAACCGAAAACCCAGTTACACTGGGCCAACTAGGCAGCTCACACACTAAAATATGCGCGAGTCTAGAACTCAAAACCGGTATCACAGAGGCCAAAGCCGGCAACACCGAACACAACAATCTAGACTTGATTTGTGTAACAATAGGAGCGGTTAGCCAACACTGAACATTGGAGGGAGCAGAAATGAAGTTGGAGGGGAAAATGGCTTAAAATGCTAATTAAAGCATGATTAGTAGAGAATTTATGAAGGAAATCAAATTATTGTGGGTGGCTTAGCCCCCTGCCCCCCTTCCTACATTCCTATTGCATTGGATTCTAAAGCACGATACTTAGGGCACCCCTCTTGGGCAATGTTCCCCAACTCCGAGTAGCCTTTCTCGGCAGCACCGGTTTCAACACTAAACATGCTACTTCCTCTAATCCATAAAAAATGTCGCTCACTCAGTACAAACTTTGTACTAATTTAGTATAAAATGAGCAGCACTTTTTACGAATGGGAGGCTAGAGCAGCTTGGCCCTATTAAGTTTCAGTCCTACGTCAATCTCTATACGTTGGGTGTCAAATCCGGTTACACAGAGAACCATGATAAAAACTGCGATTTGGGAGATTTTCTGAACGATATGCTAAAAATGGTTTGAGTCTTAACTGAGCAATCTTCAAGATTCATCCACCGGCTTGGTTGACTTGTCCCTTTTCATAGTAGGTCTTACCATATACTCCAGTGATTCTTGCAACCACCGTACATTAAAAAAAGTGATTCTTGCGGCCACAAAAACTACTTACTAATACTATCATCCTTTCACGGTTTCACCTTAACTTTTTTTAGGGGTCCACGTCCGATGGTTAAACCAACATTTCTTATACTAAACACATGTATACAACCAATAAACCATCATTGTTAATTCTTCATCACTAATCAAAACCCCCAATACCAGTGCTTTGATTAGAGAAGAAATCTGTGAAGTTTTACACATTGATACAAAGGCTTTATCGGACAAGTACCTTGGTCTTCTGGCTCTTGTAGGAGCTCTGTCGCACCCGGACTTCTAGAGGATACTCGCAGTTCCGTTGAACAGTACTGGATTGGATTACGGGGCTTACCGGCACCCGCATCTCTTACGAGTAGGCCAACACACGTATGTGTGACAACCAACCCCTATCTGTTCAGCGTCTACGTAAACCATCCCATAGAAATCAGGATACTACCATTGACGTACTTCATACCATACACACATGGTACGTCAACGACGTTGAACAAAATGATAACACAACAGATCTCTAGGACACAAAAGATGGAAATAAGTTGCAAATAGCTCTCACTAGAGCAGAGATAGCAAATACAATCATCCAGAGGACACATGTCCCAACATAACATCATTACATCTCAGCGGAAGCATTCAAAGGGTCTGAGTACAGACAAACCCAAATAGGCTTAAGAAGCCGGGAATGAAAAGAAGACGGAGCCCATCCATGATGTCTCGGATCCTGCCCGGGTCCGCTACCTACTCGTCAGCAGCCTCGTCAAACTCCACGTAGTAGCCGTCACGGGGATCCTCGTAAGCGTAGTCTGCGGAAACCACAGCCCCAAAGGGGTCAGTACATAAACGTACTGGCAAGCAAGACTCACAGTTCACCAAAGTGTAACCCGTCAACACCAAGCACAGATGCCTTGGGTTCAACGGAAGAAAAGGGATATAAAAGATGCTGCAACTGGCTGCACTAACCAACTACAGAACATACTACAACTTCCGGCTATCAGAAAAGGGATAACTTAGCGTATCGTAACCAACTACAACTAACCACCACCCAAACCCATCCTGGATCTCGCCCCTTATCCAAAGAAGCAATCCGAGGATAACTCACACAATTGGATTAATGATGGATCAAATTGTTGTGTCAATAAGCCTATTACTAGTCAAGTTATCATTAGTTAGGTGTAAGTTGTTCTGAGTACTTGTTAGCCAGTACTTTCACCAAGTCAACCATAACCGCGGAAAACACGGCTTCTCGAGAAGATTTATCCCTGCAGGGGTGCACCAATTTGGCCGTACACGTAAGAATAACCCGCCAGATGGGAAGGCCTTTCCCACCAAGCGGGGCACTCAACACAACTCAACTCTTCTTCGCATCAAGCCCAAAGCACCACGTGCTGTGCGTGCGCGGCTAATCGAGCCCCACGAAGAAAAGGGGACCCTCATAGCACTGGAAGACCACGCCGCCCTAAATGCCGACTACAAAAGTTCCACCCTGGCCTCGGGTTCGTACCTGCATATGCGTGCATCAAATGGAAAGCCCGAACTAAGTGTGGTGATTTGGACGAGATGCGAATCGAATCAAATTGAGGGGGGCGCCCATACACGCTTCCCACATGCGGATAGTGCGCTCATCATGGATCAGTAGACAAGACCCTTTTCCTAATTAGGGTCGACACTAGCAGGCCTCAAAACCACGCCGGGCCTCCTGCCGGTGCCTTATCAGCAATTTATTATTACCTCAAATTAACAGGTTGTTGCTTAACATCGAGCCCCAGAATATAAACAATTATGATAACAGAAAGTAACTGATAACAGACTCGAGCAAAAACAACCCTAAGCATGCTAGTAAGACTCGGGCCCAAGCAACGGGGTTATAGGACCGGAGGTGAGGCAATATCAGGGTTCAGGGTATCATGCGGTAGGTTCGTAACAGAAACAACTAGTCATAGGGCTAGCAGAAATACACAACGGAAAGTATCGGTAACCAATGTTGAAAGGAACACAGTGGTTCATGTGAGTGATAACTTGCCTGCAAACTCAGTAGCCTGGTACTGGGCTAGATCCTCAGAAGGGGTGTCGTAAGTATCGTCTGTCTCAACATCGTCGTCTATCCGGGAAGAAGCAAGCAAACAATACAGAAATATAAACAATCAATATCATGGCATAGTGCATAATCATGGGATGATGCATGTCAATTTAACTGATGCATCAAAATAAAATAGTTGACCTGGGAAACAATACATGATTAAATGGACCCACAGGCAATTTTGAGTTGCATATGAAAAGCCCATGAATTTTGGTTGAAACAATTGTTTTCCAATTAACCAACAGGTGAAAGTGGATTAGTATGATGCATGGATGAGGAAAACAACAAAATAACAACAATAGAACCAATTGGAAATAAGGTTTACCAATTTAGAAATTTATTTATTAAGTTAGGTAAGTTGTGGTTTCTTAAAGGTGTTGCACAATTATTTGTTGTTTTCACCACTTTAAACTGTTCAAAACAGATAACAAAATTCATATTTGAAAAGAACACAAAATTTTAGGTGGATTACATGTTTCAAATATTGAAAAAGGAATTAGGATGAATTTATTATGAATTAAACAAGATTAAACAAGTTTTAAATGAATTTAAACAAGTTTGAATTTTATTTGTTCCAAACATAAATTCAAATTCATATTTGAAAAGTTTATACTTTTCTAGTTTGAAAACATATTTTACATGTTCAAGAATAATTTATTTTGAGCAAGTTATGAATTTAGCAAATTTAAATGATTTAAACAAGGTTTAAATTATTTAAGCAATTTTAATTATTCAAATCATGAAAGAAAATTTATATTTGAATAGGTGGTTTGAAATAGCATGGAAAACATATTTTATTTGCATTATTTGGATTAAGTATGAATTAGTTATGGAATTATTCAAATTACACATGAATTGTTTGAATTCAATTTTGGAATGCATTTAAAATGTTCAAAACAGAAAACATAAGTTATAAACAGGTAGAGAATGAAATTTGGTGCAGTGTACATATTTTATTTTTGTTATTTGGGTTTATAAAACAAAAGTTATTAGCAAATTAGTTTCAGGGACCAATCTGTAATTGTTTAGGACTTAAACTGAAAAAGAAAAGGATAAAATCCTTTTGCACCGTGCAGCTAACTACCCAGGGCACTGCCAGTGGGCCTTGGGCCAGCGTGTGCTTGCGTGGCAACAGTGTGGCTGACAGGGGGGGCCACCCTGTCAGCGCTGCGCGAAAAAAAGGTTGGGGTTTTTCCCCGCGGAGCCAGGACTCGAACCCTGGATCTCTCGCACACGCGCACTGCCTGCTACCACTGCGGTGGTGATCTTTCGCTTGTCAGTATACCACGCGCAGCCAAGGTAAGGTTCAGGTTTTGGTTAACTGAATTTTTAACTGACGCGCGAAAGTTTCTGAAACTTGACAGATGCTCGCGGTGGCTTGACGGCGGCGATCAACGTTGCTGTCGGGCTCGTGGTGCTTGCGGGTGTACGTTCACGGGTGCGTGTGTGCTTGCGAGCAAGACAGAGAGGAGGGAGAGGAAGGAGGCGATGATCACCGTGAGGAATCGGAGGTTGAGCTCGACGGCGAGGTGGTCGTTGCTGTCAGCGGCGAGGATGGCGGCGTGGAAGCAGAGAGTCCCCGTGGCCGAGGAGGTGTCGACGAGGGAGAGGTGAGCACGGCGGGCTGATTCCCGCTGTCAGCCAGGGAGGAGGAGGTGCATGGCGGTGGTGGTGGTTGAAGGTTCAGAGGAGGAGCTCTCCGGTGAGGTGCAGAGAGAGGGGATCGGCCGCCGAGAGAGACGAAACGGCGGCGGAGCTCGAGGGGATAGGGTGGCCTAGGTGGTCTAGGGCTAGCAGAGCTCGGGGGTAGGGTTTTTATAGAGGGTTAGGGGCGCGCGCGGCCGTTGCCTGCGCGCGGCGGCGACGTGGCACCGCCGGATGCCCTGCCGTACGCGAAACAGAAGGAGAGGGAGGGGGCGAACCGGTACCGGGCCAGGAAATTAGAATAGGTGGGCTGGGCTGCGGGCTTCTCCTCTCTGCTGTGCGCTTTTTCTTTTTAAATTTTTATTCTGTTTTTTTTGCAGAATTAGAAATAGGAAGAAAAAGGAGGGTTTTTGAATTAGAAAAAATTAGGGAAAATTCTTGTGAGTTAATTAGTTCAATAGCAATCACTTGCCAGGTTGATTTTCAAAAAGTTCCAATTTAAAATGCTGTTTGCAAATTGGTTTAAAATTTAAGTGGATTTGATTATTAATTGATTATTATTGAAAACAACATTTTTAATAGGGTGAACCCTATTGTTTAACTAGGACAATTGATTATAATTGTTTGGTAATTTTCATAAGTTGAAAATGGGGTGCTGTTTGTAAAATGTATTTGAATTTTTGAATGCAATTTGGAATTAATGGATTGATTAAAGCCACCATGTTAATAGTTGAACATTATGGAATAAAATGGAAACAAATGGTTGTTTTTATTTGAACTTTTTATTTAAAAGGTTGTAACATAACAAGTATGAAATAAATGTTTGAATATTATTTGAATTTGAATTGTGAAAACAGAGAAAAACAGAAGCAAACAAATGGAAAACAAAGTAAAACAAATGCAAACAAATAAGAAACAAATGCAAACAATTCAATGAGTATGATGACATGATGCAAAACTTTAATTAAACAAGAATCAAACATTCTAGGGATGGTTTTTCATACTTGGGATGTTACAAAACGCCCCCCCCCCCTTGAAGGAATCGCGCCCCGAGATTCCTACTTAGAAAGGAAAAGGTCCGGATACTTCTTGCGAAGATCCTCTTCGGTCTCCCACATTGCCTCTTTATCGGAATGATGCGACCACTGCACTTTCAAGAACTTGGTGCTCTTGTTGCGAGTCTTACGCTCGGTCTCATCGAGAATACGAACAGGATGCTCCTCATAAGAGAGATCATCTTGCAGTTCAATGGAATCATGATCAACTGCACGATCTGGATCTTTGAAACACTTCTTGAGCTGTGACACGTGAAACACATCGTGCACCTTGGATAGTTTTTCTGGAAGTTCAAGACGATAGGCATTTTCCGCACGCCTTGAGAGAATGTTGAAAGGACCAATGTATCTTGGTGCAAGCTTTCCTTTCACACCAAAACGATGAGTGCCTCTGAGGGGAGTTACACGGATATATGCCTTGTCACCAGGTGCATAGACCATATCCCTGTGCTTGCTGTCATAGTAGCTTTTCTGACGAGACTGAGCAATCTTGAGATTGTCACGAATGATACGAACTTTCTCCTCGGCTTCCTTAACAATGTCAGGGCCTAAGAGTGAACGTTCACCAGCTCCAGACCAATTGATTGGACTCCTGCATCTGCGGCCATAGAGTGCTTCAAATGGTGCCATGCCTAGGCTTGCCTGGTAGCTGTTGTTGTAGGAGAATTCAGCATATGGAAGGCAATCCTCCCATTTCATGCCAAAGGAGATACCACATGCTCTGAGCATATCCTCGAGAATCTGATTGACTCTTTCGACTTGCCCTTGAGACTGAGGGTGATAAGCCGTGCTGAACAGAAGTTTGGTGCCCAATGCTTCTTGAAAGCTTTTCCAGAAATGAGAAGTGAATATGCTTCCGCGGTCTGAGCTTATTTCCAATGGAACACCATGAAGAGGAACAATCTTTGCTGTGTAGAGTTCTGCTAACTGGCTACCTGAGATTGTTTCTTTGACAGCAAAGAAGTGAGCTACTTTAGTGAGACGATCAATAACAACGAAGATTGCATCGTTGCCCTTCTTGGACTTTGGAAAACCAGTGACGAAGTCCATTTCAATCATGTCCCACTTCCACTCAGGAATTTTCAGAGGTTGGAGTAGACTGGCTGTTTTCTGATGGACTGCCTTAACACGTTGACAAACGTCGCATTTTTTATAGAAATGAAACAATAGTTTGGAATCACACTTTAATGGAAACAAATAATTGTTTTATTTTGAAATATCATTTTAGAAATTGTAACATCACAAGGATGAAACAAAAGGTTTGAATTTTGGTTTGAAATTCAAATAGAAAACAAAGGAAAACAAAGGAAAACAGTTGGAAAACAACTGAAAACAGAGGAAAACAAATGGAAAACAAACAAAACAATTGCAATCAACATGATGCCATGATGCAAAACATAAAATAACAGATAGCAAACATTCTAATGGCTATTTTTCAGACTTGGGATGTTACAAAACGCCCCCCCTTGAAGGAATCGCGCCCCGAGATTCCTACTGAGAAAAGAAAAGGTCCGGAAACTTCTTGGGAAGACCTTCTTGAGCTTTGACACGTGAAACACATCGTGCACATTGGATAGACGTCAGGGAATTTGGAAACCACCGGAACATTTTCAAATAGAGGAAGGGATTTTTGTATGGAGGGTGTATAGCTGAATGGGACTTGGTTCATTTGGAGAATAGATTATCTGGCTAGAATGGTGGAACAGAGTTATTGACATCAATGCAACACCAAGAATGACATTAATGTCAGAATCAGCAACATGAGAGAAGCGAGGAATATGTGGCCTCCCATTAGAATTGGATTGTTCTTACTTATGCTGGAAGTCAACACTTGAGATACCGCAGAGTGAACGGTGATTTGATTGCTTAGTGGAACCAGAAATAGGTTGTACGTTGTGGAAAAGATTTGTGACACAAAAGAATGTGATGCTCCGGTATCAAACAACACTTTAACTGGATAAGAGTTTACGAGGAAGTTTTGATTGGACGCCGGTAGAAGATTTGAAGTGGAAAACAACAACAAGATTTCAACGGACGAAAAGGATGTTGAGAAGAACAGGATATCAACATCGGGGAAAACGAGAACAAAACTCCTGAGGTACTACGGAAAAACCCATCCTGGCTTCTAAAGGATCAATATCTACTGCTTAAGGAATAGAGGATTTGCTTCCGGGGCTTACACGCCTCCGTTCTCAATCGTGAGTAGGCAACATGATAAATCATGTCACAACCACCTCCATTCCTATGGTCTAGTAGATATAACCATCCTAGAGAAACCAGAATTCGTGAAATCCTAACTTGAAAGTTTAGATGAGAAGAGAAAACAACGTTGCACTTCCTTACCAGAAAAAGGGAGGGAGGGTGGGGAAAGAAGAAAAAGAACAGAATTCCTACTCTCACGTTTCATTTTTCCTATATAGCTACAAAATAGTTTCTAGACTCAACTGCGACCAGTAAAAAGGGATCCTACAGGCAGACAGGCTCTGATACCATTTGTCGCACCCTGATTTCTAGGGGATACTCACCGTACGAACTGGATAGCGGATGCTTGGATTATGGGGCATAACTGCTCCCACGTCCCAGCTTCCTGGTAGGCCTGCGCTTATGCGCGACAACACAAGCCCTGCTATTCCATCGTCGATGTAAACTATCCACTAGAGATCAAAAGCACTTCCGTCGACGTACTTCAAACCATACACACATGGTACGTCAACGGCGTTGAACAACTGATATCACAACAGATCTCTACGACACAAAAGATTGAAATAAGGTGCAAATAGCTCTCATTAGAGCAGAGATAGCAAATACAATCATTCAGAGGGCACATGCCCCAACCATACATCATTACAATACAGCGGAAGCATTCAACATGTCTGAGTACAGACAAGAACCAAATAGTCCTAAGAGGCCGGAAACTAACAGACGGAGCCCATCCACGAAGTCTCGGATCCTGCCCGGGTCCGCTATCTACTCGTCAGCAGTCTCGTCATACTCCACGTAGCTGCCACCATGTAGATCCTCGGGAACGTAGGTCTGCGGAAACCACAGCCCCAAAGGGGTCAGTACATAAACGTACTGGCAAGCAAAACTCACATTTCACCAAAGTGTAACCCGTCAACACCAAGCACAGATGCCTTGGGTTCAACGGAAGAAAAAGGGGTATGAAAGATGCTGCAACTGGCTGCGCTAACCAACTACAGAAACATACTACAACTGCCGGCTAACAGAAAGGGGATAAGATCGAGGATTGTAACCAACTGAAAGATAACTGCAAACAAACCCATCCTGGATATCGCCCCTTATCCAAAGAAGCAATCCGAGGATAACTCACACCGTTGGATTAAAGATGAGTCAAGTTATTGTGTGAATAACCTATTACTAGTCAGGTTATTAATCATTGGGTGAAACATGATTGATCATTATGTTGAAGTTGTCCTGAGTACTTGTTAGCCAGTACTTTCACCAAGTAGTCCATAACCGCGGAAAACACGGCTTCTCGAGAAGATTTACCCTGCAGGGGTGCACCATAGTAACCGTACACGCATGAATAACCCGCCAGATGGAACGGCCGTTCCACCAAGCGGGGCACTCAACACAACCAACCCTTCTTCGCATCAAGCCCAAAGCACCGCGTGCTGTGCGTGCGCGGCTAATCGAGCCCCCCGAAGAAAAGGAGGACCCTCATAGCACTGGAAGACCACGCCGCCCTAAATGCCGACTACAAAAGTTCCACCCTGGCCTCGGGTTCGTACCTGCATATGATGCAGCAAATGGAAAGCCCGAACTAGTACGGCGATTTGGACGAGATGCGAATCGAGTCAAGTTGAGGGGGGCGCCCATACTCGCTTCCCACATGCGGGTAGTGCGCTCATCATGGATCAGTAGACAAGACCCTTTTCCTATTAGGGTCGACACTAGCAGGCCTCAAAACCACAAAGGGCCTCCTGCCGGTGCCTTATCATCAAATTATTATTAATAGCAGCATTAACAGGATTGTTTGATTAACATTCGAGCCCCCGGAACGATAACAAGTAACAATAGCACGTTAGTAAAAGAAGTAACCGACAACAGGCTCGAGCAAAAGCAACCCTAAGCATGCTAGATAAGAACAGGCACAAGCAATGGCTGTAGGTAGGGAGGTGAGGCAATATCATGTTTCAGGGTATCATGTGATAGGTTCGTAACAGAATCAACTACAACTAAGGCTAGCAGAAAAGAATCAACGGAAAGTATCGGTAACCAATGTTGAAAGGAACACAGTGGTTCATGTGAGTGATAACTTGCCTGCAAAACCCAGTAGCCTGGTACCGAGCTAACTCCTTAGAAGGGGTGTCGTAAGTATCGTCGGTCTCAACGTCGTCGTGTATCCGAGAAGAAGCAAACAACCAAGGCAGAAATATAAACAATCATTATCATGGCATTGTGCACAATCAAATATGATGCATGTCAAGTTAATGGTTGCATCAAAATAAACTAGTTGACAAGATAGAAACAGGATTAAATGGACCCATATGCAATTGGATTGCATATGAAAAGCCCATGAATTATGGTTGAATTAATTGTTTTACAACTAATCAACTTGTGTAAGTGAATTAGCATGATGCATGGATGAGGAAAACAGCAAAATAACAACAATAGAACCAAATGGAAATAAGGCTTAACAAATTTAGAAATTCATTTATTAAGTTATGGAATTTTGGTTTCTTAAAGGTGTCACACAAGCATTTGTTGTTTTCACCACTTTTAATTGTTCAAAATAGATAACAAAGTTTATATTTGAAAAGAACACAAGATTTTGGGTGGATTACATGTTTCACTTGTTGAAAAAGGATTTCAAATAAATTATTTAGGAATTAAACAAGTTAAACAAGAATTAAATGAATTTAATTCAAACATGAACTTATTTGAATTTTTATTTGTGCAAAACATTAAACCAAATTCATATTTCAAAAGTTTATACTTTTATGGTTGGAAAACATATTTTATTTGTTGAAATTGGATTTAAAATGAGCAAGTTATTATTTTGGCAATTTTAAATGCAATAAACAAGAAACAGTTGTTTTCAGCAATTTAAATTATTCAAAACAGCAAAAAAAAATTTATATTTGGAAAGTACATGAAAAATTGATTGGAAAACATATTTGGTTTGTGAAATTTGGAATTTTTATGCTCAAGTTATGAATTTTGCAATTTTAAGTGAATTTGACAAGTTTTCAAATTTTGCACCAATTTAAAATATTCAAAACAGTAAACAAATTTTATATTTGGATAGAACATTTAATTTGGTATTGAAAACATATCAAAAATGTTGGATTTGGAGTTAAAATGATTTTATTATGCCATTTACAAGAAATAGTGCAAATCTGCCATTTTTAATTCATCTAGGGACTTAGAAAGATTAACAGGGACTTGGAAAATATTTTTCAGGGGCCTAGGAGGAAGTTACAGATACTGGTTGGTGATTCTGTGAAATTATTGTGACCAAACAAAAGGAAAATAAAAGTTTTGGTTTAATGGGGAAGGGGGGACTCGAACCCCTGCCCTCCTGCTGCTGTGCAAGTACAGCAACCACTGGGCTAGTGCTAGTTTCGTTGACAGATAAGGGGGCGATGTTGGTTAAGGTTCAGAACTGCGCTGAGTTCAACTCGGAAATTAAACAGGAAAAAGGTTGGGGCTGGGGATTTGATCCCTAGACCTGAGGCTTGCGCGCTGGGTGTCTCTGCCAGTGCGGCTGCTCTGCGTGTGTTGAGAGGGAGTGGAACTCGGGGAGTAAGAGCTTCTATTCCGCGGGAATTTTCTGAACCCAAAAAAACTGCACCTAACTGAACCATACAGGGAACCGTTCGCTGCAATCTTAACAGAGGAAGGGGGCGGACGCTGGCCAGCGAGGGCGGCTCGCCGGAGGGCCGTGGTGCTGCGGCCACTAGGGGAGGAGGTAGAGGGCGAGAGGGAGGAAGTCGAGGGAGGAGCGGCCTCACCTGGTGCGGTTGGAGGCGAGGAGATCGGGTCGAGGCAGGAGCAGGCAGGGACGAACGCCGGCGGAAACGGCGGACGGCGCCGGAGCTCCGGGGGCTCCCGGCGGAAACCGAGGGCACCGGGAGGACGAGGGCAGCGGGGCGGTTCCATTCCCCTACCCGGTTGCTCCTCGAGGTGACCATGGCAGGGGATGGCCGCGAGCTCTCCCCTCTCCTGTATCCTCTCTCGTGCAGGTTCGTGGACAGGCAGAAGGAGCTCGAGGTGGAAGGAAGAGGGGTTGGCGGCGCTAGGGTTAGGTATCTAGGGTTAGGGCTAGGATGAGGGGATCGATGGCTGTTTTTATGGAGCAGCAGGGCACTGGTACGGCAAGCATCGAGCGGGGAAGAGAGATCGTGTGGTTGTTTTGGTGTTCGTACACAGGAGGGTGACGCCAGCGAGGAAGAAGGGGGTATCGGGCTGGAAAAAAGAAGTGGGCTGGGCTTAGGTAGAGGTTAGTTAGCTGCTGCTCCCTCTTCCCTTTTGTTATTTTTATTTTTGTTTTACTGTTTTTTTTTTGTAGCCTTAGCTTTAGGAAGAAAATGATAGGTTTAGATTAATGAAAAATTTGGAAAAAATTTGGAGGTGTTCCTTAGGCCAAAAACAACCAGTTGGTAACTTTTATTTTCAAAATTTTAAAGATTTGATTGCTGTTTAAAATTTAAACCAAATTGATTGAAATTTGCAATATTAGTTAATATTAGAAAACAAAGTATTTTTCAATAGGGTTTTCTTTAGGGTTTAAAAGTGATTTAAGGAATTCAAATTAGTGGTGCACTTCATGGATTCAAAAGTTTAATGATTTTGAGACATGGTTTGAGTTTGGAAGTGATTTGGAGTTAATTGATTAAAGTGATTGATTGAATTAAGCAACAATTTAATAAGTAATCATTATAGGATTATTTGGAAACAAATGATTGAGTAGTTTTGCAATTTTCATAACTTTTAAAAGGGTTGTTATTTGGTGATTGCTTTGAATTTGAAAACCAATTTGGGATGACTTAGTGGAATTTATAACACCATTTTATTAGTTGAACATTGTGGGATAATTGGAAACAATTAAGGTTTTTATTTGGAAACAAGTATTTGGATGTTGGTTTGGAATTTCAAATGGAAAACAAATTGAATTTGAAAAGGGTTTGATTATTGGATGCATTTTTTATAGAAATGAAACAATAGTTTGGAATCACACTTTAATGGAAACAAATAATTGTTTTATTTTTAAATATCATTTTAGAAATTGTAACATCACAAGGATGAAACAAAAGGTTTGAATTTTGGTTTGAAATTCAAATAGAAAACAAAGGAAAACAAAGGAAAACAGTTGGAAAACAACTGAAAACAGAGGAAAACAAATGGAAAACAAACAAAACAATTGCAATCAACATGATGCCATGATGCAAAACATAAAATAACAGATAGCAAACATTCTAATGGCTATTTTTCAGACTTGGGATGTTACACAGGGTGAATGGAAAGAGGAGTTTCATGAGCCTCCTTGAGAATGACATCTTTGAGACTTTGAACTTGAGGAACTGCAATGCGTCCTTCGAAAAACACAGTTCCCTTGTCATCAATTGAGAAGGACTTGAATTTCTCCTTGCCTTCTTTAATGTGTTCTACCATCTTCTTGATTTCAGCATCACGAAGTTGTTCAGAACGAATCTTGTCCTCGAGAGTTGGACTGACTGTCAAGCTAGCAAGATATCCTTGAGGAACAAGACCAAGGTTCAGCTTCTGGAATTCTTCATGAAGTGGAGGTTGGCTTTCCATGATCATGAGATTATTGCAATAGGACTTGCGACCGAGAGCATCGGCCATAACATTAGCCTTGCCTGGAGTGTAAGAAATGGTGAGATCGAAGTCTTTAATCTTTTCAATCCATCTCCTTTGCCTGAGGTTTAGATCTGATTGAGTGAAGATGTATTTCAGACTCTTATGATCGGAAAAGATTTCAGTGCGATTACCCAACAAGTATTGCCTCCATTTCTTGAGGGCAAACACAACTGCTGCAAGTTCTAGGTCATGTGTGGGATAGTTTTGCTCATGTGCATTCAACTGACGTGAAGCATAAGCCACAACTTCACGTTCTTGCATAAGAACTGCACCTAGACCTTGGAGAGATGCATCGCAGAATATCTAGAAAGGTTTGGTAGTATCTGGGCCAACCAGAACTGGGGTAGAAGTGAGTTTAGTCTTCGGGAGATTGAAACTTTCATCACATTGTGGAGACCAAACGAACTTCTTGTCCTTTTTTGTGAGACCAGTGAGAGGTTTGGCAATCTTGGAAAAGTTTTGGATGAAACGACGGCAATAGCTAGCCAAGCCAAGAAAACTTCTGACTTGCTTCACCGTCTTAGGAGGTTTCCAATCAACAATTGCTTTAACCTTTTCTGGATCAATGGCTATGCCCTTGGCGGAGATGGCATGACCAAGGTAAGCAACTTCTGGAATCCAGAACTCACATTTGGAGAACTTGGCATATAGACGATGCTCGCGAAGTTTCATGAGAGTGAGACGAAGATGTTCTCCATGCTCTTCCTCAGATTTTGAGTAGACCAGAATGTCATCAAGATATACCACAACGAACTTATCGAGGTATTCATGGAAGACAGAATTCATGAGTCTAGAGAATGTCGCTGGTGCATTGGTGAGACCAAAGGACATGACGGTGTATTCATATAGACCGTACCGAGTGGTGAAAGCTGTTTTTGGAATATCTTCCTTTCTGATCTTTATTTGATGGTAACCCATCCTCAAGTCCAACTTTGAGAATATTGAGGCTCCAGCAAGTTGATCAAAAAGATCATCGATACGAGGAATTGGATACTTGTTTTTGATGGTTTTCTCGTTAAGAGGACGATAGTCAACAACGAGTCTCTTTGTTTGATCCTTCTTGGTAACGAACAGAGTTGGGCAACCCCAAGCCGAAGAACTAGGCTGAATGTAACCTTTCTCCATGTACATATCGATTTGCTCCTTTAACAATTTCAGTTCTGGAGGAGATATCTTGTATGGATGCTTAGAGATTGGAGCAGTACCTGGCTCAAGCTCGATCACGAACTCAAGTGCTCTGTCCGGAGGCATCCCTGGCAACTCTTCTGGGAAGACGTCAGGGAATTCACAAACCACCGGAACATTTTCAAGTAGAGGTAGAGGTTTAGCATCGAGAGTGTAAAGCTGAACATAACTTGATTCATTTGGAGAATGGACTATCTGGCCAGAAGGGTGGAACAGAGTTATTGACTTCTGAGCACAGTCAATCGTAGCTTTATTGGCCTTCAACCAATCCATGCCAAGAATGACATCAATGTCAGAATTGCCAAGCAGAATGAGGGAAGCAAAGAATATGTGACCTCCAATTAGGATCTGATTCTCATGACTGATCTTGGAAGTTTGCATAGTTGCTCCAGGGGAGTTTACTACTAGCGGGGAACCCAAACCAACAAAGGGGAGCTTAATTGTTGTCGCAAAGATCTTTGACACGAAAGAATGCGATGCCCCAGTATCAAACAACACTTTAGCTGGAAAAGAGTTTACGGGTAATGTACCGAGAACGACGTCAGCAGCTTCCTCAGCTTTGTCGGCCTTGATATGATTCACCCTTGCGGTCCTCCCGACAGGCCTGTTGTTGGAGTTGAAGGCTTTAGCCGGGGGAGCACGCACCATTGCCTGGTTTGTGTTGGGACGAGGTGGTGGTGGAGGTAGCTGCCTCTGAGTGCACTTGTCAGCGTAGTGCCCCGTCTGCTTGCATTTGTAGCAAGTGACGACACGAGGTGCATCTGGCCTTGGCTGCCCCATTGAAAACCTCTGAGCCTGCATCTGAGATGGGTTGGGTGGGCGGGAAGCGAAGCCTGGAGAAGCTTGGGCATATGGAGCCCGAGTGACAGCACCATTTGGCACCCAGATGCGGCGCTTCTGCGGAGGGGTGGTCATGTTGGAGGAGGAATCACCCTCACGCGAGTGCTTTCGAGACTCCTCGAACGCCTTGCGCCCATTTTCTTCATTGAGCGCGGTGTTCACGAGCTCCTCGAAGTCTTTGGCCTTGATGTTGGTGAGGGCGTACTTGAGTTCCGGGTTAAAACCTCGGCGGAACCTTGCCATCTTCTTAGCCTCAGTGGACACCTCATCACCAGCGTAACGAGCGAGGCGATTGAACTCATTCTGATAGCCAATGACGTCCAGCTTGCCCTGCTTGAGAGAGCAAAACTCCTCACGCATCCTTTCCATGAGACCATCTGGGATGTGGTGCTTCAGGAAGGCATCCTTGAAACAACCCCAGGTGATTGGGTATCCAGCTCTCATGGTCTGGTAGTTCTCCCACCAGGTAGCTGCCTGACCCTTCAGTAGATAGGAAGCATACTTGACTTTGTCTTCCTCAGCAACGTGAGCAATGTCCAGAGCCCTGGCCATCTCACGGATCCAGTCATCAGCATCCAGAGGCTCGCGTGTTGCCACGAAAGCTCTCGGGCCCAGACTCAGGAACTCCTTGATACTGACTCGTGGATCATTCTGGTTGTTGTGCTGGTTAGCCTGGATCTGGGCCATCTGCGTCACGACCTGAGTCATCTGAGTCAACAGCTCCGTGATTGGCGGTGGCTCAGACGGGTTGTTCCTTGTTGGTGGCATCCTGAATAGACATGCATTTTAGCACAACAACAGAAACAGATAGACTTGGTAACCGAAAGAGAGATTATTCCGACGCATGAATAGATAACCAACAGGTACATCATCACATGTTCAAATACATCAGAATATCCAACACACCAATACATGGTTCGAAAGCCAAAGGATAACTAAATATAGCTAAGAATGGATACATCGGTACTCTCATGCTCATCACGCAGGACGGCGGTGAGTAGTACGGCGAGGGGTACGGTGAGGAGCACACCCACGAAAGTAGGTAGAACGACGATCCACATAGATCTGACGTGGTCTGAGAGCGACTCTAGGTGTGGTGAAGTACATAGCGTCAGCTCCCTGTGCTCCAAAGCGGGGAATCCCAGTGTAACCAGCACCGAGGTTGAGGAGTGGACCTCTGATCGGCTCGTAACCTCCAGCATCTGGCAGACGACGACCAACTGGCTGATCGAAACGTGCAAAGCGCTCATCTCCAACAAAGTCTGTGGTGTACGTCGCCAGACGAGTCAAAGCAAGGTAGAGCTGCTCTCTGACTGAAGCCAACTCCTGAGAGAGTGTGGTGGCAACTGCGTCACTGTGCCTCACAAACTAAGCGGTGGTGTGCAGCCTGGTGTTATCATGCTCGTAGACATCCAGGTTGTCGTAGAGAGTGAAGTGAGCTCCCTCCGAAGTGATGTAACCACGAGGGATGTGGCGATAGATAGAATCGTCAAATCCCCAGTAGTCAGCACGAAGGACGGTGAGACTCACATAAGCTGCCTGCTGCACAGCCATATCCACTATGGAACCTACTGCCTCGTAGCGGTGGACAACGCTCATGCCATCATCTGACAGAATGTAGACAATAGCCTGGTAGTAGGTCTGGTCAAACTCTCGCTGCTGCTCGTAGACCTGGTACTCTGGTGCCCAATGGAACCCCAGATAAGTGACCATGTCTCTCAGCATCTCCGGATAACCGGCAGTGCTCTCGCAACGAGTCATCCGAACCACCTGCGGGAAGAACCTGAGATCCATCTGTAGATGATCGGGGAAGTTTTGATTAGACTCCGGTAGAAGAACTGAAGTGGAAAGCAACAACAAGGTTTCAACGGACGAAAAGGATGTTGAGAAGAACAGGATATCGAAGCAACAATGGGAAACATGAGACCAAAACTACTGAGGTACTACGGAAAACCCATCCGGGCTTCTAAAGGATTAATATCTACTGCTTAAGGGATAGAGGGTGGGTGGGGAAAGAAATAAAATGGCAGAATTCCTACTCTCACGTTTCATTTTTCCTATATAGCTACAAAATAGTTTCTAGACTCAACTGCGACCAGTAAAAGGGATCCTACAGGCAGACAGGCTCTCATACCATTTGTCGCACCCGGACTTCTAGAGGATACTCGCAGTTCCGTTGAACAGTAGTGGATTGGATTACGGGGCTTACCGGCACCCGCATCTCTTACGAGTAGGCCAACACACGTATGTGTGACAACCAACCCCTATCTGTTCAGCGTCTACGTAAACCATCCCATAGAAATCAGGATACTACCATTGACGTACTTCATACCATACACACATGGTACGTCAACGGCGTTGAACAAAATGATAACACAACAGATCTCTAAGACACAAAAGATGGAAATAAGTTGCAAATAGCTCTCACTAGAGCAGAGATAGCAAATACAATCATCCAGAGGACACATGTCCCAACATAACATCATTACATCTCAGCGGAAGCATTCAAAGGGCCTGAGTACAGACAAATCCAAATAGGCTTAAGAAGACGGAGCCCATCCACGATGTCTCGGATCCTGCCCGGGTCCGCTACCTACTCGTCAGCAGCCTCGTCAAACTCCACGTAGTAGCCGTCACGGGGATCCTCGTAAGCGTAGTCTGCGGAAACCACAGCCCCAAAGGGGTCAGTACATAAACGTACTGGCAAGCAAGACTCACAGTTCACCAAAGTGTAACCCGTCAACACCAAGCACAGATGCATTGGGTTCAACGGAAGAAAAGGGATATAAAAGATGCTGCAACTGGCTGCACTAACCAACTACAGAACATACTACAACTTCCGGCTATCAGAAAGGGGATAAGTTAGCGTATCGTAACCAACTACAACTAACCACCACCCAAACCCATCCTAGATCTCGCCCCTTATCCAAAGAAGCAATCCGAGGATAACTCACACAATTGGATTAATGATGGATCAAATTGTTGTGTCAATAAGCCTATTACTAGTCAAGTTATCATTAGTTAGGTGTAAGTTGTTCTGAGTACTTGTTAGCCATTACTTTCACCAAGTCAACCATAACCGCGGAAAACACGGCTTCTCGAGAAGATTTATCCCTGCAGGGGTGCACCAATTTGGCCGTACACGTAAGAATAACCCGCCCGATGGGAAGGCCTTTCCCACCAAGCGGGGCACTCAACACAACTCAACTCTTCTTCGCATCAAGCCCAAAGCACCACGTGCTGTGCGTGCGCGGCTAATCGAGCCCCACGAAGAAAAGGGGACCCTCATAGCACTGGAAGACCACGCCGCCCTAAATTCCGACTACAAAAGTTCCACCCTGGCCTCGGGTTCGTACCTGCATATGCGTGCATCAAATGGAAAGCCCGAACTAAGTGTGGTGATTTGGACGAGATGCAAAACGAATCAAATTGAGGGGGGCGCCCATACACGCTTCCCACATGCGGATAGTGCGCTCATCATGGATCAGTAGACAAGACCCTTTTCCTAATTAGGGTCGACACTAGCAGGCCTCAAAACCACGCCGGGCCTCCTGCCGGTGCCTTATCAGCAATTTATTATTACCTCAAATTAACAGGTTGTTGCTTAACATCGAGCCCCAGAATATAAACAATTATGATAACAGAAAGTAACTGATAACAGACTCGAGCAAAAACAACCCTAAGCATGCTAGTAAGACACGGGCCCAAGCAACGGGGTTATCGGACTGGAGGTGAGGCAATATCAGGGTTCAGGGTATCATGCGGTAGGTTCGTAACAGAAACAACTAGTCATAGGGCTAGCAGAAATACACAACGGAAAGTATCGGTAACCAATGTTGAAAGGAACACAGTGGTTCATGTGAGTGATAACTTTCCTGCAAACTCAGTAGCCTGGTACTGGGCTAGATCCTCAGAAGGGGTGTCGTAAGTATCGTCTGTCTCAACGTCGTCGTCTATCCGGGAAGAAGCAAGCAAACAATGCAGAAATATAAACAATCAATATCATGGCATAGTGCACAATCATGGGATGATGCATGTCAATTTAACTGATGCATCAAAATAAAATAGTTGACATGGGAAACAATACATGATTAAATGGACCCACAGCCAATTTTGAGTTGCATATGAAAAGCCCATGAATTTTGGTTGAAACAATTGTTTTCCAATTAACCAACAGGTGAAAGTGGATTAGTATGATGCATGGATGAGGAAAACAACAAAATAACAACAATAGAACTAATTGGAAATAAGGTTTACCAATTTAGAAATTTATTTATTAAGTTAGGTAAGTTGTGGTTTCTTAAAGGTGTTGCACAATTATTTGTTGTTTTCACCACTTTAAATTGTTCAAAACAGATAACAAAATTCATATTTGAAAAGAACACAAAATTTTAGGTGGATTACATGTTTCAAATATTGAAAAAGGAATTAGGATGAATTTATTATGAATTAAACAAGATTAAACAAGTTTTAAATGAATTTAAACAAGTTTGAATATTATTTGAATTTTATTTGTTCCAAACATAAATTCAAATTCATATTTGAAAAGTTTATACTTTTCTAGTTTGAAAACATATTTAACATGTTCAAGAATAATTTATTTTGAGCAAGTTATGAATTTAGCAAATTTAAATGATTTAAACAAGGTTTAAATTATTTAAGCAATTTTAATTATTCAAACCATGAAACAAAATTTATATTTGAATAGGTGGTTTGAAATAGCATGGAAAACATATTTTATTTGCATTATTTGGATTAAGTATGAATTAGTTATGGAATTATTCAAATTACACATGAATTGTTTGAATTCAATTTTGGAATGCATTTAAAATGTTCAAAACAGAAAACAAAAATTATAAACAGGTAGAGAATGAAATTTGGTGCAGTGTACATATTTTATTTTTGTTATTTGGGTTTATAAAACAAAAGTTATTAGCAAATTAGTTTCAGGGACCAATCTGTAATTGTTTAGGACTTAAACTGAAAAAGAAAAGGATAAAATCCTTTTGCACCGTGCAGCTAACTACCCAGGGCACTGCCAGTGGGCCCTGGGCCAGCGTGTGCTTGCGTGGCAACAGTGTGGCTGACAGGGGGGGCCACCCTGTCAGCGCTGCGCGAAAAAAATGTTGGGGTTTTTCCCCGCGGAGCCAGGACTCGAACCCTGGATCTCTCGCACACGCGCACTGCCTGCTACCACTGCGGTGGTGATCGTTCGCTTGTCAGTATACCACGCGCAGCCAAGGTAAGGTTCAGGTTTTGGTTAACTGAATTTTTAACTGACGCGCGAAAGTTTCTGAAACTTGACAGATGCTCGCGGTGGCTCGACGGCGGCGATCAACGTTGCTGTCGGGCTCGTGGTGCTTGCGGGTGTACGTGCACGGGTGCGTGTGTGCTTGCGAGCAAGACAGAGAGGAGGGAGAGGAAGGAGGCGATGATCACCGTGAGGAATTGGAGGTTGAGCTCGACGGCGAGGTGGTCGTTGATGTCAGCGGCGAGGATGGCGCCGTGGAAGCAGAGAGTCCCCGTGGCCGAGGAGGTGTCGACGAGGGAGAGGTGAGCACGGCGGGCTGATTCCCGCTGTCAGCCAGGGAGGAGGAGGTGCATGGCGGTGCTGGTGGTTGAAGGTCCAGAGGAGGAGCTCTCCGGTGAGGTGCAGAGAGAGGGGATCGGCCGCGAGAGAGAGGAAACGGCGGCGGAGCTCGAGGGGATAGGGTGGCCTAGGTGGTCTAGGGCTAGCAGAGCTCGGGGGTAGGGTTTTTATAGAGGGTTAGGGGCGCGCGCGGCCGTTGCATGCGCGCGGCGGCGACGTGGCACCGCCGGATGCCCTGCCGTACGCGAAACAGAAGGAGAGGGAGGGGGCGAACCGGTACCGGGCCAGGAAATTAGAATAGGTGGGATGGGCTGCGGGCTTCTCCTCTCTGCTGCACGCTTTTTCTTTTTAAATTTTTATTCTGGTTTTTTTTTGCAGAATTAGAAATAGGAAGAAAAAGGAGGGTTTTTGAATTAGAAAAAATTAGGGAAAATTCTTGTGAGTTAATTAGTTCAATAGCAATCACTTGCCAGCTTGATTTTCAAAAAGTTCCAATTTTAAATGTTGTTTGCAAATTGGTTTAAAATTTAAGTGGATTTGATTATTAATTGGTTATTATTGAAAACAACATTTTTAATAGGGTGAACCCTATTTTTTAACTAGGACAATTGATTATAATTGTTTGGTAATTTTCATAAGTTGAAAATGGGGTGCTGTTTGTAAAATGTATTTGAATTTTTGAATGCAATTTGGAATTAGTGGATTGATTAAAGCCACCATGTTAATAGTTGAACATTATGGAATAAAATGGAAACAAATGGTTGTTTTTATTTGAACTTTTTATTTAAAAGGTTGTAACATAACAAGTATGAAATAAATGTTTGAATATTATTTGAATTTGAATTGTGAAAACAGAGAAAAACAGAAGCAAACAAATGGAAAACAAAGTAAAACAAATGCAAACAAATAAGAAACAAATGCAAACAATTCAATGAGTATGATGACATGATGCAAAACTTTAATTAAACAAGAATCAAACATTCTAGGGATGGTTTTTCATACTTGGGATGTTACAAGCTCAAAAGAGTGATTGTTTTAAACACTTCATTGAGTGGTTTATTCAACGGATAAATGGTTGGAAGGAGAAACAATTATCCATGGGTGGTAAGGAGATTCTTTTGAAAGTTGTAGCTCAAGCCATCCCTGTTTATGCAATGTCAGTTTTTAAATTCCAAAAGAGGTATGCAAGAGTATGATGGATGCTATTTCTCAATTCTGGTGGGGAGATGGTGAAATAGTTAAAAAAATGCATTGGTTTGCATGGTGGTAATTATGTTTCCCTAAACAGAAAGAAGGCTTGGGCTTTAGGGACTTTCATTCATTTAATTTGGCTATGTTAGCTAAACAGGTGTGGAGACTTATTATTGAGCCACAATCCTTATGTGCCAAAGTGTTACGTGCAAATTACTACCCAAGGGGGGCATCCTTTTAGTTGGACCAAAATCTGGTTCATCATTTACGTAGCAAAGTATTCTTGCAGGAATTACAACCTTCAAGAAAGGCTATATTTGGAGAGTTGGTACAGGGGAAAATATTAAGATATGGGAGGACCCATGGGTTCCTTCAAGTCCTTCTAGGAAAGTTCTATCACCAAGGAATGATTGTGCTCTCACAAAGGTATCTGATAAGGGGTTGCCCGATCTTCTCGATGAACTCACACGATAACAAGGATCAGATAAATTGTGTCTCTCCACGAACTCTCCAGCTAATTCCTGATGCCAATTGCAGCAGCAACCAATCCCTTGGATATTCGTAAATCCACACACTTGCACGAGCAGCCACTGACTACTAGTGGTCCTGTATCAACTAGTTCCCAGTGGAATAGCAGATAACATGCAAAACTTGCAATATCAATTCTTGATGAATGCTTCAAGCAATCAATAATGGAGTTCTAGGGTTTATGAATAAAGGTAGCCTGCCCTCTCACACGCAAGTGAAGAGGTATATAAGAGGGCTAGGGGGTGCGGCCACACCTTGGATGCGCAAGCACCAACCTAAACCAACTAGGACTCGAACCAGAGGGGTTTGGACTCGGACTAAGGGGGTACAAACCGACCCACAAGGGGGTGCGGCCAAACCAGCCACGCAGGGCCTTATTAGACTAGGGTGGGACTCTCTCCTAACCATAGACAGCCTCTTATGTTTGGAGGGAACCATCCTGGGGCGCATGGGCTTCTCTCCCAACCATAGACAACCTCTTATGTTTGGAGAGAACACAAAACAATCATTCTGCCTCCTCCTTCTCCCTTGGTCTTGTATGATCATCTTCTTCCATGAGTTCTCCAATGCCTTGCTCCATGATTCCATGCTCCTTGCCTCCCATGATGTTTGTGTTATCAATAACCTGAATCATACATAAGTGTAGGGATTTAGGTAGTATAAAATTCTCATAAGAAAAAACATCATAATTTAAAAGGAGTGAGTTCACCTGCTGTTCTAATAGTTTGGTTCTTGATCTAGTCATTGGACCAATCCTTAATTCATCATGCTTTTCTTGAACAGCAATATCATCATCAACAGGAGGAATAACAATTGTGCTAGGGATGTCCTCATCATCCTCCCCCCTTGAAAAGGCGTCGACCTCGACGCATCAAGGTCATCTCCATGGTATGGTGAAAGATCAGCAACATTGAACGAATTACTCACACCAAACTCATCACTAGGAAGATCAATCATGTATGCATTATCATTAATCTTGTGAAGAACTTTATATGGACCAGCACCACGGGGTATCAACTTGGACTTGCGCAATGTGGGAAATCTGTCCTTACGAAAGTGTACCCACACCAAATCCCCTGGCTGAAAAAGTACCTCCTTCCTCTTCTTGTTTCTCCTCTCAGCAACATGTTTTCCTGTCTTCTCAATTGCTTCCTTGGTCTTCTCATGGATCTTCCTCACATAATCAGCTCGTTTAGAAGCCTCCATATTAACTCTCTCTTGCATAGGAAGTGGCAATAAATCAAGTGGTGTAATGGGTTTGAAACCATAGACCACCTCAAACGGGCATAACTGAGTAGTAGAATGTACAACCCTGTTGTATGCAAACTCAACATGAGGCAAACACTCCTCCCACTCCCGCAGGTTCTTTTTAATCATGGCTCGCAGCAATGTGGATAATGTGCGATTCACCACCTTCGTTTGTCCATCAGTTTGGGGGTGACAAGTAGTAGAAAACAGCAGCTTTGTCCCCAGCTTCCCCCATAGTGTCTTCCAGAAATAGCTCATGAACTTGACATCACGATCAGAAACAATAGTCTTGGGTACTCCATGTAATCTCACTATGTCCCTGAAAAACAGATTAGCAATGTGCGACGCATCGTCGCTCTTGTGGCATGCAATAAAATGTGACATTTTAGAGAATCTATCAACTACCACAAATATTGAATCATGTCCTCTTTTAGTCCTAGGCAATCCTAACACAAAATCCATACTAATGTCTTGCCAAGGTGTAGTAGGTGCAGGAAGAGGAGTATATAAACCATGAGGTTTCAGTTTTGACTTAGCCTTGTTGCAAGTGATGCAACGTCTCACAAACCTCTCCACATCTCTTCTCATACGTGGCCAATAGAAGTGATCAGCCAACATCATCAATGTTTTCTCCCTCCCAAAGTGTCCCATCAATCCACCACTGTGTGATTCCTGCAACAATAACAAACGTAAGGACGACTCGGGCACACATAATTTGTTAGCTCTAAACAAATATCCATCATGCAAATGAAATTTATCCCATGCTTTCACAGTAGAACAATTCGCATAAGCAGTTTTAAAATCATTGTCTTGAGCATACAAATCTTTTACACTCTCCAAACCAGGAATTTTCACATCCAGTTGAGTTAATAGCATATTTTTCCTAGAGAGAGCATCAGCAACAACATTATCTTTGACTTTCTTATATTTAATGATGTATGGGAATGATTCAATGAATTCAACCCACTTAGCATGTCTTTTATTAAGGCTAGATTGGCTCTTTAAAAATCTCAATGCTTCATGATCAGAATGTATGATAAATTCTTTTGGCCACAAATAATGTTTCCAAACCTCAAGAACTCTAACAAGTGCATACAATTCTTTATCATAAACAGAATAGTTCAATTGGGCACCATGCAATTTCTCAGAAAAATAAGCAACAGGTTTGTTTTCTTGCATAAGCACACCACCAATACCAATACCACTTGCATCACACTCAATTTCGAATTGTTTGTTGAAATTAGGCAATATTAACAATGGGGCCGAAATCAATTTGTTCTTAATCTCATCAAAAGCAATATCTTGTTCTACCCCCCCATGTAAAATCAACACCCTTCTTAGTTAAGTCATTCAAAGGTGCAGCAAGAGTACTAAAATCCTTGACAAATCTTCTATAGAAGCCAGCCAATCCATTAAAACTTCTCACTTGACTAACATTAGTTGGAATAGGCCAATTCTTAATAGCTTCAATTTTAGATTCATCAACTTCAATGCCATGTTTAGAGACAACATATCCCAGAAAAATGACCTTATCTTTGCAAAAAGAACATTTAGCAAGATTACCATATAATTGATTTGCTCTTAAAACATGCAAGACGTGTCTAATGTGATCAACATGCTCAGTTTCATTGTGGCTATATATGAGAATATCATCAAAATAAACCACCACAAATTTTCCAATGAACTCTCTCAAAACATGGTTCATAAGTCTCATGAAAGTACTAGGTGCATTAGTTAAACCAAAAGGCATCACTAACCATTCATATAAACCAAATTTAGTTTTGAAAGCAGTTTTCCATTCATCCCCTTCTTTCATTCTAATTTGATGGTAACCACTACGCAAATCAATTTTAGAGAACACAGCAGCACCACTTAATTCATCTAACATGTCCTCCAAACAAGGTATAGGATGACGATAACGAATAGTGATGTTGTTAATGGCTCTACAATCAACACACATGCGCCAAGTACCATCTTTCTTAGGCACTAAAATAACAGGAACAACACATGGAGATAAGCTAATCCGAATATAACCTTTCTCGAGTAGCTCATGCACTTGTTGCTGAATTTCCTTGGTTTCTTGGGGATTAGTCCTGTAAGGGGCTCGGTTTGGTAATGTTGCTCCAGGGATCAAGTCAATCTGATGCTCAATGCCACGCAATGGTGGCAGCCCTGCTGGTACCTCCTCTGGAAAAACATCATCAAAATCCTGCAACACATGAGAGACACCAAGAGGAATAGGGGTCATGTCAGAAGAAACCAAAATTTCTCCCTTGTGCATGAGCACTATAGGAAGCATAGTAGGGTCCTCTCCAAACTCTCTCAAATCCTCTTTGGTGGCTAGCATACATAATAGGTTCACTCCCTCACTTTTATTTTTACCACTCAGCTTATTTTTTTCACTCATAGAAGGAGTACTCTCTTGTTTTTCTCTCTCACTCTCAGTCTCTAAATTCACTTCAGTTTTTTGACGAGACTCATTTACAATTTGCTGTGGTGTCATAGGTCTCAAAATAATATCCTTCCCATGCCAATTCAACTGGTAGGTGTTTGCTCTCCCATTATGTGTAACATTCCTGTCAAACTGCCATGGTCTTCCAAGCAACATGTGACAAACAGACATAGGCACAACATCACACTCAATGGTGTCAGTATAGGGCCCAATTTGAAACTCCACTCTCACCATGTAGCTCACCTTCATCTCTCCTTTATCACTCAGCCACTGTATATAGTAAGGATGAGGGTGTGGAATATATTTCAATTTCAGCTTTGCACATAGCTCTTTACTAGCAAGATTTCTGCAACTCCCTCCATCAATAATAATTTTGCAAGCCATTTTAGGGCCTACAATTGCCTTGGTTTGGAAAAGATTGCACCTCTGATTTTCTGGAGAAGGAATAACACTCAAAGCAGCAGCTTTTTGGGAGCAAACAATAGTGGGATAATGTGTGGCATAAGCATCAAGTGGACCTCCTTGCTCCTCACAATGATCCTCCTCATTAGGATCAGCATCATCTCCAGTCTCATACTCATTATCTTCATTAACAAGCATGGTCTTTTTATTTGGGAATTCCCTCTTAAAGTGGCCTTTTCCACCACATGTGTGACATGCCATGTCTCTATTTCGGGCTGTGGAAGAGGTGGAACCACTAGCACTTGCTGCTGGTTGCACTTGCCTCCTAGATGTGGAGGGTGTGCTCTCGGCCTTGGGTGTAGATACCCCACGGCTAGGTGCTGGTTGTGGTGATGGAGAAGAAAAATTGCTATTTCGAGGGGGAAACAGCCTTCTAGCACTCAATTTGGCCTCCTCAGCTAGCTGTGATTCGGCCTCCCTTGCATGATGTAGAAATTCATTCATATCACTATATTGGAGGTGCCTCACAATGCTTCTGATTTTAAATTGCAAACCTGAGAGAAAACGTTGCATAGTATGTTCTGGTTCTTCTCTCACTTTAGCCCTCTGAATAATCAACTCCATCTGTTTGTCCAGGCTGGCTGCCCCGAGCTTGCAATTATATGTTCTAGGTGCCTCACTTTGCTGTTTGTGATGACTGAAAAATAGCACCTAGGAAACACACACCAAAGTGGAGACAATTGTGGCAATGCAATTATATGTATGGAAAATATTGCAATGCTCTGGAAATACAATAGCTATAGCTCTTATAAACAGGCACAAGATTGCTCAAAGAACTAGTGCAAAACAGCATGTAAACATCTCCAAAACATGTGGCAATGATCAACAATTTTGAGGCCTCTTTTCCTCTCTTAATTTTATGTTTTTCTCTCTTATTTTTCCACTCTTTTTGGGACAAATTACGCCTCTTGTACGGACATAAAAAATTTCCTTTTTCTATTTTGACCACAATATGTCGCACCGCGGAGAATTTTTTTCCAGAAAAACTGCACGTTGAAACAGATGATTGAGCAGCCTGTGAGCACAAAAACGAGCTATTCTTATATGGGTATGCTCCTAATTTGATATGTAGATAGGCAGTAGCTATGGTTCACAAAGTTTGGAAAAGAAATCCTAAAGAAATTGTGAACGAAAACTAAAAAGAAAAGGAACTAGAGCTACTAGGACTCACGGCAGGAAACGGGGCAGTTTTGTGCCCACGGCAGCCTGCCGCGGCAGAAAAACGCGAGAAAACTGTGCCGAACGGCAGCAGTCCGCGCGCGCCCAAAGGCAGAGCCTGGCTGTGGTTTCGTGCGAGGGCAGCGGGAGTGCACGGCAGGGTTTCCGCTCGCGGCAGAGAAAAACGCGATTCGCGTACCGCGGCAGCGTGCGACGGCCCGATTGGTAAGAGCGTTACACGGCTCGGGGGCGGTTTTGTAAGCGCGATGCAGGGAGGATTCCGACTCGGGTAGGGTACGGTGGAGGCACAGAATTGCACAGTTTTGTGCCGCGGTAGAGAAACCGAAACCCACTCGAATTCGATGAAAACCACGGATCGGATGGGGATTTTGGAGGGGGGTTTTGTGGACACCGTGGAAGGAAACAAGAACACGAAGAACCCTAAACCTAGACCGACTAGAACAAGACACAAAAAGAGAAAAGAAACGCAAAGATCAAACACAAAACAACAACTAGAAGATGAAATTGGTGATGATCTACGGCTAGGCAACAACTACTCCTTTTTTTTGTGGCTGATTTTCGGTGGATAGGTAATGAAAACAAACTAATCTACAAGGTCACGATAGCTCACCGAGTTAACCTGTAAATCTGATACCAAGATGATAAGGGGTTGCCCGATCTTCTCGATGAACTCACACGATAACAAGGATCAGATAAATTGTGTCTCTCCACGAACTCTCCGGCTAATTCCTGATGCCAATTGCAGCAGCAACCAATCCCTTGGATATTCGTAAATCCACACACTTGCACGAGCAGCCACTGACTACTAGTGGTCCTGTATCAACTAGTTCCCAGTGGAATAGCAGATAACACGCAAAACTTGCAATATCAATTCCTGATGAATGCTTCAAGCAATCAACAATGGAGTTCTAGGGTTTATGAATAAAGGTAGCCTGCCCTCTCACACGCAGGTGAAGAGGTATATAAGAGGGCTAGGGGGTGCGGCCACACCTTGGATGCGCAAGCACCAACCTAAACCAACTAGGACTCGAACCAGAGGGGTTTGGACTCGGACTAAGGGGGTACAAACCGACCCACAAGGGGGTGCGGCCAAACCAGCCACGTAGGGCCTTATTAGACTAGGGTGGGACTCTCTCCTAACCATAGACAGCCTCTTATGTTTGGAGGGAACCATCCTGGGGCGCATGGGCTTCTCTCCCAACCATAGACAGCCTCCTATGTTTGGAGAGAACACAAAACAATCATTCTGCCTCCTCCTTCTCCCTTGGTCTTGTATGATCATCTTCTTCCATGAGTTCTCCAATGCCTTGCTCCATGATTCCATGCTCCTTGCCTCCCATGATGTTTGTGTTATCAATAACCTGAATCATACATAAGTGTAGGGATTTAGGTAGTATAAAATTCTCATAAGAACAAACATCATAATTTAAAAGGAGTGAGTTCACCTGCTGTTCTAATAGTTTGGTTCTTGATCTAGTCATTGGACCAATCCTTAATTCATCATGCTTTTCTTGAACAGCAATATCATCATCAACAGGAGGAATAACAATTGTGCTAGGGATGTCCTCATCAGTATCTGATTTGATCTCTCCCATTATAGGTTATTGGGATGAGGGTTTACTCAAAACACATCTTGGTATTGTTGATGTGGGATGCATCATAAAAATACCATTAAATAATCATAGCTTTGATAATTTTATATCTTAGAACTACACGAAGGATGAGTGTTCCTCTGTCCGGTCTGGATATCATCTTCAATGATCGAGAGGTTAACTAGAGGGGGTGAATAGGCTAACTACAAATTTTAACTTCTTTTTCCGGTTAACAAGATAATGCTAAAATATAGATTGTCTAGATTATTCAACTAGGTGAACAATCATATATGGTGATCAAATACTACTAGCATAAGATATTGATTCAACTAAGCTAGTAGCAACAAGTAAACGTAAGTTAAGGAATAACCGAACACAATGACGTGGAGATGTATCCGAAGTTCACTTCCCAATGGAAGCTAGTCTTTGTTGGAGTGGTGTCGTGCCACCAAAGTGGAACACCGAGTAGCCGTCAAATGGCACACTGTATCTCCTTCGAGACCTTCCACCGATGTGGAGAGGCTCGAATCACTATGTTTCCATTGAGGTTGAAAACTAGAACGTTTACAAGGATGAGGCACACTCCACAAATTTGGAGGGTCCTCACCAAATCCTAGGAGCCACCAAGACTCCGGGAAACAAGATCCACGAGCTTCAAAACTTCAGGGACAACAACAAGGCTCCAAGCTCCGATGATCTAAGAGCAACAAGGTTCTTGGCTCCAATGAACTAAGAACAACAAGATCCCTAGGAGATGAGTGGGGTAGTGACAAATCGGTTTGGTGGAGTTGTACATCTAGGGTGTCTCCCCCAAATCCCAAAGATCAAGAGCTTTGGTTGGGTATTTGGGAAGATGCTTGTGCTCGAAGGTGGTCAACAATGGTGGAGAGAGAAAGTTTATTTGACCCCTTATAAAGGTAGGGGAAGACCCCTATTTATAGTGGAGGGGGAAAAGTGGTTGTTGTGGATGTTTTCTTCACTGCCAGGAAACCTGGCATGGGACGCCGGCAATGCCGGCCTGGTCGTAGAGGGGAGGCCGGCAGAGAAACAGACCGCCCCGGCTTGGAGACCCAGCGAGGCCGACTGGAGCCCGGCCTGGGGCCGGCTGCCCCCTCCCCCCACCTCGGCCTGGAGCCCTCGCGAGGACGGCTGGAACCCGGTCTGGGGCCGGTTGATCCCACCCCGGCCTGAGGCCGGCGTGGCTGCTGCCTTAGGCCGGGACACTGCACGAGCCGCCCGGCCTCACAGCCCAGCCAGGCCGACTTGATAGTTTTCCCCTTCCTCCTTTCTCTTTTCTTCCTTTTTGCGATGTCTTCAACATTTATTTGTCAAATCAGTAGGCTTCAGAAGGAACTTGTTTTTTGCTTTACTCCATGTTAAAAGTCGCTAAGTTTTTCATTGGGATACCTAAACATGCTTAGGGAAAATATTATATCTTCCATGTGTTGTGATCAAACACCAAAATAAGATTAGGGATGAAATGTCCTTTCAGTCTCCCCCTTTTTTATGTTTGATGACAACACACAGATTTGCATTAAAGATAATTAAGATAGCCATTTGCAAGGAGATAAAATATAGAGAGGCTCCCCTTATTTGTGTGCCCAATCAAAGGATATTTCTTTGGTAAACAAATGGGATGCAATGATTATGATTTCTATCTCCCTCTATGTTTTATAAACCAATAACATATGTGATGCTAAGCAAGTGGTAGTGTTAACATGATATTGATGTATAACTTGAGATTGAAAAGTGGAAGGTTTAGCACTAGAGGTGTATATATATACTATGAGATTTTCAATCCAATTTGCACCAAGTTGCCAAAACACGTTTTTTAAATATATGATAGAATCTTATATAAGTAGTTTGCACTGCAAGGATAAAATTTCACCATAGCCTTTATCTCATAGTAGATAGATAAAACGGAATATAACCTCACCATGGTCTTCATCACATAATAGATAGATAGAACGGTGGGGGGCATAGTCTTACAATAATAACGAAGTTCAACCAAACCACACAAATAATAAGTTCAACTAAGATCGAGGAAAGCAACAAAGATGATAAGACGCAAATGGATGCATGATATGCAATGGTCCTAATGCAAATCTTCGAGGATCCTAATATTTCTCCCCCTTGGCATCAAGACACCAAAAAGGGAGAAAATGATGCACCGCCAATCACTCGTCATCATCATCCAACTCCTCATCCTCTGCATTATCTTCCTCATCACCATTGGGAGGTGCCTGACTGGAACTGGCCTCATCTGCTAATGATGCCCCAAACTGTCCAAGAGAGTACGTGTGCTGGGACTTCCATTTTTCTCAGTGAGCTCCTCTGAGCTAGCAGGACCCGTTGGAAGATTAAGAGAAGTCATGATAGCCCTATGGTTGCGACGAGAGGCCTTTCCTTTTGAATAGGAGTGATAGGCCTTGTGATGTTGGTCAATGAAGAAACAATTCATCTTCTGAAGAGCCTTCTTGATGGGTAGGAGAAGGAGAGCGAGTGATACCATGAGACGTACTAGGCCCAGTGGAATATTTGCGAACACGCTTGGGGCGGTGGGCAGTTGTTGCCTCAGCTTCAACAGTCGTGAGAAGAGTACTCTTTTTGGGAGTCACCAGGGAATAATTGTTGATGAGAGCCCGTGGGATCTTTGTATCAAAGAGTGTCTGAAGGTATTGGCCATAGATGGGAACCCTCTTATCCTTAACCAAAATCCTCATCTCATGCCACATGTAGTACAGAATATCCAAAGGCTTGTTGTAATCCTTAGCCGACCCAATGTGATAGAGGAGGTTGACCAACCACTTGCGAACCTCGCCTTTCTCACCAAATTTGACATTAATAGTGTTCCGTAGAATGTGTGAATAATATACCAGAAATCAGTGAAGTACTTGTCCTTGGGAATGTGCTGAGTCCCAAAACCATCCGGATAGCAGTGACGAATAGCAACCTGGGCCTTGATAAGTAGCTTCTCGTCACCATGGATCCTAGTGTGAGTCATGGCATGATAGATAACCTCCGGAAGACCCAAAATAGCCCTAAACCCAGTCATGGTGGTGGTGCATTTGATGCCACCAGTCATCCAGGTAAGTGTGCGAGGTCCCTTAGTGGAGAAATGGATAATATCATAGAATTCCTTAAGCAAGTCAGGGGCAAAGAGGCGAGAATTTCCCATGAGAGCACTGATGCCATGAAAATCTATAAGCTCCATGAACGCAGGCCAATGCTCGCGTGCAGTGTCCACATCAAAGAAGTACTGATCCATATGAGAGTTATTCAGTTTACCAATAACAAGCTCATACACACTCTCATGCATCTTGCAATAGAACCTAGAATCTGCACATGTACGCTGCTCAAACTCATAGGGGTTGATCTTCATGCACCCATTCTCAAAGTCCTTTGTGCTCAGAGCGCCCCAGTTGCGATAAACAGGCTCCTTTGGATTAACAGGGAGCGGGGGACCCTGTCTCTGAGAGGGAGTGGAACCAGAAACCTCAACTGCACTTTTCTTGCGGGAACGAGTATACATAGGAGCATTCTTGCCCTTTTATTGCGATAGATTGTTATTTCCTGATAATAATGAGGCATGGATATGGACAAGAATAATAAGTGCACATGGTCATGTGTTTGAAAAAAATTGTTCCATTAAGGGCAGTTGTGTGGGGCAAGCATTTTGTGTTGGTTGTGATAACAACAACTACTACTTCTAGGACAAAGGGGAAAGAAGTAACACATATGAAGTAGATGAACAATTTTGGTCATGGAAAGAGTGTGTATGGTGAATGCTAGGGGATAACATATGCTAATTTGAACTAGAAATCAACCACCACAACTAGATTGATTTGATAACCCTAGGTGAAATTGAGTATGAACCCTAGATGAACTTGGAACCCTAGAAACATGAAACTAGCCACCACAACTAGAAATAGAGGGAAAATAAACACGGGATGTTACAAAATTAGGAGAGAAACCCAAAAATTTACCCGAGTTGGATGCCATCTTGAAGGGAACCTTCAAGGGAGAGGATCTCTCCCAAGGAGGCACCAAGAGAGATTCCACGTGGAGGAGGTGGTGGAGAAGAATGAGGGCTAACAGATATGTGGGTTATGGGTGGTGGGAGGGGCTTGGATGTGGTAGAAGAGGGGGAGTAGAGCTTGGAGGAGTTCTTCCAATGGTGTATGCGTGGTGAAGAAACAGACCCCCCCCCCACCCGTTTTGCAACAACCAGGAAGCCCGGCCTGAGGGGTCGGCCAGGCCGGCTCGGGAGAGCACGAAGGTCGGGCACCCTCCCGAGCGCTCCGGCCTAAGACCCGGCCTGGGGCCGGCACGGACGAGCGCGGAGGTCAGGTGGGAACCCGAACACCCCGGCTTGAGGCCCGGTCTAGGGCCGGCCCGGGCGAGCGCGGAGGCCGGGTGGGTACCCGAGGCAGCCGGCCTGGCTAGCTGTCCAGGCCGGGTTTTCTACAAAACCTAATTTTAGCACGTTTTCTCTCCCATTTTTTTTAAACCGTTGCAAACGTAAATTTTGTTTTAACAAGTTTTATTTCACTGTTTTGAAATCTTTTCACTTGACCATGTGCACCATTATACATGTGTGTTTGATGTGATATGCACTATAATGATATGAGATGAGCATGATGATTTCCTTGTACATCCGATGGATAAAAAAATTCAAGCAAGCAACATTGGATGTAGTATGGAATATGAAGAACAAATGTGCATATGAGTTGATCACCAAGTATATTCCAATAAAATTTAAAAAAACTTCAAATCTTTGATTGGGGCGGTGGCCTTAGCCACCATGCATGATTTGTTTATTTATGCATTATAGGAGTAGTGTTGACTCATTAATTGAGCTACACTCCCCCTATGTCTATGCGTACACCTAAGAACCAAATAAGAGTCTAGTAGAGGTGTGTATGCAAGATTACCAATCAACTAAAATTGCTTGCACATACAACATTGAGCTCACTCCTCAATTGTTTGAATCTCTTCTCATCTAGAGGCTTTGTGAGGATGTCGGCAAGTTGATATTTGGTGTTTACATAGGAAAGTGAGATATCTCCATTGGCCACATGATCACGAATGAAATGATACCTAATCTGAATATGTTTGGTCTTGCCATGAAGTACCAGATTGTGACTAATCTTTATAGCACTCCCATTGTCACATAAAAGAGGCATTGTCTTAATCTCAATTCCAAAAAAATTAAGACACTGCCTCATCCATAATAGTTGGGAGCAACAACATGCGGCGGAAACATACTCCGCTTCCGTGGAGGAGGTGGCAATACAATTTTGCTTCTTGGAATGCCAACACACAAGTGACCTACCAAGGAATTGGCAAGCACCCGAGGTTGATTTTCTATCCACCTTGTCACCTCCCCAATCCGCATTTGAATATCCCACAAGATCAAAACTTGTATTTGATGGGTACCAAAGACCATGATTGGGAGTGTCAACCAAGTACCTAAGAATCCTCTTGACCGCAATCATATGACTTTCCTTGGGGTTAGATTGAAATCTTGCACACAAACCCACACTAAACATAATATCCGGACTAGATGCATAAAGATAAAGAAAAGATCCAATAATCGAGCGATAAAGTTTTGGATCAACTGGTATACCTTTGTGATCCATTGAAAGATTCACGGTTGTCGACATTGGATAACCTAATGGCTTGTCATTGACCATATCAAATTTCTTGAGCATGTCATGAATGTGTTTTGCTTGACAAATGAAAGTTCCTTCGTAATATTGCTTGATCTCAAAACCGAGGAAGAACTTCAATTCACCCATCATAGACATCTCAAGCTCAGTTATCATTAGTTTGGCAAATTGGTCTACAAAACTCACATTAGATGATCCAAATATAATATCATCAACATATACTTGGCATACAAAGAAATGTCCATCTACACTTTTGGTAAAGAGTGTGGGGTCAATTACCCCAAGTACGAAACCACGATCCACTTAGAACTCCTTTAAATTATCATACCAAGCACGTGGGGCTTGTTTGAGGCCATACAAAGCCTTATGGAGGAAGTATACATGGTTAGGATACTTGGGATCCTTGAACCCCGGCGGTTGTTTAACATATACCAATTCATTTAGAGGTCCATTTAGAAAAGCACTTTTAACATCCATTTGATGCAAGATGAAATTATGGCTAGTGGCAAATGCAAGTAATATACGAATGGATTCAAGTCTAGCTACGGGAGCGAAATTTTCACTGTACTCAAGTCCTTCGACTTGAGATTAGCCTTGAGCAACCAATCGAGCCTTGTTGCGAATCATTTGCCCATGATAGTCTTGCTTCTTCTTGAACACCCATTTTGTTCCAATGACATTATGATCCTTGGGTCTTTCCACTAGAGACCATACTTTGTTTCTTTCAAAATTATGGAGCTCTTTATGCATATCTTAAAAACAATCTTCATTTTCAAGAGAATCATACACTTTGATAGGTTCAACATGAGAGACATATGAGTGAAGACCAAAAAACTTGAGTACTTGACCACGAGTGGATACACTTCTTCCCAAGCCACCAATAACATTCTTTTGATATGTGACTTTTGGTACAATCTTGCGGCTTGAAGAGTCATGATACGAATTAGTGCATCATCGGGATTCTCATTTGGAGGAACATCCTCATCATTTCCTTCATCAAGACCATGATCTATACGGATTGAAGTTCTTGGTGAGGAGTCACCAGTATTATTTCCACCATTATAATTGGGTGGATCTTGATCACTTTCTTGTGAGTGGTATCAACTTGAAGGTCTTGTTCTTGTTCTTGATCTACCATTTGATTGATGGTTGATGTAGAGGGATCCACTTGCGTAGATCTTGTCCCATCCTCCTTCGCCACAAGGTGTCCCTCAACGGGTATAAGCGGACCTATACCCATTCTTCCTATGGTTATGGAGGGAGGTTGATGGGGGGATAGTAACCCGGTAGACCAACTCCAAGGTGTAACCCGGCCCAAACGACAATTGGACAAGACCCGGCTAAGGGTAAAGGAAACTTCTGGAAGGCCCAAGGTTTGTAGGCCTCGCAACCCGGATTGTGGGTTGCGGTAAGGAAAGTTAGGGTTTGCAAGTAGAAGTTCGAGTAGGACTCAATATGTACCTTGGAGGCTAAGCCAGGGGGAGGGACGGTGCTTTATAAACCGGCCCCTAGGTTTAGTTCGCCAGAGATTCAAGTCATAGTTGTATCACCAATTATCGAGTATCCAGTATAGTTCATATTCGAGATCCGGCGAGTTGTTTTCCGGTCCTTAGATCGCTTTTTGCCATGTCTTCCTTCGAGCTAAACCCTCTCCCAAATACCTGTGTCGACTTGCCCCAAGATCAGTTACCCCAGGCAACATCTGCCGTGATTATCCCACGACAGTTGGCGCCCACCGTGGGGCCTGCGTCCAAAGGTGTTTACATCACGGGAGAAGCTCGGAAGAGCATGAAGAACCTCATCGTCGGTGAGATCTACGTCGACGGCCAAGGAGAGAAGATGGTGGACGATTCCGGCTGGGGGCCAGAGTCGGATCACCTCGAAGCCGGATCCGTCGTGACAATCGGCCGCATCAACGTCTTCATCGGTATGGTATGTACTTCCGGCTTGAATCCTGACAATCTTGGATCTGATTCTGTGTCAGGAGAAGCTACCTACATTCAATCGGAAAGAGAAGAATCGATCGGAACAACAGGTCAGATAAAAGAACTCGCCGAGAAGTGGGAACAGTCGGAAGAGTTGGTATGGACCCCGCGCGATCGGGTAGAGAGAGAAGGTGATACCGAGTCTATCCGGGATCTGTTGGAGGATCGATATGAGGAGGAAAACAGCGAAGAAGAACGGCATGAATTCGCGCCAAGCATCACGCGCCGGGTTGCGGTCTACACAGCTCCCGCGGCCAACGTAAATCAAGAGAGCGTGACCGCGGCCGCAGTCGGGACGACTCAGGCATTGAATCAACAGCGGGGTACAGCTGACCCGGTTCTGATCCGGGTTGAGGGAGAGTCGGCATCGGTTACCAGTCGCGCACCATAGGAGGAGATGCGGGCAAACATGTTCGGATTCCAAGCAAACCGGACACCGGGGGCGGGTCCTTCAAACCCGCGTCACCCGGCCCTGTTCGATAACAATTTGATTTTAGACCCAACCGTCCTCGCTACAGTGATCACTCCAGAGAATGCGGCGGAGCGGGTCAGAGATCTGGATGTGGCCCGTCGCGCATTGGAGCAGCAAAGGAGGCAAGTGGAAGCAGAGAGACAGGGGATGGCCACACGGCAGCGCGAGTTGGATGCGTTAGAGACTCGGCTCCGGGAGGAAACGTCTAGAGCGCATCAGAGGCACCAGACCAGGCTACCATCAACGGGCGGGGTTATTAATCCGGCAGCTCTGTTTATCACACCCCAGGATCAACCAATCCCAGCGGTAAACCAGGGAACCGCACCCCCACCAGCGACGGCAGTTAATACAGCGGGAATACAGCCGGCAAATGAGCAGGCCGGGTTACTCCCGCCGCAGGCTAGAATTGCACCCGGCAATGAGTTACCACCACCATCACGATTTCGCACACCAGCAGGTCATTACAACAATCCCATGGACAACGTATATGCAGCGACACTCGCCTTGAATCAGATCCCTGTGAGAGAATCGCCCCATGCGGAAGTAACCCGGCGAGCGATCGATCTACTACACACCGCGGTGGCACAGCAAGCCAACTATCCAGACCATAGAAGCGGGATGCATGGGACGCCATACCCCAGTCAGCAACAGGGCAACATTCAAACGAATTCAGCACGGCGGAGGGAAGAGCAACAGCAAATGCCGCCCCCACCTCATATCCAGACAGTACCAGCAGCATCGGCGGCGCAGGCGATTGTGGACAGCTCCAGGGCCAGAAGGGCCGGGGCCGGGTCTGTAGCACATGAGTTACCGGTGGCGCCGCACCCCGTGGCACCCCCAGCCGGGTCACATGTTTCCCGAGTAAGACCAGCCCCAATCACTCTGGCGGGACCAAAGTGTCTCTCGGACGACATCAGAGCGGAACCTTACCCGGAAAAGTTCAAAGAGCCGGGGAAAGTAGTAAATTATGAGCCAACAATGGATCCAGAAACATGGTTGAGCAGTTACGAGATGGCAATGTCAATTCGCAATGCATCCGAGAATCTTCAAGCCAAGTTCATGTACTTAATGATGTTAGAGGGAGCAGCAAAGTTATGGTTCACCAATCTGCCGGAAAAGTCGATCAAATCCTGGGAAGAATTAAAAACCGCGTTTGTCAAGCACTTCCATGGAACGTGCAGAAAGCTGTTTACTATTGACGATTTAGAACATTGCGTTCAGAAGAAGGGCGAGTCAGCGCGCAGCTGGGTACGCCGGGTTATGGAGATACTCCACTCATCCACAGATATTCAGCCCAAGGATGCGCTACAAGCTATGGCGAAAACATGTAAGTACGTTCCTTTAGTGCAAAAGTTAACTCGCATGAAATCCAGTAGGAATGCAGCGGAGGTAACAATGGGAGAATTAATGGATGCGTGCAACAAACACGCCGCAACAGACACCACAGAGGAGGAAATTGATGACAAGAAAGCAAAAACAAACACAAGTAGCAGTGGGAGAACCGGCAATGGATCGGCGCCAAGTAATAATGGAAATAGCCAGAACAAGCGCCCGTTTGAAGGGAATTCCGAGTTTGTAGCTAACACGAAGGCCGGGTCTTCAAGACCCAGATCTGAAGGGAATTTTAATACTGGAAATCACAGTGGGGGACATTACCAAGGACCTCCAAGACCAAGTAACAGTTGGGACATATTTAGGATGGCATGCCCGAAGCATAGCAGGAACGGCAAGCCGGCTAATCACTCCTTGGAGCAATGCGCCGACTTACAGAGATGGAAGAATGAGGAAGTGAATAGAGCCATGCGAGGAGCGGGTCGGGGAGGAGGCCCGGGTCCAGGTGGAAATTTGGGCAACGGTCCACCCCCAGCCGGTAACCCGGCAGCAGGAAATCCAGGCAATAATCAAGGGGGAGCAGGAGGTTTTCAAGCTAACCCCAAACAGTTGGGTCAATATCACGTGCACACTACTGGAGGCTCTAACAAGGATAAAAAGATATTGAAACAGGCGGTCAATTCAGTCTCTTCCGCCGTCCCAAGGTATTTGAGGTGGTCAGAACAGGAGGTAACTTGGAGCAGAAGGGATCACCCGGACAGAGTTGATCACCCGGGAGTTTTAGCATTGGTAGTGGCACCACAGGTCAATGGGTACGAGCTGAAAAAAGTCTTGATGGATGGAGGAAGTAGTATCAATATCCTATACTGGGAAACTTTTCTGCGCATGGGCCTAAAGGAATCTCAGTTGCAAAAGAGTACAACAGTTTTTCACGGGATAGTGCCGGGTCATTCGGCGTGCCCCGAAGGAAAAGTGGCGTTGGAAGTAGCTTTTGGGGAGTCAAAGGACAATTATCGAGTCGAGTGGCTTACTTTTGAGGTGGTTAAGTTGCGCAGTCCCTATCATGCATTGTTTGGAAGGCCGGCTTATGCTAAGTTCATGGCAAGACCGTGTTATGTGTATCTACAGCTGAAAATCACGGGTCCTAAGAAGACCATTACCATACACGGGAATCGAGACATAGCAGCCGAATGTGATGAAGGAGATGCGGCAATGGCTGAGCAAACCTGCAGGAAAGAAGAGCTCAAGCATTAACGATCGCAGGTGGACCTAGAGGAAAGGACAATGTCAAAAAGGCCGACTTCTGAAGGGAATAAAGCAAAAACTAGGACAGAACAAGATCCTAAGATGGTGGGCTTCGTCAGGAGCGATCCTTCCAAACTGACTGACAGGGAAAAGGAAGCCATACCGCCATCTATAGATAATCGTGCCACAAGGACGACATACCCGGATTGGCTAACAAACCCGGTACTCATCATGAAAGGAACTAGCGAATGGAGAATGTGCATCGGCCATGCCAACGCGAGGCCGATTCTCAGGAATAACTAAAGCAGTGTAACGGACAGCAGGTTTCATACGCGCTCTTTTCCTACCCAGGGTACCTAAGGGGACTGGAAGGTTTTTAATGAGGCGGCCTGCTGATTCAAACTTTTCATATCAATAAAAGAGATGGTTTTCAAGTCTTATCATGGTCTTTGCTTCAGTTGCAAGTAAGTAATGTTTGTTATTATCAATACATCAGTATCATCAAAATACGTTGCACGTACATAGGTCTTTGGGAATTGAGCTGCTTAAACAATAGTCACAAACCCGGAGACCCGGCCTTGATGCCTATGAGTTATGAGGGCCGATTACTCGCAAGACGAGTACGGCTGCAATCTTATAACCGGACGAAGGAGCCAAATTTCTTGGTTATTCTTACTTAAGCTCGATGTGACTCGCAACAAAGTGGCATGATCTGTTCACTTACGATTACAATCAAACTATGCAGCCCAATGGGACCTGCTTGACCCTGTTTTTCGTATAGATGTAACAACATGGTATCCACGCGAAAGCCGGCTTACAGTACAAGATAATCAAAAGGGTCATCTAAACCACAAGTCCATGCAGAGTACAAGGCTAAAATAGCCGGAAACTCAACAAGTATTAAGCATGACTTCAGTATTTACGTGAATGGCTATTGGTTGTCAGCTTGGTAAAGAGCAGTTTGCCATCTGAGAAAGGCCACGCCCCCTTGGCTCGTACTTTGGGTCATGGGGACTGGGGACTTCGAAACAGAAACAAACTGTTTAGTTACTAAAGCTCGAAAACCTTGGCTACCGAGTCTTGGGGACTTAAAGAAAAGTCCGCTTATCAAAACCCACGATACTCGGTCAACCGAGTCTCGAAAGGGGAATCGAAAATAAACAATCAAGTATCGAGAATAAGCTTAAAACAAGGATCGAGGTTATCAAAAGCCGGGAAAGGCACAAAGTTATCAAGCACAAAGTCACAGCATCAGTATCAATGGTGCACAGGCGCACCGCCAAAATCATATCAGTTTTGAAAACACGAAATACTAGACATTATCCTATTCGGCATCCTGGGAATGGTCTTCCGGGTCTGCGTCCTGGACCTGCTCCTTGGCCTTTCCAGCAGCTTTACCCGGACTCTTTGTATCAGGACGGACAGGTGGAGGAACAGCTGGTGTAGAGGAAGACGGCCTTAAGCCTAACTCGGCTTCTCTCTTCGCAGCTTCCTCTTTCCTCCTGGCCAGGTCAGTCGCCCATCTTTCCAGCATGTCAAAGGGAGGGGGTGCCTCTGCTAGAATAGTCTTGCCGTCAGAATCGTACGCGCTCATGATTGTGTCCAGGTCTATCTTATCGGCCAAGGCAGTAGCCGGGTGGCGTACGTCGGATTGTATAACTTTGAAGTCCTTGGGCGTAAACTTGGCCCCGTCAGTCTTGAATTCTGGAAACCCGGATGTTACCTTTGCCGGGTCAAGCTTAGGAAAATAAGCTTTCACCAGAGTGAAGGCCCGGGTCATGCCGATTCGGCACGACGAACGCTTCCATATTTCAATCCATCCAGGCACGGTTGAAAAGGCTTGCATAAGGTTCTCTTCGCCTGGATATACCTCGGAAGGCCATTTCACGGCATCCAGTAAAAGCTTTGTGCCGGCAAAAAACGTCCGGAGAACAGCCTTTAACGTTTTAGTCTGAGCAACGGCATTGTCTTCTGGAGCGGCAAGGTTAGCACCTGCAATTGAAACAAAAGAAATCATATCAATAAAATCGATTATCGTAGCAATAAGGTAGAAGTATGCAAGTTAGTCGCAAGCAAAAACTTACTTAGCAAAATGCGATAAGTGTCCGCGACCTGGTTCGACAAGTTCTTCAGCGTAGTTTGGGCATCATTGTACTTCTTTTTGTATTTGGAGACGTTCTTTTTCAAAGTCTTCATCTCCGCCTCAAGGGTTTCTCGGCGCTTCACTTCAGCAAGCAGGAGCTGCTCGGTCTTGAGTAACACCTCATCTGACCGAGTAATCTCCACCTGCGAAGAATGAGTGAAAATGTAAGTCGGATGTCATGACAAGCCGAGTATTACATGAAGTACCGAGCGTAATTACAGCAAGTTATGCTCGGAACTTGGGGACTGGGTGTATAGTAAGAAATACCAAATAAAGTTACCTGATGTGCTGCGGCCATACGCTCTAGGATGTTTCCCTCTGAAGCCTTCATGGCGAGGAGAGCGCTCATCAGCTGGTTAAAATCATCGTTACCTGAGTTAGAGGGCTCGGGTGCCTGGGAAGTTGGAAAAGGAGTTTTTCTTGTAACAGGAGGCGGCACCCGGGTCATCCGAATGTCGGAGTCTGGTCCCCCTCCCGCGTTCGAGGCTGCGCCCTTTTCCTTCTCGCTCGCGTGCGAGGCTATTGGATACCCGGTGTCTTGCCTAGCCAGTTCTGTTGGCGACGCTTGCTCATCGCCAGCTGTGGTGAAAGCACCGTCAGTCGGTCTATTTTCAACCCGGTCCTCAACCTCCGTGTCTTCCTGGTCACTAACAACGGCCGTGGCTCTGTAGAAAGTGCGAAGGTACGGTTAATCCATGATTATGAAAAAGGCGATAAAAGTTCGGTATAGCATCAGGGAAAAGGACTTTACCCGAGGTTCACCGGGAAGTCCGAGGGAAAGCCGCTGCTAGACCCGGAAGATACTGAAAAATACCAAGCAAGGTGTCAGATTACTTTGTGAGGGAACGTTTGGGAAAAATTCTTGTGTACAGTAAGTACCAGTATGTCGAGTTGGGGGCGGTGAAGTACCCGGGTTAAGAGCCTCATTACCCGGATGGTTGCGGGTCACTCTACGCTTAGTTGCGGGTGGCTCCTTCATTTGTAGTCAAAAGGGTGAGGACAGGGTTAGCTCAGGAATGACGTCATGGGAGCCAAAATTAAGCACAAGGAAACGAAATAAAACCTGGAAGACGATTCCTTGGGGTTTTCTTTTGGATCCGGCTTTGATTACTGGCTCCGGTTCATCTTCCTCGCTGGCGGACTCCACCTTGCCGTCCGATTCTTCCTCCTCGTCTTGGTCTTCTTGTTCTGAAAATTATCAAAGTTATAATATATAAAAAAAAGAGAAGCAGGGCGTAACGCGTGCAAGGGGATTAAGTATGCACCTTCGTCCGAATTAACGGCATCATCTTCCACCTCCGGGTCTCCGGAGTTAGGAGGAGTACCGACTTTCCAGAAGTTACTATCGGCCTGAGGTGAAGATACCAGAGTAAGGGTTAATATTGAATCAAGAGAAGCGGATAAAAGTGAACTTGTTAGAATCCAAGGTCGAGAGGTAGGAGACTTACTGAGGGGGCCGGGTTCTCGAGGGTGAAGGGTTCTAATCCGGCTATGTTCCGGATTACCTCGAGCCTCTCCGTCAAAAAGCCCTTAATGGTTTTGTTTGTATCGCTGGGAGCGAAAGTGCTGGTAGAGTATCGGATCGGGTCCGTGGTTTGACCCGAGTATTCGCACATCAGTTTCTCGCGGATGGAGTTGGGTTGAATGCGGAAGTCGACCCAAGTCTTTACTAGGTTGAGCCCGATGAGGCCTTGGGCTGATAAGATGGAGATCTTAGCCAACGAAGGCAAAATTGCCTCCCTGTCCGAGTCAGGGGCAAAGGCATTAAAAGCCTCGGAGATATCAAGCTGACCCTCCGAGTAACCCGGCAACTTCTCTTCGCCGGGTGGGGAGGTGTCCTGGCAGTAGAAGTACGAGAGCTGCCAGTGCTTTACGTGGGAGTTGAGGGTGAGAGGAGGCATCAGGGAGTTCTTGCGGCGTTGGATAGAAACCCCGCCGCAAGTAAGAAGTGCGCCGTCGCCGCTTTCGCGGCACGGCTTGCACTGAAAGAGTTCAACAAAGAGAGCCAGACTTGGCGGAATGCACAAGTAAGACTCGGAAAGAACGATAAAGTGAGTGATGTTTAAAACAGAGTTGGGTCCTATGTCGAAAATGCGGAGGTTGTAGTGGTTTAAGACGTCGCGAAAGAAAGGGTGACCCGGAGGCCTGAAGCCCCGGGTCACATGCTCAACAAAACATATTACCTCGTTTCCTGCTGGAGAAGGTCGGGTTTCATTACCCGGTACTCTCCAGTGGATAGATTCCTGAGGGGGAAGGACCCCTAGCTCAACCAGTTCCTCTAGCTTGGCCCTGGTGACGGAGGATTTCCCCTAGTTGGCAGATATAGAGTTCGTGGTCTTGGCCTTAACCGGCTGTTTTCCCTGCCTCTTGGGCGCCATAGGGTTAACCTGAAAAAGCGTCAAGGGAAAGGATGTGAGAAATAAAACTCGGAAACGGTCAGTTGACTGAGCGTTGGTAAGCGGTGTCAAGGTAACCCGGAAGTTAGACATGATCCGGGTATTACTTTGCTAAAGCAAGGTACGAATTTTCCGGGTGTCGCACATTATTGCAAAACTTGTAGGATTTTATGCATGGATAAGTGTTTGAGGAGAGTAAGCGGTCGCCCGCACATCTATTGTGGGCAAGTAAGCCGGAAAGGAAAGATTTTCCGGATAATATGAGCAAAGGCGGAAAATTTAGGTGACCCGAGCTTAGATTGGGAATTCCATTTCTAAAATTATGGCCAGTTTAATAATTACAAGTGGTAGGAGAGTGAATTAGACTGTGTATCTTGTCTATTTGAATGAGCTAGAGTGGACCCTAGTGATTTAATTCGGCACGATCCGAGAAATCGCGGGCGGCTCGATTTAGATCTAACTTAAGGGAAAATTGAGAAATTGCGAGGATGAGTTAGAGGATGTGAAAGACTTACCGAGGGGGATTGAAGCGCAGCTTTCCGGAGGCAGATGGCGCAAGTTTGGTGCCCTTTCGTGGTTTCTGGCGGGCAAATTGGAGGTTTGGCGGCGGATCTGGGCGGCGGAGCGAATCGCGCGGTGGCGGAGCGCAAACGGTGGCGAACGGGCTCCGGTGATATGCGCGGGGCTTCCGTGGTGGTGCGCTGAGAGTTCGAACTCGAAAGGAGGAAGGAAGAGGAATGGGGGAAATAGGCCGTTGGAGTTAGGGTTGCGCTCAAGGGTTTATTTATAATGGTTTGGGTGGTAAAGCCTAGCTCAACGGGCGGAACCCGGGAAATACGGAGTAACGGCTGCCTATTTTGAAATTTGTGGGACGTACTTTAAAGCATGAAGGGAGAAGTTCGGATGAAAAGGAAAGGGAGATCTCCTCTTTGGTATCAGAATTAATTATCGAGAAAAGTGTGGAATCGTGGAGTTTTCTATTAAGACCATACCTGGAAAATTAGGGAAAGCCTTTGAAGGAGAGCCGGGTTACTGCCTGGACCCCATGAAGTTGGTCCCAGCCATTCGTCAAAGTGTTGTGACTCGGCCTCCATGTGCTTGTGCGTTTGATATTTCTGCAGGGAATAGCCAGCGCTTCGAAGAATGAATCTCGGAAGCCCAAGCTATTCTGGGGACTACTGATGGGGGGATAGTAACCCGGTAGACCAACTCCAAGGTGTAACCCGGCCCAAACGACAATTGGACAAGACCCGGCTAAGGGTAAAGGAAACTTCTGGAAGGCCCAAGGTTTGTAGGCCTCGCAACCCGGATTGTGGGTTGCGGTAAGGAAAGTTAGGGTTTGCAAGTAGAAGTTCGATTAGGACTCAATATGTACCTTGGAGGCTAAGCCAGGGGGAGGGACGGTGCTTTATAAACCGGCCCCTAGGTTTAGTTCGCCAGAGATTCAAGTCATAGTTGTATCACCAATTATCGAGTATCCAATATAGTTCATATTCGAGATCCGGCGAGTTGTTTTCCGGTCCTTAGATCGCTTTTTGCCATGTCTTCCTTCGAGCTAAACCCTCTCCCAAATACCTGTGTCGACTTGCCCCAAGATCAGTTACCCCAGGTAACATCTGCCGTGATTATCCCACGACAGAGGTTCATCACCTACATCATCATAATCAATTTGCTGCACTTGGGAGCCATTATCCTCATGAAACTCCACATTCATAGGTTCTTCAACACACCCGGTGGATATGTTGTAGACTCTATAAGTGTGAGAGTTCGTGGCATAACCAACAAATATGCCTTCAAAAGTTCTAGGATCAAATTTAGACAATCTAGTGCCTTTAATGTAAACTTGACATTTGCACCCAAAAACTCAAATATACTTGAGATTGGGTTTGTTACCGGTTAGGATTTCATATGGAGTCATACCAATCATAGGGCGAAGGAAGAGTCGGTTAGATAGATGACAAGCGGTGTTGATAGCTTCGGCCAGAAAGTTATATGGGGATTTGAACTCGACCATCATAGTTCTTTTTTGAAGCTTTATAACGGTAGGAAAGGCTCCTACTGCTTCTTTATTGAAAGAAAGGGGGGTTACATGATTTACAGACTATACAAAGCAGGGGAACCCCTGCAGAAGAACTACTTAAAGGTTTATTACAAAAGATTTAATGAAGGGGTGGAGAGAGGACTTAGTCCTATGACAAAGAAGAGTGAAATCATCCTTGAATCTCTCTCTCCAAGAGGACAAGGAGGGTGGAATTCCTTCAAAGAGAAAAATTGTCTCTCCTTCCAAATGCCCCAGCAAGCAGTAATTATCACTTCCATAAACATGGGTTTATTCCAAACATCCTCTTAGCTTGAGAAACCATAAGAAGTCTGTCACCCTCATTGGACCAATGGATATCGAGGCAATTCCAATAGCTCAAACTGAAGTGGCATCTACAGAACAGGTGCTCCAAGGTCTCTTCAGTATCCATAGCACACATAAAACAATTGAAATCATCTCCAATATTAAAGTGACGACGACGTAGCATGTTTCTTATGTTTAGTCTGTCAGACAAAAGCAGCTAGGCAAAGAATTTCAGCTTAGGAGTCAATTTGGATTTACAGAGCCAGAGGAAGGATTGATGAGGCTTAATATTCCTGAAGCAAAACTAATAAAACTTGCTGCAAGAATAGTTTCTGTCTCCCCAACTAAAAACCCAGTTATCCTTATCAGTATCCGAGGACATCACAATGTGAGAGGATGCTTGCTGAATATTTCCGATCTCTTCCAGAGCCTGAGGGGAGAGTGGTAGATGAAAAAGGGCACCCAATTCACCATAAGTTAAGAAATTTTGAACCGAAATATCCTCATCTCCGGCAAATGAAAATGCTCTCGGGTGTGATTGTGAAAGTTCCGAGCCGAGCCACAAATCCTTCGAAAAAGGATACTCGAACCCGAAATAATTTCTGCAGTAGTGACCCCCCCTGTAAATTGGGTTTAGTTTGAACACATCACACCACCAAAAAGAACCACAAGGCTGCAAAGCATGTGGAACCCTCCTTGTGTAAAATGTATTCCATAGCAACTGCAGACCATCATAGTTCTTGCCATATCAATAAGTGTGTGATTCTTCCTCTCCGCTACATTATTTTGTTGAGGGGTGTACGCAGCGGAATATTGATGTCTTATCCTCTCATAACTCAAGAATTCATCCATGGTGTAGTTCTTGAACTTAGACCTATTATCACTCCTAATTGCCAAGATCTTGGTGTCATATTGACGTTGCACTTTCGTGGCCCAAGAGATGAACTTTTCTTGAGTCTCACTCTTCTTCTTGATATAGAATACCCAAGTGTATCTTGTATAATCATCAACAATCACCAAACAACCTTCTTTCCACAAAGACTATCATATGTAGGGGGCCCAAATAGATCCAAGTGAATAAGCTTAAAGGGCCTCGTTGTGGAGATTGTTGATTTCTTGGGATAGTTCTTCTCATGCATCTTTCTGGCAATACAAGAGCTAGAAGGGTGATATTTGGAAAAACTCGCACTTGTTAGTCTGTGCTCACCCTTCACAAGAGTTTGTAAATTTATCATACCGACGTGGCCCAAGCGGCGATGCCAAAGCCACCCCACGTCGGATTTAGCCATTAGACAAGTGGCAATATGTGTAGTTTCTTTCGAAAAATCCACTACATACATAGCATTTTCCACAAATCCAAAAAAAGCTACTTTAAGAGAAATGGTATGTAGGACAAGCACGCGATGACGCCAAAATACACATGTAAAATTGCATTCACAAAGTTTCAAGACGGAAAGGAGATTATAGCCAGGACTCAACAAGGAGGACTTTCTCAATGGATGCATCCGGATAAAATGACCACCTTGCCATGTTCCAATACCTTAAGTTTTGAACCATCGCCAATATTTACTTGTGCAAACTTGATGATTTGATGTTTTAAGTCTTCTAACACTTCCTTGCTTCCGGTCATGTGCGCGGAGCAATCACTATAAATCATCCATGATGTTCCTCCTGAAGCACATCCCTACAATGAATCAACTTCTTGTCTTAGGTACCCATTTTTGGATGGGTCCTTTCTTGTTAGTCACAAGGGTCTTTGGAACCCAAATAGCATACTTGTAATCATGACCATATGAAGTTCAAACATACTTGTCATATACATGACCATCTCTAGATTAAAAAGCACATAAGATGGGTTATATTTTCCTGCGAAGTTGTTGTGAGTAGTAGTGTCCCTAGGGACAACACTTTTAGCAATAATATCAAACTGAACTTCATTATTAGCCAACTCCCCTCCTTCACAAAGACAATAGAATTAGTGGAGGGGGTTAACTTCTTCTTGTAGGTCACCTTGTATGTGGAACCAAACCCAAGGCCTTCCTTAGCAATAACTCTCTTTTGACTACTCAAAAGAGTGTTAAGATTCTCTTGCCCTTGGATGCAAGTGGCAAGACCTTTGTTGAGTTGGGACTTCAACCTATTGTTCTCCTCAATGAGAGTTGCCTTGACACATAAAGGGTTAGTAGCACAAGAATTTGCATTCACATCTTTTAACCCTTTCAAAGTCTTGAGGTCATTTGAGAGTGTTCGATGATCACTTTTAAGCTTATAAAATTCCTTAATGATCTCATTGTAATATTTTTTAGTTGCATCATTTAAGGCCATGAATTCCGTTACCTTAGCAAAAGCATGATCACGATCAAATTTTACTTTAGCTATGTCAATTGCAAAGGTATCTTCGATGCTTTCTCTAAAACAATGTGAATCATCTAGAGCTTTATCAAGCTCCTCAATTTTACTAGCATCATCATGAGCAAACTTTTCAAGTAATATGATTCTCTCCTCATGTTCATCAATGAGGCCATGTGCCTCACTTAATTGATCCATGAGAGAGTCAAAGATAGATTTAGTTTCTCCTTCTAGTTTCTCCACAAAGTTATTCAAGGGGTTTTCCTCAACACAATTTAATAGAGAAGGAGTAGAAGAGTTTGCAAGTTTGAGTGTACGAGTCACCTTTGGGGATATACCCTTGGCCATGAAGCACTTGTGACTCGAGGGGCCCTTGTTGTCATTGGGGTTGGAGAAGAGAGAGCTTAAGTTTGGAGGAACAACGCCCTTAGCCACGACCGCCATGCCTACTTTCTCACCATCACCATCACTCTCTTCACCACTGGACGTGTATTCAACTTACTTTGCAATAAATTCCCTAGGAGGGCCTCTCTTGATGAAGTTCTTGGACTTGGGAGTGAAGGTGGATTTCTTTATAAGTCTTCCACCATTTTCAGTTCTACTTTTGAAGGGACACTCGGCAACAAAGTGCTCACTATCCCCACAATTGAAGCAAGCATGTGCCTTCTTCATGCTTGAGACTTCCTTTCCCTTGTTCTTGGTGGCATTTGATCTAAAGTCTCCTTTCTTACACCACTTGTGTTGAGCAAGGGCCAAGAATTCTTCATGTGATCTCCTCATCTCTCTCTCGAAGACAACATGTGAGGAACCACCATCCTCACTTGAGTCATCTTCTTCATGGGGGGTGGCCTTCAAGGCAAGATAGGTTCTCTTCATTCCATTCACACGGGCAATTACATCATCAGAGGATTGTTTCATGACTTTTAGGGTGATGAAGAGACCAAAAACATCATTTAGGGATAGCTCCAAGTAATCAGCCCTTGATTGCACATTCATCACCATGTGCTCATTGTATGGAATCAAGGTGAGTAGAAATTTCTCATTGACCCAATCCTCATTACAATCCTTGAATCCACAATCTCTCATGTAATTTACGAGAGCCTTGATTCTTCTAAACATGTCTTCTCTATTCTCTCCATCCTTCATATGGAAGTTTTCAACTTGTCTTTGGATGATTGACTTCTTGGAGCGTTGTATGTTGATGTTGCCATGATACAGGTCAACTATGCAATCCTAAGCTTTCTTGGCACTTGAGAAGTACCGGATGTGCTCGACTCCTTCTTTCTCTATTGCCTTCTCCAACATGTGCATGGCATGAGCATTGAGTTGCTCATCTATGATATCACTTGAGATTAAGTTCTTGGGGTCCTTTGACTCATACCCATTCTCAATGATCCTCCATATTTGCATTGAAGAGCTACACATGTAAGACTTCATGGAAGTTTTCCAATTAGTAAAACGATTCATGTCTACCATAGGAGGTGAACCAAGATGATTAACATGTGGATGTTGAACATTAGGAGCATTGTTATAAGCATAGCCAAAGGAATTTGCATGATTACTATCTTGAGGCTTAGAAGTCACGGGTCCTTCCTTAGAGGGAATGGGATTTCCATTTTCATCTAAAACAACATTATCTCTAGATTGATTAGATGAGGATGTCATTTCTTTCGTTAAACCCTCCATCTTTTTCTCTGAGCTATCAAGCAGGGCTTCAATTAGCTTTTGGATGGCACCCATGGTGACAGGTTCTTCCCCTCCTTCCATCCTCCTCTTTAGGCGGTGAAGCCTTAATAAAGCGACGAAGCTCTGATACCAATTCAATGATCGAGAGGTTAACTAGAGGGGGTGAATAGGTTAACTACAAATTTTAACTTCTTTTGCGGTTAACAAGATAATGCTCAAATATAGATTGTATAGATTATGCAACTAGGTGAACAATCCCATATGGTGAGAAAATACTACTAGCACAAGATATTGATTCAACTAAGCTAGTAGCAACAAGTAAAGGTAAGTTGAGGAATAACTTAAAACAATGACGCGGAGATGTATCCCTAAGTTCACTTCCCAATGGAAGCTAGTCTCTGTTGGAGCCGTGCAGTGTCACCAAAGTGGAACACCGAGTAGCCGTCAAATGGCACACCGTATCTCCTTCGAGTCCTTCCATCGATGTGGAGAGGCTCAAATCACTATATTGTCGTTGAGTTTGACAACTAGAACCTTTACAAGGATGAGGCACATCCACAACTTTGGAGAGTCCTCACCAAATCCCGGGAGCCACCAAGACTCCGGGAAACAAGATCCACGAGCTCCAAAGCTTCGGGGACAACAACAAGGCTCCAAGCTCCCATGAGCTAAGAGAAACAAGGTTCTTAGCTCCGATGAACTAAGAACAACAAGATAGCTAGGGGATGAGTAGGGTAGTGCGGTGACCCAACGCACCACTGCATGTCTAGTGCGCAAGTCGTTGACATAATACTCATAGAAGGATTATCCGTGAATATTACATCCCTCAGAGTGGTACAACAGAAACATAGCAGGTCCAAGCAAAGCTATAGGATACAAACATGTTCATACAAAATCTTGAGAATCTCTTTGATGAATCAAAGAAGATCTCATGCAAATGAAACATCAGAAGAATCAAATTGAAGCTCCAAGCTGGAGAAGAACTCTAGCTCGGAACCTAATCCACTACGGCTGAAGTCAGCCCTAATCTATGGCTTGTGGGAATCTAAGTCCATGAATGGTCTCCTCCTCCAACTAGGTATCTTGTCCTCCACCAGCATTGTTGATGATGTCGCTTCATCGGTTAAATAGTATAAGACTCCTCCTAGCTTCACGAGATAGCGATGGCTTCCCGATGAAGACTTCCTTAAGGGCTTCAACTCTAAGCAGGGGGTCAAACAAGACCGAATGAGTAACGAGCGTTACTCAACAAGTTCATGATATACAGTGGGTAGTTTGATGCACTAACTACAGCTTTAGACTCAAAAGAGTCATAAGCTAATGCAAGATTTTTGTAAATCTTTCTTCAAGAAGTTGCTTTTAATACTAAAAACTATGCCCGCCAAATCATCACAGGAGCTAGAAATTCATGGAGTTGCCTTTCATGTAGTGTTCGCAGCTCCTTCCCGGAATAGGGGGTAACATGTCACATCCTTTTACACTCTGCAGAGGTGTGTTACTTTACCCATAGGCGATCAAGACCATGTTGCACAACCAGGTGTACATTCATGTCCACTCCCACTCAGGTGTGGGGCCCGGTTGTTGATCCAAACCAAACCATGCTTCTCCGCACAACACATGCCCGCCCGTTGAACCACTGATTCTACCCCTCACGATAGAGATCTAGGTTCCCCGGGTAGACAGTCATAGACCCTAGAGTCTGTGGGACGTAAGGGCTCCCACCCATGTGCATGTAGTCCTGCAAGACCTACAGCGTACGTCTCTGACAGTCCTTTGACATGTGAACGGGAAAAGATCACAACTGGCTTACCCGCCCCATACAAGACATATGGTTAACACGGTATTTACGACGCACCAAGCTCTGACGACATTTGTTGTTAAGTCCTAGGTAATACTTTCTCATGCAGATGGAACCTTCCTTTGACCTATTCATCTTACCATGGTCCCATCCGCCCACCAAACAGAACACTACCACTCGGGTAGTCATTCAGTTAGTCCTATTATTATAAAAATAGGATCATGCATTCTTTTGAGAATAAGGTGGTAATACGATAGGTTTTTGCAAATAGTTCTTTAGGAAATACTTCAAAGGATATGAGCAAGTGATGAACTTGCCTGATATAGAGATAATGACAATAATCCATGTCTTCGGGGTTCTAGGGTTGCGTGAAAATCTCGAGATCTGAAAGATAGCAAAGTAGTCCCGGTAAAGACTACAGAAAACACTGGCAAGATGATACATTCATAGTAATGAGATGCATCGTAAAAATACCCTGAAAATACCCCAGCTTACAAGTGTAAGCTACGATCGATACAATACTGAGATCACATTTGTTTTAGCTGACTTAGAGTTGTTTCATTGCTTGTGGTGATAATGTTGTTACTTCTTTTAGTCTCATGTGTGTTTCACTTTTATTTAACAGTCAATTGTTATCATGTTTTAGATTATAAGTATATATCACTTGGTTAGACAAGAAAACAATATCATATGGAAAACAACTATTGAAAGATAACAAAGACCTTTTATTTTATGTTAAAAATATGGAGAGCTAATGATAAAGAGTTTAATTGAAAATGAGTGACTAATACAACCAACTCTATCATCACATAATTTGCTAATGAATTGTGATGATAGATTAGTAGGTGTGAAAACATTAGGGATTCATAAGTTGAACAAAATATTCGGTTTCTAACCTATTTTAATTGGAAATGTTTTTCTCTTTCATTTGGTATATTATTTGAAACATTTTGATAATATTTGAATAACTTATTAATTTTTCAATTTTAAATGAATTAAATGGCTATAAAAATATTCCTCACTTTAAAACTTGGTCAAATGAGTTGTAAAACATCACAATTGAATTGCATTTGACTTTCTAAGCATTTTGGTATATAACTTGTATATTTCTGATTTATTGAATTATTTATTATTTTTCTTAATTTTAAATGATTTAATTTATAGAAAATGTTTAAATTTAAAATTCATCAAATATTTTTCAAAAGCTTATAAACATTTAGATTTTATTTTTCTAATTATTTATAAAAATTGTATTTTTGTTGTAAATATTTTGAAAGTTGTTGGAATATTGATATTAATATATTTTTCTGCCTTTTTAAATTGACAGGTGGGGTCCACCTATCATATTTAATTTTAATTAATTAAAAAATAAAAGAAAACGAAAAAATCTGCATGACGTCATGATGCATCACCTATGTAGGAGATTTCTACTGTTGATTTCAAATCGGATGATTCCTGATGAAATGGTATGATTTGAGTGTTCCTAATGCTAGTGGGTGACACAACGAATCCAGAGACGGCGGCGAACGACCAAATGGTCGCCGGAATTGGCCTACGGCGAGAAAGGCGCGACGGCAACCACGCTAGCTCGACGACGGTGCCAAATTTGAGCGCGGAAGACTCGATGAAAAATATGGAGGGGTTCGGGAGCTCACGAGGTGCGTGATGATGAGGTCAGAGTGGCAGTTGTGGTCGGGAATGCCGGCAATGTCGCGGCGCCGGCTCATGGCCGGAGCAAAGGAACAACGAAATCCGCGGGCCTCCGGCCATCCCTGTCCACGTGCTTGCTCGAGGAGGATCAGGAGGAGTCGAGGAAGCTTCCCATATGTTCAATTTGGTGGGGAAGAGCTCCAGTCGATGGCAAAAATGAATCATGGCAGAGCTAGGGTTTCGGTTTTACAAGAGTAGCAGATAGGAATATAGTGGATCTGGGAGAGGCAGAAGAAGTGGGGTACGACGGGTTCCCTCCTTATCCCCGACGAGGAGGCACACAAGCAGGAGGTGGCGGTAGCCACGCCACGACGTCGATTCTCCTCTGCCTTCTGGCAGAGGAAGAAGAAAGAAGTAAGGAAATGGCGATTTAAAATAACCCCATAAACTTTAGGATATTTAAAACGAAGTCCTTCTGGTTAATAAAATGAGAGGAAAACCTATGTTTTCAGGGTCTTTTGTAAGCATAAAAATAATTAAAAATAAGATTTGGAAACCTCATCAAATTTGCAGCCTCAGCCATGTTTTGTTCTGGTGAAATTGAACAAGATTTGAATTTCAACTTGGGGTGTTCATTTGAAATGATTTTTGTTATTTTCTCTCAATTTAAACTCTTAAATGGACTCAAAATTATTTTGTGTAGGCTATGACATGAACACAACTCAACAACTATGTTTATTGCACAATAGTGTATTTTTCATTGGGAAATATTAGATACAAATCCTTTAGGAAATACTTTGTAAGCTTCTTAGTAGTGTTTCTATGCGTTGTGATGAAAATCACCCACTAGGGAATTTTATTCCATGTCATACCAAATGTTGTTGGGCAATAAATGGATTTGTTTTTCTTTGTGTGGCTTTGTTATTTTCATATTTGAGGTTCTTATCAAGTCTGGTGGACATTTCCTTATATTGTGTGTAAGCCATGTTTTGATATATAAGTACTTGATCAGGTGTAAAACATGAGTGACTCAGGCTCACATTGATACCCAATATCAAGAGACTATATGTTTGTTTTCCATCCTTGTTTACAAATATGGCTATTATCCAAATGTTGGTTTTTAGAAACATGTAATCATTTGCATGATTGTGTATGGATGACTTTTTTGTTAGTACATATTTGTCTTATGTATGAGAAGGATATGTGATACAAGGTAGTTAGCTTGTTACCGTCTACCTCAACATAACACAAGACATTTGGATACAATGGCTTGTTATTATTCTTTACTTTATACTTGATTCCATTAAAGATATTCTTATGTGTTCCTCATCTCTGATGAGCTTGACAAGGCATAGAGTTCTAGATTCTAATGTTGCCTAATGATACACTAGATAATTGCCGATGTTCCCTTACTGAGGCAGGTTTGCTTCTTTTGCTCTTGTATTGCCTGCAATATTCTTGTCTCTAGTTGACACTAGTCTTCAGGTACTGCCTTAGTCATTTGCAAGTAAGATCATCTCTTCGATTCCATCTTCAACTGTCTCACCCTTGTGGTGAATACAACCAACTACTTGATATGGAGTTGTACTCCTAGATTGGCCTGATCTTCACGAATCGACAGGAACGATCAAAGAACACGAAGAACACGAGATGGGGAATCGAGGGGGAAATGTGGGTAATCGCGGGGAAACACAAAGGGGGATAAATCGCAAGAACCGAAAGATCCAACTTCCCGTCAACTAAACCCCGAGGGTCGCCTACGGAACAATCGATCCAACTGAACTCACCTTGATATGAACCGTCTCACACCCGTAGCCAGTTCCACTACGCCAATAGAACCTCAAGGATTCACGAGAGGAAGATTGGACAACTCTTGACTGAAACCCTACAGGGAGAGGACAAGTAGTTGGGATGTGCCTTGATACGATCCTAGACGAAGTCGTAGGAGTAGCCTTGATACGTTCCGAGGTACACACCGTAGGAGTAGTTACTCAAAGAGGGATACAAGAGAGCCAAGCTCAATGTTCTAAATTCAACTCTAAACCCTAGATCTAGCTCGGGGTCGTCCTTATATAGCCGGGGGTCGAAGTAGGTGAAAACGGGGTCAAAATACGGGTCTTCCCGTGCATTTTAGGCCACGCCGGCCTGGGAGCCCGGCCTGGCCGGCCTTGAGGCCGGGGTGGGAGCAGGGGGGCGCCCCAGGGCGCGCCGGCCTTGGGCCGAGGTGGGAGAGGGGGCGCCGGCCTGGGGCCAGGGTGGAGGCCAGCCCTCTCGGGTAGGTGCCCGGCCTGAGGGGGGAAGGAGGCCGGCCTGGGGCCGGGGTGGGAGCCGGGCTCCTCTGGTGGGTGGCCGGCCTAGAGAGGGAGGGGGCTGGCCTGGCCGGGTCTTGAGGCCGGGAGGGGTGATTTTCCCCCTATCTTTTCCGCTGGGACTCTGAACTCGATGCCGTCTTCTCCACCCTTCTTGATAGCTTCTCGCGCATCGTCTTGGGTGCTTTCCGGGGCCTCCGTGGTGGGTTTGAACCTGAGCACACAAAGTGTTGAACCATGAGGTAGCGCACCATCCGCCAAGTCACCGAAAGTATGGAGCGAGAGGAGCGAGTTCACATTATCATGAATGGCCTTTGCTCGTGATCTTTTCATAGGTGCACTTGGTGGAGTTGGGTGGTCTACATCATCTCCCCCTCCCCCTTGAAAAAGAGTCGACCTCGACTCGACGTCGTCTTCATCACTTGGGTATCCATGGAAGGGAGAGATGTCCTTGACATTGAAGGAGTTGTGGACAAGGTACTTGGATTGCGGTAAGTCGAGCTTGTAGGCGTTGTTGTTGATGAGTTTGATGACCTTGAAGGGGCCGTCGCATCTTGGCTTAAGCTTGGAGTTGCGCTCGTCGGGGAAACGGTCCTTGCGCAAGTGTAGCCACACAAGGCCACCTTCTTGGAACACCATTGGTTTCTTATTCTTGTTCATGAGAGAGGCTCGTTGCTCGGAATGCTTCTCAAGCGTAGCTCTTGTGGAGTCATGTAGATTCTTGATGTAGTCGGCGCGCTTGTCAATGTCCATGTTTGCTCGCTCGCGTAGAGGCAAAGGAAGTATGTCGAGGGCGGTGTTGGGGTTGAAGCCGTAGACAATCTCGAATGGGCTCTTCTTGGTATCTTGATGTAGAGCACGGTTGTAGGCGAACTCGGCGTGTGGGATTTATTCCTCCCAATTCTTTAGGTTGGGCTTGATCAATGCTCGAAGTAGTGAAGAGAGTGTGCGGTTGACGACCTCGGTTTGTCCATCCATTTGTGGGTGATAGGCGGTGGAGAAGAGTAGCTTGACGCCGAGCTTGGCCATCAACGTCTTCCAAAAGTATGAGGTGAACTTGACGTCGCGGTCCGAGACAATGGAAGTAGGTACACCATGTAGACGCACAATTTCCCTGAAAAACAAAGTGGCAACATGTGAAGCATCGTCGGTTCGGTTGCAAGGGATGAAATGTGCCATCTTAGAGAAACGATCAACAACTACAAAGATTGAATCCATGTTGGTTTTAGTTCGTGGGAGGCCTGAGACAAAATCCATGCTAATATCACTCCAAGGTGCATGTGGGATAGGCAATGGCATGTAAAGACCATGGGGGTTGGAAGTAGACTTAGCTCGGAGGCATGTAGAACATCTATTGACGTGTCTCTCAACTTGATGCTTCATCTTGGGCCAATAGTAGTGGTTTGAGAGCATGTCATAGGTCTTGTCGCGTCCAAAGTTTCCCATGAGGCCTCCTTCATGTGATTCCTTCAATAACATCAAGCGAAGAGAGGACTCGGGAATACACAATTTGTTAGCCTTAAACAAGAAACCTTTGTGAAGATAGTAGTCATCAAATCCTCGGTTAGCAAGAATTTTTCAAAGATAGGAGCAAAGAAAACATCGGAATCATATAAGTCTTTGATCTCATCCAAACCAATCACATTGATGTCAAGACGTGTAAGAAGGCACTCTTTTCTAGACAAGGCATCCGCCGCCACATTCTCTTTACCTTTCTTGTACTTAATGACATAAGGAAAAGATCCAATGAATTATACCCACTTAGCATGCCTCTTGTTCAAATTGGTTTGGCTTTTCAAGTATTTCAATGATTCGTGATCGGAATGAATGATAAATTCTTTAGTCCAAAGGTAGTGCTGCCAAACTTCTAACACTCTAACCAAAGCAAAGAGTTCTTTATCATAGATTGGGTAATTGAGTTTGGCGCCATCGAGTTTTTCACTATGGTATGCTACGGGGCGTCCGTTTTGCATGAGAACGCCACCAATTCCTATACCACTAGCATCACATTCAATCTCAAAAGTTTTCTCAAAATCCGGTAAGACAAGCAAAGGAGCTTCGGTTAAGCATTTCTTAAGTGTGTCGAAAGCTTTTTGTTGCATGTTGCCCCAAACAAAAGGTACATTATTTTTGGTAAGCTCATTCAAAGGTCAAGCAATTGTTGAAAAATCTTTGACAAAGCAGCGATAGAAACCGGCAAGGCCATGAAAGCGCCTTATCTCACCCATGGAAGTAGGGTTGGGCCAATTCCTAATTGCCTCGATTTTCTTGTTGTCGACTTCAATACCATTGGAAGAAATCACAAATCCCAAGAAAACAAGTTTGTTGGTGCAAAAATTGCATTTGGAAAGATTGGAGAAAAGTTTTGCTTTGCGAAGAGCCAACAATACTTGTGAAACATGATCAAGATGATCTTCCAAAGGCTTGCTATAAATGAGAATGTCGTCGAAGTACACCACAACAAATTTGCCAATGAAAAGACGCAAAACTTCATTCATGAGACGCATGAAGGTATATGGGGCATTTGAAACACCAAAGGGCATAACAAGCCATTCATACAAACCAAGTTTTGTTTTGAAAGCCGTTTTTCATTCATCACCTATACTCATACGAATTTGATGGTAACCACTTTTAAGATCAATTTTGGAAAAGATAGTAGCACCACTCAATTCATCAAGCATGTCATCGAGCCTAGGAATAGGGTGTCTATATATAACGGTGATAGCATTGATAGGTCAGCAATCCATACACATGCGGGAAGTAGAATCTTGCTTTGGAACAAGGATAACCGGCACGACACAAGGGCTAAGGGATTTGCGGATAATACCTTTGTCGAGTAGTTCTTGAATTTGGCGCTCAATCTCCTTAGTATCTTCGGGGTTGGTGCGGTAAGGAGCGCGGTTGGGGAGGGGCGTGCCCGGAATGAGGTCAATGCGGTGCTCGATTCCTCGTAGAGGAGGAAGACCCGGAGGGAGTTCATCGGGAAAGACGTCTTCAACTTCCTGCAGCAAAGGAAACAAAGATGGAGGAAAAAAATTCATGTCGTTAGTTTCAAGTGCTTCCCCTTTGCACACTAGGACGAAGTGGAGAATGGTGGGGTCATCTCGTAACTCTCGCGTCTCCCTTTTGGTGGCAAGTAAGGCAAGGCCTTTGGGAACACTCGAAGTTTTTCCACTCATATTTGGCTTGTGGCTCTCACTCTCTTTTGGGTGGATCACTCTCTCACCACTCATCTCACGAGACTTGAGCTCTTCTTGTTTACGTGCAAGAGTCTTGGCGTTGTCGGCGATCACTTGGCTAGGAGACATGGGACGAAGCACAAATGTCTTGTTATTCCACTTGAAGCTATAGTGATTGGTACGCCCATCATGAATAGCACTCTTGTCGTATTGCCAAGGTCGACCAAGAAGAAGATGACACACGGTCATAGGAACAACGTCACACTCCACCGTGTCTTCATAGGGACCAATCTTGAAATGCACGGAGACCATGTGTTGAATCTTGAAGGTGCCGGAGTCACTAAGCCATTGGACATGGTATGGATGAGGATGTTGCTTGTAAGTCAATTGGAGTTTGTCGCAAAGCTCTTTGCTAGCTAAGTTGTGGCAACTTCCACCATCGATGATGACCTTGATTGATTTGCCATCGATACCGGATCTAGTTTGAAAGAGATTGCACCGTTGATCATGCTCATCTTGAGGAGAAGTAGTAAGGACTCTTGTCACCACTAGCGATGGATTCTTGTCCTCATCGGAATATACACTTTCTTCATCATCGTTGGGCACGTCCAAGGAGTTGAGAGCAACTTGATGCAAGGCGTAGTATTCGCCTTCACTCATTGAATCACGTTCACCGTCTTGGTTGACAATCATGATCATCTTGTTGGAACACTCAAAGGATTTGTGTCCGCTACCACCACACTTGAAGCAAGTGATAGTACTCGACTTGACTTGAGGAGCATTTGAAGAAGAGGTGGTAGGCGCTTGTTTCTTGAATGGTTGTGGAGACTTGTTGGTAGCATTAGAGGCTCGAGGGGCGCTCTTGTTTATCGGTAGGAGTAGGAGCTTGAGTGATTGGTGACAAAGAGGAAGGCCTTGAGTTGAAGAAGGCCTTTTGGTTGTTGTACTTGAGATTTTCCGCAATTTGACGTTCGGCCTTGAGAGCTTGGTGGACAAGGGCCACAATGTTGTCATACGGTTGATACTCAACGATCTTCCTTATAGGATAGTTGAGGCCATTGAGGAAGCGGGCTATTGTTTGCTCTTGAGATTCCATCACATGAGCTCGAATCAAAGTTGTCTCCATTTCCTTGTAATACTCATCAACGGACTTCAAACCTTGACGAAGTTCTTGAAGCTTCTTGAAGAGGTCACGCTTGTAGTGTGGAGGAACGAATCGAGCATGCATGAATTGCTTCATCTCATTCCAAGTGGCAATAGGAGCAATGCGGTTGCGGACTCTTTCATCTTGTAGACGATCCCACCATAAGAGTGCATAGCCTTCGAATTCCAAAGATGCCAAGGCAACCATTTTCTTGCCGGTAAAGTTGTGAATGCCGAAGATCTTGTCTACCTTGAGAGCCCAAGCAAGATATTCTTCGGGGTCATTCTCACCATTGAACTTTGGGACATTGAAATGAAGGGCACTCATGTTGTTATCTTGTTGTTGACAATGAGGTCGCTCATGGTGTTGCTCATGGGGATCTTCATCATAGACGGGCGGTGAATCATCATAGGGTTCATCCTCGTTGTCTTGGCGGTGGCGATCATGATGGGGAGGATGACGCCGGTGGTCATTAGGAGGTGGTTGTTGGCGGTGACGGAGTCTTGCTTCACGGCGTTCACTATCAAAATTGTCATTGTGTTGGTTTCGATAACGTTCTTGTTCTTGGCAAGGGTGTTGCGGAAGCACTTGTTCATCTCGAGGGTGTTGAGGACGATCATGTTCTTGGCGGTCATTGTTGTTGGGACGCGCATTGCGCCTTGGTGGCCTTCGATGTTGACGAGCATCTTCCACGAAATCATTGTGGCCATATTCTTGAGCGTGTCCTTGTGGAGGTGGATGATGATGTTGTCGAAGGTCCGGGCGTTGCGGTTGTTGAAGAGCGTCACCACGGCCTTGGCGATGTCGCGGAGGTGGTGATGGTGAGCTATCTTCATACCAATGTTGTCGTGTGGGTTGTTGTGGTTGTGGAGGAGGTGGTTGTGGTTTTTGCGGTTGTCCACCCTCCTCCATGTTGTTGTTGCGATCATGACGATCATGGCGGTCATGGCGACGAGCTTGGTGAAGATCTTGGTTGTGGTGGCTTGAGCGACGAGACCTTGAGGATGATGATGAATGACGGCGGTTGACAAGGTTTGCCAAGTTGATGTTGATGCGCGTCATTTGATCATTCAACCTAGCCTCTTGCTCTTGGATTCGACGCTCATAGCGTTGCAACCCGTCCTTGACGAGTTCACGGAGTTGGAAGTGGTCATTGTGGGTGACGAAGTTGGCATAAGCATTGTCGTTGTAGAATGGATTTCCTTCATCTTCCGAGCTCGGACTTGTGATACTCCTTCCCTAGCCATCTCAAAAACACACAAGGGTGATATTGAAGAAATGGATGCCTCACTTACCCAACGTTACCTTTTTTGGTCGTATTGAGGCTAGTGGACGAGCCTAGGTGTAGGGCGGTATGTCAAGAGAGAATCTAAAAAGATCGAAAGAAACCGCAAACGACAACACATGCACTTTATATGGAAGGCAAATGGGTTAGGAAAGTGGCGAGGAAAAATCGACAAAACCGAAGAAAAGTTTGTTGTCAAACGTGGAGAAGAACCAAAGAAAAGTTACCACAAAAACCAAACCTAAAGGATGGAAATATGGTGGAACACACACACACAAGTGATAAATGGGGTTAGTGCGACCAATGGACGAGCGAAGACGAAATGGACCTAACGGAGACTAATGCTCAATGCCACACTAACACAAGGAGGACGCTAGCTCAAACCGCAAATTTGAAAAGGCAACAAGATTCGCACCGTGGCAATCGGTCACTCTTTCTCTTTTGCGACGCAATGCTACACGTTCCTACAATGGAAAGCAATTGGCATTGATCCTTTGCTTCTTTTTCTATTTTCTCTTTTCCTCTTTTTTATTGATTTTCTCTTTTGACGGATTCCAAAATGCCAATGCCTACTCGTAGCTAATCTCTCACAAGCGCCAAACTCGCACTCTCGATGCCACAAATGCGATGCCAAGCGGTGTAAAAGAACTATTCCGAATAGGTAAGGTACACAATGGATGGGTTGGGTCAAGCAGAAGCAAGTTATACCTCTCTTATTGATGATCACGGACTTGCGGCCGGTGGGATTCGATGTCGTGGCGATCCGTTGATGTGGAAGCGTAGATGGTGTCGTGGGCGTCGCGTGGCAACTTGTTGCACTCAATTCGGATAAAAAACGACAATGAAAAACAAGTTTCAAAATCTGTCCGGAAATCGAAGACCTAAGATTTTCTGAGATTTTGGCTCAAATTCGAAATTCCTTCAAAATCAAGAAAAAATTTGGGCGAATTTGGGAAAAGTGGCTGAATAGAAAGGTGTGGAATGGTGTTTGGCAACAAAACTATCAATAAAAACCACAAAAACTCAACGAATCAACAGATCGGTCGAAATCCCTTTTGGTTATTTTTGGTGATAATTTTCGAAATTTATGGTGGAAGAAGAAAAATTGATGGATGGGGAGGGGTGTGGGTGTCGGATTCGTGTCAATCTAGCTCTGGATACCAGATGATATGTAGTTGTACTCCTAGATTGGCCCGATCTTCACGAATCGACAAGAACGATCGAAGAACACGAAGAACACGAGATGGGGATTCGAGGGGGAAACGTGGGTAATCGCTGGGAAACACAAAGGGGGATAAATCGCAAGAACCAAAAGATCCAACTTCCCGTCAACTAAACCCCGAGGGTCGCCTACGGAACAATCGATCCAACTGAACTCACCTTGATACGAACCGTCTCACACCCGTAGCCGGTTCCACTACGCCAATAGAACCTCAAGGATTCACGAGAGGAAGATTGGACAACTCTTGACTGAAACCCTACAGGGAGAGGACAAGTAGTTGGGATGTGCCTTGATACGATCCTAGACGAAGTCGTAGGAGTAGCCTTGATACGTTCCTAGGTACACACCGTAGGAGTAGTTCCTCAAAGAGGGATACAAGAGAGCCAAACTCAATGTTCTAAATTTAACTCTAAACCCTAGATCTAGCTCGGGGTTGTCCTTATATAGCCGGGGGTCGAAGTAGGTGAAAACGGGGTCGAAATACGGGTCTTCCCATGCATTTTAGGCCACGCCGGCCTAGGAGCCCGGCCTGGCCGGCCTTGAGGCCGGGGTGGGAGCAGGGGGGCACCCCAGGGCGCGTCTGCCTGGGGCCGAGGTGCGAGAGGGGGCGCCGGCCTAGGAGGGGCCGGCCTGGGGCCGGGGTGGAGGCCGTCCCTCTCGGGTGGGTGCCCGGCCTAAGGGGGGAGGAGGACGGCTTGGGGCCAGGGTGGGGGCCAGGCTCCTCTGGTGGGTGGCCAGCCTGGAGAGGGAGGGGGCCGGCCTGGCCGGGTCTTGAGGCCGGGAGGGGTGATTTTCCCCCTATCTTCTCCGCCGGGACTCTGAACTCGATGCCGTCTTCTCCGTCCTTCTTGATACCTTCTCGCGCATCGTCTTGGGTGCTTTCTGGGGCCTCCGTGGTGGGTTTGAACCTGAGCACACAAAGTGTTGAACCATGAGATAACGCACCATCCGCCAAGTCACCGAAAGTATGGAGCGAGAGGAGCGATTTCACCTTATCATGAATGGCCTTTGCTCGTGATCGTGTCATTGGTGCACTTGGTGGAGTTGGGTGGGCTACATCACTACTCCAATCAAAGATTTCTCTTAGATGATTATAAAGAACTGTAAGTGTATTTTAGGACATTAATTTGCCACATACATATAGGAGGAATCTGTGAACAAGTTTGCAAGTCTTGCCCCCAAATTACTTTTCATATTCAAATGGCAGAGATGTACCAGGTTATTCAACCTTTTGTTTCTTTGTGTATGACACTCAATTTTTTGAGTATACAAAAGTGATCTGTTAACAAGGTCTAGAAACTTGTTACCAAACTACTTCTATATAACAATAACATTAGAATATCACACTATTTCAAGAGGATTAATAAGATCAGATCAAGATATAAGAGTTTCCAACTACTCTTAGGATAGATTGGAATAACACTTCTAGAAAAATATGAACAATCCTTCTACAGATCTTCTTGTCTAATTTCCTCCTTTCTTGTGGTTGTTTCTCTTTTAAAATGACTTCAAGAAGGTTGGGAAACAAGAAAATAAGATAGTATGGACAAAGTAGAAAGATCTAGATTAATAATTGGTTCAGGGTTTTATTCTCCTTCAATATACTTCTCATTTTCTTTTCCATAAGATATGTCCTTGTTTCATAATTAATTGGTTTTACTTAGTTTTCAATTTACTTCTTCTAATAGAGGTTATAACTTGTTGTTATTCCATTAATGGTATCCACAAATACTTTAGTTGTTGAACATTGTGTTTGGATAGAAATGTGGAGTGTTTCTGGAATGAGGACTTAAGATAATTAGTTGATCATATCATTCCTTAATGTGTTGAGATTTCATATGCTCATTTGTATAAGATGAATGAGACAATGAGCATATGAAGGTTATTGGAGTTTAATGATTTAAGTCAGAGTTGTTAGTTGGCTTCTCAAAGTATCAAGTCGTTACTTTATATTCTTATTTTGTAGTCTTAGTCATGCAGAATGCAGACATAGAGGTTTGGGAAGATTACATATAATGATCAAGATTTAGTACTAGTCTAAGAAGGTTTGTTTCATCTTTTAAATGCTTCCTTTCTTGTTGATGAGATATGTACATATTATATAAATATGTTAATAATAATAATTATGTTATTTCCCACTTGTGGGGTTTGAGTTAATACTTGTTTGTATCATTTGTGTTTTATTGAACCTTTGTTATTCCCTTCTAAAGGCTTACTTAATAGTTGTGGGATGATTTATAAATATTTTGTGTGACTGGGTTGATCACTTAAAGAGTTCATGTTTAGAGGACATAATATCTCTACTGATGAGATGGTTCAATTGTGCTTTACTATTTTTAGGAAAATAAGATCCCCAGATATGTGATTTGGATACTCACCCCTCTTTGACTCTATGCACCTAGTTGAATTCTCCCAAGTCACTTATAGACTTGAGATTAGGGTTGTTGATAGTTTAGTGTTGGTCATAACCAATTTTGGTTTGTCTTATCAGATGATTTGATTTGTAAGATAATTGTTATAAAGATCACTCCAAATGTACTCTCGAACAGATGATCTGAACCTATTTCATCATGTCAAGGGAAACATTGGTCACTTTGCTTCGTTTAAACTTTCACACCAAAATTTCCCATATTTTCAGATGCATGCTTTGCAAATGCACATATTATATTTTGATCCTTATAACCTCCCAAACACTGGTATGTTAGAGGTAGTGACAAATCGGTTTGGTGGAGTTGTAGATCTAGGGTGTCTCCTCCAAATCCCAAAAGATCAAGAGATTTGGTTGGGTATTTGGGAAGATGCTTGTGCTCGAAGGTGGTCAACAATGGTGGAGAGAGAAAGTTTATTTGACACCCCTAGTTATAGTGGAGGGGGAAAAGTGGCCGTTGTGGGCGTTTTCTTCACTGCCAGGAAACCCGGCCTGGGACGCCGGCCAGGCCGGCCTGGTCGTAGAGGGGAGGCCGGCAGAGCAACAGACCGCCCCGGTCTGGAGACCCACCAAGGCCGGCTGGCCCCCTCCCCACCTCGGCCTGGAGCCCTCGCGAGGCCGGATGGAACCCGACCCGGGGCCGGTTGATCCCACCCCGGCCTGAGCACCCGGCCTGAGGTCGGCGTGGTTGCTGCCTTAGGCCGGGACACTGTCCGAGCCGCCCGGCCTCAGAGCCCGGCCAGGCAGGCCGGCTTGACAGTCGCCCCCTCCCTTTCTCCTTTCTCTTTTCTTCCTTTTTGCGATGTCTTCAACATTGATTTGTCAAATTAGTAGGCTTCAGAAGGAACTTGTTTTTGCTTTACTCCACGTTAAAAGTCCCTAATTTTTTCATTGGCATACCTAAACATGCTTAGGGAAAAGATTAGATCTTCCATGCGTTGTGATCAAAACACCAAAATAAGATTAGGGAACAAATGTCCTTTCACATCTACAATGGAATTCGCAGTTTGGGCCTAGAGCAAATCAGATAGCCAACCCAGGTGCTTCCGCTTCCAAACCGGTTTGGAAAATTCTATGGCAATTGAAAGTTCCAGGTAAAGTTAAAATATTTATATGGAGGGCTTTACATGGTATTTCTTCATTTGAAATGAATTTTAGTTAATAGGCATATTGGCACATCTGGGCAATGTCCTATCTGTACCAATGCCCCGGAAGATATACGACATCTCCTCTTTATCTGCCCTACAGTGAAGGAATTGTGGCAGGAACTTGGTCTCTTAAGTGTGGTTGAGGAAGCCTTACAAACTGGTCTTTCTGGTTCCGCGGTCCTCGAGCAAATATTATGCCTTCAAAATATCCCCAATATGGATATAGGGCTCAAGGAGGTAACGATGGTCACATGCTGGTATTTATGGTGGATTCGACGCCAGCGTACTCACAACGAATCGGTGCCCGCTATGTTAAAATGCAAGATGTCAATCCTTGGTATTGCAGCTAATGCGAAGAAATTTTTAGCAAAGCTAAGCCCTACAACCGTTGCTCGATGGTGTAGGCCGGAACTGAGAGTTGTAAATCTTAACATGGACGCCTCTTATCACTCGGATTTTCGTGCAGGTGCGGTTGGCGCGATACTACGGGACTACCAAGGCAACTTCTTGGCGGGTTCGTGTGTCTATCTTCCTTATGTGTCATCTGTGGCAATGGCAGAAGCAATGGCGCTAACGGAAGGCTTAACTCTTGTTAACCGAGTAGGGAGTAGTAATGTTCGAGCTGAATCTAATTCTATGGAGACTATTGAAGCTATGATCGGAAAAAAACCTTGGTGGAACACTTCGGCATCGATCTTTGCAGACTGCATCGACCTTGTCTCGCCTATTGGAAGTATCACTTTTAACCACTGTCCGAAGGAAGCCAATCGGGTGGCTCATGAATTAGCTAGGAACTGTTTTAGCTCTAAAATTAATTGTAACTGGGTCGATGAACCCCCTAACATTCTGCTACAAACACTCTTGAACGATGTAACAATGTAATTGTTTAGCAGCAAGCTTCAGACGCACTCTTTTTCTTACCAGGCTACCTAAGGGGACTAGAAGGTTTTTAATGAGGCGGCTTGCTAGCTTAATATATTGTTTTATCCTAAAAAAGGGTATGCCCACGCTTAACCTTTTGGCCTTGCCATCCATACTATTGGCATCTATTGGCATCTATAAATACGATACTTGTTTCTTACTTAGGCCTCCTTTGATTCATCGGATCGGAAAGTTAACGGAATATGAAATGTGTAGGATTGACTTGCCATGTCTAGTGAAATCATATGACCATAGGAACAAGCCATAGGAATTTTCCATGAGGTCTAAGCTCATGTTAGTTTTACTCTGAAAATACACTACAGATTTCCTATGGGAAAAATTCCTACGGGTTTCAATCATGTGAATCAAACACCTTTAAAAGAAAAAGTTCCAGAGGTTCCAAATCCTACAAAGTTCCTTTAAAAATCCTATGAATCAAAGGAGGCCTTAAGTTTCATGTTCATTTCTTTGTCAGCAGCCTTCACCTTCACCCTGGACTCCTACCAAGCATGTGCTCCTTGGCTTGAGCCTTTTGCTCCACCATGGCAAGCCTACAATAAGGTAGAAAGAACCTCTCCTTTTCCCCCCTCAAAAAAAAAAAAAAACTGCTGCTCAATTACTCGAACTAACCCCCAGAACTCAGTTACTAGGAGATCAGAAATTAATTGGTTTCATAGATGAAATGAGCAGAGGATTACTAGGTGATTATCTGGTTCCACAAATGAAATTGTTTCCTTGATGAAATAGAGCAGAGAGCGTGCTCCTATTTTTCTTGAACAAAACAAGGCAATGGTGCATGGTTTTTGGGATACGTGCTGAAAAACATATTCAGCTTTTGTACACAAAAATCAACTAATTATTTGTCTAATTGCTGGCCAAAGCTTTCACATAAAAGTACACATCTGTGGACAAAGACGTCTTACATTGGTGAACGAAAGGAGTATGCTTGCAGGAACTCAAGTCTCATGTGTGCATGACGCAACTGATTTCAGACTGCAAAAGAATTTACACTATGATTGAAATGTTTATGTATCACCTATCCTACAGACTGAATTCGGAATTGTACATTGCCTGGGTTGAGAGAGATCTAAGTATCAAACAAGATCACGTTAACTGTGGCAAATGTTTCCTGACTTCCTAAGCCTGTCAACTAGGAAGGATCATGTTGAACTTGTCCAAACCATGGCAGCAGCAAGTGAATGAATTCAACATAGCACTATGAGTTCACCCATCTGCTATCAAATGTGCAGGAACAATCATTCAAGTTCAGATCTAACAAATTATGCTCGCAGCGGTTCCCAGTAAGGTTGCGGTGAGTTAGCTCAATGAGACTGCGCTTCAAGTAGGATGTTTGTGGCTACATTTATATCATTCCCGGCTCGTACGAGTGCCTGTCTTGCAGCATTGCTGTCAAAGCCCATCGAAACCAGCATAGCAATGGAAGACTCTGGGGGCTCCACAACAGGAGCAAATCCAGCAGACGGCTGATTCTGTTTAAAAAGAAAACCAAATCAATAGATTGGCCAACTTAAAGCATAAAGCCTTTGGTTTTATTTTGTGAAGAACATTCAATATTGATAATTCCAACGCCTTGTTACCAACGATCAACGGGTAGTGGGAGTAGAAAAACACAGAATCATTGTAAGATAGTACCAAATGAGAACAAATAGATGTGAACTATCAGTAGTGTGATCTAACAACAATATTAACTGTGCGCACAGTTTCTGTTTATAACTGGGTATTTCATAACCTTGCTATTAATACATAATGCAGTTCAGAAAGTTCACTTCAGTGGATAAGGATCTTCACTACATATGATAGAATGGTATCGCAAAAATAATATCTAGAATCAAGATGATAGACAGTTGTCAGGTTATAGTGTGCTTAAGTGGGCAGCTGCACTTGATGTGAACAGAGAACTGAACTATGAACAATCACCCCCAGTTCAAAATCTAGAAAGACAAATATAATATCAAGCTAACAGGCAATTTTGCATTTATGGAGGGTATTATTTGAACTTGTTAAGATGTAGTTGGGTAATCTCTGCCTTTAAAGCAGTGCTATAGTGGGTATGCACGCAGAAATCAAACTTCCGAATCAGCTTTTTACAAACAAACCTGAACAGCACGGCCTGTATGGGAAGGCATGTTTCCAACAAGACTTCTTGAGGGCCGAGATGAACTTCCAGAAGGAGGTGCAAAAAATCTTGTGAAAAATGAAGCAATAATCTGTGGCAGCTGTACAAACAGGAAGAAACTAAATAACGAGAAGACAAACAGGAATAATAGCATATCTACAAGGATCTCTATGAAGATAATTCAAGAAACACAGATGAGTTTAATGAACTTGAGCATACAACTAGACTACAAATTAAAAGAAATAAACACCTAAAGCTATTATCATCCTAACACCTAAGAGCTGGTGTTAAATGGTGTTTGTAACCAAGAAATACAACCAAGCAAAGCAATCACAGATATATTGGTAAACCCTCTAATAAACAAAATAAAAGTAGAGTAAAATTGTAAAAATCAACACTGCTTACAGGATCTGCCTAGATATACTCCAATTAACTCTACCTACTACCATTAGCTACCATGGACCATACAGGCTGTCTTGTATATTTAATTAATTACACGATAATAACAGTAGTGCCCATGGAGTAGGTCATGACCAACACCAACCTAATATTACTTGGTTCTGCTGATTCCAAATCTAATAAATTGGGAAGTTGCATTGTATGGACAGCCGAAAGTTCATCCATGGGGCACTAACTTATTTAGATGGAAAAAAAAGCTAGGACTACCACAGTGCTAATATATAACACATCATTCCAGGCAAGCCAAACAACTCGACAGGAAAATCAACTCGATAAAAATGACAACAGAAAATATAAGGTCAACTTTTTATCGCACTCCATTCCACAAAGAAAGATGTAACAAGTTCACATTGGATTTAACTATTGAAGTATAAAAGGAAAACAGAGCTCTTATAACCTTCTTCTGGCGGATGCCAAGGACATTGAGACGATAGAGAGAACCAGCAATCAGACCACAAATACCAGGAATAAAGGAACACTTCCAAGAAGATAAAAGAAGCTGCAACGAAAAATAGGGAAGATGAACAATGTGTTATTTAAATGTAAACGACAGAGACATGGTTCAGATCTGACAACTACCTGCAGGCCAGCAAGGTATATGAATGATTTGTCGCTGAAATTAACACCAAAAATACGAAATCGTGATGTGATGGGAATGTCGAGGAAGAAAGGAATAAATGAGGCAAATATAAGGCCATAAGGTCCAGATGCAAGAGCACTGATGTAGTTTGTATCTGCAAATAAAAAACATGAAAGGGAATGTCTAAATAATCTCATAACTGAACAATAGAGAGCTCAACAAGTACGCAAGATCACAACATGCCACTGATTAATTGTAGAACTTTTCAAAACCACGACTGCTGGGAATGCTCATGATTACGCATTATTGTGAAACCTCCTAGCATTACTGTTGAGAAACTATGTTTTGGAAGAAATTAATTGTCTTACTGCGCGATGGCATGCAATCAATATCTCTAGATGAGGTTCACTGTAAGTAATTTCACAGCATGCAACAGCAAAGATCAGTGCAGCCAAAGAAAGCCCAAATCTAAGATTTAACATGAAAAGTTGATGTGTTACGGGAAAAGGCGTCTCGCCGAGATAAATCTACTAGGTGCAGCACCAAATAATGCTTTACGTTGCTAATTGATCTACTGACATCTAAAAATTAGTACGTCACGTAAATTATATTTCAATAGGTCTGTGTTTACCTATTGCCTTGTAAGCAACTATATCAAGCCAATTCCAGAATATCTCAATTGTAGAAGTTTCAGATGAGAATGGAAACAAAGTAGGCAGGGCTGATAGGCCATCAATGTTCTCCTTTTATTTTCCTTACAACAAATACTATTCTGAAGGGACACGGCAGGTAATACTCTCAGCAATTTATCTCAATGGCATACCTTTTAGAAGGACCAAAGATAGAACCTCAAGAAGTAATGATACTGTGATGGTGAATAGACTAAACACCTGCACAGTAGATTGAAAAAAGTAAGTACTCATGTCCTAATTCTCTTACTAGCGACTTTAAATATTTATGTAACTTATTCAACCGAATCTGCATGAATAAGTTGCATTGTATAGCCCCAAACTTGTATGGGTTTTATAGTAGGCCACCTTATACAGAATAGAACTGAACCACTTTAAAAGTACATGCACCTGGATGTTGAGTTCTCAACTCCAGACATAATAGTGCAACATACTCCTGTTTCAATCGTATTACTGATGTTGTTTATCCATATTTATTCAATACCAGAGAGAACTGCAACAAAAAATAAAGTACTTACCGAGTATTTGTTAGAGCCTATCTGCCTCTCAAACACGCGGAAGTAATACAGAAGGTATAGCCCAAACATCAACTCTGGTGTTGACTGAAAGGCAAATACTGATGCAAATATCCTCCATACTCGAAAGTTTTTGACAATGTCCTGCAAGAATAATAAAAAATAATCTTCAACTTTCATACATATCTTTATAGTGAATCTCCGAGTAAAAGAAAAGATGCAGTTGACCACATGTTTTGGTTTGAAGTACCTAGAGCTCAAGGACAAATACCGGAGGTGTGATTGAACAGCACTAACAGCTATGTGTTTAGATGTACACACAACAAGTACATGTTGCAACGTAGGAACTCCCTACTGAGCTTAAACTCTTCATTTCTAATTCGAAAGGAAAGACTTAGAGCATTTAAAACACTAGACAGAAAGTAGCATGATGCACCTCATAGGTCATTTTGACCAACTTGTTTCCATAAGCTCATTTTCTAACCATTATCCAAGGATAAATTTACCTATAATCTTATTTTCTATGCAAATTTTGAACCTGAGTGTTCAGATCCAAATTTGGAGGATACATCACAAAAAGTCACATCTTGGTCATGAGTTGATTAGTAGCTAAGACAACTAAGTTAACAAACTTCCTAGAGCTCAAGGATAAATACCTGAGTTGTGATTGAACAGCACTAACAGCTACTCCCTCCGTTCCCTATTACTTGATACCAAAGTAATATAGAACGGAGGGAGTATGTGTTTAGATGCACAAACAACAAGTACATGTTGCTACGTAGGAACTCCCTAACGAGCTTAAATTCTTCATCCCTAATTCTAAAGGAAAGACTTAGAGAATTTAAAACACTAGACTACCAAAAATGAAAGGTGGTCACACACATGGAACATATGAAAGTAGCATGATGCACCTCATAGGTCATTTTGGCCAACTTGTTCCCATAAGCTCATTTTCTAACCATTATCGAAGGATAAATTTACCTATAATCTTATTTTCAATGCAAATTCTGAACCTGAAGTGTTCAGATCCAAATTTGGAGGATACATGTCCAGATTCCAGGAAAAAAAGTCACATCTTGGTCATGAGTCGATTAATAGCTAATACAACTAAGCAAACAAACTTCCTTAGTTCCTTATGTAGTTCAATAGCTGTACTTGAATCAATCTCCTAGGCCCCGTTTTGAACAAGGATTGAATACCTCTATAGGAGTACTTCCTGCCAGGACGTTTTGAACAAAGGAATATATAGCTTATAAAGACACATGTCAAATTCCTACCGAATGTTTATTTTGGAGGAAAAACTAACATGGGGTCTTAACTCAAGTTTTCTATCAAGAATTGAGGTGTGAATTCCACACAATACATCTGATATTTTCATGTGTTTTTGGTACATTGCACCCCCAATTACCATGGCTTTCACGTTCCTGCATTTTCGAATTGTTGTGTCCAAAGTCCAAAAAGACCCTTAACAGGTGTTACCAGGATGGGATGTCTCTAGAGCACCAATGACTCTGCTGACATGTACCAGCAGCCATGTAAGTACGGAGTATCGAACATTGGTATGGACATAGGAATACATACCAAATTCATTGTCATTAAGGAAAAAGAAAAAGGTACAACTGGGTATTGGTACGTCTGAATAGAAATGCCTTAATCCAAAGCCCAGCCCTGCAGAACGCTTGTGCAGGAGCTTAAGTACAAAAAAAACAAATACTCCTGAAAAAAAATTAAATAAGAGTCTGCACCTACAATGCAGGATGCTTAATTGAGACGCTTATCTGTAGTTGCCCCTTGTTGTGCAAAAAAAAAAGCGACCTACGCATACTTTGGCATCGATGCTAAGCCTGACGCCGCCAGGATTTGATGTCACAACTGCCGGCTGGCCTGGATTTTGATCCTGGCATTCATGTGATTGACTGACTGTAGTACACAAAACACGATTCTCCTTAGAAGTCTAATAAGGTGGTAGCGAGGCAGGGGAGTAGGCCCGATGACACTGAATAGGTAACATATCACCTTCCATAATCTAGGAGCATCATCTAGTCATAACTGGTTACGCACAATTTTTTTATGTCAGATCTCTTTGATTCAAAAGGAAAATAGAGGGACGGAATCCCTAGGAATTTTTTCTATGCGGGTTATTTGATTTGTAGTATTGAATCCAATAGGGTTTTTCTGAACGATTCCTTCACACTACATTCCGCATGAAATTTTGCATCTCCTCAAACCTCTTGCAAAGAATTTTTGTTATTCATGTGGTACAATCAAACAAACTCTAGGGCAAAGAAAATCATGTAGGATTAAATGAGCATTGTTCCTGTATTTTTGCATCCTGCGATTAAAAAGAGGCTCTTTCACAGATTTCTGCTCTACTTTCAAATTCGCATGCATTCATGCCGGACACCCCTCACAACAAGAACCACCCAGCACCGTGTAAGCCACCATCCCTCCTCGATCCTCACACCCCAGAACAAACCAATCTGAAACCCTAAGATCAATACAGATGGCATCCTAGCAGATTTGATCAAACCATTCTCTCAATTTCTGCAGATTAAGCCAAGTACCACAGGCACGTCAAAACACCCTACAATTAGGATGATTAGACACCCATCCACCCAAATGAACAATATAGGCCAGGAAGTAGCCACTCCACTCGCCGCGGCAGCTCAAACTCGGAAGAGACCTAACCAACCGATTCACTGACTAAGGGCACCACATCACGCGTCATCACTGGTCATCACCGACAAGGATTAGTTAAGATTCGACGGCTTTGCCTGAGGCTACTGACCTGGTAGGAGAGCCCAAGGGCGCGGGCACGGCGGTTGGCGCTGAAGACGATGGAGAGGAGGCCGCTGGCGAGGACGACAGCCCGCGTCACCGGCGCGTTGTCTGCAAAAAAACCAGAATACGGAAACGGGGCCGTACTGATCAGACGATCAGAAACCGAACAATTCAAGCGAAAAAAAAGGAGGATTTGGGGAGGTCGGGGGTCAATCCGTGGGGGAGCTTACGGAATCCGGAGACGCCGCCGCCCTGCATCGCTCTGACGATGGGGAACCGGCCGCCGGGCTGGGGCAGATGCGCCGTTCGCCGGACGAGGCGAGGGACGTTGGGCGGCCGGCTGCGCAGTAAGCGCCCGCCCCTCCTCTTATCCCCGGGCTTCCGTTTACTGGTTCCGGCGGCTCCGAGAAGGGAACGGGGGAGGCGTAGGCGCGGCGGAAACAGCTGGAGGAGTAGATGGCTAGGCGTGGTGTTATGAGGGAGATGAAACACGTTGACGATGGAGGGGGTTGGGTCCGGCGGGTAGGCGCTTTGGTCTCTCCGGCGTGGAGGTTTCTAGACGGTGCGTGTTTTTACGGAGGTAGCCCGTGCCCAGCTCAATCACCCGAGTTCGATTTCAATTAGTAACTCATACAGTACGAGAACTCGGTAAGAACACATGTTCCTACCAAAAATAAAATAATGCTAAAGCCTCTCCACGACGCTCCATCCGTTTCTAAATATAAGTTCTAGCGATCTAAGGCAATTGCAGGAATTTCACTGAATATTGTTAGGATTGCAATCTTAGAAATTTTTCCTATGGATTTGCCTTTGAATTAAAATAATGATGCCGATAAAATTCCTATGGATTGAATTTCAAACGTCCATTTCAACCTTTTTGTAAGACTCGATTGCATAGGGTCAAGTCATTTTTCTTGTGTTTTTTTTGCGGTCCATTTAAACAAGTATTTCTACAGCTTTTTTGTATTATGTAATTCTCTATTTTATACACGCAAACGTATGAGAATTCTCTGATTTTGCTATTCCTACGGTTTTTTTAATTTATGATCTAAAGAAGCCCTAAATTAAACTGCTAGAATGTTATATATATAAGCATGGAGGGAGTAATTAAAATCATAAGAGCATCTCCAACAGATGTTCAAAATTGTGAGCGCTAAAACTAGTTTATAATGATTGTTTAGACTGTTTAGTATGCGGGTCCACGACGGCATTTTCAGGCGCCTAATTATGCAGTGCACGATTGGCAACAGTTTACCAGGCACTCTAAAATAGGGAGCGCACGACGGTACAAACATCAAACAACAGAAATATAGGAACAAATAATATCAAACATAGTAGAAAAAAATAAAAAAATATAGTTTAATTATTATTACAACACAAACAAATACTTCATCATCAATACAACAAATAGTTCATCAACATTGCAACAAATAGTTCACCAAGTAATGTACAAGCATACAAACAAACGTAGATAGTACTAGTGGTTTTATTACCCATTCGATGCCCACCACTCCTCGATGAGATCTTCTTGAAACTTGCCATGCACATCGGCTTGTCGAATGGAATGATAGAAGGCAAAAAAGCGGGCCATCCTTTCTTTATCTCCTTTGCACTCGCACGGGGTGTCCCATCAATTCGTACTGGGAGTAGTCTAAATCTTGCCCACGCTCATCATGGTCCCACAAACGGCCATGATATACCAAACGATCTCTTGATCTCAAAATCTTACCGGTTCTCTCACAATAGCAAATTGGGCTTGCAAAATCTCAAATGTTCTCTCTACATCTTTTCTAGCCATCGCTTGTGCATTATAAAAACCACATTTTTTTTCTTACCTTGCGGTTTGCATACCGACTTCACAAATGTTTGCCATCTTGGATAGATGTCGTCCGCAAAATAGTAGTCGTAGTTGTATACTACGACCATTTCCTACAAACTTCACTGGTGGACTTTCACCCATTGCAATCCATATCATGAGTGATGACCGCTGAGAAACATTAATGTCATTACAAGAAAAGGGCATTCTAACGAAAGCGTGTCAAATCCAAATATCATAATCGTACAGCTTGTATAGACTGTGCAAATAGAAATGCCCTCTACGTGAGCCGTAAGGGGGTAGCAAAGTGGAACTAATTGCTTGATTGTGTTAGGTTAGGCCCAAGGAACACCCAAGACAATGGTAGGGCCCACATCTTGGAAAGATTCCCTCCGTTCCGTCAGATCCGGGAGTTTCGGGCTCTGAGTAGCCCTAAAACCCGCGAGAGAGAATCCGACGCCGGTGAAGCCATAACACAAAGAGTGAGGGAATCTTGGGCATCGAAGACCCATGCCACACTCTAACACACATGGTATGACATACCCTAGGCTTGGGTGGGATTCAGACGCTCCGAAGCTCCTCTCCGGAGAAACCCTAGGCCCGCTAGAGAAAAAGGATGGAATTGCGGTTATGGACCCTCTACGTGAGCCGGGAAGGGGTATCAAAGTGGAACTAATTGCTTGGTTGTGTTAGTTTAGGCCCAAGTAACACCCAAGACAATGGTAGGGCCCACCTCTTGGCAAGATTCCCACTGTTCCGTCAGATCCGGGAGTTTTGCGCTCTGAGTAGTCCTGGAACTTGTGAGAGAGAATCCGACGCCGGTGAAGCCATAACACAGAGAGTGAGGGAATCTTGGGCATAGAAGACCCATGCCACACTCTAACACACATGGTATGGCATTACCTAGGCTTGGGTGGGATTCAGACGCTCCGGATTAACTCTCCGGAGAAACCCTAGGCCCGCTGGAGAAAAAAGACGGAATTGTCGTTCTGGACCCTCTACGTGAGACGGAAAGGGGTAGAAAAGTGGAACTAATTGCTTGGTTGTGTTAGGTTAGGCCCAAGGAGGTCCTCTCCGGAGAAACCCTAGTCACGTTGGAGAAAAAAGGACGGAACTGTCATTCTGGACCCTCTACGAGGGCCGAAAAAGGGTAGAAAAGTGGAACTAATTGGTTGGTTCTGTTAGGTTAGGCCCAAGGAACACCCAAGACAATGGCAGGTCCCACCTCTTGGCAAGATTCCCCCCGTTCTGTCAGATTCGGGAGTTTCGGGCTCTGAGTAGTCCTAAAACCACTAGAGAGAATTCGACGTTGGTGAGGCCCTAACACAAAGAGTGAGGGAATATTGGGAATGAAAGACTCGTTCCAAACTCTAACAAACATGTTATGTGATACCATAGGCTTGGGTGGGATAAAGACGCTCTCGAGCTAGGCCCTCTCCGGAGAAACCCTAGGCCCGTTGGAGAAAATGACGGAACTACCGATCTGGCCCCTCTACGTGAGCCGGAAGGGGGTAGCAGAGTGGAACTAATTGCTTTGTTATGTTAGGTTAGTACTAAGGAACACCCAAGACAATGGTAGGGCCCACCTCTTGGAAAGATTCCCCCCGTTCCGTCAGATATGGGAGTTTTGGGCTCTGAGTAGTCCTAGAACCCACAAGAGAGGATCCGATGTCGGTGAAGCCATAACACAAAGAGTGAGGGAATCTTGGGCATCGAAGGAACATTACACACTATAACACACAATGTTATGAAATACCCTAGTCTTGGGTGGGATTCAGACGCTCTGGAACTCCTCTTCGGAGAAACCCTAGGCCCGTTGGAGAAAAAGACGGAACTGCCGTTCTCGCCCCTCTACGTGAGCCGGAAGGGTGTAGAAAAGTGGAACTAATTGCTTGGTTGTGTTAGGTTAGGACCAAGTAACACCCAATGCAATGGTAGGGCCCACATCTTGAAAATATTCCCCCGCTCCGTCAGGTCCGGGAGTTTCGGGTTCTGAGTAGACCTGAAACCCACGAGAGAGAATCCGACGCCGGTGAAGCCATGACACATAGAGTGAGGGAATCTTGGGCATCGAAGACCCATGCCACACTCTAACACGCATGGTATGGAATACCCTAGGCTTGGGTAGGATTCATACGTCCGGAGCTCCTCTCCGGAGAAACCCTAGGCCCGCTGGAGAAAAAGGACGGAACTGCCATTCTTGGCCCTCTACGTGAGTCGAAAAGGGGTAGAAAAGTTGAACTAATTGCTTAGTAGTGTTAGGTTAGGCCCAAGGAACACCCAGGACAATGGTAGGGCCCATATCTTGGCAAGATTCCCCACATTTCGTCGGATCCGGGAGTTTCGGGCTCTTATTAGTCACTACTAGGAAAACAACCATACGAGTAATGGTAGGCGTGGCGCACCTCACTTGTGGTGCGTCACGCCTAATAGCCGTGGCGCACCATCAACCGGTGCGTCACACGTTGACGAAGATATGGATCCTGGACCCTGCGGGTAAGGGCACCCCCTCTCAGGCCCAAGGACAAAGCCCAAGAAGAGGCGCCCTTGAAGTACTCTAGAAGGCCCACGTGAAGCCCACCTGCACTAAACTTGCGGGTTAAGTTAGAAAACATGTAACCGACCTAGCTAGGGTTGGAGTCCTCTCCGGGTAGGACTCGAGACCTGGCCATCTATATAAGGCCAGGAGAGCCCCCCTAGGAGAGGACCAAGTAATACCGCACGACCAAAAAGCCTTGAAACTCGAGATCTACTCTCGATTCGAGCAACCTGTAACCGATCTAATCATCTAATACAGTTCGACAGAAGGCAGGAGTAAGGGTTTTACCTCTTCGAGGGCCCCGAACCTGGGTAAATCTCGCCCCCTGTCTAGCCGACGATTCCACCAGCGCCCATGACTTCTCCTAGTCGAAACCCGATAGGGTCACCTAAGGGATTTGTGGAGTCAAAGATTCGACAATTGGCGCCGACCGTGGGGACCGCGGGCGCTGGATCACCGGCATCTTCGGCTTCATCGACGTCCAACTCCCGTTGGAAACCATCGACTACGGCTCCGAACAATCCTGTACGGATCGGATCCGTCATAGTCACGCCTCACTCGCCGGAATCACGCCCGGTATTCGAGGATCTGGAGAAGAGCGTCACCTTGACGTTCGGGAGCTTCAACTTCATGGCGAACAGAGACGGAATCCTCCACTTCTCGAATGAATCTGAGCCTGAATCCGGAGCCGTCAACTCGCGCTTTCCTATGGAGAAAAGTGGCGAGTCCATCCGCTTCAACACAGTCGACTATCACGCCCTCTCGACAGAGGAACCATCTCGGGTACGGGAAGCTTTCCGGTCTACGCCCAGGACGCACGAGCCACGACTGGCCCAAGTCTGCATGGCAGGATCGGAACAGCCCTCAGAAACCGAATTCAGCGCAACCGAGCACGATATAATCGGCGTCTCGCGGGAGGCCTGGAAAAGTGCCAAGGAAGCCATGCGGCGGAGTCAGCCACCCGCGGCAGGAGCCTCACAGGAGGACCTAACCGCCTACCACTACCACCTAGTAAGAGCGGCCTCAAACATCAAAGACACCCGAGCAGATCTAGCCCGTCGCAGAAGAGCGGCGGACGAATCAAGCCTGCGACGAGTCGAGCAGTCCCTTGCACCCTCGGTTGGTACCCGACCCACGAGGAAGGGACACGCAACATCGTCGAGGGACCACGAATCCATGACTGCGACCGACAGGTCGACCACGTCTTCCTTCATGAGGGTCGACGATGACGGCAATGTCTACCCGCAAACCCCAGCTGTCGCGATCCTAGCTGCAGCAACCTACATGCAGATGAATCAACCGACGGAAAGCGACCCTCGGGTGGAACAGTACAAACAAATTCGCAAAGGACTAGGATTGGCAGCCGCAAGGCTCGCTTCTCACGATCGCAAGAAGACTGAAGAACAATTGGAGAAGGAGCGACAGGAGAAGAACAAGGATAAAGAAACGCCCCGCAGGCACAGAAGCTCATCCCCAAGGAAAGACAAGTCGCCACGACGCGGTCGAGGAAAGGAAGCCCGCCGCCGCGGCGATAGTCGAAGCAGCAGCGACGACAGCCCGAGAGACAAAAGCTCGCGGCACCACAGCAGCCGCTCGAGAAAACGGAGCAAGGAACCGAGGAAAGATAACGACCGCGACCGGCCCGAATACGACGCGCGATCAGATCTCGCCCAAAAAAGGGTGGATAGGGCGAGAGCTTCACGATATCGCGAGCGTTCTTCATCCGGGTCCTCGGACGACGAAACCTGCGGAGCACTCTGTTTCGCTCGCAGCATTCGCGAAGCACCTCTACCCAAAAGGTTCAAGCTCAGCACGGAGGTGACAAAATACGACGGCTCACTCGAGCCCTCCCAGTGGTTAAGCGACTACCTCACGGCAGTAAAATGCCAACGTGGGAACAAGAACACAGCCATGCAATACCTCAATTTGCATCTTACAGGCGCGGCCCGTAGTTGGCTGGAGAGAAGACCCAAATCTTGCTACGCATCGTGGGACGATCTACACCGCGATTTCTGCAAAAATTTCCAGTCGACTTACAAGAGGCCAGCCACAATCGAAGAGTTACGAGCGTGCAAACAGAAGAGTGGCGAGTCCACACGAGAATATATCCAGCGGTGGACCACACTCAGGAACACCGCAGGGACCATCTCGGAAGAAGTGGCGATTGAGGCCTTCGCCAAAGGGGCGAGAAGAACCGCGTTTCGAGAAGAGCTAGGCAGAGCCGCGCCCAAAACCATTGGGGAGCTAATGATCATAGCCGAAAAATGGGCCAACGGAGAAGACGCGGTGCGCAATGAAAGAGCATCGTCGCCCGCACACGAGGACGACCGCCATGGACGAAGAAAGAGAAGGAAATACTACGACCACGAGGACAGGGAGGAATTAGTGGCGGCAGAATTCACGCGAAATCGCGACTCTGGTCGCCGTGGAAGTCGCGAGTGGAAACCAAAAGCAGAAGAAAAATCCCCCGAGGAGGATCTCGATGCATACTGCTCGCTACACCTATTTACAGATAAGCGCACGGGCAAAACTAAGGCAACACACCTTCTCAAGGATTGCCGAAAGTTTCTTGACATCTCAGATGCTCTCGCGAGGAAAAGATTTGCATCCACCCAAAACTACCCGCCGCTGCCAGGAGGAGGACAACAATTCCAGCCGCCTCCACCACCACCTCCACCAGCAAATCCAAACATGGCGCTAGCCGCACTACCTGCGCCACCACCACAAAACAATGGAGCCAATGCATACCCGAACCCGGCAGGACAACTCGCGATGATACAGAAGGTATGCCCCTCTCGCAGAGCTCAAAAGACTAACACAAGGCAATTGTGCATGGCAGTGCAGACACCACCGACAAAAACCGAGTACCTGAAAATGGCGGATCAGCCAATCACGTTCTCGATGAAAGACCATCCGCCACGAGTCTATCGACCAGGACACGCCGCCCTTGTCATCCAAGCTCAAATTGGTAATTATGACCTGGCCCGCGTATTCATGGACGGTGGCAGTGGCATTAACATCATCTACGCGGATACACTCCGTCGAATGAACAAGAATCTGGACGGCCTAACGGAATCAGAAACATCCTTCCACGGATAGTTCCGGGCAAGGCAATCCGTCCACTCGGAACAATCAACTTAGAAGTAGTATTGGGCTCTCCAAGCAACTACAGAAGGGAATTCCTGGACTTCGAAGTCGTCGACTGGCCCTCACAGTACCACGCCATTCTTGGTCGAACAGCGTTCGCCAGATTCATGGCCGTACCACATTACGCGTATTTGAAGCTCAAGCTACCCGGCGAATACGGTGTGATCACCATCGACGGAGACTTCCAGAAATCGGACAAGTGCGACATAGAATTTAATGAGATCGCAAAATCTTTCGGGATGCAAGAAGAACTCCAAGAGCTGGCAAAAACCACGGATCACTCCGTTATGCCCCTCACGAAGAAAAACGCGCCTGAACTAGAATTCAGCGCCAACAGCGACACTCGCAAGCATCAAGTGCACCCGACGGATTGTGCGAAGACAGCAATGGTTTCAACAACCCTCTCGCCAGCATAGGAAGGCGCGCTCGTCAAACTCCTCCGTGAGTACTGGGAGATTTTCGCCTGGCAGCCCTCAGATATGCCAGGAATACCCAGGGAGTTTGCCGAGCACTCACTCGAAGTCTTTCCTAATGCCAAACCCATCAAACAGACGACTCGACGATTTTCAGAACCCAAACAGAAGGCGCTTGGAGAAGAAGTAAACAGATTGCTAGCTGCAAATTTCATCAGGGAGATCAAGATATCCACCTGGTTAGCAAACCCGGTATTGGTCCCCAAAAAGAACACGGATATCCTTCGGGTGTGCATCGACTACACGTCGTTAAATAAGCACTGCCCCAAGGACAATTTTCCTCTACCACGAATCGACCAGATCGTGGACTCTACGGCAGGCTGCCAACGCCTCTCCTTCCTGGACGCCTATTCGGGATATAATCAGATCCGAATGAAAAGGGAAGACGAAGAGAAGACGGCATTCATCACACCCCACGGTGTCTACTGCTACACGACAATGCCTTTCGGGCTGAAGAACGCAGGCGCAACATATCAGCGCTGCATGCAAAGATGCCTCGCCAATCTCATTGGCAAAAACGTACAGGTGTACGTTGACGACATTGTCATCAAAACTCGAGTAGAGGACACACTCCTCGAAGACATCAGAGAAACATTCGACGCCCTTAATACATATCGGATCAAGCTCAATCCGACCAAATGCGTTTTTGGCGTCCCTGCAGGAAAACTACTCGGGTACCTGGTATCCGCCAGAGGCATTGAAGCCAACCCGGAGAAAATACAAGCTATCCTGACTATGAAGGAGCCAACCAATCTACGCGGAGTCCAACAGCTCGCAGGACGACTAGCCGCCCTAAGCAGGTTCATCGCACGATTGGGAGAGCAAGCGCTACCCTTCTACAAATTACTGAAGAAGACGGAAAAATTCGAGTGGACACCCGAAGCTAAACAAGCGTTCGCAGATTTGAAGCGATCGTTGCAAAGCAGGCGCGTCCTTGCAACACCGCAAGAAAGGGAGCCACTTCTACTATACCTAGCCGCTACAAACCAGGTCATCAGCACAGCAATCGTGGTCGAACGACCTGAAGACGGCAAAGCATACGGCGTCCAACGACCAATATATTACATCAGCGAAGTGCTCTCGCCATGCAAGCAACGATACCCTCATTATCAGAAGCTCGCATATGGAGTTGTTCTCACAGCCCGAAAGCTCAAACACTATTTCCAGGAACACGCCATCACAGTGGTTAATGATGCGTCACTTGGGACAATCATGAACAACCCTATGGCATCCGGAAGAATAGCAAAATGGAGCATCGAGTTGGGCGCCTGGGACATCACCTATGCAGGACGCAACGCAGTCAAATCTCAAGTACTCGTGGAATTCCTCAGCGAATGGACAGAGCTACAAACGCCCGGGCCACCTGAGTACACGAGCAATTGGATAATGTACTTCGATGGATCCAAGAGAAACGAAGGAGCAGGAGCTGGAATCGTTCTTATTTCGCCTCGGGGAGACAAGCTGCAATACGTCCTGCGACTGGACTTTCCACCAGACGACCCAGCCTCGAACAACGACGCAGAATATGAAGCCCTGTTGCACGGGATGAAGATGGCAATCGCCTGTGGAGCTACCCGATTAATGATCTACGGTGATTCCAATCTCATAGTGCAGCAGACGATGAAAGAATGCGACGCCATTGCTGAAAACATGGTCGCATATCGTGACATGTACAATCTACTCGAAGGAAGCTTTAAAGGATGCGAGCTGAAGCACATTGCAAGATCTAGCAACGAAGAAGCAGATAGACTGGCAAACATGGGTTCCACGAATACACCCATACCGCCAGGAATATACTTCGAACGGATGGTCAAGCGATCGGTCAAAGTGAAGAAAGCTGCAGCAGCGCCAGAAACAGAGGTCAGCCCGCAGGTCGCGCTTATCGAGCTTATTCATAATATATCACGACAGGTCTTCCTGGTCGAGCCAGTCTGGACGCAGAAATATCTCGACTACCTGCTCAATAGACAGCTCCCGGCCGATCCACGTGAGGCTCGACAGATAATCAGGCGTAGCAAGTCCTTTCGAGTAGTCAATGGAGAATTATACAAGCAAAGCATCTCGGGAATACTTCAGCGATGCATCGCACCCGAAGATGGCAAGGAATTGCTCCAGGACATACACCAAGGAGATTGCGGACATCATGCTAGCTGGAAAACAATAATGGGAAAAGCTTTCCGAGCAGGATTTTACTGGCTAACAGCAGCCAACGATGCAAAAAGCCTGGTCGAACGATGCGACGCCTGCCAGCGATTCGCACCAAGGCCACACGCACCTGCTACGGAATTACACATGATACCAATAGCCTGGCCCTTTGCACAATGGGGGCTAGACATGGTTGGACCACTACGCAAGTCCACACCAGGTGGATACACACACTTGCTGGTCGCAGTCGACAAGTTTACCAAATGGATCGAGGCTATGCCAGTAACTTCGGCTAGCGCCCAATGCGCCGTCAAGTTCCTCGACTCCATTGTATGCAGATTTGGTGTGCCTCATGACATCATTACAGACAATGGTACAAACTTCACAGCAAAGGAAACACAACAGTTCTGCGAGGAAAAAGGCATCAATTTCAAGTTTGCTTCCGTTGCTCACCCGCAAACGAACGGACAAGTCGAAAGATCCAACGGCTTAGTTTCGGCTGGAATCAAGAAGCGATTACTCGATCGTCTACACCCCGCCGCAGGACATTGGGCAGAAGAGCTACCCTCCGTACTCTGGAGCCTCCGCACAACTCCTAATCGATCGACGAAGTACACGCCATTCTTCATGGTATACGGGGCAGAAGCAGTCCTTCCCGAGGACGTTCGATTCAGCGCCCCACGAGTTGTAGCCTACAGCGAAGAAACTTCCAACAAGGCACTCGCAGAAGATATGGATGCACTCGACGAAATGCGAGACATCGCACTCGCAAGATCCGCAGTATATCAGCAATCCTTGCGCAACTATCATAGTCGCCGCATACGCCACAGAGCATTCGCGGTTGGGGACCTGGTGCTGCGGCTCAAACAGAAGGAAGGACACAAGCTCGAACCACCTTGGGAAGGACCCTTCATCATACACGAAGTCATCCCAGGTGGAGCCTACAGGCTAAAAAATCCAGAGACTGGAGGAATCTATTCCAATCCTTGGAATATTGCACACCTCCGCAAATTCTATCCCTAGATTTACTTGTTATGACAACAAAATAAGGCTATACTAGCCACTACTGTAGCTCGAATACATGGCTTCTCAGTCATTGCAATAAAAACATGATTCCTTCATCATATTCACTCGAAGCTTCTCATTCTTTACATGCTAAAAGTTACAGGTACACACCCCACAAAACACACGGGGGCTACACCTACAACTAGGCATCACAGAAAAACATTGTACAAACAAGGTCGTACACCTTACAACAGTTTTTACAAACTATAGACAGATTACAGGATATTTACATTCGACAATCAATCAAAGCGCTGAGCATTCTCAGTCGCTAAAACTCTATCCACCTCTTCAGAGGTCAATCGGATAATTTTCTCCGCTGCAGGACGTACAGCATCATAGTACGGCGAGATATCCTCGATTGCATAATCTGGGCGCCGAGCAACAGAGTTAACGTCTATCTCAGGATGCCATATTCGGACAAAAGAGAGAGCTACAACCGCGCCGCACGTCATCTGATTGCGCACACACGCGCGAACTTCTCCTTCACGTCCAAACAACCTGAGAAGATAGCTCCAGTCTTCGGGACCTTTTTCGAGTGGGTAAAATGCAGCGTTCATCGCAACCAAGACCTCGTGAAAAGAACTCACGAGAATTCTCGCCTGGAGGACTCGGAATTTCAAGGTGGCCATCGCAAAACCTCGACTGCGATCAGACCAAAAATTGTTTGCATGAGGTTTTGAGCTGCTAGCCTCTTGAAGGATGTGGTTTTCTACCCACTGTTTTTCTTCCCTGTCATCCGGATTAACGACTGAAAGAGCAAAAACACACTCAGTCAGCTAAGGAAACAAGGAAGGAAAAGGCACGGGGGCTGCACTACTTACAGAGCAAATCCCTTGCGACTGAAGCCAACTCATCCATCAGAAATTGCTCGCGCTCAGCCGCTAATTTCTGTTTGGATTTCGCCACATCGGCTACCCCGCGCAAAGCTTTTAGCTTACGCTCACCCTCCTGGACCTTATCACGAAGGCCCGCAAAAGTACCAACAGCGGCGACAAGTGGATTTACTGGAGTACCACGTCCACCCGACGTTTCCGCGGCAAACCCAGTAGCCTGGAAGAATACAAGGAAAGAAGTAAGATGCCCTACTCGAGTTATTTCTATTCGCACATTTGACAAGTGCTCGGGGGCTACTCCCATCGGGAGACAAACGCACATACAAGGGAAATAAATCTCAAGACGAATTCTTCAATTAAAGACAACTAAGGTACGGGAAAACATCCCAAGGTTCATTACAATCAAGGAGAAAAAATAAAAACTATGAGGCTACATTGGTGCTCCCGCTAGCGGCAGTCGCCCCTCCTCGCAGTCGAGCAAAAATCTCAGACAGCTTCCGAGCAAGAATAGCGGCTTGCTCGCCAAAACGAGAGAGCCGTACCTTTTTGCCCGTGGAGGGGTCGACTGGAAGAGATGAGTAGGCCTCTTCCAAACCTTCGACTCCGTGCGCCAACGCAAATTGGATCGCGGTCTTCGCACCGGACTCCGACTGAGCGACCGCGAAGGCATCCAGAAGTTTGCCTTCTGAGAAGACCTTCAGCAGATCATCTAGCGCGGGTGCAGGAGTGGCGTTGGCGATAAGGCGACCATGCAGTTGCACCAGCACTTGAGTAGCATCGCTAATCAAGGAGAAAACTCCATCAGCGTGCCTATTAAGCTGGGCAAGCGTGTCGGTTACCACATCTACCCGCTGGAGCCCAGGGATCTCTAGAGGAACATCCAGAAGACCTACAAAGGAAGGAAATAATACTTAGCAAAGTTCAACAAAATGAAGGATCAAAGTCGCAAAAGTCCAAAACACTTACCCGCGAAACGATCAGCGAGGGGACGGAGGAACCCGACAACGTCGTTATCGGCCTTACTGCCAGCTTCCTCTAACTCCTTCAAGGCCTTCCGCGCATCCGCAAGCTGTCGACTAAAATCTTCCGATTGCATGCGGGAAGCCTCCAGCTCTTGTCGAATGGCCGTCAGGTCAGCCTCCCGAGCAGTTACCTGCTCAGAGAGTTTGACCTTTTCGGATTCCGCAAATTCAAGTCGAGCTGCAAAGAGATGCTTATCAAAAATCAAGAATGCACGGAATACTGAAGACAGGGAGATGACAAAACTTACCCTTGAGAAGGTCGTTTTCAGTTTGAAGTCGGCTACGGTCCGTTCGAAGTGACTCGCAATCCGACTCGGCGAGAACGACGCGGCGACCAATCGCCGCAAGAGAATCAATAAGCGACTGCAAAAGCACGAAGACAGAAGAGTTAAAAGGATTAAATTGGAGTCTGTACCCGATTATTTACAATCGACTACAGCCTCGGGGGCTACTCCCATCGGGAGCACTGCCGTGCACCCGATAAAAATGGAATCGTGAAGAAGAAGTAAACCAGACTTTGAGCCTGTAGCCGACCGCATGCGGTCGACTACAGCCTCGGGGGCTACTCCCATCGGGAGCACTGCCGTGCACCCGATAAAAATTTGAAGACAGAAGACGAAGTTTTACCTGGCCGGTGGCGCGAAAGAGCGGATCCGCGGAACTGTCCGTCACCTCCTTAGAAGTTGAAGTCCTGGCGGCAAAGCTGGGGGCTTCACGTTCCACAGTCGCGGCTTCGGGGGCTGCTCTGGGAGAGTTTTGGACGGTACCCGCAGTGGGAGTTTCACCCGCGTCCTTTGCCTTGTTCCTCTTTTCGGGAGGAATGGAAGAAGCGTACCTGCGAGGACTAATAGTCTGCAGTCTGCAACAAAAGATAAAAGCATCAGGATGAAAGCTCAAAGAATGTTCGACTACGAACAAGGAAAAAGGCTTACTCGTCATCTTCGTCCTCATCCAACAAGTCCGCGTTCCAAGCGGTGTTCATCACTGGAAACGAAGGCGAAGGGGCGAGTGAACGAAGTGGAGTCACAAGGACGGGGGCCTGACTGGGCGATGCTCCCAAGGAATTATCCTTGGAAGTAGCCTCGTCATTATCCACCCGACGACGTTTGGGGGGGACGCCATTCGAGTCTTCCGTGTCATCCGAAGACTCACGCTCAGTACTCGACGAAGCGTTGGCAACACTGGTGTCAACCGCACCATCCTGGTGACTCGACGGTAGCTCTGAAGCCTCCTCTCCCGTAATTGGTGGGTAGCAATCTGCCATAGCCAAGCTCTACAAGGACAGAGAAGACGAGAAAAAACTTATCGGCTAGGACTCAGAACAAAAAGGGAAAAATTCAAAGACAAGAAGCAAGAAACTAACCTCGGCTGGAGGAGGATGTGAAGCGGCAAAGGCTTCAACTGAACAATCGGGGAATTTTCCCCCCACCTTCAGTCGAGTGATACCTGCGATTTTCTTCTCGAATTCCACATTCGAAAGTTCCTCGCGGCTTACTCGGCTGGGGTCCTCTGAGCCTTGATACTCCCACATAGCGGAGGGCCTTTGCTGAAGTGGCTGGATCCTGCGCTTCAAGAAGATGCTCGCCAGATGCATCCCGTTGAGCACGACTCCCGCAGTCTGATCCCGGAGAGCAGCTACTCTTGCGAGTAAGGGCGCGACGGTCTGAGTCTCCTCGGCTGACATCCTGTGCCCCCAGGACTTTCGCCTTGTCAGAACAGCGAACGGGTGGAACTCCACGATCCCACCCGAGCTGTTGTCGATGACGTAGAACCACCTCTTCCGCCAGCTTTGGGCGGAGTCGACAAAATGCATGTTGAAGTAGCTGCCTTCTTGACGAGCCTGGATCCCGAAGCCGCCCGTGCGAAGCGGTTCGCCGAGCTCGGATTCCACCCGCGATCTCTCGCGGAAGATCCGGACCTTGAAAAGCGCCTTCCAGAGCGCCCAGTGTGGGCGAATGCCGAGAAAGCACTCGCAGAACACGATGAAGCACGATATGTGCTGCACCGCGTTCGGAGGAAGATCGTGAAGCTGTATGCCATAGACATACAGCAACCCGAGGAAGAAAGGGTGGAGAGGAAAAGAAAGACCCCGAGACACGTGGTCCACAAAGACCACGCGCTCGTTCGATTGCGGGTTGGGTACCTCCTCCTTCTTTCCGAGGCGGACCCGCTTCTCCGTCTCCGCCGGCAGCAATCCTTCCCGCTGCATCTCCCTGATGCTTTTCGCAGTGGTGTTGGGGGAGCGCCAGTCGCCGGCGCGGGGCGCGGGTTGCGCAGAAGGTTCACCGGACGCAGAGGTGACAGCACCGCGTCTTTTTCCGCCAGCCATTGCTTGCAGCACGAGCTCGAGCGCGAGGAAGACGAAGGTGGAAGAAGATGAAGGCAGAGAGCTGGGAAAGTTTTACCGTAGCGCTAACACCCGTACTTATACACGGAGCGAGACGATCTCAGCCGTACGATGCGCTACGTGGCGCTTATCACGGCCGCCACGCGTGAAGATGAAATGAAGCGGCGGCCAACGCTGTTTCGTGCCACGATCTTAACAGAAGATCGTGCGCATTTACTGCGCGTCTCACGTAAAAACCGGGAACGACGTCTCGTTTCCCGGTCAAAAAGCTGACCAGGTGGGCCACCATCTGCTGCCACTCCGTCACGTCCCATCGGGAGAAGAGGAGTGCGCCATGACGTCATGGCATTCGTCATTCAAAATCAAGATCTTTCGATTGGAAGATCAAACGCGAAAGTATCTTCGTACGAACAACAATTCCTTCGGATAAAAGCAACTTTTCCGTGAGCAATTCATGAAGCAAAACCTCTTCAAGCAAGAGAAAAATACCCTATACACGAAAATTCTTTCGTATGGGCACAACATTCCGAACATGAAAACTCTTTCATATGGACTTAGCTTTTCTTCCAGCACGAAATTTCTTTCGTATAGAACTCAAACAAATCGATCGGGTAGAAAGAACCTACCTCTCTTACACATGATAAATTTACATCATAAAAACCTGGATTGTTCAGCCGACTAGGCACATCCGGATGCCATATTCTTCGAATATGAAGGTAAGACCCGAAAAGATCTCTCTTTTGGGCCTGGAATCGCACTCGAAAGCTGCGTCCTCCGGTGTAATTCCGTGTCAACAACACGAAGAAAAATCCTAGCGGACGCGCCGGGTACCCCCATAGGTTAAGTTCGATTTGATAAGTCCACAACGGCCCAGTCGCAACGATCACCTCATCGGGTTCGAGTCGGAGGTCTCGAATCTGTGTAGGCCAGGAATGTTTTTGCCCTAGTTGCAATTAATTGGCCCTGATCTCTCGGGAGAGCCAAGCTACTGAGCCACATCCTTCTGTGAAAAAAGCCGTACAAACAGGCACTTATGTTGCTCAATGCTCGAGCACGATGACTTATGATACAGGGAACACACCCTTTAAAAACAATAACTGTCGAGCTGGTCCTCCAAAAAAGATCAATAAAGGTTTGACCGTCTACTCGACTGGAAAAATCCCAATCGAGCAAACGCTCGGGGGCTACTGACGAAGATATGGATCCTGGACCCTGCGGGTAAGGACACCCCCTCTCAGGCCCAAGGACAAAGCCCAAGAAGAGGCGCCCTTGAAGTACTCTAGAAGGCCCACGTGAAGCCCACCTGCACTAAACTTGCGGGTTAAGTTAGAAAACATGTAACCGACCTAGCTAGGGTTGGAGTCCTCTCCGGGTAGGACTCGAGACCTGGCCATCTATATAAGGCCAGGAGAGCCCCCCTAAGAGAGGACCAAGTAATACCGCACGACCAAAAAGCCTTGAAACTCGAGATCTACTCTCGATTCGAGCAACCTGTAACCGATCTAATCATCTAATACAGATCGGCAGAAGGCAGGAGTAAGGGTTTTACCTCTTCGAGGGCCCCGAACCTAGGTAAATCTCGCCCCTGTCTAGCCGACGATTCCACCAGCGCCCATGACTTCTCCTAGTCGAAACCCGATAGGGTCACCTAAGGGATTTGTGGAGTCAGAGATTCGACAATTGGCGCCGACCGTGGGGACCGCGGGCGCTGGATCACCGGCATCTTCGACTTCATCGACATCCAACTCCCGTTGGAAACTATCGACTACGGCTCCGAATAATCCTGTACGGATCGGATCCGTCATAGTCACGCCTCACTCGCCGGAATCACGCCCGGTATTCGAGGATCCGGAGAAGAGCGTCACCTTGACGTTCGGGAGCTTCAACTTCATGGCGAACAGAGACGGAATCCTCCACTTCTCGAATGAATCTGAGCCTGAATCTGGAGCCGTCAACTCGCGCTTTCCTATGGAGAAAAGTGGCGAGTCCAGCCGCTTCAACACAGTCGACTATCACGCCCTCTCGACAGAGGAACCATCTCGGGTACGGGAAGCTTTCCGGTCTACGCCCAGGACGCACGAGCCACGACTGGCCCAAGTCTGCATGGCAGGATCGGAACAGCCCTCAGAAACCGAATTCAGCGCAACCGAGCGCGATATAATCGGCGTCTCGCGGGAGGCCTGGAAAAGGGCCAAGGAAGCCATGCGGCGGAGTCAGCCACCCGCGGCAGGAGCCTCACAGGAGGACCTAACCGCCTACCACTACCACCTAGTAAGAGCGGCCTCAAACATCAAAGACGCCCGAGCAGATCTAGCCCGTCGCAGAAGAGCGGCGGACGAATCAAGCCAGCGACGAGTCGAGCAGTCCCTTGCACCCTCGGTTGGTACCCGACCCGCGAGGAAGGGACACGCAACATCGTCGAGGGACCACGAATCCATGACTGCGACCGACAGGTCGACCACTTCTTCCTTCATGAGGGTCGACGATGACGGCAACGTCTACCCGCAAACCCCAGCTGCCGCGATCCTAGCTGCAGCAACCTACATGCAGATGAATCAACCGACGGAAAGCGACCCTCGGGTGGAACAGTACAAACAAATTCGCAAAGGACTAGGATTGGCAGCCGCAAGGCTCGCTTCTCACGATCGCAAGAAGACTGAAGAACAATTGGAGAAGGAGCGACAGGAGAAGAACAAGGATAAAGAAACGCCCCGCAGGCACAGAAGCTCATCCCCAAGGAAAGACAAGTCGCCACGACGCGGTCGAGGAAAGGAAGCCCGCCGCCGCGGCGATAGTCGAAGCAGCAGCGACGACAGCCCGAGAGACAAAAGCTCGCGGCACCACAGCAGCCGCTCGAGAAAACGGAGCAAGGAACCGAGGAAAGATAACGACCGCGACCGGCCCGAATACGACGCGCGATCAGATCTCGCCCAAAAAAGGGTGGATAGGGCGAGAGCTTCACGATATCGCGAGCGTTCTTCATCCGGGTCCTCGGACGACGAAACCTGCTGAGCACTCTGTTTCGCTTGCAGCATTCGCGAAGCACCTCTACCCAAAAGGTTCAAGCTCAGCACGGAGGTGACAAAATACGACGGCTCACTCGAGCCCTCCCAGTGGTTAAGCGACTACCTCACGGCAGTAAAATGCCAACGTGGGAACAAGAACACAGCCATGCAATACCTCAATTTGCATCTTACAGGCGCGGCCCGTAGTTGGCTGGAGAGAAGACCCAAATCTTGCTACGCATCGTGGGACGATCTACACCGCGATTTCTGCAAAAATTTCCAGTCGACTTACAAGAGGCCAGCCACAATCGAAGAGTTACGAGCGTGCAAACAGAAGAGTGGCGAGTCCACACGAGAATATATCCAGCGGTGGACCACACTCAGGAACACCGCAGGGACCATCTCGGAAGAAGTGGCGATTGAGGCCTTCGCCAAAGGGGCGAGAAGAACCGCGTTTTGAGAAGAGCTAGGAAGAGCCACGCCCAAAACCATTGGGGAGCTAATGATCATAGCCGAAAAATGGGCCAACGGAGAAGACGCGGTGCGCAATGAAAGAGCATCGTCGCCCGCACACGAGGACGACCGCCATGGACGAAGAAAGAGAAGGAAATACTACGACCACGAGGACAGGGAGGAATTAGTGGCGGCAGAATTCACGCGAAATCGCGACTCTGGTCGCCGTGGAAGTCGCGAGTGGAAACCAAAAGCAGAAGAAAAATCCCCCGAGGAGGATCTCGATACATACTGCTCGCTACACCTGTTTACAGATAAGCGCACGGGCAAAACTAAGGCAACACACCTTCTCAAGGATTGCCGAAAGTTTCTTGACATCTCAGATGCTCTCGCGAGGAAAAGATTTGCATCCACCCAAAACTACCCGCCGCTGCCAGGAGGAGGACAACAATTCCAGCCGCCTCCACCACCACCTCCACCAGCAAATCCAAACATGGCGCTAGCCGCACTACCTGCGCCACCACCACAAAACAATGGAGCCAATGCATACCCGAACCCGGCAGGACAACTCGCGATGATACAGAAGGTATGCCCCTCTCGCAGAGCTCAAAAGACTAACACAAGGCAATTGTGCATGGCAGTGCAGACACCACCGACAAAAACCGAGTACCTGAAAATGGCGGATCAGCCAATCACGTTCTCGATGAAAGACCATCTGCCACGAGTCTATCGACCAGGACACGCCGCCCTTGTCATCCAAGCTCAAATTGGTAATTATGACCTGGCCCGCGTATTCATGGACGGTGGCAGTGGCATTAACATCATCTACGCGGATACACTCCGACGAATGAACAAGAATCTGGACGGCCTAACGGAATCAGAAACATCCTTCCACGGGATAGTTCCGGGCAAGGCAATCCGTCCACTCGGAACAATCAACTTAGAAGTAGTATTGGGCTCTCCAAGCAACTACAGAAGGGAATTCCTGGACTTTGAAGTCGTCGACTGGCCCTCACAGTACCACGCCATTCTTGGTCGAACAGCGTTCGCCAGATTTATGGCCGTACCACATTACGCGTATTTGAAGCTCAAGCTACCCGACGAATACGGTGTGATCACCATCGACGGAGACTTCCAGAAATCGGACAAGTGCGACATAGAATTTAATGAGATCGCAAAATCTTTCGGGATGCAAGAAGAACTCCAAGAGCTGGCAAAAACCACGGATCACTCCGTTATGCCCCTCACGAAGAAAAACGCACCTGAACTAGAATTCAGCGCCAACAGCGACACTCGCAAGCATCAAGTGCACCCGACGGATTGTGCGAAGACAGCAATGGTTTCAACAACCCTCTGGCCAGCATAGGAAGGCGCGCTCGTCAAACTCCTCCGTGAGTACTGGGAGATTTTCGCCTGGCAGCCCTCAGATATGCCAGGAATACCCAGGGAGTTTTCCGAGCACTCACTCGAAGTCTTTCCTAATGCCAAACCCATCAAACAGGCGACTCGACGATTTTCAGAACCCAAACAGAAGGCGCTTGGAGAAGAAGTAAACAGATTGCTAGCTGCAAATTTCATCAGGGAGATCAAGATATCCACCTGGTTAGCAAACCCGGTATTGGTCCCCAAAAAGAACACGGATATCCTTCGGGTGTGCATCGGCTACACGTCGTTAAATAAGCACTGCCCCAAGGACAATTTTCCTCTACCACTAATCGACCAGATCGTGGACTCTACGGCAGGCTGCCAACGCCTCTCCTTACTGGACGCCTATTCGGGATATAATCAGATCCGAATGAAAAGGGAAGACGAAGAGAAGACGGCATTCATCACACCCCACGGTGTCTACTGCTACACGACAATGCCTTTCGGGCTGAAGAACGCAGGCGCAACATATCAGCGCTGCATGCAAAGATGCCTCGCCAATCTTATTGGCAAAAACGTACAGGTGTACGTTGACGACATTGTCATCAAAAATCGAGTAGAGGACACACTCCTCGAAGACATCAGAGAAACATTCGACGCCCTTAATACATATCGGATCAAGCTCAATCCGACCAAATGCGTTTTTGGCGTCCCTGCAGGAAAACTACTCGGGTACCTGGTATCCGCCAGAGGCATTGAAGCCAACCCGGAGAAAATACAAGCTATCCTGACTATGAAGGAGCCAACCAATCTACGCGGAGTCCAACAGCTCGCAGGACGACTAGCCGCCCTAAGCAGGTTCATCGCACGATTGGGAGAGCAAGCGCTACCCTTCTACAAATTACTGAAGAAGACGGACAAATTCGAGTGGACACCCGAAGCTAAACAAGCGTTCGCAGATTTGAAGCGATCGTTGCAAAGCAGGCGCGTCCTTGCAACACCGCAAGAAAGGGAGCCACTTCTACTATACCTAGCCGCTACAAACCAGGTCATCAGCACAGCAATCATGGTCGAACGACCTGAAGACGGCAAAGCATACGGCGTCCAACGACCAATATATTACATCAGCGAAGTGCTCTCGCCATGCAAGCAACGATACCCTCATTATCAGAAGCTCGCATATGGAGTTGTTCTCACAACCCGAAAGCTCAAACACTATTTCCAGGAACACGCCATCACAGTGGTTAATGATGCGTCACTTGGGACAATCATGAACAACCCTATGGCATCCGGAAGAATAGCAAAATGGAGCATCGAGTTGGGCGCCTGGGACATCACCTATGCAGGACGCAACGCAGTCAAATCTCAAGTACTCGTGGAATTCCTCAGCGAATGGACAGAGCTACAAACGCCCGGGCCACCTGAGTACACGAGCAATTGGATAATGTACTTCGATGGATCCAAGAGAAACGAAGGAGCAGAAGCTGGAAACGTTCTTATTTCGCCTCGGGGAGACAAGCTGCAATACGTCATGCGACTGGACTTTCCACCAGACGACCCAGCCTCGAACAACGACGCAGAATATGAAGCCCTGTTGCACGGGATGAAGATGGCAATCGCCTGTGGAGCTACCCGATTAATGATCTACGGTGATTCCAATCTCATAGTGCAGCAGACGATGAAAGAATGCAACGCCATTGCTGAAAACATGGTCGCATATCGTGACATGTACAATCTACTCGAAGGAAGCTTTAAAGGATGCGAGCTGAAGCACATTGCAAGATCTAGCAATGAAGAAGCAGATAGACTGGCAAACATGGGTTCCACGAATACACCCATACCGCCAGGAATATACTTCGAACGGATGGTCAAGCGATCGGTCAAAGTGAAGAAAGCTGCAGCAGCGCCAGAAACAGAGGTCAGCCCGCAGGTCGCGCTTATCGAGCTTATTCATAATATATCACGACAGGTCTTCCTGGTCGAGCCAGTCTGGACGCAGAAATATCTCGACTACCTGCTCAATAGACAGCTCCCGGCCGATCCACGTGAGGCTCGACAGATAATCAGGCGTAGCAAGTCCTTTCGAGTAGTCAATGGAGAATTATACAAGCAAAGCATCTCGGGAATACTTCAGCGATGCATCGCACCCGAAGATGGCAAGGAACTCCAGGACATACACCAAGGAGATTGCGGACATCATGCTAGCTGGAAAACAATAATGGGAAAAGCTTTCCGAGCAGGATTTTACTGGCTAACAGCAGCCAACGATGCAAAAAGCCTGGTCGAACGATGCGACGCCTGCCAGCGATTCGCACCAAGGCCACACACACCTGCTACGGAATTACACATGATACCAATAGCCTGGCCCTTTGCACAATGGGGGCTAGACATGGTTGGACCACTACGCAAGTCCACACCAGGTGGATACACACATTTGCTGGTCGCAGTCGACAAGTTTACCAAATGGATCGAGGCTATGCCAGTAACTTCGGCTAGCGCCCAATGCGCCGTCAAGTTCCTCAACTCCATTGTATGCAGATTTGGTGTGCCTCATGACATCATTACAGACAATGGTACAAACTTCACAGCAAAGGAAACACAACAGTTCTGCGAGGAAAAAGGCATCAATTTCAAGTTTGCTTCCGTTGCTCACCCGCAAACGAACGGACAAGTTGAAAGATCCAACGGCTTAGTTTCGGCTGGAATCAAGAAGCGATTACTCGATCGTCTACACCCCGCCGCAGGACATTGGGCAGAAGAGCTACCCTCCGTACTTTGGAGCCTCCGTACAACTCCTAATCGATCGACGAAGTACACGCCATTCTTCATGGTATACGGGGCAGAAGCAGTCCTTCCCGAGGACGTTCGATTCAGCGCCCCACGAGTTGTAGCCTACAGCGAAGAAACTTCCAACAAGGCACTCGCAGAAGATATGGATGCACTCGACGAAATGCGAGACATCGCACTCGCAAGATCCGCAGTATATCAGCAATCCTTGCGCAACTATCATAGTCGCCGCATACGCCACAGAGCATTCGCGGTTGGGGACCTGGTGCTGCGGCTCAAACAGAAGGAAGGACACAAGCTCGAACCACCTTGGGAAGGACCCTTCATCATACACGAAGTCATCCCAGGTGGAGGTTACAGGCTAAAAAATCCAGAGACTGGAGGAATCTATTCCAATCATTGGAATATTGCACACCTCCGCAAATTCTATCCCTAGATTTACTTGTTATGACAACAAAATAAGGCTATACTAGCCACTACTGTAGCTCGAATACATGGCTTCTCAGTCATTGCAATAAAAACATGATTCCTTCATCATATTCACTCGAAGCTTCTCATTCTTTACATGCTAAAAGTTACAGGTACACACCCCACAAAACACACGGGGCTACACCTACAACTAGGCATCACAGAAAAACATTGTACAAACAAGGTCGTACACCTTACAACAGTTTTTACAAACCATAGACAGATTACAGGATATTTACATTCGACAATCAATCAAAGCGCTGAGCATTCTCAGTCGCTAAAACTCTATCCACCTCTTCAGAGGTCAATCGGATAATTTTCTCCGCTGCAGGACGTACAGCATCATAGTACGGCGAGATATCCTCGATTGCATAATCTGGGCGCCGAGCAACAGAGTTAACGTCTATCTCAGGATGCCATATTCGGACAAAAGAGAGAGCTACAACCGCGCCGCACGTCATCTGATTGCGCACACACGCGCGAACTTCTCCTTCACGTCCAAACAACCTGAGAAGATAGCTCCAGTCTTCGGGACCTTTTTCGAGTGGGTAAAATGCAGCGTTCATCGCAACCAAGACCTCGTGAAAAGAACTCACGAGAATTCTCGCCTGGAGGACTCGGAATTTCAAGGTGGCCATCGCAAAACCTCGACTGCGATCAGACCAAAAATTGTTTGCATGAGGTTTTGAGCTGCTAGCCTCTTGAAGGATGTGGTTTTCTACCCACTGCTTTTCTTCCCTGTCATCTGGATTAACGACTGAAAGAGCAAAAAACACACTCAGTCAGCTAAGGAAACAAGGAAGGAAAAGGCACGGGGGCTGCACTACTTACAGAGAAAATCCCTTGCGACTGAAGCCAACTCATCCATCAGAAATTGCTCGCGCTCAGCCGCTAATTTCTGTTTGGATTTCGCCACATCGGCTACCCCGCGCAAAGCTTTTAGCTTACGCTCACCCTCCTGGACCTTATCACGAAGGCCCGCAAAAGTACCAACAGCAGCGACAAGTGGATTTACTGGAGTACCACGTCCGCCCGACGTTTCCGCGGCAAACCCAGTAGCCTGGAAGAATACAAGGAAAGAAGTAAGATGTCCTACTCGAGTTATTTCTATTCGCACATTTGACAAGTGCTCGGGGGCTACTCCCATCGGGAGACAAACGCACATACAAGGGAAATAAATTTCAAGACGAATTCTTCAATTAAAGACAACGAAGGTACGGGAATACATCCCAAGGTTCATTACAATCAAGGAGAAAAAAGAAAAACTATGAGGCTACATTGGTGCTCCCGCTAGCGGCAGTCGCCCCTCCTCGCAGTCGAGCAAAAATCTCAGACAGCTTCCGAGCAAGAATAGCGGCTTGCTCGCCAAAACGAGAGAGCCGTACCTTTCTGCCCGTGGAGGGGTCGACTGGAAGAGATGAGTAAGCCTCTTCCAAACCTTCGACTCCGTGCGCCAACGCAAATTGGATCGCGGTCTTCGCACCGGACTCCGACTGAGCGACCGCGAAGGCATCCAGAAGTTTGCCTTCTGAGAAGACATTCAGCAGATCATCTAGCGCGGGTGCAGGAGTGGCGTTGGCGATAAGGCGACCATGCAGTTGCACCAGCACTTGAGTAGCATCGCTAATCAAGGAGAAAACTCCATCAGCATGCCTATTAAGCTGGGCAAGTGTGTCGGTTACCGCATCTACCCGCTGGAGCCCAGGGATCTCTAGAGGAACATCCAGAAGACCTACAAAGGAAGGAAATAATACTTAGCAAAGTTCAGCAAAATGAAGGATCAAAGTCGCAAAAGTCCAAAACACTTACCCGCGAAACGTTCAGCGAGGGGACGGAGGAACCCGACAACGTCGTTATCGGCCTTACTGCCAGCTTCCTCTAACTCCTTCAAGGCCTTCCGCGCATCCGCAACCTGTCGACTAAAATCTTCCGATTGCATGCGGGAAGCCTCCAGCTCTTGTCGAATGGCCGTCAGGTCAGCCTCCCGAGCAGTTACCTGCTCAGAGAGTTTGACCTTTTCGGATTCCGCAAATTCAAGTCGAGCTGCAAAGAGATGCTTATCAAAAATCAAGAATGCACGGAATACTGAAGACAGGGAAATGACAAAACTTACCCTTGAGAAGGTCGTTTTCAGTTTGAAGTCGGCTACGGTCCGTTCGAAGTGACTCGCAATCCGACTCGGCGAGAACGACGCGGCGACCAATCGCCGCAAGAGAATCAATAAGCGACTGCAAAAGCACGAAGACGGAAGAGTTAAAAGGATTAAATTGGAGTCTGTACCCGATTATTTACAATCGACTACAGCCTCGGGGGCTACTCCCATCGGGAGCACTGCCGTGCACCCGATAAAAATGGAATCGTGAAGAAGAAGTAAACCAGACTTTGAGCCTGTAGCCGACCGCATGCGGTCGACTACAGCCTCGGGGGCTACTCCCATCGGGAGCACTGCCGTGCACCCGATAAAAATTTGAAGACAGAAGACGAAGTTTTACCTGGCCGGTGGCGCGAAAGAGCGGATCCGCGGAACTGTCTGTCACCTCCTTAGAAGTTGAAGTCCTGGCGGCAAAGCTGGGGGCTTCACGTTCCACAGTCGCGGCTTCGGGGGCTGCTCTGGGAGAGTTTTGGACGGTACCCGCAGTGGGAGTTTCACCCGCGTACTTTGCCTTGTTCCTCTTTTCGGGAGGAATGGAAGAAGCGTACCTGCGAGGACTAATAGTCTGCAGCCTGCAACAAAAGATAAAAGCATCAGGATGAAAGCTCAAAGAATGTTTGACTACGAACAAGGAAAAAGGCTTACTCGTCATCTTCGTCCTCATCCAACAAGTCCGCGTTCCAAGCGGTGTTCATCACTGGAAACGAAGGCGAAGGGGCGAGTGAACGAAGTGGAGTCACAAGGACGGGGGCCTGACTGGGCGATGCTCCCAACGAATTATCCTTGGAAGTAGCCTCGTCATTATCCACCCGACGATTTTCTTCTCGAATTCCACATTCGAAAGTTCCTCGCGGCTTACTCGGCTGGGGTCCTCTGAGCCTTGATACTCCCACATAATGGAGGGCCTTTGCTGAAGTGGCTGGATCCTGCGCTTCAAGAAGATGCTCGCCATATGCATCCCGTTGAGCACGACTCCCGCAGTCTGATCCTGGAGAGCAGCTACTCTTGCGAGTAAGGGCGCGACGGTCTGAGTCTCCTCGGCTGGCATCCTGTGCTCCCAGGACTTTCGCCTTGTCAGAACAGCGAACGGGTGGAACTCCACGATCCCACCCGAGCTGTTGTCGATGACGTAGAACCACCTCTTCTGCCAGCTTTGGGCGGAGTCGACAAAATGCATGTTGAAGTAGCTGCCTTCTTGACGAGCCTGGATCCCGAAGCCGCCCGTGCGAAGCGGTTCGCCGAGCTCGGATTCCACCCGCGATCTCTCGCGGAAGATCCGGACCTTGAAAAGCGCCTTCCAGAGCGCCCAGTGTGGGCGAATGCCGAGAAAGCACTCGCAGAACACGATGAAGCACGATATGTGCTGCACCGCGTTCGGAGGAAGATCGTGAAGCTGTATGCCATAGACATACAGCAACCCGAGGAAGAAAGGGTGGAGAGGAAAAGAAAGACCCCGAGTCACGTGGTCCACAAAGACCACGCGCTCGTTCGATTGCGGGTTGGGTACCTCCTCCTTCTTTCCGAGGCGGACCCGCTTCTCCGTCTCCGCCGGCAGCAATCCTTCCCGCTGCATCTCCCTGATGCTTTTCGCAGTGGTGTTGGGGGAGCGCCAGTCGCCAGCGCGGGGCACGGGTTGCGCAGAAGGTTCACCGGACGCAGAGGTGACAGCACCGCGTCTTTTTCCGCCAGCCATTGCTTGCAGCACGAGCTCGAGCGTGAGGAAGACGAAGGTGAAAGAAGATGAAGGCAGAGAGCTGGGAAAGTTTTACTGTAGCGCTAACACCCGTACTTATACACGGAGCGAGACGATCCCAGCCGAACGATACGCTACGTGGCGCTTATCACGGCCGCCACGCGTGAAGATGAAATGAAGCGGCGGCCAGCGCTGTTTCGTGCCACGATCTTAACAGAAGATCGTGCGCATTTACTGCGCGTCTCACGTAAAAACCGGGAACGACGTCTCGTTTCCCGGTCAAAAAGCTGACCAGGTGGGCCACCATCTGCTGCCACTCCGTCACGTCCCATCGGGAGAAGAGGAGTGCGCCATGACGTCATGGCATTCGTCATTCAAAATCAAGATCTTTCGATTGGAAGATCAAACGCGAAAGTATCTTCGTACGAACAACAATTCCTTCGGATAAAAGCAACTTTTCCGTGAGCAATTCATGAAGCAAAACCTCTTCAAGCAAGAGAAAAATACCCTATACACGAAAATTCTTTCGTATGGGCACAGTATTCCGAACATGAAAACTCTTTCATATGGACTTAGCTTTTCTTCCAACACGAAATTTCCTTCGTATAGAACTCAAACAAATCGATCGGGTAGAAAGAACCTGCCTCTCTTACACATGATAAATTTACATCATAAAAACCTGGATTGTTCAGCCGACTAGGCACATACGGATGCCATATTCTTCGAATATGAAGGTAAGACCCGAAAAGATCTCTCTTTTGGGCCTGGAATCGCACTCGAAAGCTGCGTCCTCCGGTGTAATTCCGTGTCAACAACACGAAGAAAAATCCTAGCGGACGCGCCGGGTACCCCCATAGGTTAAGTTCGATTTGATAAGTCCACAACGGCCCAGTCGCAACGATCACCTCATCGGGTTCGAGTCGGAGGTCTCGAATCTGTGTAGGCCAGGAATGTTTTTGCCCTAGTTGCAATTAATTGGCCCTGATCTCTCGGGAGAGCCAAGCTACTGAGCCACATCCTTCTGTGAAAAAAGCCGTACAAACAGGCACTTATGTTGCTCAATGCTCGAGCACGATGACTTATGATACAGGGAACACACCCTTTAAAAACAATACTGTCGAGCTGGTCCTCCAAAAAAAGATCAATAAAGGTTTGACCGTCTACTCGACTGGAAAAATCCCAATCGAGCAAACGCTCGGGGGCTACTGACGAAGATATGGATCGTGGACCCTGCGGGTAAGGACACCCCCTCTCAGGCCCAAAGACAAAGCCCAAGAAGAGGCGCCCTTGAAGTACTCTAGAAGGCCCACGTGAAGCCCACCTGCACTAAACTTGCGGGTTAAGTTAGAAAACATGTAACCGACCTAGCTAGGGTTGGAGTCCTCTCCGGGTAGGACTCGAGACCTGGCCATCTATGTAAGGCCAGGAGAGCCCCCCTAGGAGAGGACCAAGTAATACCGCACGACCAAAAAGCCTTGAAACTCGAGATCTACTCTCGATTCGAGCAACCTGTAACCGATCTAATCATCTAATACAGATCGACAGAAGGCAGGAGTAAGGGTTTTACCTCTTCGAGGGCCCCGAACCTGGGTAAATCTCGCCCCCTGTCTAGCCGACGATTCCACCAGCGCCCATGACTTCTCCTAGTCGAAACCCGATAGGGTCACCTAAGGGATTTGTGGAGTCAGAGATTCGACACGCGTAGTGTCTTATCCGTGGCGCACCATAATGGGGGTGCGCCACGCCTACGTGTGGGCCCGTGGTGGAGAGGTTGCCAGGCATAGTCGTGGCACACCTGTCTTCTGGTGCGTCACAGCTATATGAACTAGGCGTGGCGCACATAGGCTTGGTGCGCCACGGCTACGCCGTCCACCTATAATTAGGATAGTCGTGGCGCACCACACCTATGTGCGCCACGCCTAATTTATATAGCCGTGGCGCACCAGTAGGCATGTGCGCCACGCCTATGCCTCGGATCATTTTTAAGTGTTTGGACCACCTCCCATTCCCCCACCTCTCCACCCCATTTTAGATCTGGTCGTCCCCCACCTCCTCACCACCCCATTTTCCCACCATTTTAAACTTGTTTAACCTATTGTATTTGATATATATGTGAGGGGTCTCTAGTAAACACTCTTCTCTCCACCCTATCTCACTTTACCACTTTCTCTTCCATCTTTTTCACTCCCTATAGCCACACACACTCTCTCGGTCTCGTGTCGGCAAAATATATAGTTGATGAGTTGTTGAAGGGATATTTATATACATGGTTGCATGTATATATATATATATATATATATATATATATATATGTGTGTGTGTGTGTGTGTGTGTGTGTGTGTGTGTGTGTGTGTGTGAATATGTTGTATGTATGTGTCTCTCGCTCTCATCGATTGGTACCTCGTCACGACAAGATTCATATAGTTGCATATATACATACGAAATTATGTTGTGTATCTTTGATGAAAATTATGGATGTCTTAAAAATGAGTTGCCATGTGTTGCCAAAATGTTGATTCATTTCCATTTCGGCGACCATGCACTCCAAGAATGTCCTATTTTTAGCAAAGGTCATGCCGAATTTTTCCGTCGACGACTATGCATGCATCATCCATATATTGCGTAATTTGATTGTAAATAAATTGTCTTTTGATCTTTCTGTACTATGCAAGCAAGCATGCATATAAGCACAGGCATCGTGGCTAGATTTATGAAACATGCGATGGCCGAAATGTTTCGAAATAACATGATGGAGATAAGTTGTCCTTGTCGAAGATGCAAACTGCAACGCTTGATCAGATACAATTGTGGTGACTTGGAGTCGCACCTTATCCGTCGTGGTTTCATGGATGGCTACACTCCTTACCCGACAAGTGATGAAGAAGATGAACACGCCGCTAATGGGACGACCAGAAATGAGGAACGACATCATGATTAGGATAATAACGGCTGATGACGGACATGATGAAGGACATCATGATCAAGATGAAGGACATGATCATGATCAAGACGAAGGACATCATGATGAAGATGTCGGAGCAGACGGGACATCGTCGTCGTACTTGGTGCGGGACCCTCATGTTCAAGCACTGCTTCTCAAGGAGACTAGCAACACCAGAGCTGCTGCTAGAGAGAAATCGAGGTTGTCGCAGCTGGAGATAGACGCGGTTACTCCATTGTATGAAGGATGCACGAGCGAGTATACCCGTTTGAACGTAACGCTCAGGACCCTCGAGATGAAGACAAATCACAGATGGACTAATGCGAGCTACGATGAAAACATGGCATTCTGGCATGGTCGTCTTCCCACAGGTAACAAGTGTCCAACGAGCATCGAGGAGGCCAAGAAAGTCGTGTGCCCTCTGGATTTACCTCACGTGAAATACCATCCGTGCATTAATGACTGCATCATCTATCGGGGCGTGGACGGAGAGAGAACCATATGCCCGGTGTGCGACACAACTCGATACAAGCCATGGAAGAAGGCCTCTCCTCGAAAAGTGGTGTGGTACTTACTGATAACTCCCCGTCTGCAGCGGTATTTCGCAGACCCCACGCAGGCGAAAATCATGCAATGGCACGCGGAAAGGAAGAAGCTAGAAGAGGATGATGGAATTGATCCGGAGAAAGATGACACGATGATGACACACCCCTCAGATGCAAGCCAGTGGAAGGCGCTAGACATCGAATTCCCCGAATTCGGAGACGACCTAAGGAACATCAGGTTGTGCATGAGTATGGATGGACTAAATCCTTTTGGCAACCAAAGCAGCACCCATAGCAGCTGGCCCGTGTTTGTATGTATATACAACCTACGCCCTGGTTGTGCTTGAAGAGGAAGTACATACAGATGAGTATGCTTATTCAAGGGCCTAAACAACCAGGTAACGACATCAATCTGTATGTCCAGATGTTGGAAGAGGAGCTATCCACGTTATGGGACGAGCCAACCAATACGCGGGACGCCTATGGAGAAGAATTTTTCCCAATGAGAGTCGCGCTCATCACGACGGTGCATGACTATCTTGGTTACGGATAAGTCACGGGGCGGGTGACGCACGGATTCTATGCATGAGTTAGGTGCATGGATGTCACTACATATCTCCAGCTAGACAGAAACCCCGGGTCTTCGAAAACCGTGTTCTTGGGGCATCGAAGGTGGCTTCGCAAGGATGACCCATGGAGAAAACGCAAAGATCTATTCAACAATGAAGTTGAGATGCGAAGAGCCCCACCTCAAAGGAGCAGCGAGGAAATCGACGAGTTGTTGAAGAACTAGAAAGAGTGCCCTGCGCCGGGAAAGAAGCGAAAGGCGTCGGCGCCGTTGGAGGGTGTATGGAAAACAAGATCTGTTCTCTAGGGCCCGAGGTACTGGAAGATTCTCTGCATGCCTCACTGCCTTGACCTCATGCATATCACGGAAAACGTGTGCGAGAGTCTGCTTGACACCCTGCTCAACATGCCGGAGAGGACCAAAGATGGGCCGAAAGTAAGAAACGACTTGAGATTTTTGAAAATCATGGACGAGCTCCACGGAGGAAACCCGGATGATGATGATAATATGTTAGATGGGACGAAAGGTCGCCGCAAGGGAAAAAAGGCCAAGAAGACGAAATATTATTGTCCCCCTTCGTGCTTCATGCTAAGCGAGAAGGAGATCGACCAATTCTTCAAGTGCCTCCTAGGAGTCAAATTTCCTTACGGTTTAGCGGGATGAAGTCTCACGACTGTCACGTCATGATGACGCAGATACTTCTAGTTGCAATTCGAGGGATAATGGACGAGCATGTCCGCGACACGCTGTTTGGACTCTACAACTTTTTCGACGACATATCTCGGAAGTCGATTGGCGTGAAGCAACTCGCAAGGCTGCATGAAGAGATCATGGTGATACTTGCTACGCCTTGATGGTGCCTTGATGGGGAGACTTCTTGATGATGATGAATTTTAAGTCCCCGGCAACGGTGCCAGAAATTCTTGATGCTTGTGATGGCGTGTTGGGAACCCCAAGAGGAGGGTGTGATCAGTACAGCGGTAAGAATTTCCCTCAGTTAAGAACCAAGGTTATCAATCCAGTATGAGAAAGAGGATCTTCAGAAGGTTGATGCCACTGACGGTGGTGATGGCGCCTCACCGGTGTTAGCAACAACGCAGAACCTGCACACGACACAACCAAAATACTTTGTCCCAACGGTACAGTGAGGTTGTCAATCTCACTGGTCTTGCTGAAAACAAAGATTAGATGTATAGTGTGGAAAATGGTGTATGCTTGCAGTAAGTAAAGAAAGCAGGGAATTGTAGTGGTTTATTTAACGATATAGGAAAAATGAACCGGGTTCATAGGTTCACTAGTGGTGTCTCTCCATAAAAGATAGCATGCTGGGTGAACAAATTACAGCTGGGCAATTGGCAAATAGAGGTTGCACCATAGTGCACATTCATGACATGATGACTTCTATGATATTTAGTGCGGGCATTACAATAATATACATAAACCGTAATCCAACTGCATCTATGACTAATAATCCACCCTCAGGTTATCATTTGAACCTCCTTAGGTATTAAGTTGCAAGCAACAGATAATCGCATTAAGCAATGTGTGTAATGTAAGCAATGATTGTGCATGCGGGCACTCACACCGATGTTTTCTCCCTAGTGGCAACAACACATCCTCCCCCGTCACGTTTCTGTCACTCGAGCACAGGCGAAAAGGAGGCATGAACCCAACTATCGAGCATAAATACTCCCTCTTGGAGTCACTAGCAACTACTTGGCCAGAGCAACCACTAGCAACGGAAAGCATGAAAGATCACAAATAATATATGCAATAAAGACTATAATCAACTGGGCATAAGTTCAATATTCATCGGATCCCAGCAAACACAGCACATAGAATTACATAAGAAAAATCTCGATCATGTAAGGCAGCTCACGAGATCTAAACATTGAGGCATAGGAGGATAACACAACCATCCAACTACTGCAATGGACCCGTAGTCCAAGGATGAACTACTCACGCATCACTCTAGAGGCAGGCATGGTGATGAAGAGGCCTCCAGTGATGATCTCCTCTCCGGCAGGGTGCCGGGAGACAGCTTTAGAACCCCCTGATCTGGGGTTGACGACGACGGCGGCTACGGAACTTTTCGGGGATTTTTTATCAGGTGCCTAGGGTTTTCCTTCGGAGGGGAATAAATAGGCGAAAGGACGACATCGGTGGGCCACCAGGGTGGCCTCACCACCCCCAAGCGCGACCAAGGGGGGCCACGCCTGGCTATGGTGAGGGTCCCATGGTGCCCGTCTTCGACTCCTCTTTGGACTTCTGGATGCTTCTGGGGAAATAGGAACTTCGGGATTTGTGGGGTCCAATTCCAAGAATATTTCCATAACAACTTTTCTGAAATAGAAAACAGCAGAAAATAGGGAACTCGCACTTAGCATCTTGTTAATAGGTTAGTCCCGGAAAACGTGTAAAAATGCTATAAAGAAGAGAGAAATCATGTAGCAATTGGCATAATATCAACATGGAACATCAGAAATTATAGATACGTTGGAGACATATCAAACATCCCCAAGCTTAGTTCCTACTCATCCTCGAGTAGGTAAACGATAAAACAAAATAATTTCTGAGGTGACATGCTACCACGCAATCTTGATCATATGTAAAACAGAGCATGTAAACTAGGATCAAATGAACTAAAGTTGTGATCTATATTTGATATCAACAAGTAATGCATAAACAAATAAGAAGAAAGAAGCAAAAAAATTAATGAATCAATACTAAAAGACTATCAATCGTGCAAAGATTATTAGAGATGATTTAAGCTTTCAAGAACAATAATATCATGCACGTCAAACGATCTTCACAACCTCTGTTAGGACCAAGTCAAGCTTTCCACACGATGCAATGCTTGAATCTTAAACTATTTGCGCACCAAAAACAAGCAAGTGTTCTGCGTTGGTCCCTGGGACCAGGATGTTATGGCAAAGAGAACATTATGGGGGGTTTGGAATGTCAATGGAAGAAAGCCTCACAAAGCTGAAAGTGATCATTAGACAAGAGAAAGTCTTACAACTGAAACTATGCAAGGAGTGGGGATTGCCACAGAACGGATGCACATAGAGCTATAAGTGTATGAAAGCTATCTAATGGAACTAGTGGGGGTGCATCCAACTTTCTTGCTCACGAAGACCTAGAGCTCATTTGAGGAGGCTCATCATTGGAATATACAAGCAAAGTTCTATAATTTAAAGTTCCCCACATAGTTATGAATGAATGATAATATGAAAACTTTCTCCAAACTGAAGCATTGGTGCTAAACATGAAGCACAAGTGTGGTATAAAGGATAGTGATGCGCCCCCTCTCTCTTTATTCTCTCTTTGGCCCTTTCTTTTTTTCTGGGCTTTTTCATTTTTTTATATATCCTCACTGGTAGGGGAAACATCCTATATTACAATGAACCATCACACTTTTAGTACTCATAACTCATAATGGAATATCTCTGATGTATCCAACTACATGCTTCTGCCAGTGTAGCATTATGCATAAATAACCATGAAGCTCATCATCAAGTAACATAATGGAGGTGGATGTTGTGCAGCAATATATCTCGGAATGGCTATGGAAATGCCATGATAGGTTGGTATGGTGGCTGTTTTGAGGAAGAATATATGGGCTTATGTGTAGGAGAACAAAGTCCTCCCGCGGGATTTGGATGCACTGGCGAAGTTTTCGTCAACTCTCAATGTGAGAAAGGGCAATGCACAGTACCGAAGAGGCTAGCAAATATGGATGGTGGAAGTGCTAGGAACCGCAACATAGACTCACAAGTTAAAAGGTTGCAGCAAGCAAATCAGCTTTACAAGGCATAATTCCAATCACTCCAAGAGGGCCCGTGGCAGTGACAAGTCACCGTTAGCTACCCCGATTGTAGCACGTAACAAAAGACCGATCAGAAATGTATCACTCGTAGCAATCATATACCATTGTTTCTATCAGCTGGTAATTTTAAGTGTGGCACGGTTTCAACTTTCTTAGACCAACCATTAAAAGTTTCTACTTACTAGTCCTTCCCGTTTATCCATTAAGCAAATTAATATCTCAAAACAACAGCAGTGATTCAAGTGAAGCAGTTTAGTGATCTACAAGACCATGCGATTTTTTCCACTATACCAACTACCACATAAGCATTTCTATTCCCAACCAAGCACATATATGAGACAACAAAAACTCTCTCTAAGCATATAGCAATGAAAACTAGAGAGTACTAACAGCACTAAATAAGAGATGAATGCAAAACAGGAGCTAAACAAATGCAGCAGCCAGACAAAGATTAAGAATACAAAGTATTCCCATGAAAAAGCGGAGCGTGTCACTCTCCAATAAAAGAATGCTGGGGTCCAACCAAGCTTATTGCAAAAATAAAAACAAACTGAAAGCAAAAATAAAAGACGCTTCAAGTAAAGCACATAAGATCTAACCGAATAAAAATATAGTTTCACTAGAAGTGACCTGATAATTCGTCGATGAAGAAGGGGATGCCCAAGGCATCCCCAAGCTTAGACGCTTGAGTCTTCTTGGAATTTGCTGGGATGTACCTCCGGGGCATCCCCAAGCTTAGGCTCTTCACTCCTCTTGATCACGTCATATCATTCTCTTCTCTTGACCCTTGAAAACTTCCTTCACACCAAACTTCTCACAATTTTCATTAGCAACGTTAGTGCAATCGAAATAATAAATTCACATGGTTTAGTTTCAACACAAGCCTAACACTCATAAACACATTAGCTACTGTCACAATTTTTTTTAAACTCTTTTTTCTCAAAAGAACACCAAAAGAAAGAGATTAAGATGCAAATGCAATTATTGGCAGCTGTCAAAACAGGACAGCAGGCAAAGATATTTTTTTCAAAAATATTTTGTGGCTCAAATCAAAAGGTGTTCAACTAAGAAAAGTTGCGTATATAGCCCGGGATTACGCACAAAAAAAAACTTAGGTTGTTTTAAATTTTCTGTGATTTTATACGAATTTAACAGTGGACAGCAGAAATCTGTTTCCTGCGCAGAAATCCGAAATATGGTCTCAACTTTCCACTACAGGTTTTACTTGGCTCAACAAAGACAGAAAATAAAATATATAGCGGGGTTGCCAAGTAAATAGACAACACCCAGGTGCAAAGCACACAGAAAGAAATAACGTAAAACGGGTTGAAAACGGAGAAATAAAACGGGTTGTCTCCCGGTAGCGCTTTTCTTTAACGCCTTTCAGCTAGGCATAGAAAGCAACTCAAGTATTTTCAAGTGAAGAAGCATAAAAATTAAGCTTAGAAATCTCCTAAAAAATGAATTGTATTTCATCTATAGAAGTTTTAGATGTCCCTTTATCAGCACTTTTAGGCACACTACTTTCATCAAATGGGTTTGCAGGAACAATCCAATCAAAATTATTTTCTAGAGATTCATGCATTCCTACCAATTTAAAGGGTATTGATATTTTAATTTCCTTATCATTGGATTTACCCGGTGTGCTATTAACATCTACACATGATCCTGACATCTCAAATTGGTTAAGAACTTTTCTAGCCTCAATGGCAACATCACCAAATTCTTTAAACAAAGTTTCTAGAATAAACTGTCTTTTTTCGCTATCCTTAATGTTATCAAGGTTGAGGAACATTTGTTGTATTATGGGATTAAGGTTAACAAACCTAGCTTCCAGCATACGAACTAGGTATGCTGCAGCGGTTTCATAATTTGTAGCAAGTTCAGCTAAGGATCTATCCTCAAATTCTTTATGCTTACTAACATAATTAAAGAACTCCCCAATATTATCTTTCACAATTATATCAACGCTACCTATTGGTACGTCTTTCAAGGTAAACTTGGGTAGAATCATGATTAGAGCTAAACTAGGAGCAGAAAAGAAAAAATAACAGCTATGAAGTAAACTAACTTTTTTTGTGTTTTTGATATAAAGAAGCAAAACAAGACAAACATAAAAACAAGACAATAAACAAAATAAAAAGGTTGAGAGTGAGAGACTCCGCTTGCCAGAAGACTTTTTTCTCCCCGGCAACGGCGCCAGAAATTCTTTGCTACGCCTTGATGGTGCCTTGACGGGGAGACTTTTTGATGATGATGAATTTTAAGTCCCCGGCAACGGCGCCAGAAATTCTTGATGCTCGTGACGACGTGTTGGGAACCCCGAGAGGAGGGTGTGATGAGTACAACGGTAAGAATTTCCCTCAGTTAAGAACCAAGGTTATCAATCCAGTAGGAGAAAAAGGATCTTCGGAAGGTTGATGCCACTGACGGTGGTGATGGCGCCTCACCGGTCTCAGCAACAACGCGGAACCTGCACACAACACAACCAAAATACTTTGTCCCAACGGTACAGTGAGGTTGTCAATCTCACCGGTATTGCTGAAAACAAAGATTAGACGTATAGTGCGGAAAATGGTGTATGCTTGCAGTAAGTAAAGAAAGCAGGGAATTGTAGTGGTTTGTTTAACAGTGTAGGAAAAAATGGATCGGGTTAATAGGTTCACTAGTGGTGTCTCTCCATAAAAGATAGCATGCTGGTGAACAAATTACAGCTGGGCAATTGACAAATAGAGGTTGCACCATAGTGCACATTCAAGATATTATGAATACTATGATATTTAGTGCGGGCATTACAACAATATACATATACCGTAATCCAACTGCATCTATGACTAATAATCTACCCTCAGGTTATCATCCGAACCCCCTTAGGTATTAAGTTGCAAGCAACAGATAATCGCATTAAGCAATGTGTGTAATGTAAGCAATGATTGTGCACGCGTGCACTCACACCGTCGTTTTCTCCCTAGTGGCAACAACACATCCTCCCCCGTCACGTTTCTGTCACTCGAGCACAGGCGAAAAGGAGGCATGAACCTAACTATCGAGCATAAATACTCCCTCTTGGAGTCACTAGCAACTACTTGGCCAGAGCAACCACTAGCAAGGGAATGCATGCAAGATCACAAATAACATATGCAATAACGAATATAATCAACTTGGCATAAGTTCAATATTCATCGGATCCCATCAAACACAACACATAGAATTACATAAGAACAATCTCGATCATGTTAGGCAACTCATAAGATCTATGCATTGAGGCATAGGAGGAGAAGACAACCATCTAGCTACTGCTATGGACCCGTAGTCCAAGGATGAACTACTCACGCATCACTCCGGAGGCAGGCATGGTGATGAAGAGGCCTCCGGTGATGATCTCCTCTCTGGCAGGGTGCCGGGAGACAGCTTTAGAACCCCCTGGTCTAGGGTTGACGACTACGGCGGCTGCGGAACTTTTCGGGGATTTTTTATCAGGTGCCTAGGGTTTTCCTTCGGAGGGGAATAAATAAGCGAAAGGGCGACGTCGGTGGGCCACTAGGGTGGCCTCACCACCCCCAGGCACGACCAAGGGGGGGCGGCGCCTGGCTATGGTGAGGGCCCCCTGGTGCCCGTCTTCGACTCCTCTTCGGACTCTGGATGCTTCCAGGGAAACTAGGAACTTCGGGATTTGTGGGGTCCAATTTCGAGAATATTTCGAGAACAACTTTTATGAAATCAAAAACAGCAGAAAACAGGGAAATGGCACTTGGCATCTTGTTAATAGGTTAGTCCCGGAAAACGTGTAAAAATGCTATAAAGAAGGGAGAAAACATGTAGCAATTGGCATAATATTAACATAGAACATCAGAAATTATAGATACGTTGGAGACATATCAATACTATGCGAGCTTGAGATATACTTCCTGCCCGCATTCTTTGACGTTATGGTGCATCTCCTTGTCCATGTCGTGGATGATATCATCCAGCTCGGGCCGCCGTTTTTACACTCCATGTTGGCGTTCGAAAGGATGAATGGTTCCATCAAAGGATACGTCCGCAACATGGCCCGTCCAGATGCAAGCATTGCCAAGGGCTTTGTCCACACTACAATATTCTATGACAATCCGTGAGGATTTGTCAACGACTCTATAAGTGTGGGATTCGGCACCGTAACCAACAAATATACCCTCAAAAGTTTTAGATTGGAATTTAGACAACCGAACACCCTTGATCAAATAGAAGCACTTACAACCGAAAACACGAAAGTAGGAGACGTTGGGTTTGTTGCCCGTGAGGATCTCATATGGAGTCTTGTCCAAGCCCTTGCGGATGTAGAGGAGGTTGGAGGAGTGGCATGCGGTGGATATGGCATCGGCCCATAAATATTGAGGAGAAGAATACTCCGCCAACATGGTCCTTGCCATATCCATTAGTGTTCGCTTCTTCCTCTCAGCTACACCATTTTGTTGAGGGGTATATGTAGCGGAATATTGATGACGAATACCCTCTTCACTAAGGAATTCATTCAAAGTGTAGTTCTTATACTCAGAGCCATTGTCACTCCTAATAGCCATGATTTGGACATTGTGTTGACGTTGCACTTGATTGGAGAAGTCGATGATGGTTTTTTGGGTCTCACTCTTCGACTTGAAGAAATAAACCCAAGTGTATCTTGAATACGCATCGACAATCACCAAGCAATACTTCTTGCCTCCAAGACTTGCCTCGGGAACGACACCAAAGAGATCAACATGGAGAAGCTCCAAGATCCTCTTTGATGAGATAATAGTTTTGACCTTATGGGCGGCATCATGCATCTTTCCTTCAACACACGGCCTACAAACGCGATATTTGGAAAAGAAAACATTTTCTTTAAGTCCGAGAATTAGTCCACCTTTGTGAAGACTTTGCAAAGTTCTCATGTTGACATGGGATAAGCGGCGATGCCACAACCACCCCACGTCCGCCTTTCCAAAAAGACACATCGCTTGACCGTTGGCGGACTTCGAAAAGTCCACCACAAACAACTCATTTTCTACATGTCTCACGTATGCGACGTCAAGAGTCTTGCTCCTCAAAAGGACCACAACATTTTCATCAAATAATACGGAGAAACCCATCTTTCCAAGAGAACAAATTGAAAGTAAATTGAATCCAAGGGACTCGACAAGCATGACATCCACGATAGTGACATCGAGAGCAATCACAACCTTGCCGAAACCCGATACCTTAGACTTGGACTTGTCTCCATATGTGACGGACGCATCATTTGTATTTGGAGCAACTACGTCACATGTTCTTTTCTTATGGTCGTATGGTTAGTGCATCCACTATCAATTATCCATTTAGACCCATCGGAAGCATAGTCCTGCAAGAGATCATCGACTAGAGTTAGGACCCGAGGAGGGTCCCCTCACGTTAGCAACAAGGGTCTTAGGAACCCAAATAGTATAGTCAATGAAACCTTCAATAGGACCAACACATTTAGCTTTCACAACACCATAATAATCAACGTATAAGAAATGGTGTGGATTGTTAGTTCCTGCGGGGATGGTACGAGGAGTGTTGTCCCTAATGACAACACCACTCGAGGCAACATTGCTAGCTTGTGCGGGCTTGACCTTCTTCTTGTCCTTCTTATTATTGTTTGACCTCTTGGCAACATAGCCAAGACCTTGCTTGCCCACTTGTGGTCTAGGAGCAACCACTTGTGGCTTGGAGACCACTTGTGGCTTAGAGACCACCACCTTCTCAACACATGGGCTCTTTCCCTCAAGCCTTACTAGCTCTTCCTTCAACCTAGCATTCTCCTCAATAACATTTGCATGATCACAAGAAGAATTAAAGCTACTAGGTACATTGAATTGATTGAGTTGAGTTTGAAGTTGCTCATGTAACTCTTTGAGAGTAGAGCTTTTACTCTCCAAGGCTTTGTGTACCTTGTTAAGCTTCTCAAACTCCTCGGTTAGTTTATCATGACCAACCCCAAACTCCACCTTATCCTTTTTAGATTTCTTATATTTAGCAATTGCAAGGTCACGTTCTTTACTGATTTTAGCAATAAGTTCATTATGTGACTCTTCAATAGCTTCAAGTTCCTCCTCAAGAGAAACTCGATCCTCATGCTCTTCCTCAAGGGTCATGGAGAGATATGCCTTTTCATCCGCATCTCTTCTTTAAATCTCACCTTTCTTCTCAAGAGCTTCATGGGCCTCTCCCAATTGGCTCATGAGGATATCAAAGTATTTCTTGGTCTCTCCTTGCACGTTAGACATAAACCGATCCAAATAGGCAATTTCATCTTCTACTCTATGTCGCACCCGGACTTCTAGAGGATACTCACAGCCCGCTAAACAGTAGAGGATTGGATTACGGGGCCTACCTGCACCCGCACCTCTTACGAGTAGGCCAACTCGTAAACGTGTGACAACCAACCTCTACTACTCATCGTCTGTGCAAACCATCCCATAGGAATCCGAATACTTCCATTGACGTACTTCATAACATACACACATGGTACGTCAACGGCATTTGAACAAGTGATATCACAACAAATCTCTAAGACACAAGGAAATAGAAATAAGTGGCAAATAGCTCTCACTAGAGCAGAGATAGCAAATACAATCATGCAGAGGACACATGTCCCAACAAGTCATCATTACATCACAGCGGAAGCATCCAAAGTGTCTGAGTACAGACAAGATCCAAATAGGCCTAAGAGGCCGGAAACAAAAAGTACGGAGCCCATCCACGAAGTCTCGGATCCTGCCCAGGTCCGCTATCTACTCGTCAGCAGCCTCGTCATACTCCACGTAGTAGCCACCATGGGGATCCTCGGAAACGTAGTCTGGAGAACACGCAGCCCCAAAGGGGTCAGTACCGACGAGTACTGGCAAGCAAGACGCACAAGATACCAAAGTGTACCCGACAACACCAAGTACAGATGCTTTGGGTTCAACGGAAGATAGGTGATACAAAGATGCGGCAGCGGGCTGCCCTAACCAACTACAGAGACACGCTACAACATCCGGCTAAAAGAGAGGGATAAGATAGCGCATCGGAACCAACTACCACTAACCTCAAACAAACCCATCCTGGATCTCGCCCCTTATCCAAAGAAGCAATCCGAGTATAACCCACACAGTTGGATTAGTGAAGGTTCAGGTTATTGTGTCAATAAGTCTATCACTAGTTAAAATTAGTATTAATTAGGTGTAAGTTGTCTAATCCTTGTTAGCCAGCCCTATCACCAAGTCATCCATAACCGCGGACAACACGGCTTCTCGAGAAGATTTAACCCTGCAGGGGTGCACCAATTTGGCCGTACACGTAAGAATATCCCGCCAGACGGGGGATCAACCCACCAAGCGAGGTACTCAACACAACCCAACTCTTCTTCGCATCAAGCCCAAAGAACCACGTGCTGTGCGTGCGCGGCTAATCGAGCCCCCACGAAGGAAAGGGGGACCCTCATAGCACTGGAAGACCACGCCGCCCTAAATGCCGACTACAAAAGTTCCACCCTGGCGCCGAGGGTTCGTACCTGCATATGCGTGCATCAAATGGAAAGCCCGAACTAAGTGTGGCGATTTGGACGAGATGCGAATCGAATCAGAGTTGCGGGGGGCACCCATACACGCTTCCCACATGCGGTTAGCGCGCTCAACATGGATCCAGAGGACAAGAACTTTTCCTGAGTTCGACACTAGCAGGTCTCAAAACCATACCCGGCCTCCTGCCGGTGCCTTATCATCAAATTAGCATTACCTCATACATTAACAGGTTGTTGTTTAAACATCGAGCCCCCAGAACATAATAAATATGGTAGCAGAAATAACAGACAACAGACTCGAGCATAAACAACCCTAAGCATGCTAGTAAGACACAGGCAACAAGCAACGGGGTTATAGGTGTGGAGGATAGGCTATATCAGGGTTACATGATAACATGTGATAGGATCGGAACACGAGCAACGAATCTTAAGGCTAGCAGATTAGACAACGGAAAGTATCGGTATCCAGTGTGGAAAGGACACAATGGTTCAGGTGAGTGAATACTTGCCTGCAAACTCAGTAGCCTGGTACTGGGCTAACTCCTCTGAAGTAGTGTCGTAAACCTCGTCTGTCTCAACGTTGTCGTCTATTCGAGAAGAAGCAAACAAACAACGCAGAGAGACAAACAATCAATAACATGGCATAATGCACAAACATGGGATGATGCATGGCAATTTAATTGATGCATCAAGGATAAGCTAGTTGACATGGTAACATAATTAAATGGGCCCATATGCAATTTGGGTTGCATATAGAAAGGCCCAAGAATTAAAGTTGAATTAGGTGATCTACAAATAACCATCATGTGAAAGTTGATTAGAATGATGCATGGATGATGAAAACAATAAGAAAACAACAATAGCTTCAATTTGAAATGTTGTTTACCAAGTTTGGAATTTTTATTTATTAGGTTATGAAATTTGGCTTCTTAAATGAGTTACACAAGCATTTGTTGTTTTCACCAACTTTAATTGTTCAAAATAGATCACAACATTCATATTTGTAAAGGACACAAAATTTTAGATGGAAAACATATTTCATTTGTTGAAAATGGATTTAAAATGAGCAAGTTATTAATTTGACAATTTTAAATGCATTAAATAAGAAACAGTTGTTTTCAGCAATTTAATTCATTTAAAACAGAACACAAAGTTGATATTTGCAAAGTCCATGAAAAATGGAATGGAAAACATATTTTATATGTTCAAAAAGAATTTAGTTTGACCAAGTTATTAATTTAGCAATTTTAAATGATTTAAACAAGAGTTAAATTATTGAACCAATTTTAATTATTCAAAACAGGAAACAAAGTTTATATTTGGAAAGCTGGTTCAATTTTGCATGGAAAACATATTTTACATGTGCCATTTGGATTAAATTTGAATTAGTTATGAATTTGACCAAATTTGAAAGAGTTGTTTGAATTTGAATTTTTGAAACCATTTGAAAGGTTCAAAACAGTATACAAATGGTTTTAACATGTAGAGAATTTAATTTGGTATGGAAAACATATTTAGTTTGTTGAATTTGGAATTTTTATGCCCAAGTTATGAATTTTGCAATATTTAAGGCATTTAACAAGTAATAAATGTTTTCAGCATTTTAAATTATTCAAAACCAGAAATAAAGTTGATATTAGTGTAGAGCATTTAAAATGGAGTGGTTTTCATGTTGAAAGTTTTGCATTTTGAGTTTCCTAGCAAAAGTTATTAAATTACAAAGTTTTAAGCATTTTTATGGTTTATTAAAATAACCAGGGACCTAGAAAAATAATTACAGGGACGGATCTGTGAACCACAAGTACCTGTGTGCGAAAAGGGATTGTTTCTGGATCTGGAAAAATAAAACAAAAAGTGTGTGTTTTAATCCGCGCGGGGGGGGGGGGGGGGGATTCGATCCCGGGACCCCAGGCGCGCGCGCACGGTAGCGTGACCAGTTGGGCTGTTGCGGCTTGGTGATGGATACTGCTCGCGATTGGTTTTGAGGTAAAGCCTCTGCCTTTCTACTGACGAAACTGAACAAATGTTCAGTTAACTGAACGAGGACGAGGAGGAACGACGGACGGCGAGCGGCCGCCGGCGTGCGAGGGCCCCGTGGGTGCGCGGGCAGTGGGGGCGTGCGCTCGCGGATGGAGAGGGGAAGGGGAGAGAGAGACAGGGGCGGCTTACCCTCGGATGTCGAGGAAGCAGTAGACGGCTCGAGGAGGACCTGTCGGAGGCGGAGCAGACGGCGGCGACGGCGGCTTGGCGGCAGCGATCCGCGGCTCCAGGGGCTCCTCCCTGGAAGCGAATCGGAAGAGGAGGCCGTGGGATTTCCGTTCCCGCGAAGAGGGAGCCTCGACGGTGGGTAGAACGGCGGCGAGGGGAGCTTCAACCTCCGGCCATGGAGGTGTTACTGAGGTTCATAAGATTCAGAAGAAAAAATTGCGGGAGAAAGGAGGGAACCGAGGGGGAGAAAGAGGAATGGCGGCGGAGAGAAAGGAAGAGGAAGAGGAGAGCTAGGGTTTGGGCCGATGGGGGGTTAAGTAGGAGGAGGGGAGCAGGAAAAGCTCCTGCTCGGTGGGGGAGGTCTCCCCTCCTCTGTCTCCGTACAGAGGAGGAAGACGACAACGTCGTGGGGGCGCCTGGGCCTCGTGGGGGTGTGGTGGGCTCAGCCCAATTGGGCTGGCCTGCCCTCCCCCTTCTCTTTTTTTTTGTTTTTATTCCCTTTTTTTTTGTAGAAAAGACAAGAGAAGAAAAGAAAGGAGAATGGGGCATAAAAAATTATAACAATAATTTTTATGAATTGCCCTTTTTCCAACAGTTTAGATTCACAAGTTTTGGTTCTGAAATTTTTTGAGATTTCAAATTATTTGAATTTAAAATGGAATTGGCATTTTGGGTTTAATAATATAAAGATTATTTGAACCATTTACAAAATTCAATCCAATTCATAATTTTGGAAAACAATTTAATTATTTGATTTGAATATTTTATTTGAAAAACTTGTAACAGACCAAGTGTGAAACATATTGATTTGTCATTTGATTTGAAATTCAAATTCAACACATGTGTGGATATGATGACATGATGCATTTGAAATAAAATCAAGAAACAAACATTCTAAGTTGGGAGTTTTTCATACTTGGGATGTTACAAAACGCCCCCCCTTGAAGGAATCACGCCCCGAGATTCCTACTGAGAAGAGAAAAGGTCCGGATACTTCTTGCGAAGATCCTCTTCGGTCTCCCACGTTGCCTCTTTATCGGAATGATGAGACCACTGCACTTTTAAGAACTTGGTGGTCTTGTTGCGAGTTTTACGCTCGGTCTCATCGAGAATGCGAACAGGATGCTCTTCATAAGAGAGGTCTTCTTGCAGATCAATGGAATCATGATCAACTGCACGACCTGGATCTTTGAAGCATTTCTTGAGCTGTGACACGTGAAACACATCGTGCACCTTGGATAACTTTTCTGGAAGTTCAAGACGATAGGCATTTTCTGCACGCCTTGAGAGAATGTTGAAGGGACCAATATATCTTGGTGCAAGCTTTCCTTTGACACCAAAACGATGAGTGCCTCTGAGGGGAGTTACACGGAGATATGCTTTGTCTCCAGCTGCATAGACCATGTCCCTGTGTTTGCTGTCATAGTAGCTTTTCTGACGAGACTGAGCAATCTTCGGATTGTCATGAATGATGCGAACTTTCTCTTCGGCCTCGTTAACAATGTCAGGGCCTAAGAGTGAACGTTCACCAGCTCCAGACCAATTGATTGGACTCCTGCATCTGCGGCCATAGAGAGCCTCAAATGGTGCCATGCCTAGGCTTGCCTGGAAGTTGTTGTTGTAGGAGAATTCAGCATATGGAAGACATTCTTCCCATTTCATGCCAAAGGAGAGTCCACATGCTCTGAGCATATCCTCGAGAATCTGATTGACTCTTTCGACTTCCCTTGAGACTGAGGATGGTAGGCTGTGCTGAACAGAAGTTTGGTGCCCAAGGCTTCTTGAAAGCTTTTCCAGAAATGAGAAGTGAATATCCTTCCACGGTCTGAGCTTATTTCCAATGGAACACCATGAAGAGGAACAATCTTTGCTGTGTAGAGCTCTGCTAACTGACTAGCTGAGATTGTCTCTTTGACATGAAAGAAGTGCGCGACTTTAGTGAGTCGATCAATGACAACGAAGATTGCATCGTTGCCCCTCTTGGACTTTGGGAAACCAGTGACGAAGTCCATTTCAATCATGTCCCACTTCCATTCAGGGATTTTCAGAGGTTGGAGAAGACCGGCTGTTTTCTGATGAACTGCCTTGACACGTTGACAGACGTCGCATTCAGAAACGTATTGAGCAATTTCACGTTTAATGCTAGGCCACCAATACAGTGTCTTGAGATCCTGGTACATCTTTGTACTTCCAGGGTGTATGGAGAGAGGAGTTTCATGAGCCTCCTTGAGAATGACATCTTTGAGACTTTGAATCTGAGGAACTGCAATGCGTCCTTCGAAGAACACAGTTCCCTTGTCATCAATTGAGAAGCACTCAAATTTCTCATTGCCTGCTTTGATGTGTTCTACAATCTTCTTGATTTCAGCATCACGAAGTTGTTCAGAACGAATCTTGTCCTCGAGAGTTGGACTGGCTGTCGAGTTTGCAAGATAACCTTGAGGAACAAGACCAAGATTGAGCTTCTGGAATTCTTCATGAAGAGGAGGTTGGCTTTCCATGATCATGAGATTATTGCAATACGACTTGCGACTGAGAGCATCGGCCATAACATTAGCCTTGCCTGGAGTGTAAGAAATGGTAAGATCAAAGTCTTTGATCTTTTCAATCCATCTCCTTTGTCTGAGGTTTAGATCTGGTTGAGTGAAGATGTACTTCAGACTCTTATGATCGAAAAAGATTTCTGTGCGATTACCCAACAAGTATTGTCTCCATTTCTTGAGGGCAAACACAACTGCTGCGAGTTCAAGGTCATGAGTTGGATAATTGAGCTCATGTGTGTTTAACTGACGTGAAGCATAAGCCACAACTTGACGTTCTTGCATGAGAACTGCACCTAGACCTTGGAGAGAAGCATCACAGAATATTTGGAAAGGTTTGGAAGGATCTGGGCCAACCAGAACTGGTGTAGAAGTGAGTTTAGTCTTTAGGAGATTGAAGCTTTCATCACATTGTGGAGACCAGACGAACTTCTTGTCCTTCTTTGTGAGGTCAGTGAGAGGTTTGGCAATCTTGGAGAAGTTTGGGACGAAGCGACGGCAATAGCTAGCCAAGCCAAGAAAACTTCTTACTTGCTTCACCGTCTTTGGAGGTTTCCAATCAACAATTGCTTTAACCTTTTCTGGATCAATGGCTATGCCCTTGGCAGAGATGACATGACCAAGGTAAGCAACTTCGGAAATCCAAAACTCACATTTGGAGAACTTGGCATAGAGACGATGCTCGCGAAGCTTCATGAGAGTTAGACGAAGATGTTCTTCATGCTCTTCCTCGGATTTTGAGTAGACAAGAATGTCATCAAGATATACCACAACGAACTTGTCGAGGTATTCATGGAAGACAGAATTCATGAGTCAAGAGAAGGTCGCCGGTGCATGGGTGAGACCAAAGGACATGACGGTGAATTCATATAGACCGTAGCGAGTGGTGAAAGCTGTCTTTGGAATATCCTCTTTCTGATCTTTATTTGATGGTAACCCATTGTCAATTCCAACTTAGAGAATATTGAGGCTCCAGCAAGTTGATCAAAAAGATCATCGATGCGAGGAATTGGATACTTGTTTTTGATGGTTTTCTCGTTAAGAGGACGATAGTCAACAACGAGTCTCTTTGTGTGATCCTTCTTCGCAACGAACAGAGTTGGGCAACCCCAAGCCGAGGAACTAGGTTGAATGTAACCTTTTTCCATGTACATATCAATTTGTTCCTTCAACAACTTCAGCTCGGGAGTTCCTATCTTGTAGGGATGCTTAGAGATTGGAGCAGTACCTGGTTCAAGTTCGATCACGAACTCAACAGCTCTGTCCGGAGGCATCCCTGGCAACTCTTCTGGAAAGACGTCAGGGAAGTCGCAAACCACCGGAACATTTTCAAGTGAAGGTAGAGGTTTTGCATTGAGGGTGCACAGCTGAATGGAACTTGATTCATGTGGAGAATAGATTATCTGGCCAGAAGGGTGGGACAGAGTTATTGACTTTTGAGCACAGTCAATTCTTGCTTTATTGGCCTTCAGCCAATCCATACCAAGAATGACATCAATGTCAGAATTGCCAAGCAGTATGAGAGAAGCAAGGAATATGTGGCCCCCAATTAGAATTTGATTTTTGTGACTGATCTTGGACGTTTGCATAGTTGCTCCAGGGGAGTTGACCACTAGCGGGGAACCCAAACCAACAAAAGGGAGTTTAACTGTTGTCGCAAAGATCTTTGACACGAAAGAATGTGATGCTCCGGTATCAAACAACACTTTAGCTGGATTAGAGTTTACGGGAAATGTACCGAGAACGACGTCAGGAGCTTCCTCAGCTTTGTCGATCTTGACATGATTCACCCTTGCGGTCCTCCCGACAGGCCTGTTGTTGGGGTTGAAGGCCTTAGGCGGGGGAGCGCGCACCATTGCCTGGTTTGTGTTAGGACGAGGTGGTGGTGGAGGTAGCTGACTCTGCGTGCACTTGTCGGCGTAGTGCCCCGTCTGCTTGCACTTGTAGCATGTGACGACACGAGGGGGCCCTGGCCTTGGCTGCCCCATTGAAGCCCTTGGATCATGCATCTGAGCAGGGTTGGGTGGGCGGGGAGCGAAGCCTGGAGAAGTTTGGGCGTATGGAGCCCGAGTGACAGCACCATTTGGTACCCAGATGCGGCGCTTCTGCGGAGGGGTGGTCATGTTGGAGGAGGAACCACCCTCACGCGAGTGCTTGCGAGACTCCTCGAACGCCTTGCGCCCATTTTCTTCATTGAGCGCGGTGTTAACGAGATCCTCGAAGCTGTTGGCCTTGATATTGGTGAGGGCATACTTGAGTTCTGGGTTAAAACCTCTGCGGAACCTTGCCATCTTCTTAGCTTCAGTGGACACCTCATCTCCAGCGTATCGAGCGAGGCGATTGAACTCACTCTGATACCCGATGACGTCCAACTTGCCCTGCTTGAGTGAGCAAAACTCTTCACGCATCCTTTCCATGAGACCATCTGGAATGTGGTGCTTCAGGAAGGCTTCCTTGAAACAATCCCACGTGACTGGCATCCCAGTTCTCATGGCCTGGAAGTTTTCCCACCAAGTAGCTGCCTGACCCTTCAGCAGATAGGAGGCATACTTGACCTTGTCTTCTTCAGTTACGTGTGCAATCTCCAGAGCCTTGGCTATCTCACGGATCCAGTCATCAGCGTCCAGAGGCTCGCGTGTGGCCACGAAAGCTCTTGGGCCCAGACTGAGAAACTCCTTGATGCTGACTCGTGGAGTTGTCTGGTTGATGTGCTGATTAGCCTGAAACTGGGCCATCTGCATCATGACTTGGGTCATCTGAGTCAACAGCTCCGCGATTGGCGGTGGCTCAGGCGTGTTGTTCCTTGTTGGCGGCATCCTGAATGGAAATGCAATTTAGCACAACAACAGGAAAGGATAGACTTGGCAACCGAAAGAGAGATTATTCCGACGCATGAATTGTCGGGGGGTTACCCCCGAGTAGGGTAAAGGCAAGTGGTAAAGGCGGCTTACAGAAGAGAGGTTTGGTCGAGTAGCCGACTACCTGGTACTCGCTACCCGGTCGACTGCTACTCGGTCTCACCTCAAGATGACCAGAAGGAGATATCAATCAAGTTCTATCCTTTCGAGTAGAAGGGTTGGCCCGAGTACAATTGGCGGGAACAATTGGCAGGAACCTACTCGGGCCAGAAAGTCAAAGGAGCCGTTCTGACACAGGATCCCGCGTATCCTGGGTCCGTATTTGGCAGCATTCGAACTACTGTTCATCTGGGACCGGCCTGCCTGACAGTGACAGCATGGAAGCAGGCCGTGGCAGGATAAGGGGGGCCTACTCTGTGCCTAGGTACAGTGATACCAGTCTGTCCCCTAGTTTTGCCCAACGACTTTCCAGATGAAGCCAAGGTTAGGAACCAAAGCTGTCAGCGGGAACCCGGAAGAAGGACGATGTGCACACTATGTCGACACTTGTCCATGTTTGGACGTATCCGGCTGGGCACCAAGTATATAAGGTGCCCCGCCGCCTCCTGCGCGAGGCATGCTCATATCGAACACATGCACACATTGAACCCTAGAAACCCTAAGTTCTTGACCTAGCTCTACTCGGAGAGAGGAGAGTGGCTACTCGGTAGAGATACTCTTTGTACTGTGGCTACTCGGAGAAACATCGTAATACATACAGAGAGGAAGGAGTAGGGGTTTTACCTCCTCACGAGGGCCCTGAACCTGGGTAGATTGTGTTGTTTGCAGTGTATTGTTCTTACCTCACGCGGCTACTCGTCGCGTGATCCCTCCCCGAGCACCTCCAGCGTCCTTCGTCCCCACATCTTTAGCCATCCCATGGCATCTGCCGTGACACCACCACGACAGTTGGCGCCCACCGTGGGGCAACCAGCGGCGCTGGCTGGAGTTTCTGTTCGGACGGGATCTTCTTCAACGGAGCGCGTGGTCTGTGGTCTTGTCCACAGATTCGGCTCCTTCGACTTCGTCACCGACAACGCCGGATGTTTCGGCGGCATGGCCATGCCTGAGGGCGGCTCAGTGATCTCCTTCGGCTCTCACCTCGTCTACGTCGCCACCGTCGCCAACAGCGCCTACCCCGAGCTGGTGCATGACGCGGAGGATCCTCCTGCGGTGATTGCTGCTCGCGGAAGGCCTGCATGCAGCTCTGCAAGCTGCGCTGAGGTGATGGTGACGGGTTTGGCGGCAAATACTGGCGCAGCTGCTACTGGCGCTGCGGCCGTTTTCGAGGAGGTTGACGAACCGCCTGCTGGTGGCAGGAATCACCGGCCCTACGAGAAGGAGAGCAACTTGCCGCCTTCCACGTCAACGGTCATCCCCGCGTCTGCTGCGCGAACCGGCATTGCCCACTCCCACCGACATCGAGCTCCTAGCCGCTAGGGAGCAGCTCGAGCGGCAACGCCAGGAGCTGCTTGCCGAGCAGGCGGAGTTGGAGAAGATCAGGCTTGAGCTGAGTTTAGACCAGCTCGAGTACAACAAGGCTCACGGCTTCACGCCAGTCGCCAGGAGGCCTAGCAGAGTAGGCGCTACGCGACGCAACCTGGGTGTCGAGATGGCAACGGTTGCGGAGGTGCCCGCTCAGTCCGCCACCGCGAACACCTTCACAAGGCCGAGGTACAGCACACCCGCCAAGACGCTCAGAGCTGCACAGGCCGTGGCTGCCGAGTTGCCACGCCTGGATGGAGAGGCGCGTCTCAGGCAGCAGGAGAGGCTCAACGAGTTAGTGTTGGAGGCCGCCAGGCAGAACGAGGAGTTCCGGAAGGCCAACCCGGGTGCTGGAGCTTCGCAGGTGGTTCACTCACACGCGGCTAGATCTAACGATCAGGCCTCGTCTCCGCATCCCAGCCGCGAGAAGAGCCGCAGCGGGCGTTCGGGTAGAGACAGGCAAATGCAGGTGTATGACCCGGCTGCTGCCGCGAAACAGGTTGCTGTGCCGCAGCAGCCCGGGCGGGAACACAACGCTGCAAGAGCAGGCTCTCAAGCCCATCAAGCTCAAAGCCGTCCCCGAGATGCCGCGCGTCCAGGTTCTTCTCGGCAACCCGCGGCTCAGCCTACTCGGCAGAGGCAGCAGCCGCGCCCAGTGGCACCAGTCGCCAACCCGGCGGAGCAGCCCGCAGCTATGCAGGTGGATAGGTATGATGATGGCTACTCGGCTATGGAGATGGCTGGTTATGATATTCATGACCGTGTTGGTGAGCGCGTGTTGGCGCCTGGAGATGCAAGGCACCAGGTGGACCGTATCAGCTTGTCGGCGCGGCTTGAGAGCACGGGTCCTCCTGGTCCCGAGTGCTTTGGCCCGCGCATCATGAACGAGCCTTCCGTGAAGGGCTTCCAGCTTGCAAGAGGCACCAAAAGCTACAACGGCAGCACCAAGCCTGAAGATTGGCTCAATGACTACGTCACCGCGGTCCATATCGCGAATGGCAACAGGAGATGGGCGGTGCGCTATGTGCCGCAGATGCTAGAGGGTCCAGCTCGCACTTGGCTCAACAACTTGCCCAAGAACAGCATTAACTGCTGGCTGGACTTCTCGGATGCCTTCATCAGCAACTTCACGAGTACATACAAGAGGCCGAATAGGCCACAACAGCTGTCAGCTTGCTGGCAGCGAGAAGACAAGACGGACCGCGAGTACCTTACTCGGTGGAGCACCTTGAGGAACACCTGTGAGGGTGTGAATGAAGCACAAGCCATCACTTGGTTTGCGCAGGGTTGCCGACATGGCAGCATGCTTTGGCAGAGATTGCAGAGGGAGATGACGAATACTCTGGCGGAGACCATCAAGATTGCGGATCAGTACGCACTCGGTGATCCCACTCAGCCACTGATGGACTCCTCTGAGCCGAGAAGAAACTTCAACAACAGCAAGCGCAACGAGTTCCGCAACAAGCGCCGAGTAGATACTCGGTATGATCCTGAAGAGGTGAATGCAGTGAATGTTGGAGGCGGTGGTGGCCAAAGGCAGAAACCTGCTGGAGCCTACGGGCAGAACCAGAACCAGGGACAAGGCAACAAGAAGCCATTTCGCGCCTCTCAGTCGGGTAGCGGGAACTCCGAGCAGCCGAAGAAGTTTGTCTTCGATGACATGAAGGATGGCCCATGCAGCTTTCACACTCACCATCCCTCGAGGCCTGCTAACCACACCACTCGGCAGTGCGAGTGGTGGGATGTGATCAAGAGAGATGGCTTGCCTCCTCCTCCTCCCCTGCCAGCCGCCAATGCTACCGTTCAGCCTACTCGCGCACCTGCAACTCGGCCGCCAGTGTACCCGAGAAGAGAGAATGTCAACCAGGTGGCTTTAGGAGCCAACCAGAACTTCAACAATGAGAGATACCGCAACAACAACAACAAATACTACAACCGCAACAACAACAACAGAGGCAACAACAACTATCAGGGCAACAACAATCGCAACAATGGCAACAGTGGGGGCAATGGCTCCAACCAGTACCAAGAGCACCATGAGAGCTACATGATCTTCACTTCTGAGGCAGTCGACAAGCAATCACAGCACAGGCGGGCCATGGAGGTCAATGCAGTCATTCCTGCGGTTCCTCACTACATGTATTGGTGTGATCAGGAGATCAGGTGGACCCGAGCAGATCATCCCAAGGTGATGCCCAACCCGGGTACTTATGCCTTGGTGCTGGATCCTACCTTCCTGGGTCCCGAGAAGAATGTGAGGTTCAGCAAGGTGCTAATCGACAACGGCAGCAGCATCAACATTGTGTACAAGGACACACTCGAGAAGCTTGGCCTGGCCGAGAACATGATGCTGCCCAGCAAGACCACCTTCCATGGCATTGTGCCCGGGATCTCATGCAACCCGATTGGCCGAGTGTGGATTGATGTGCTATTCGGTACTCGGGAGAACTGCCGCACAGAGCGTTTGCAGTTCGAGGTGGTGGATCACCAGAGCCCCTATCATGCTCTACTCGGCAGGCCTGCTCTGAGCAAGTTCATGGCCTCTACACATGTGGCTTATCTGAAGATGAAGATCCCTGGTCCCAATGGCATCATCACCATCGCTGGCGACTACAAGAAGTCCATGGAGTGTGCCTCTGCTAGCTCCCAGCTGGCGGAATCGATGGTGATTGCTGCCGAGAAGAAGAAGATGTACGAGGTGGTGGCCATGGCTCAGTCCGCACAAGCTGGCGCACAAGGTGTGCCGAGTACCCAGCATGGGACTGCTTTCCAAGCCGCCAAGGAGACCAAGACAGTCCAGGTCGACCCCGAGTTCCCCGACCGCGTAGCCATCATTGGTTCCGGGTTGGCAGAGAAATAGGAAAGCGCGCTCATCCACTTCCTCCGTGAGAATCGGGATGTGTTTGCCTGGACCAATGAAGATCTACCAGGAGTCCCGAGGGAGTTGGTTGAGCACTCTTTGCATGTGCGTCCTGACGCCAAGCCAGTGAAGCAGGCTATGCGCCGTTTCGGAGATGAGAGAAGGAAGGCCATCGGTGATCAGATCACCAAGCTGCTGATAAGTAATTTCATCATGGAGGTGCTGCATCCGGATTGGCTAGCCAACCCGGTCATGGTCGAGAAGAAGAAGGAGGATCCCAAGGCTGCCACTGCATGGCGCATGTGCGTCGACTACACCGACTTGAACAAGGCATGCCCCAAGGATCCTTTCCCGCTACCTCGCATCGATTAGGTGATCGATTCCACTGCTGGTTGTGAACTGCTGTCTTTCATAGATGCCTACTCTGGTTTCCACCAGATTGCACTCAATCCTGCTGATCAAATAAAGACTGCTTTCATTACCCCGTACGGGGCTTATTGCTATCGTGTCATGTGTTTTGGCTTGAGGAATGCGGGTGCAACCTATCAGAGATGCATGCAGAAATGCTTGCACGACCAGCTCGGCAAGAATGTGCAGGTGTACGTAGATGACATTGTCATCAAAACGAATAAAACACATACTCTGCTTGCCGACTTGGAGGAAACCTTTGCTAACCTACGCAAGTACAAAATGAAACTTAATCCGAGTAAGTGCACCTTTGGTGTACCGGCTGGAAAGCTACTCGGTTTTCTGGTTTCTAGTCGGGGCATTGAAGCCAATCCTTCTAAGATAAAAGCTATTGAGAGCATGTCTTTACCGAGATCACTGAAAGATGTGCAGAAGTTCACGGGTTGTCTGGCATCTCTGAGCCGTTTTCTGGGCCGAATGGGCGAGAAGGCTCTGCCTCTATATCAGCTGATGAAGAAAAGTGACAAGTTTGTCTGGACTCCGCAAGCGGACGTGGCGTTCAATGAGCTGAAAGCAATGCTGGCTAGTGCTCCCGTCTTGGCTAGCCCGCTACCCAAGGAGCCTATGCTGCTGTACATTGCTGCGACTAACCGAGTAGTCAGCGTGGTGATAGTGGTGGAGCGAGAAGAAGAAGGCAAGAGTGTGCAGCGCCCAGTCTATTATCTCAGTGAAGTGTTGTCCAGTTCCAAGCAAAACTATCCGCACTACCAGAAGATGACATATGGTGTGTACCTGGGCGCCAGGAAGCTGAAACATTATTTCCAGGAGCACCCCATCACTGTTGTGAGTTCTGCTCCCATCTCGGATATCATGGGTAACAAGGAGGCGAGTGGCAGAGTAGCCAAGTGGGCGATTGAGCTAGCCGCGTACGCTCCCGCGTACGCGAGAAGAGAAGCAATCAAGTCTCAGGTCCTGGCAGAGTTTCTTGTGGACTGGGCCGAGATGCAGTATGAACCTCCTGCTCCAGTTTCCAACTATTGGAAAATGCACTTTGATGGCTCAAAGGTGAAAGAAGGCCTTGGTGCTGGCGTTGTGCTTACATCACCCAAGCGGGATCAACTCAAGTACGTGCTGCAGATTCATTTCAAGGCGTCCAACAATGTAGCCGAGTACGAGGCAGTGGTGCATGGTTTGCGAGTAGCAAAGGAGGTTGGTGTGCAGCGCATTATATGCTATGGCGATTCAGATCTGGTGGTGCAGCAAGTCTCAGGTACCTGGGATGCTTTGGATGCCAACATGGCATCGTATCGCTTCCTGGTGCAGTCAATGACTGGGTTCTTCGAAGGCTGTGAGTTTCAGCATATTCACCGAGCAGAGAACGAAGCAGCAGACGAGCTATCCAAGTTGGGATCTTCTCGGCAGTCCATCCCGGCAGGGATCGCCTTGGAGCATTTGAGGAAGCCATCCATCAAGCCTTCCCCCAACTCGGAATCCATCTTTGTTCCTTCTCTGCCAAGTGAAGAATCTGACCCAATGGAGATTGACTGGGAGAGTGCTGCGGGGAACCCGGGGACTGCCGTCCTCTACTCGGGGACTGCCACTCCGTACTCGGGGACTGCCACTCCTTACTCGGGGACTGTCACTCCTTACTCGGGGACTGCCACTCCTTACTCGGGGACTGCCACTCCGTACTCGGGGACTGCCACTCCTTACTCGGGGACTGCCACTCCGTACTCGGGGACTGCCACCCTCAACCCAGAAGCTGTCGCATTCATTGAAGAAGTTCTCGCCAATCGGTCTGGGCTGCAAAGAAGCGCTCCTACTCCTCCTGTGCAACCGCAAGAGCCTGTCCCAATGGAACTGGACGAACCAGTGTTTCCCATGCGGGAGACACCGAGTTGGGCTATGCCCATATTATCCTTTCTAAGGGACGGCACTTTACCTGAAGATGAGGTAACTGCGAGGCAGATTCAGAGAAGGTCCAAGGGCTACACTATAGTCCGAGATGTGCTGCACAAGAGAAGTGCCACTGGTGTGCTGCAACGTTGTGTGAGCCCAGAAGAGGGAGAAGAAATTCTGGTGGAGATACATCAAGGGGAATGCGGGCACCACGCCTCTTCTCGGGCATTGGTCAAGAAAGCTTTTCGGCATGGCTTCTACTGGCTCACTGCACTGCAGCAAGCTGAAGACATCGTGAGGAAGTGCAATGGCTGCCAGATGTTCGCAAGTAAGATTCACATGCCTGCTTCCGAGTTGAAAACAATTCCTATCACATGGCCATTTGCCGTTTGGTGCTTGGATATGGTTGGCCCTTTCAAGCCGGCTAAAGGCAATATGACACATATCTTGGTCATGGTGGACAAGTTCACCAAGTGGATTGAGGTGAAGCCTATTCGGAAGTGCGATGGGGTCACAGCTGTGAAGTTCGTGAAGGATGTGATCATGAGATATGGCTACCCGCACAGTATCATCACCGACAACGGTACCAACTTTGCAGAGGGGGCAATGGTGCGATTCTGCAGAGATAAGCATATCCGACTAGATGTTGCGTCAGTCGCGCACCCTGCCTCCAATGGGCAAGTTGAGAGAGCAAATGGAATGGTACTGGCAGGTATCAAGCCAAGGCTGATTGAGCCATTGCTGAAAACACCTGGGTGTTGGCTAGAAGAGTTGCCAGCGGTGTTGTGGAGTCTAAGGACTACCCCTAACCGGTCAACCGGCTACACGCCATTCTTCTTGGTATACGGGGCTGAGGCCGTGTTGCCAATAGACTTAGAGCATGACTCCCCCCGAGTAGCCCTCTACACTGAGGTGGAGGCGAGAGAAGCTCGAGAAGACGACGTTGACCTGCTTGAAGAAGCAAGAGAGCTTACTCTGTCACGTTCGGCTATCTACCAGCAGAACCTGCGGCGTTACCATAGCCGAAAGGTGAACCCAAGGGTTTTCCGAGAAGGAGACATGGTCCTTAGGCTTGTGCAGCGCACAGCCGGGATGCACAAGTTGTCTCCTCCATGGGAAGGGCCTTTCATTGTGAGCAAAGCGCTGCACAATAATGCGTACTACCTTGTAGATGTGCGCCCGTCGCAGGCGAACAGGGCAGACAAAGCTGGAGAGGAAACCAAGCGCCCCTGGAATGTAGCTCTACTCCGTCGTTTTCATTCGTAAGCAAAGATGTGTATGTATCCTCTTATCCGAGTTGAAATTCTACTCTGCAATCTAAAAATTGTTCTCGGGGACTGCCCTCGTCCAAAATTGCTCTAAGTGTTTTTACTCGGGTTGACCCTTTGTCTATTCGGTTGCTCCACTTCAGAACTCATAAGTGCATTGAGTACTGTGTTTAAACCTATATGCCAACTCTTCGACTCTGCTGCTGTCCGAAACCCGGCTTCATGGCAAGCAAGAGAACAAGCAAAAGGTCAATGAGCACACGAAAATCGCTAAGGAAGAAAGAGTGCAGGAGCCGAGTAGATTGTTTGTTACTTTTGTTCCCTGTTTTCGTCTTCTCGGCTAAGTGGTGGGCTGCGTTACCATGATTGTTTCTAGCGGCTAAGTATTTGCAGCCCTACTACTTGATTCTTGTGACTCGAATACCAAACAAGCGACAAGTCGCGGGTAGAGCATAGATGAAAAGATAGGGTGAATAAGAAATGCAACTCGGGGACTCGCATGGAAACGCAACTCGGCATTGAGCCAGTGTCGCTCAAATTGATTAATTTCGAAATAAAACAGAGTGGGCATAAAAACTGAGTAGCAAGCAAAACAAAGATAGTCTATTACATCTGCTCCCGGCATCCCGGGGATCTGATAAGTTTTCGAGTAAAAAAGTTTGCAGGTAAAGTTATGTGGAGGTGGCAGTGTTGTCAGTGCTGGCATTGGCTGCTGCATCTTCCGTGGTGGCCCTGGCTGCCGCATCTTCCTCAGCGCTGGCGTGGGTGGCATCCGCATCTGACTGGATGGTGGCGGACTCGTTCATCTCGACGTCCTGCTCGGTGGTAGCCGGGTCGGAAGTGGCCGTGGCCACCGAGATGGGCCCTGGAGCTGTAGAGGAACTGGAGGCTAGGCCGGGGGCGGGCATCGTGTCGTCAAGAGCGGCTCCTGAAGAGGTGCCGAAATCGAGTGGGGCGGTCTCGATGTGCTCGGCCTCCTCATCGCTACTCGAGATGGCCGTGCCTTTCCCTTTCCCGGCATTGCTCCTGGGGGAATCGAAGAGGCCCTCCAAGTCGGACTCTGTCTCCTCATCTTCCTCCTCCTCGTCCTCCTCCACCTCGGTGTCGGGCTCGGGGGGGCCGTCGATGTAGATCTCCGTCTCAGCGCACTCCGCCACTCCATACGCGATCGATTTCCGCGTGGCCACGCAGCTGGACTCCGTCTCCCACTTGGAGTTGTCGCGCTTCCCGCGGATGCGTTGCATGTCAAGATTTTCATACCAGGAGGCGATGCAAAGAAGCATCAAGTCCGCGCCTGCACGGGCTCCGGAAGCACGCCACTTCTTCAACTCGGCTTTCACATTCTGCAGCTTGAGTGCGAGGCCCCGAATGGTTGTTGGCTCAGGTTCCTCAGGCCAGAAGAGCTTATGAAGCTCAAAGCCCACGCGCACGAGGTCAGAACCAACGGCGGCTAGGCGCTGGAACTGGCTTCGCATCACCAGCATGCTATCTTCAATTTCGGCCCTGGTGTCCTCTGGCTCGCCATTCGCAGCACGTACTGCTTGGGCCTTGGCCAGAGCGGGCACGCAGGAAGAAACGATGGCAGGAAAGATCTCTGGGGGAACAAGTATGAAATTCAGAATCAGAGGAGAAAAGAACCGGGTAGAAGAAGAACCGAGAAGAAATTTGACCGAGAAGAAAAGGATGCAGAGAAGAGAAAGCTTACTCTTAAGCTCGACGCGCAGCGCCTGCAGCTGGGTCTTCCAGGATTCTTCATTGGATATGTGCTTATCCTGGATCTGGCGCAGAGAATCCATCTGCGCGAAAAGCCCAGCATTGGCCTTTGTCAGTACCTCGCACTCCTGCTTGAGGGTATTGATTCTGGCATTGAAGGTCGCCTCTGCTTGGGCCTTCTCGGCGATTGCTCTGTCCCTCTCGGCGCCAAGAGTGACAGCATCCTGGAGTGCCGTCCGCAGCTGAGTTTGCAGCTCCGCCACCTCTGTGGTGTGGACCTTCACTAGCTCGACAGCCTGGTCGGACAGCTGTTTCTGCACCTCTTCTGGTTTGACGCAATCTTGATGATCTTCAACAAACAACTTATGATCTTCTGCGGAGAGACAGACAAGGTTAGCAGAGAAGCAGAGAAGAAACAGAAACAAGAATGACTCCGAGAAGACGGCTACTCACCTTCTAACTTCTTGATGGTGGCCTCGGCGTTCTCCACAAACGCGCGGCACTTCTCGTGCTCCTCAGCTAAGTTCTTCAGGTTCTCTGCAGAGTAGGAGAGGTTAGCGCAAAAGAAAGCAGACGCGGGCGTAAACAAGAAACACAGTAACCGCATGGCTAAAAGCGTACCTTTCACTTCAGCCAGCTGCTGAGTGCTGTCGTTGGCATTCTTGCTCGCAGCCTCCGCAGCTGCCTTCTCCTTCTCCAGTGCAGCGATTCGCCTCCTAGCGATAGAGTGATTCCAGAGAAGCACGCGGTATAAGTTGGTCCGCTTCAGGACGCTATCCTGAGAAGCGAGAAGAAAACAAGTTAGACAGAGCAGGAAAGATTCAACCCGAGTAGGAGGCTACTCGGAGAGCATCCGCCTACTCGGCCAGAATCTCGGGGACTGGGTGATGGTAAAGAAGAATGAAGGTGAATAGAAGAGAAGAAAAATTCAACTCGGGGAAAGGACAAGTGAAACTTACTGCATAGGATTGCTCGATGTCCTCGGCGTTCTTGCGGTGCAGGAACATCTTGGCGGTGAGAGTGGCAGTCTCGGTGGAGACGGTCATGGGCTTGTATCCCAGATCCACTTTGTTCCACTCAACGCGCATGTGGTCAATTGTGCCGAGACCAAGACCGTGCCAGTTGTCCGTGCCGAGAACCTTGCTGTCCCACTTGGCGTCGATATAGCCAATGGTATCCAGCACCTGCTCGAGGCTCCGGGATTTTATCGCTGGATCTTGGACTCCCCGAGAAGCAATGGTGACGGACTGGTTCTGATTTGGATCTGGGGGAGGGGAGTTCACGGCTTCGGCCTTTCTTCCCCTCAGAAGGGCTAGCTGCTTATCCTTGGGAGAGAAGCCAATGGTGTTCTGATGGCTAACCTTAACCATGTAGTCCGGGAAGCAAGGCTGGCCAGCGGCGATGGCGGCGGCAGTGGTCGCAGTGGCAACCGGGCCGGACTCTCGAATCACCAGTGCTCCACCCGAGGCTGGCGGCGGCATTTGATTCTGATCTCTGGCCCGTTTCTTAGCCTTCTCTTTTTCGGCTCTCTGCTTCTCGGGATCCTCGAGCTTCTTTCCCTCAGCTCTCGCCTTCGCCTTCTCGGCAGCTTCCTTCTCGGCGGCCTCTTTCTCGGCCTCAGCCTTCTCGGCGGCTTCCTTCTCGGCTGCCTCTTTTTCAGCCTCGGCCTTCTCGGCAGCTTCTTTCTCGGCTGCTCTTCTATCAACTTCATCCCTCAGGGCATCTAGGGCCTGTTGTCTGGCTGGGTCCCGGTTCTGTGGCACTGAGGAGGAAACTGGCGGTGCGGTGCCTGGAACGACTGGAGGCACCACGGAAGCATCACCTTGCGCGGCATCGGGCTGGGCGCTAGTCGGTGCGGCGCCTGGATGCGCGTCGCTCAGCGGATAGGAGTCCGCCATGGTGGCATCCGTGATGGTAGCGCCCTCTACCCGCTGCTCGCCAGCGGGGTTCTCTTGTGCGGCAGCCCCGGTGGTGGGCTGCTCTTGCTCTGCGTCAGGCTGCTCGTGGGTGGCGGTGTCATGCATCTCCTGGTCCGGATCCTCCTCGGCATTGCTGGCCGGAGCAGAAGGCGCTCTGTCATGATGAGCGGCAGTGTCCCGTGCTGCTGACGACGCACGGTTCTGCTGTTCTGTTTCTGCTCCTTGGATGTTGGTGGCTTCATCCTCCTCATCGTCAAGATTGATCAGAGGTACTGGAGCTTTGTTGGCTTGGTCGGGCGCAAGAACGGCATTCGCGTCCATGGCGGGGCTGTCGAGAAAGAAAGAATCAGAAATTAGAAGGAGATTGGGGAAAACAGCACGGCGCGAGAGGAGAGATGACCGAGAAGAGAACTTACGCAGTGGTGGAAGGGAGCTTTCGCCTTAATCTCTTCACGACTGTCTTGGTCGGTTTCGGCTTCTCGACTGGCTTCTTCTTCTTGGCTGGAGGCCCTTGGGCGTCACTGCCAGTCCGCTTGCGGGTGTTGGGGGCTGCGACGGATAGAGGTTTGACGACAAGGACCGCCTCGTCCTCATTCTCGTCTTCATCCTCATCCTCGTGCTCATCAGCAAAATCATCTGCGGATTCAGGAAAGAAAAGGAGCAAGTCAGAAACAGTAATCGGTGGATTGGTGTCTTTTGAGAACAAGCAAAGCAAGTGCGCAATTACCTTCAGATTCGTCCTCCGGCCAGTCGCGGAGAGATGATTCGGTCTCGCGTTTCTCTGTTGTTGGGGGAGCGTGAGAGATTGATCTGATCCGCGGCCTCGAAGGAGGGCACATCGTCCTCCTCGCGATCGGCAGAGAAGTTGCCATCGAAGCGCTCGCAGCTTTCAATTTTCTGGCGAGTAAGGATCTGAAAGACAGAGAAGGGTCACAGATTAGCCGAGTATCGAGAAGGAATTCTACTCGGATAGGCGTGCAAACACGAAGCACACTAAGCCTAGGCGGCTCGCTGATTGTTTCTACCCGGATAGGCGTGCAAATACAAAGCATACGAGGCCTAAGCATGATTGTAGAGTATCCTACACAGAAAGGCGTGCAGGCGCAAAGCACACTAAGCCCAAGAATTGTTCCCGAGTAGGCTACCCGACAAGGCGTGTAAGTACAAAACACATTAAGCCTGTGAGATTCGGCTAAGTATCCTACTCGGTGCAGAAGGCAACTGCTACTCGCGGCAAGAAGAAGAGTTATCTACTCGGAAAGCATGTGCAAAAACGGAATAAGGAGAACGTACCCGCTCAATCGGCTTCGTGCGGCTATACGGGACGAACCCGTACTGCCAATTGTCGCTGAGGTTGGTCATCAAGATGGCCCTTGCGTGCCCGGGGACGTCGATGTTGTCGATCTCGATGGTTGTCGTCCTGGTGCAGTCGCGGGGGCCTCCCATGTAGCACATGAGATGACAGCGCTCCTGCAGAGGCAGCACTCGGCGCTGGATCCAGCAAGCCACCGGATCATCGTTCTTGAGGCCTTGGCCTATCAGCCAGCCAAGCCTGTTCTCTATCTCGATGGCGTTGTCGTCGTTGGCGGGCTTCTCCTTCCAGTTCTTCTGAGTGGGAGCACGGAGGCTCCAGGCGGGAAGGTTGATCCTGTCGTTTACCTGGGCTCCTTCGGCGGCGGGGATGTTCTTCACATAGAAGAATGTCTTCTGCCACAGTCGAACGGAGTCCAGCCCCTTGATACGGGGGTGGTTCGTCCCGGTCCGCTGTATCATCATGGCGCAGCCGGTGTCGGTTGCGCGGCCGGCCACGCCCGCGCTGTCCTTCTTTCCGACAGTCTGCTGGCGGAGGTGGAAGTACCTCAGCCAGGTTTCCGATGTCGGGTGGATGCCGAGGAAAGCCTCGCAAACCACGGCGTGGTAGGCGAGGAAGACGACGGCATTCGGCGGCAGATAATGCATCTGAAGGCCGAAGTGATCGAGAAACTTACGGAGGAATTCGGAGGCCGGCAGTCCGAAGCCGCGCTCGAAGTGCGACATGAAGACGACGCGCTCACCCTCCCGCGGAGTTGGCACGACTTCATTGTCAGGCGCCCGACACTCCACGCCGGGAGGAACTCGCCTGGTATTAACGAGCCAGGCGAAGTCCTCACTGGTGACAATTGAGCCCGCCCAGCCGGCTTTGGCCATTGTTGCGGGTAGGAGGAGTGGAAGGAATTGGACGGAGTGGTTGGGCGAATTGAGTCTGCGGCGGCGCGAGAGCTTGCGCGGCGGCGGAGAGCTCGGTGGCGGAGGAAAGCAGAGGACGAAAGAGGAATAGTGCAAGGGAAGGGAAAAAGGAAGTTACCGGCGGGGGTATTTATACCCTCTCCGCGATTTTACCGTTACCGTCGGCGTAGTGGGATCAATCGTGGCCATGATTGCTATGTGGTGGGGCCTGTGGCCGAATAGAAACGCACGGAAGCGCGGAACGCGCGCGTAACGGCCACAGTAGATCCCACGATCAATCGTGGCCTATTATTGCGATTGATGGGACATAACGAGCCGGTGGGCCCGCCCCGTGAAAACTGGGCGCGTGGCACGATGTGTCGTGGGCAGCGAAACGACAGGGTCGTGGATGCTTGACACGCGTCCGGCTGCGGCACGGACGGCTGGATGGTACTCTGCGCCGCAACGGCTCAATTCAAGAAAATTCTCTAAGTCTTTTTACTCGGCTACAGAGTAGAAAGCAAGTGCTACTCGGAAGACAAGAGACAGAAGATACTTGTCAGAGTGCTACTCGGAGGCTGTTTACTCGACATCTTGAGGTTCAAGGGCTATGAGGCAAAAATTGGTTTTAAGCTGGCAGAGCCTAGTGAACGAGTTCGCAAGACTCAACCAGCTTCGGGGACTGCTGTCGGGGGGTTACCCCCGAGTAGGGTAAAGGCAAGTGGTAAAGGCGGCTTACAGAAGAGAGGTTTGGTCGAGTAGCCGACTACCTGGTACTCGCTACCCGGTCGACTGCTACTCGGTCTCACCTCAAGATGACCAGAAGGAGATATCAATCAAGTTCTATCCTTTCGAGTAGAAGGGTTGGCCCGAGTACAATTGGCGGGAACAATTGGCGGGAACCTACTCGGGCCAGAAAGTCAAAGGAGCCGTTCTGACACAGGATCCCGCGTATCCTCGGTCCGTATTTGGCAGCATTCGAACTACTGTTCATCTGGGACCGGCCTGCCTGACAGTGACAGCATGGAAGTAGGCCGTGGCAGGATAAGGGGGGCCTACTCTGTGCCTAGGTACAGTGATACCAGTCTGTCCCCTAGTTTTGCCCAACGACTTTCCAGATGAAGCCAAGGTTAGGAACCAAAGCTGTCAGCGGGAACCCGGAAGAAGGACGATGTGCACACTATGTCGACACTTGTCCATGTTTGGACGTATCCGGCTGGGCACCAAGTATATAAGGTGCCCCGCCGCCTCCTGCGCGAGGCATGCTCATATCGAACACATGCACACATTGAACCCTAGAAACCCTAAGTTCTTGACCTAGCTCTACTCGGAGAGAGGAGAGTGGCTACTCGGTAGAGATACTCTTTGTACTGTGGCTACTCGGAGAAACATCGTAATACATACAGAGAGGCAGGAGTAGGGGTTTTACCTCCTCACGAGGGCCCTGAACCTGGGTAGATTGTGTTGTTTGCAGTGTATTGTTCTTACCTCACGCGGCTACTCGTCGCGTGATCCCTCCCCGAGCACCTCCAGCGTCCTTCGTCCCCACATCTTTAGCCATCCCATGGCATCTGCCGTGACACCACCACGACATGAATAGACAACCAAAAGGTACACCATCACATGTTCAAATACATCAGAATATCCAATACACCATAAATGGTCGAATGCCAAAGGATAACTAAACATAGCTAAGAATGGATACATCGGTACTCCCATGCTCATCACGCAGGACGGCGGCGAGGAGTACGGCGAGAGGTACGGTGAGGAGCACGCCCACGAAAGTAGGTGGAACGACGATCCACGTAGATCTGACGTGGTCTGAGACCGACTCTAGGCGTGGTGAAGTACATAGCGTCGACTCCCTGTGCTCCAAAGCGTGGAATCCCAGTGTAACCAGCACCAAGGTTAAGGAGTGGACCTCTGATCGGCTCGTAACCTCCAGCATCTGGCAGACGACGCCCAACTGGCTGATCGAAACGTGCAAAGCGCTCGTCTCCAACAAAGTCTGTGGTGTAAGTCGCCAGACGAGTCAAAGCAAGGTAAAGCTGCTCTCTCACTGAAGCCAACTCCTGAGATAGTGTGCGGGCAACTGCATCACTGTGCCTCACAAACTGAGCGATGGTGTGCAGCCTGGAGTTATCATGCTCGTAAACATCCAAGTTGTCGTAGAGCGTGAAATGAGCTCCCTCCGAAGTGATGTATCCACGGGGGATGTGGCGATAGATAGAATCGTCAAATCCCCAGTAGTCAGCACGAAGGACGGTGAGGCTCACATAAGCTGCCTGCTGCACAGCCATATCCACTGTGGAACCCACTGCCTCGTAGCGGTGGACTACGCTCATGCCATCATCTGACAGAATGTAGACGATAGCCTGGTAGTAGGTCTGCTCAAACTCTCGCTGCTGCTCGTAGACCTGGTACTCTGGTGCCCAACGGAACCCCAGAAAAGTGACCATGTCTCTCAGCATCTCCGGATAACCGGCAGTGCTCTCGCAACGAGTCATACGAACCACATGCGGGTAGAATCTGAGATCCATCTGCAGATGATCGGGGAAGTTTTGATTAGACGCCGGTAGAAGAACTGAAGTGGCAAGCAACAACAAGATTTCAACGGACGAAAAGGATCTTGAGAAGAACAGGATATCGAAGCAACATTCGGGAAACACGAGACCAAACACTCCCGAGGTACTACGGAAAACCCATCCATGCTTCTAAAGGATCAATATCTACTGCTTAAGGAATAGAGGATCTGCTTCCGGGGCTTATGTGCCTCCGTTCTCAATCGTGAGTAGGCAACATGATAAATCATGTCACAACCACCTCCATTCCTATGGTCTAGTAGATATAACTATCCTAGAGAAACCAGGATACGTGGAATCCTAACTTGAAAGTTTAGATGAGAAGAGAAAACAACGTTGCACTTCCTTACCAGAAAAGGGAGGGTGGGTGGGGAAAGAAATAAAAGAACATAATTCCTACTCTCACGTTTCATTTTTCCTATATAGCTACAAAATAGTTTCTAGACTCAACTGCGACCAGTAAAAGGGATCCTACAGGCAGACAGGCTCTGATACCATTTGTCGCACCCGGACTTCTAGAGGATACTCACAGCCCGCTAAACAGTAGAGGATTGGATTACGGGGCCTACCTGCACCCGCACCTCTTACGAGTAGGCCAACACGTAAACGTGTGACAACCAACCTCTACTACTCATCGTCTGTGCAAACCATCCCATAGGAATCCGAATACTTCCATTGACGTACTTCATAACATACACACATGGTATGTCAACGGCATTTGAACAAGTGATATCACAACAAATCTCTAAGACACAAGGAAATAGAAATAAGTGGCAAATAGCTCTCACTAGAGCAGAGATAGCAAATACAATCATGCAGAGGACACATGTCCCAACAAGTCATCATTACATCACAGCGGAAGCATCCAAAGTGTCTGAGTACAGACAAGATCCAAATAGGCCTAAGAGGCCGGAAACGAAAAGTACGGAGCCCATCCACGAAGTCTCGGATCCTGCCCGGGTCCGCTATCTACTCGTCAGCAGCCTTGTCATACTCCACGTAGTAGCCACCATGGGGATCCTCGGAAACGTAGTCTGCAGAACACGCAGCCCCGAAGGGGTCAGTACCGACGAGTACTGGCAAGCAAGACGCACAAGATACCAAAGTGTACCCGACAACACCAAGTACAGATGCTTTGGGTTCAACGGAAGATAGGTGATACAAAGATGCGGCAGCGGGCTGCCCTAACCAACTACAGAGACACGCTAAAACATCCGGCTAAAAGAGAGGGATAAGATAGCGCATCGGAACCAACTACCACTAACCTCAAACAAACCCATCCTAGATCTCGCCCCTTATCCAAAGAAGCAATCCGAGGATAACCCACACAGTTGGATTAGTGAAGGTTCATGTTATTGTGTCAATAAGCCTATTACTAGTCAAAATTAGTATTAATTAGGTGTAAGTTGTCTAATCTTTGTTAGCCAGCCCTATCACCAAGTCATCCATAACCGCGGACAACACGACTTCTCGAGAAGATTTAACCCTGCAGGGTGCACCAATTTGGCCGTACACGTAAGAATATCCCGCCAGACGGGGGATCAACCCACCAAGCGAGGTACTCAACACAACCCAACTCTTCTTCGCATCAAGCCCAAAGAACCACGTGCTGTGCGTGCGCGGCTAATCGAGCCCCCACGAAGAAAATGGGGACCCTCATAGCACTGGAAGACCACGCCGACCTAAATGCCGACTACAAAAGTTCCACCCTGGCGCCGAGGGTTCGTACCTGCATATGCGTGCATCAAATGGAAAGCCCGAACTAAGTGTGGCGATTTGGACGAGATGCGAATCGAATCAGAGTTGCGGGGGGCGCCCATACACGCTTCCCACATGCGGTTAGCGCGCTCAACATGGATCCAGAGGACAAGAACTTTTCCTGAGTTCGACACTAGCAGGTCTCAAAACCATACCCGGCCTCCTGCCGGTGCCTTATCATCAAATTAGCATTACCTCATACATTAACAGGTTGTTGTTTAAACATCGAGCCCCCAGAACATAATAAATATGGTAGCAGAAATAACGGACAACAAACTCGAGCATAAACAACCCTAAGCATGCTAGTAAGACACAGGCAACAAGCAACGGGGTTATAGGTGTGGAGGATAGGCTATATCAGGGTTACAGGATAACATGTGATAGGATCGGAACACACGCAACGAATCTTAAGGCTAGCAGATTAGACAACGGAAAGTATCGGTATCCAGTGTGGAAAGGACACAATGGTTCAGGTGAGTGAATACTTGCCTGCAAACTCAGTAGCCTGGTACTGGGCTAACTCCTCTGAAGTAGTGTCGTAAACCTCGTCTGTCTCAACGTCGTCGTCTATTCGAGAAGAAGCAAACAAACAACGCAGAGAGACAAACAATCAATAACATGGCATAATGCACAAACATGGGATGATGCATGGCAATTTAATTGATGCATCAAGGATAAGCTAGTTGACATGGTAACATAATTAAATGGGCCCATATGCAATTTGGGTTGCATATAGAAAGGCCCAAGAATTAAAGTTGAATTAGGTGATCTACAAATAACCATCATGTGAAAGTTGATTAGAACGATGCATGGATGATGAAAACAATAAGAAAACAACAATAGCTTCAATTTGAAATGTTGTTTACCAAGTTTGGAATTTTTATTTATTAGGTTATGAAATTTGGCTTCTTAAATGAGTTACACAAGCATTTGTTGTTTTCACCAACTTTAATTGTTCAAAATAGATCACAACATTCATATTTGGAAAGGACACAAAATTTTAGATGGAAAACATATTTCATTTGTTGAAAATGGATTTAAAATGAGCAAGTTATTAATTTGACAATTTTAAATGCATTAAATAAGAAACAGTTATTTTCGGCAATTTAATTCATTTAAAACAGAACACAAAGTTTATATTTGCAAAGTTCATGAAAAATGGAATGGAAAACATATTTTATCTGTTCAAAAAGAATTTAGTTTGACCAAGTTATTAATTTAGCAATTTTAAATGATTTAAACAAGATTTAAATTGTTGAACCAATTGTAATTATTCAAAACAGGAAACAAAGTTTATATTTGGAAAGCTGGTTCAATTTTGCATGGAAAACATATTTTACATGTGCCATTTGAATTAAATTTGAATTAGTTATGAATTTGACCAAATTTGAAAGAGTTCTTTGAATTTGAATTTTTGAAACCATTTGAAAGGTTCAAAACAGTATACAAATGGTTTTAACATGTAGAGAATTTAATTTGTTATGGAAAACATATTTAGTTTGTTGAATTTGGAATTTTTATGCCCAAGTTATGAATTTTGCAATATTTAAGGCATTTAACAAGTAATAAATATTTTCAACATTTTAAATTATTCAAAACCAGAAATAAAGTTGATATTAGTGTAGAGCATTTAAAATGGAGTGGTTTTCATGTTGAAAGTTTTGCATTTTAAGTTTCCTAGCAAAAGTTATTAAATTACAAAGTTTTAAGCATTTTTATGGTTTATTAAAATAACCAGGGACCTAGAAAAATAATTACAGGGACGGATCTGTGAACCACAAGGACCTGTGTGCGAAAAGGGATTGTTTCTGGATCTGGAAAAATAAAACAAAAAGTGTGTGTTTTAATCCGCGCGGGGGGGGGGGGATTTGATCCCGGGACCCAGGCGCGCGCGCACGATAGCGTGACCAGTTGGGCTGCTGCGGCTTGGTGATGGATACTGCTCGCGATTGGTTTTGAGGTAAAGCCTCTGCCTTTCTACTGACGAAACTGAACAAATGTTCAGTTAACTGAACGAGGACGAGGAGGAACAACGGACGGCGAGCGGCCGCCGGCGTGCGAGGGCCCCGTGGGTGCGCGGGCAGTGGGGGCGTGCGCTCGCGGATGGAGAGGGGAAGGGGAGAGAGAGACAGGGGCGGCTCACCCTCGGATGTCGAGGAAGCAGTAGACGGCTCGAGGAGGACCTGTCGGAGGGGGAGCAGACGGCGGCGACGGCGGCTTGGCGGCGGCGATCCGCGGCTCCAGGGGCTCCTCCCTGGAAGCGAATCGAAAGAGGAGGCCGTGGGCTTTCCGTTCCGGCCATGGAGGTGTTACCGAGGTTCAGAAGATTCAGAAGAAAAAATTGCGGGAGAAAGGAGGGAACCGAGGGGGAGAAAGAGGAATGGCGACGGAGAGAAAGGAAGAGGAAGAGGAGAGCTAGGGTTTGGGCCGATGGGGGGTTAAGTAGGAGGAGGGGAGCAGGAAAAGCTCCTGCTCGGTGGGGGAGGTCTCCCCTCCTCTGTCTCCGTACAGAGGAGGAAGACGACAACGTCGTGGGGGCGCCTGGGCCTCGTGGGGGTGTGGTGGGCTCAGCCCAATTGGGCTGGCCTGCCCTCCCCCTTCTCTTTTTTTTTGTTTTTATTCCCTTTTTTTTGTAGAAAAGACAAGAGAAGAAAAGAAAGGAGAATGGGGCATAAAAAATTATAACAATAATTTTTATGAATTGCCCTTTTTCCAACAGTTTAGATTCACAAGTTTTGGTTCTGAAATTTTTTGAGATTTCAAATTATTTGAATTTAAAATGGAATTGGCATTTTGGGTTTAATAATAGAAAGATTATTTGAACCATTTACAAAATTCAATCCAATTCATAATTTTGGAAAACAATTTAATTATTTGATTTGAATATTTTATTTGAAAAAGTTGTAACAGACCAAGTGTGAAACATATTGATTTGTCATTTGATTTGAAATTCAAATTCAACACATGTGTGGATATGATGACATGATGCATTTGAAATAAAATCAAGAAACAAACATTCTAAGTTGGGAGTTTTTCATACTTGGGATGTTACACTCTACGACTATCATGGTTATTCAATTCATTTGGAGTCTTAGAGTTGGGAGAAGGTGATACCTCCGAGGCATAGGCCATGAAGAACTTGGCATTAGGTTGAAGAAGGTTCTCATTGGGGGATTTAAAGAGTGACGAAGATGAAGGAGTTGATGCAATAGCAAGAGCTATCACCTCACTTGTGTATTCTTCCTCTTCCTCATCACTTCTGGATTCATATTCGTCTTGAGTCACTGGCACGAACTTGGTGGGAGACTTCTTGTTGAAGGGTTTCCTCTTGAAATGAGGCTTCTTGTACTGAACTTTTGACTTGTCCTTGCTGATGAGTTTGCCATCATGATGTTCCCTATTCTCAAAGGGACACTCCACAGTGAAATGGTGATTGTCTTGACAATTGTCGTGGGATAATCACGGCATACGTTACCGGGGGTAACTGATTTTGGGGCAAGACGACACAGGCGTTTGGAAGAGGGTTTAGCTCGGAGGAAAACATGATGGAACTCGATCTGGTAGCCGGCAATCAAATCGCCGAGTCTCCGATCTCGATATATCAACTCAACTCTCGTGTTACACTGGATGCTCGATATCAAGCGATATTGCTAGAAGTCTTGGATCTCTCTTAACCTAACTTAGGGGACGGTTTATAAAGCACCCGAACCCCCTGGCTTGCCCTCCAAGGCGCACCCCGGATCCTACCCGGACACTACGTACAAAACCCTAACTTTCCTTACCGTAAACCACAATCCGGGTTACGAGGCCTACAATCTTGGGCCTTCTAGAAGTTCTTTTTATCCTTAGCCGGATCTTGCGCGGCGTCCTTTGGGCCGAATTACACCTTGGAGTTGGGCTACCGGGTTATCATCCCTCCATCAGTAGTCCCCAGAATAGCTTGGGCTTCACAAGATCCTCTTTGAAGCGCACGCTATTCCCTACAAAATTATCAAACTTACAAGTTCAATGGGGGCCGGGTTACATTGCTTTGATGAACAACTAGGCCTAACTCCACGGCGGCCATATAGTAACCCGGCTTTCTCCAAGTCTTTACTTGTCTTTCCGGGTCAACACCCCGATAAGAATGTTAAAGATCCGGCTAACTTTACTCGATAATTGACCCTAATTTTGCGGAGAAGATCTCATTCTTGTTTCCGTCCGGATATCTCGTTTAGCACTCAAAGCACACCCCACAGAATCCAGGCAAATAGCCGTTATCCCGAAATTTCCGGCTGCCAGCCGTTGAGCTAGGTTTAGCCGCCCACACCCTTATAAATAATCACTTAGGAGCAAATCCAACCCCAACGGCTCATTCTCCCCCTTCCTTCTTCCTCCTCGCCTCCGCGCCCAAGCTCACAGAGCATCGCCACGGAGACCTCACGCGCATCACCAGAGCCAATCCGCCGCCGGTTGCGCTCCGCCACTGCTCGCCCCGTGCCGCCGCCAAGATCCGCCGCCGCACCCCCGACCCTTCCGCCGGGAATCGCAAAGGGACACCAAGCTTGTGCTATTTGCCTTCGTCGGGCTTCACTTCGATCTCCTCCAGTAAGTCTCTCGTATCTATCAACTTGCCCTTGCAATTTCTCGATTTACTTCAGATTGGATCTAAGTCAACCCGCCGGTCATTTTTCTGGTCACGCCGAATTAGGTTGCTTGAATTCATTCTAACTCACCCAATGGATTAAATATAGACTTCACTTTACTCCCCTACTGCCCATAGTCACTAATTTCACCACAAATCTAGAAATGGAATCTCCAATCTAGGCTCGGGCCGCCCAAATTTTCCGCTCCTGACTCTGTTATCCGGAAAATCTTCTTTTTCCGGCTCTTTTGCTTACAGTATATACATGGGCAACCATCCAACTTCTTCAAACACCTTTCAATACATAAGCTCCCCATAATTTTCATAATGATGCTTGATACCCGGATAACTTGCAATCTTGCTCCACAAAATGATACCCGGATAATACTTAGCTTCCATGTTATCTTGATAAAGCTCGTCAATGCTCAGACAACTTATGGCTTCCGAGTCTTATTCCTTGTACCCTTCTACCTCGTGCTTTGCAGGTCAATCCCATGGCTCCCAAGAAGCAGGGGAAAACACCGGCCAAGGCCAAGACCACCAGCTCCATATCCGCCAACTGGGCGCGATCCACGGTTATGAAGGCCAAGTTAGAAGAACTGGCCAAGTTAGGGGTTCTACCCCCTCAAAAGGAGATCCACTGGAGGGTGCCGGGTAACGAGACCCGGCCTACGCCCGCGGATGATGAGGTAATATGCTTTGTGGAGCACGTGACCCGGGGGTTCCGTCCTCCGGGTCACCCTTTCTTTCGAGACATTTTGAGCCACTATGGCCTCCGAATATTTGACATAGGGCCTAACTCTGTGTTAAATATTTCCCATTTCATCGTTCTTTCCGAGTCATACTTGTGCACACCGCCAAGTTTGGCTCTTTTTATCGAACTTTTTCAGTGCAAACCGTGCCGCGACAGCGGTGACGGGGCACTTCTTGCTTGCGGCGGGGTCTCTATCCAGCGCCGCAAGAATTCTCTGATGCCACCCCTCACTCTCAACTCCCACGTCAAACACTGGCAACTCTCACATTTCTATTGCCGAGACACCTCCCCACCCGGCCAAAAGAAACTGCCGGGTTACTCGGAGGGCCTTCTCGATATCTCCGAGACCTTCAACGCCTTTGCCCCTGACTCGGTCAGGGAGGCAATCCGGCCTTTATTAGCCAAAATCTCTATTCTTTCGGCCCAAGGTTTCATTGGGCTTAACCTGGTGAAAACTTGGGTCGATTTCCGGATCCAACCCAATTCCATCCGCACTAAGTTAATGTGCGAGTATTTGGGACACACCACGGACTCGCTCCGATACTCCACCCATAGCTTTGCAGCCGGAGACACCAACAAGACTATCAAGAGCTTCTTGACAGAGAAGTTGGAGGTAATCCGGAATATAGCCGGGTTAGAACCCTTCACGCGTGAGAACCCGGCCCCCAAGGTAAAGACTCGGCTTTCATATCTTTATCTTCACACTTTCCACTCGATATGGCTAATAACCCTTATTCTTATATCTTCATCTCAGGCCGATGATCCCTTTTGGAAAATTGAAACTCCTCCTAGCTCTGAAACTCCAGAGGAGAAAGAAGACGCCGTTAACTCGGATGAAGGTACATTCCGAATTTCACTTAGCTTTTTTGAAATCGATGTTGCTCGTTCTTCATTTTCCGATTGTAAATCCTGATAACTTTCAGAACAAGAAGAGAAGGACGACGGAGAAGAAACTGAAGGCAAGGTGGAATCAGCGAGTGACGAGGACGCCGCTGAGCCAACAGTCAAAGTCGGAGCAAAGAGAAAACCCCAAGGGGTCGTCTTCAAGGTTCCATACCTTTTCCTTGCCTCTAAACCATATTTCTTCGATAACATGCACGAGCTAAACCGGAAATTATCCACTTGGTCATATTTTAAGGAACCGCTCGTGACCAAGCGTCGGGTGACTTGGAACTTTCCGGGTGATGGCGCTCTTAATCCGGGCATTTCGTCGTCTCCGGCTCAACGCGCTGGTATTTGACTAATTCCTTCTTGGATATCAAAGCCTTTCTGAACCATCCCCTTACAGGATAATCCTATGTCTTGCTTGATGTTTTTCAGCTTCATCCGGGTCCAGCAGTGAGCTCCCCTCGGACTTCGTGGTGAATCCCGGGTAAAGTTCCCTTCCTGATGCTTTATCACCTTTTCATCACTTTTTTCCAGTTATATGCTAACTGCCTGCTTACATTGTCCATAGAGCCGCGGTCACTGTTAGCGACCAAGAAGATATGGAGACCGATGACCCGGATATGGAAAACCTGACTGATGATATGCATGCCGCAGCTGGCGGAGAAGGACAACAAGTGCCACCAATAAACCCAGCCGACCGAGAGGCCGAGTATCCCGTAGCCTCGCACGTGCTCGAGGAGGAAGAAACTGCGGGCTTGGGCACGGGAGGAGGGGCACCAGACTCCGATACTCGGACGACCCGTATACCCTCTTTCAAGAAGAGAGCCCCTTCTCCAAGTCCCCAAGATCCCGGGTCTTCCCATTTGGGCAATGATACTTTTGACCAGATGATGAGAACTCTCCTTGCTATGAAGGCCTCGGAGAGAGATGTGCTAGAGCGCATGGCAGCGGAGCACCAGGTAATGTTACCTAATATCTCTTCTTACCCATCTAGTCCCCAAGTGCCGAGTATAATTTGTTGAAATTGTGCTCGGTATTCTGCGCGATAATCGGCTTTGCCGTGATACCCGACTAATTCTCATACTTTGGTTTCTCACAAGCACAGGCCACCCGGTCTGATGAACTTTTGCTCAAGACCGAGCAACTGCTGCTTGCCGAGGTAAAGCGGAGGGAGGCCCTTGAGGATGAAGTGGAAACTTTAAAGAAAAACGTTTCCAAATATAAGAAAAGGTGTACCACTGCTCGATCCGCACTGAAAAAGTTGTCGGAGCAAGTTAGTGATACTTATCGTATCCTGCTTAGTAAGTTTCTTGCTGCTGACTGCTTTCACGCCTCTATTTTGTTACATGATACTCAGAATTACTGATATGGCCTTTCTTTGTTTCAACTGCAGGTGCTAACCTTGCAACCCCAGAAGAAGATGCTGTTGCAAAGGCTAAAACTTTAAAGACTATGCTTCGGACTTTCTTTGCCGGCACCAAGTATATATTAGATGTCGTGAAGTGGCCGACTGAGGTATATCCGGGTGAGGAAAATCTTATCCAAGCTTGCTCCACTGTGCCTGCATGGATCGAGATCTGGAAACGCTCGGCATGCCGGATTGGTATGACCCGGGCCTTTGCGCTGGCGAAGGCTTATTTTCCTAAGCTTGAGCCGGCAAAAGTGATATCCGGGTTTCCAGAATTCAAAGCAGACGGCTCCAAGTTTGGGCCCAAGGACTTCAAGGCCGTACAATCCGCAGTGCGTCACTCGGCAACTACTTTGGCCGATAGTATGGATCTGGGTACGCTTATGAGTTCGTACGATGCTGAAGGCAAAATCGTGAAGGAGGAAGCACCCCCACCCTTGGACATTTTGGAGAAATGGGCTGCCGATTCAGCCAGGAAGAGGGAAGAAACCGCGAAGAGGGAGGCCGAGTTAGGATCAGAGCCAACCACCTCTACACCGGCTGTCCTCCCGCCTGTCCGTCCTGATGCGAAGAATCCGGGTGACGATACCGGGAGAGCTGCGGAGCAAGCCCAGGACCAAGACCCGGAGGGCAAGGGCAAGGGTGTGGACCCTACTCAAGAAGCCGAGTAAACAAATGCTATCACGATACCTTGGTCGTTTCGTTGCTCTTGTTCGAGACAGATATTCTTTTGTCGGTGCACCTATGCACCTTTGATACTAGTACCAAGATTTGTAACGTACTTTAATTCCTTGATATACCTCGTGCCTCTTCTGGCCTCTGGATGAACTTGATATTTATCTGGTTTTTTAGCTTATTCTCGATATCCGGCTTTCCTTATTGTTCCTTTTGTGAGACTCGGTTTCCGAGCATCGTGGGTTCTGATAGGCGGACTTTTCTCTAAGTCCCCAAGTCCCCAAGACTCGGATGTTAGGGTTTTTTGAGCTTAGTAACGACTTGTTTCTGTTTCAAAATCCCCAGTCCCCAAGGCCCAAAATCCGAGTCTGGGATGTGTGGTCTTTTCCAGAGAACAAATTGTTTCTACTAAGCCCAAGCCCTAGAGCCGTTTCACGTGAGTATTGAAGTTATGCTTGATAAACGTTGAGTTTCCAGCTATTAGCCTTATACTCTGCATAACTTGTGGTTTAGATGACCCTTTTGACAATCTTGTACTATAAGCCGGCTTTCGCGTGGATATCATGTTGTTACATCTATACGAAAACAGTGTCAGGCAAGTCCCATTGGGCTTCATGGCTGATTGTAATCGTAAGCGAGCAAATCATGCCACTTTAGTGCGAGTCACATCGAGCTTAAGTAAGAAAAGTCAAGAAAATTTGGCTCCTTTGTCCGGTTATAAGATTGCAGCCATACTCGTTTGCGAGTAATCGGCCCTTATAACTCATAGGCATCAAGGCCGGGTCTTTGAGTTTGTAACTGTGCTATTCAAACAATCAGCCCTCAAGACCTATTTATATGCAACATACTTGATGATACTGATGTACTGGTAGCGATAAATAATACTTATCTGTAACCGGAGTGAAGATCATAAAATAAGACTTGATAACCATCTCTTTATTGATACGATAAAGTTTTGGGTCAGCAGGCCGCCTCATTAAAAACCTTCCAGTCCCCTTAGGTACCCTGGGTAGGAAAAGAGTGCGTCTGAAACCTGCTGCCCGTTACATTGTTTAGTTCTCCTTGGGAATCTGTCCGGAACTGTCATAATCGATACACATTCTCCACTTGTTGATCTTTTTTACTATGAGTACCGGGTTTGTCAGCCAATCCGGATAAGGCGTTTCCATGACGCGGCTGGTTGTGAACGGCTGCGCAATTTCTTCTCTTGTGGTGGATTGTTTGAGGGAATCACCCTTTACGAAAGCCACCATCTTGGTATCTCGTGCTGCCTTGAGTTTTGCCCTTTCGCCTTCAGTACTCGGTTTTTTCAGGGCTGTTCTGTTATCCGAGTCTACTTGCGCCCGATAATATTTGAGTTCCTCTTTTCTACAAGCTTGTTCAGCCATTGCTGCATCTCCTTCATCGCACTCAGCCGCTATGTCCCGGCTTCCATGTATGGTGATGGTCTGCTTAGGACCCGGGATTTTTAGCTGTAGGTACACGTAACACGGCCTAGCCATGAATTTAGCATAAGCCGGTCTTCCGAACAGCGCGTGATAAGGACTGCGCAACTTGACCACCTCGAAAGTGAGCCACTCAACTCGATAATTGTCCTTTGATTCCCCAAAAGCTACTTCCAATGCGATTTTTCCTTCGGGGCACGCTGAATGACCCGGCACTATCCCATGAAAAATTGTTGAACTTTTTTGTAGCTGAGACTCCTTGAGACCCATGCGTAGAAAGGTTTCCCAGTATAGTATATTGATGCTACTTCCACCGTCCATCAGGACCTTTTTCAACTCATAACCATTGACCTGCGGTGCAACTACTAATGCCAAGACTCCCGGGTGTTCTATTCTTTCCGGGTGATCCCTTCTGCTCCATGTTACGTCCTGTTCTGACCACCTCAGGTATCTCGGAACAGCCGAAGACACCGAGTTTACCGCCTGTTTCAGTATCTTCTTGTCCTTGTTGGAACTTCCTGTAGTATGCACGTGATATTGACCCAACTGCTTGGGGTTGGCCTGGAAACCTCCAGCTCCCCCTTGGTTGTTACCTTGATTTCCAGCTGCCGGGTTACCAGCTGGGGGTGGGCCGTTGCCCGGGTTTCCACCTGGACCCGGTCCTCCTCCCCGACCTGCACCTCGCATGGCTCTGTTCACTTCCTCATTCTTCCACCTCTGTAGGTCGGCGCACTGCTCCAAGGAATGGTTAGCTGGCCTACCGTTCCTGCTGTGCTTCGGGCATGCCATTCTGAAGATGTCCCAATTGTTACTCGGCCTTGGTGGCCCTTGATAGTTTCCTCCATTGTGATTTCCAGTATTGAAATTTCCTTCTACCCTGGGTCTTGAAGATCCGGCTTCAGTGTTGGCGACAAACTCGGTTCTTCCATTATTACTTGTGTTTACTTTTGCTTTTTTATCGTCAGTTTCCTCTTCCGTAGTGTCCGTTGCGGCGTGTTTGTTGCACGCATCCATCAGTTCTCCCATCGTAACCTCTGAAGCATTCCGACTAGATTTCATGCGAGTTAACTTTTGTACTAAAGGTGTGTATTTGCAGGTCTTTGCCATAGCTTGCAGCGCATCCTTGGGCTGAATATCTGTAGATGAATGAAGTATTTCCATAACCCGACGCACCCATCTGCGCGCCGATTCTCCCTTCTTCTGAACGCACCGCTCTAGGTCATCAATAGTGAATAATTTTCTGCACGTCCCGTGAAAGTGCTTGATAAACGCAGTTTTCAATTCTCCCCATGATATGATAGATCCTTCCGGTAGATTGGTGAACCATAACTTTGCTGCTCCCTCTGACATCATCAAATACATGAATTTGGCTTGAAGATTCTCGGACGCGTTGCGAATTGACATGGCCATCTCATAGCTGCTCAACCATGTTTCCGGATCCATAGTCGGCTCATAATTCACTACTTTACCCGGTTCTTTGAATTTTTCCGGGTAAGGTTCAGCCCTGATGCTATCCGAAAGACACTTAGGTCCTGCAAGAATGGTCGAAGCTGGTCTTACTCGGGAAACGTGTGATCCTGCAGGGGGTACAGCTGGGCGCGGTACTGCTGGTATCCCATGTACCGCAGACCCGGCCACGGCTCTCCTGGCTCTGGAACTGTCCACGATGGCCTGTGCTGCTGATGCTGCTGGTACTGCCTGAATGTGTGGAGGAGGCGGCATTTGCTGCTGCTCTTCCCTCCGCCGTGCCGATCTTGTCTGGATATTGCCGGCGTTACCTTGCTGTTGGCTGACATATGGTGTCCCATGCATTCCACTTCTGTGATCCGGGTAATTAACCTGTTGTGCCACCGCGGTGCGCAGCATATCTATCGCCCGCCGGGTCTCCTCTGCGTGGGGTGACTCTCTCACGGGGATTTGATTTAGTGCAAGCGTTGCCGCGTACACGTTGTCCATGGGATTGTTGTAATGACCCGCTGGTGTGTGAAAACGTGATGGTGGTGGTGGTGGTGGTGGTGGTACAGTATTGCCGGTAGTAACTCCAGTTTGTGGTACGGGTAACCCGGCCTGCGTGTCTACCGGTTGTACTCCTCCGGTTGTCGGCTGAGGGGCGGTTCCTTGATTTGCCGCTGGGATCGGCTGATCCTGAGGCGTGATAAATAGCGCGGACGGGTTTATGACTCCTCCCAATGCTGGCAATCTGGTTTGGTGCCTTTGATGTATTCTAGTCGTTTCCTCTCGGAGCCGGGTTTCCAGTGCATCCAGCTCGCGTTGTCGTGTGGCCATCCCTTGTCTTTCTGCTTCTACTTGCCTTCTCTGCTGCTCCAATGCACGACGGGCTACGTCCAAATCCCTAACACGTTCCGCCGCGTTCTCTGGAGTGATAACTGTGGCAAGAACTGTCGGATCTAGGATCAGATTGTTGTCGAACAGGGCCGGATGTTGTGGATTGGAAGGACCCGCTCCTGGTGTCCGGTTTGCTAGGAATCCAAACGTGTTCGCGTGTAACTCGTTTTCTGGCGCTTGACTGGTAACCGATGCCGACTCTCCGTCAACCTGGGCCAAAACCGTGTTTCCGTTAGCCGGCCCTTGCTGCCGGGTCAATGCTTGTGCTGCCCCGGCTGCGGCCGCGGTTACGTTCTCTTGGTTAAGATTGGTCGCGGGAGCCGTGTAAACCGCAACCCGACGCACAATGCTTGGCGCGGATCCATACTGTTCCTCTTCGCTGCTGTGTTCCTCGTACCGGTTCTCCAGTAGATGCAGGATAGATTCGGTATCATCTTCTTTCTCGACCCGGCCACGCGGGGTCCATGCCGGCTCCTCCGGCTGTTCCCACTTCGTGGTGGGCTCTTCTGTCGGGTTTGTTGTCCCAACTGATTCTTCTCCATCTGATTGGATATAGCTGGTCTTCCCTGACACAGAATCAAACCCAAAGTCGTCAGGGATCGAACCGGAAGTACGTACCATACCGATGAAGACGCTGATCTGGCCGATTGTCATGATAGATCCGGATTCGAGGTGATCCGACTCTGGCCCCCAGCCGGAATCGTCCACCATCTTCTCTCCTTCGCGGTCGATGTAGATCTCGCCGATGACTAGATTCTCCATGCTCTTCCGAGCTTCTCCCGTGATGTAAACACCTTTGGACGCAGGCCCCACGGTGGGCGCCAACTGTCGTGGGCTAATCACGGCAGACGTTACCGAGGGTAACTGATTTTGGGGCAAGACGACACAAGCGTTTGGGAGAGGGTTTAACTCGGAGGAAAACATGATGGAACTCGATCTGGTAGCCGGCAATCAAATCGCCAAGTCTCCGATCTCGATATATCAACTCAACTCTCGTGTTACACTGGATGCTCGATATCAAGCGATATTGCTAGAACTCTTGGATCTCTCTTAACCTAACTTAGGGGACGGTTTATAAAGCACCCGAACCCCCTGGCTTGCCCTCCAAGGCGCACCCCGGATCCTACCCGGACACTACGTACAAAACCCTAACTTTCCTTACCGTAACCCACAATCCGGGTTACGAGGCCTACAATCTTGGGCCTTCTAGAAGTTCTTTTTATCCTTAGCCGGATCTTGCGCAGCGTCCTTTGGGCCGAATTACACCTTGGAGTTGGGCTACCGGGTTATCATCCCTCCATCAACAATTGTAGCAAGTCCTCACTCTTTGAGTCCCTTCGTTGCCATAGCGAGACTTGGTCTTCCCCTCAACATATGCCTTGGCCTTGGATGGATTCTTCAAAAACTTTTGCACGGTAAGAGCAATGACATCTTTGAGCACGGGGTCATATTCTCAATCCTTCAATGGGGCCAAGTCCTCAATGCAAGCTTCTTGATAATCAATCTCCCTTGACACTACCTTGGCCTTCAATGCAGTAGATGCTCCTTTGTGCATCCCCATGGCTCTAGCGCGATTGTCAAGCGCATTCTTTTTTTGCACTTGATAGTAGCACATTTCTTGCATCACTTGGGTTGAGGTCAAGGATGCAAAGTCATGTGTTTCTTGAAGGCTCTTCAAGTCCGTGAGCTCAAAAGGCATAAGAGAAATTATGTACTTCCTCTATCCACGCATCATCAATATACTTGGCACCAACATTGTTGAATGCGGTGGCAAGAGTCTTGAGACTTCGGTACATGTCTTCATGATTATCACCATCATGCATATAGAATCCTTCGGCTTTATTGCTCAAGGCATCATACCTATTCCTTTGCATGCTCTCATTTCCCGCAAACATGACGACAAGAGCGTCCCATATTTCCTTGGCGGTGGAGTATTTTTGAAGATGAGGCATGTGGTTTGGACCCACGGCTTGTTGAATGATGGACATGGTGGTGTAGTTGAGTTGAAAAATCTACGGTTTATCTTCTTGTCAAGTTCTTGGTGTCATGTGGCTTGTCTTCGTCTCGAGTGATCCTCCAAAGTTCAATACAACAAGAGTTCAAGTGAGTTTCCATGTAATATTGCCACTCACCAAACGAATGTGCATCAATTTTAGGAGGATCTCCTCTATTAATTATGTAAGGATGTGGGGAGGGAGGATCGGGAGAGTAATGCCCATCAACGGAGGTGTAATCTCTCTTTCCTTCTGTACCCTTATCGGTGGATTTCTTAGCGGAAGCATCTTTAAGTGGTTCACCATTATCCCCATTCTTGGCACCCTCCGGATTTTCATCCGGATGAGGTGAAGTGGATGTCTCTGATTCCTTGGCTTTCATGAATTGCAACATGAGAGTTCGCAACTCATCATTTTTTCCCTCCATGGATGAGGTCAAGGAACTTTTCAATTCCTTGAGATCATCCATAGTGACTGGTGCCGCGGTATCGGTGACAACAGTACCACCATCCATACTAAACTCTTAGGCGGTTAAGCCCGATAATAAGAGTCGAGGCTCTGATGCCGATCGAACGGATAATATGGGCACCTAGAGGGGGGGTGAATAGGTGCTACGACCAATTTTAATTTTTCTTCAAGATTAATGCTTGACACAAAGGTAAATTCTCTAGATAATGCAACTACGATGAATTTACCTATATGACAAGAACAATGATAAACACAATACAAGCACAAGTAAAGGGGAAGGGAACGAGGTAACCGATATGAAGCACGCAGAGACACGATGTATTCCCGAGTTCCTCCTTGTTAAGAGAGTACATATCGTTGGAGGGGTGTGAGCTTCGCCACAAAGGCCTCACCCTATTCTCCGATGAACCCCGCCACAAAGGCCTAGTCCACCTTCCACTATTGATCCCCTTTGAGGCGGGAATCGAATCCTTTAAAAATGAGCTTGGGGCACACACCTACAACCAAATTGGGGGCTCTTAACAATCACAAGAATCACCAAGAGTAGAAAGAAGTCTAGGTTCTCCATAAGAGGAAACCCTAGGAGATCCCTCAAGCAAATGAGGGGGAAATGGAAATCCGGTTAGTGAAGATGTAGATCCGGGGCTTATCCTTCAATCCTCCAAGTTTCAACAAGTTTGGGTGGAGGAAATGGAAGATCTAGCTTGGTGGGTGAGCTCAATCAATGGAGCATTCAATTCTGGACGAGCTACCTCTTGGGGAAGAAGGGGGTCTTCTATTTATAGGTCCACCAAAAACTAGCCGTTTGTCTTGTTGTCGAAGTACAATCCGGAATGAATCCGGCCACCCGGAATAATCCGGAGCATTCCGGATCCTAACAGAGGTTTTTGCGTTCATGTCGGAATGGACCCGGAATTGCCCGGAATGATTCCGGATTGTAACAGAGGTTTTCGTGGCAAAGTCGGAATGAATCCAGAATAGATCCGGATCCCGGAATCACCTGGAATGGATCCGAATCCTAACAGAGGTTTTCACGGTCAATCCGGAATCATTCTGGATGCCAGTAAAAACCTCTACTTTGAGCAGAAAACGACCCCCGATCTTTTTCTCCTTCACCATTTCTTTGACACCGCTTTTGTGCTGATAGTATTTGTAACCTTTTAAACAATTAGCACACACAGTTAGAACTCATTTATGTTGTTAACAAACACACAAAACTTAGGGATTTCGAAAATGCTCTTTCAACCGGGAAGTAGTTGCTTGACAAGGTCAATTGTTGAACCCACATAAAGTCTAATTAACTCTCGTTTTACCGGACCAACTAGTTTGAATGAAATGTATTTGTTATCAATGTTTAAAATAGGCTAGGGCTTAAGGTTTCACCCGCAACAGTGCAATAGTAATCATGGGACAAATAAGATAAAATGCAAACATTTATATTAATTAATACATATGCTATTTTGTTGTGGGTAGGCAATGCATCCATAAGCCACTATGGCCCTGAGCATAGGTTACCATAGACTAATTTGTCCAACTGCTCGACCTTTAGATCCATCTCGCGGGGTTACCTTGGTATTTAAGAATAAACAGACGAAATCTTTAAGTGTAGTGACATCATTGTAGTTCCTAAGAGATCCACTTCCAGTTGTTGTACTCCTACTCATCTCATAGAGTTTCGCTAGTCGGCCTTTCATTTCTCCCTCTTCACACCTCTAATTTGATCATTTTTGGGGTCTTGGGTACCCGACAAATCCTAAGAGCGAGGCATAGATAAACACACACAAATAACACAATAAACTCATTAACCTAAAATCCCATGTGTTCGATGAAGCACATAGCTGCGAGCTTAGGCCTCAGCCCTTAGCCCAAGGGGACTACTCGCACATCGCAATCAAATCAATAATAAAAACATTATAGAAAATAGTAGTTGTATAAAATGGATGATAATTCTTACAATGTTGCCAATTGCGATGAGATCTAAATTACAAGATAGTATGGCTATGACTATATGGTGTAGATGGTGGTGGAGCGGTGATGGCGGAAACACTTCGTGACGGTGAATGATGGTCTGCCTCTCTCTCTAGAGTTTGTTTCCTCTCCTTTATATAGAAGCAACGGAGGGAATTAGGTTTTCGGGCGTCTTACCTTGCGTATTGGCTCTGGACCCTTTGACGATTTTTAGTCGGTTTGATCATACGATCAAGATAGCGTGTGATACAGTGACTGGTACAATCACTTGCGACCATACCAATATATGGTCGTTAACCTCCTTTCGAACGCCTCTTTATTTTTTTTCCAAAACCTTACCATTTCCTTTCTTCTAGTGTTGATTTATAGTGATTTTCACGTCCAAAATCTAAAATAAAAATAATAACAAGGAGTTTTGCAATTGACTTGCATATAAGGGATTAGTGGTAGGTTTAGAGTAATATATTGATCATTTTCATGACAAAGAAACGATTTAAACATAGATAAAAATGCGTATGGTTTGGACGCATCATGCCCGGGAGCTTGACCTGAGTAGGGACTGGCGGGGGTAGCTCGTAGGGAGAGAGGTGGAGCGGAGGGGATTAGTTGAGAAGAGACGCGAGGGGATGAGCTAAATCACGCCACACAACGGGAAAGAAAATGGGCATCGTCATATCTAAGCGAGAAATCGAGTAGGATATGGACGGGGAGTGAGGATAAGAACCTGAATCCATGTGAATCCATGGTTGATCTCCGAGCAGCGACCTGTGCTACTCCCGTTGAGTGTCGAGGAGGATGACGAAGTGGAGCGCATTAACGGCGCAAGCTCGACCTTAGGATGAAGAAGGAACGCAACAGTAGCCTAGACTCTCCTGTTGGGCACCAAGGACAAACTGCGCAGGATCGAGACATCGGCATAAGATTGAGCGCGAAAAGGAGGGAGATGGAGAGGAACCAGGGAGTTGAAGCCACGTGGAGTGACGGTTACCGGATCCGTGAAGGAGGGAGGAGGAGAAAGAGAAGGATGGTGAGAGGGCGAGCGTGGTGGGAGGCGGCTGGGGTTCCTTCGACGGGTTCGAGGCATGACATCTCACACACTGAAAATCCGAAGCTCGCTTCGCACCGTTTTCCACACACAAGATTTGACCACCCGTTATGCCGCTTTGCATGTTCGAGGAAAATTGGGTCCACCAACCGCGACAAGGGTTGTGTCCGAGCTACGTAAAAATGGATCGGAGACCAGGGATTTCTAGCGATGGAGGGCCGATGGTTTTGGATGCCTAATCGGACGGTGCAGAAGCGAGCTGGCTCCCCATGAATGGAATCTTTAGATAGCATCAAGTACAACGACTTCCTTGGTACGTAATCGACATTCTTCGGATTCAACTGAAAACCTATGCAAAACTGATATTTACTCCCTCTCTACCGAAAAGTAAAATGTTGGGGCTGTCACGTACAGTACGTCCTTAGGTAGTGCCCTCCTGATTTCGTGCAGGACCAGTGGTTGGCGCCAAACAAAACAAGCCAGCGCTTGTGTTGTGTTCGTGCTATTCAAGGCGTGCCTCCCTAACCGCACGTCGCTTTCCTCGCAACATGCCCATCATCGCCTCCAGTCCACCATCCCCTTCCCCCGCCCGACCGCTGCGCTGCCCACGGCAGCGCCGACCGCCACATGACACAGCCTCCTCGACGACCCACCGCGACCGCCGAGCCCGTCCTCCTCGGCGCAACGTCCATCCCCAGCACGCGGCCCGACCCGCCTCCCCCTCCGCCGCCGCAGAAGCACCAACTCGGGTCGTCCAAGCACCGGTCTCGCCCCGCCCGCTTCATCCGGTCCGTGCGCGCCGCGTTCCGTTCGTTCCCGATCCTCCATGCGCCCTCCTGCCGCGGGCTTCCCTCGCTGCCCCACCTCCCAAGCCTCAACGGCGCCGTCAGGAACCACTTCCACGGCTCCACGCGCACCACGGGGACGCTGTACGGACGCCGCCGATCCCGCATCACCATCGCCTTCCACGACAGCCCGGGCAGCCCGCCGGGGCTTCTGCTGGAGATGTGCGTGCCCACGGCCAAGTTCATCCAGGACGTCAGCACGGCCGGCATGGTGCGCGTCACGCTCGAGTGCGACAAGAAGAAGCAGCAGCAGTACCAGCACGCGGGCGAGGCGGCGCTTCCGCCCCGGCGCCTGCTGGACGAGCCGACCTGGGCGGCGGAGGTGAACGGCGAGAGCGTCGGGTACGCGTCGCGGCGGGAGGCGACGGAGGAGGACGAGCGGGTGATGCGGCTGCTGCGCGCCACGTCCATGGGCGCCGGCGTGCTGCCGGACGACATGGCCGATCCGGCCAACGGCGAGCTCACGTACATGCGCGCGCACTTCGACCGTGTCGTGGGATCCAAGGACTCTGAGACGTACTACATGCACAACCCGGAGGGCACCGCCACTGGGCCGGAGCTCACCATCTTCTTCGTTAGGAATTGTTAGTTCATCTTGTTCTCTCACCGCGTGTTATGTGTCTTTGGTTTGTTCGTATCTTCTGCCCAACCTTCTCTGTTCATTTTACGTATGTGGATAGAGATTGTACTACGTATTACTGGATTAGCCTAGGTAGATTATTTAAAATAATAGGAAATGTTAAATTTTATTTGAAATTGCCAGAAATTTGTCGTAAATCGTCTCACTCAAAAAAGAAATATGAACCGGGCCCATTTGAGGATACTATCTTTGCCAAAAGATTATAGCTCATTAATGACGAGATCAGCGGAATCCTTTTAGGCCAACCGTAATGGTGGTATCTTAGCGCGGTATCATAGGCAATATGCTAATGTGGCACCATATTTAATGAAGAAAGAGATTGAGGTTGTATCTTATATAAGCTACAGCTCTAGCACGGTATCATAGGCAAAAAATGTTGTTAGCCCAATCACATATAAGGATAAGGCCAAAATCATTTAATACAAGTATGCTTAGATACACCTCTTAAGAAACAATGCATTAGGGATGTTGTCTCTTATAATTCTCCACCACCTAGGATGTCGCCAAGATACAATGCATTACGGAAGGCCTTACCCAACATGAGGCTACAACGGATTTCCCTATGACTCATTTAAAGGAAAACAACGTCTACAAATTCATCTAGATGAACCAACTCCAGCAATTGACACGTGGAAAGAAGAGGAAAAAAAAGAAATTCAAATTTCTATTTTTAGATCTAAACTACCATGCATGCCACGTGTCAATTGCTGGAGTTGGTCCACGGGGGTGAATTTACAGACCAGTCTTATAGACTTATTTTCCCAATTAACAAGCATATATCTCACCAACAAATATTCTGATATCTTTTTGAAGCTACTATAGCATCATATTTGGTATCCGCACATGGCCCGTTTTCATCCGTTGGTCGCCAAACGGACAACTATCCGCTTCATGTACGGACTTCCCAGACGGGTGAACCCAACGCGCCGACCTATTTGGTCCACGTGTGTATTTTTTTCTCTTCATGACATAAAAATGAAGGGATTGATGGGCATATGTTACCAAGTTGAAATAAATATAGCATAGAGGTATTAGCACTCCAGGTACACGAACTTGCCGGCCGGGAGCAAATACATACAAAAACTTGCAAAAGTGAACATAGTCATACACGAACTTGTCAGGTGGGAGCAAAAACATACAAATTAGGCCTAAGGGCATCTCCAGCCGTCCCCCCAGAGCCCCCCAGGGGGCCTTTTTCGCGGCGGAAGCGGCGAATAGCGCCGTTTCTTCACCACTCGGCCCCCTAGAGGCCCAAATAGCGTCGTTTCGGCGCTATTTCGCGCCGCGGCACCCAGGCCAAACCCAGCCCGCTGGGTTCGGCCTGGGGGGGCGAAACTGCGCGGCCGCGGGCGTGGGCCAGCTCTGTCAGCGACGCGAAAAGCGCGGGAACAGAATCCACCGCTCGTGACCTTTTTCTCGGCGCCCGCGCCGTCAAAGGCTGCCGTCGTTTATGGCGTGGCGGCCGCCCAGTGCATGCGCCCCAGTCAAAGGCTGCCGGACTAATGGCGGGGCGGCAGCGGTGACACGCGCGGCGCGGCGACTGGCCCGCCAGGCTATAAAAAGGGTGCCCGCCCCTCTCCGTCCGTCCATTCTCGCCTCCTCCTCCTCGCCGTTCTTCTCCATTCTCGCCTCCCCCTCGCCGTTCTTCCCCATCCTCGCCGCAAAAAAGATGGACCGTCTCTGGGACGCGTGGCCCGAGAGCGACGACGACGAGCTGCAGGTAGCGCAGCAAGTGGCGCAGGAGCAACAAGTGGCGCAGGAGCAGAACGAGGTGCCACCCGAGCAGGAAGCGGCGCAGGCTGCCCGGCGGGATGCCCGTCGCTGGAGGAGGGAGCGGAGGAGGCAGCCCATATGGCCGGAGCAGCATGCCGCTCTGTACTCCATCGAGACCGCGCAGAACGAGGGCGCGTACCGCCAGGTTCGCGGCTTCGTCGAGCAGGCGGCGGAGGCGGCGGAGGCTGCCGCCATTCGGGCCTCTCTGGAGACACACCAGAGGGAAGAGGCGACGCGAGAGGTGCGCCGGCAGCTGGCCGAGAACGCTGCGTCGGCCAGGCAGCAGGGCATCATCGCGCTGTACGAGGCCGAGCGGCGGCAGGTGGCGGTGCAGAGCGAGCGGCGCAACCGTCCGCCCTCCGAGCAGGCGCAGCTGCACCGGCTGCGGGTGCAAGGCCGAGCGGAGCGGGCGGAGCAACGCTGGCTCGCCGCGGCGAGGGAGGGCGAAGTTGGTCCCTCCAACCAGCTGGTGGCGAAAGGGGGCCGCGAGGAGGACGCCGATGAAGACGACGATGTCTAGGGTAGTTTAGTTTAAATTTCCGTACGCACTTCGCTAAATCAATAAAATTCGCCTAGTTTTTCAAATTGCGTTTGTTTGGGCCGAAATTTGGACTCGGGAGCGACTGGGAACACTGCCCCCCCAGGTTCCAGAATAGCGCCGTTTGGCGCCGCGGCGGCCCCAAAACGGCGGCGTTTTGGGCCCTGGGGGGCGCAGCGACTGGAGATGCCCTAATGACGACATGTGGCTGCCACGCTGGCTCGAATTTTCGCGAAAACCCCCTCGGGATATAGTGGAGCGGCTCAACTGGCCCACCCGGCCACTACGTCGCGCTTGTCATCCTCCGCCTCAATCCCGACGACAAGGCCCTCACGGGGGACGAGGCCGCCGCCGCCGGAGGAGGCGCGACCAAGATCACGAGGATCAAGCTCCTCAAGCCCAAGGCCACGCTCCACCTCGGCCAGGTCTACCGCCTCATCACCCCGCAAGGTTCGTCAATCACCCCCTCGTCCATGGCGCGGAGCTCGTTTCCGCTCCTGGGTTCGCTGTCCGTTGCAGCAATATTCTAGTTCTGATTGGATCGTGTCGCGCTGCGTAGAGGTGACGAAGGCGCTGAAGGCGAGGAAGAATGACAAGATGCGGCGGTGCGAGGCCATCAAGCAGCAGCACGACCAGCTGCGGCGCGGCAACAGGGCGGACCATGCCATCTCAAATCTCCTCCGCCTTGTCGGGCTGCTGTGCGCGGGCGTAGCCATTGGCGAGCATGTTGTAGCGAGCTGAACGCGTTCTGCTGGTGGTTGTAGCTCACGATGTCCGGCTTGATGCCGAAGTGCTCCATCAGCTCAAGAACATACACCCCCACTTATTGGCAAATATACGCGATTCAAGAAGCAGAGTGCTAGGGAGTTTTGTCATGGAGTTTTGAGGAGACGCGTACGGCAACGGCCGTGTCGTTGGCGTCGAGGAAGCCCTTTGAGAAGGTGTTGAAGACAATTACGTTGGGTAGGATGCCGGCCGTTTTCATCTGTCGGACGCATCACGCACCAGAGCACCTCCTCCAGCCTGCCCACCCTGCAGTAGCCGCCGACGATGATGCCCCAGGTGCGCTCGCTGGTGCGCACCCTGGCACGCACCATCTCCATCACGAGCTCATCCGCCGGCCTCGTCGTTCTTGGCGTAGGCGCTGGCCACGGTGTTGTGGGTGACCACGTCGGGATCCACGCCGTGCGACCGCATCCTGCCCACCAAGCCTCACGCCTCTTCCATCCTTCGGTGGTCGCACCACGCCTTCATCAGGATGTTGTACGTCGTCAGGTTCGATCTCACCGTCGACACGACTCCCTCGCCGCTGCCGCCGTCCATCATGTCGAGAGACACACGGCGTGAAGCATCTGTCCGTCCCTCGCCGGGCACCCCGCCGGCAGCGCCTACATGAGCGCCACGAAAGTTACCTCGTTTGGCGAAACGCCGTCGCGCCTCATGATCTCCAGCAACAGTCCCCCGAAGTCTCACTCTGGCATCGGCCATTGACGTCGACGACCAAGCTGCGGTCATCTCCGAGCTCCGCCTTCATGTCCATGAACTCTGCCTTGTCGTTCTGATACTGCTCACCTAACGAATCGATCCAGTTCTCCTCCAATCGTCGGCATTAAGGTCGTTTTCCCCAACTCCGGCTTCAGCTGCCGCCGCCTCGATCTCCTCAACGACGTCGCTTCATCCTTCACCGTTGGTTCCTAGAGCTCGCCCGAAACTTCGGGAAGCTGCAGGCGCAACCCTGAAGTGCCTCACGTCCTAGAGCCTCTCCTCCACGTCGGTGCTCCGGCGTCCACGTCGTCGCCTCCGAGCGCCAGCTATCCCACAGAACAGGCACATACGACAAGAACACGACACCAGGGGTACGGTAGAGCGTCGGTGCAGTTTCACCGCCTCCTCGCATTAGTACGGACTGCGCAGAGTAGGCGGCGCTGCGCGCCTGCGCGAGCGCGTCGACGGACGAGCGGTGGGGCCTGCCTGCGCGAGGAATGCGGAGATGAGGTGGTCTGCGTGTGCGCCCTGCGACGCTGGAGACTACGACGGAGTCAAGGGCCGTGACGACGAACGGCGAGAGGCACTGCCTCGGCACCGGGGTCGCCATTGCTCGCGGGCACAAACACCGGGACAGAGGGATTGTGCGGGCTGGTGACCTTTTCACCAGGCATGAGGGTGAAGTGTAAACTCTGGAGGGGCTTTTTGCAAAATTACTATCCGGCGTGTCAGCCACGTGTCATGTTTAACCCTAATCTGTATGTGTTTGCTCCTCCTTGACAAGTTCTTGTATGAGTTTGTTCACTTTTGCAAGTTTTTGTATGTATTTGCTTCCACCTAGCAAGTTCATGTAGCTGGGGTGCTAATACCTCTATAGCATACAACCAAATTGAAACAAATAAATTAGTTGTTTGAAAAAAATGAGTAGCGTAATTTAGTACAACAAAATCGAATAGAATTGTTTGAAATTTGGCAGTGGGGCAATTAAAGGTTGTTCTCCACGTGAACCCACATATGTTCTGCCAAATCATCTTGAATTTGCCTATGAACATCCCGATCACACATTTCTTCATGAAATTGGATGAACTGTTCAAAAGTTGTCGTTCTATGGTGGGGATCAACCAATTCACCGTGAAACTGCCAATTCTGGTCAAATAGATCCTCATTGCGGTCATCCTCGACAATCATGTTATGCATGATCACACAAGCAGGCATCACCTCACACATAGGGTCGAGACTCTATGTCCTAGCAGGGTGCCGAACAATAGCCCAACGAGATTGGAGCACACCAAACACGCGCTCCACATCCTTCCGAGCACCCTCCTGTTCTTGGGCAAACCTAGCCCTCTTCGCACCCTTGGGGGTTGGGGATGGTCTTCACAAATGTTGACCGCTGGGGATAGATACCATCAGCTAGGTAGTATCATTTGTCATATGGGGTGACATTGACCACATAGTTCACCTCCAGTGCATTGCCCTAGGAGAGCCTTGCAAACACTGGTGACCGCTGGAGCACATTCATGTCGTTATGGGTGCCGGCCATTGCCAAAAAACAAGTGCAAAATCCAGAGTTCTTGGAATTCCACCGCTTCAAGAACGACAGTGCACTCCACGGAATGTCCCTTGAACTGGCCCTGCCAAGGAAAGGGACAATTCTTTCAGTCCCAATGCATGCAATCTATGCTTCCAAACATGCCATGGATCCTGTTTGCTCGTTAATGGACATAAGTCGGGTTGTGTCTTCAACACTCGGCTACCTCAAGTACCCCTCCCAAACACCGCAATCACAACTTTGCAGAATTTGTACATTGAGTCCAGGAAGGTGGACTCACTCATGCGCATGTAATCACCAACAAGATCTCCAGAAGCCTGATACGTCATAAACGTATCCCTAAGTTCTGATGTTCCATGTTGTTTTCATGTTATTTCCCACATGTTTGCTATACACTTTATGTTATTTTTATGGATTTTCCATACTAATCTATTGACAAGATGCCACAGAGTCAGTTCCCTTTTTCTGCTGTTTTTAGTTTCAGAAAAAATGTTCTGGAAATATTCTCGGAATTGGAAAATTTGAAGCCCAGAAGTCTTAGAAATCCCGGAGGGTCCAGGAAGTCCCGAAGAGCCCCGGAGGGGGGCCACAGGGTGGCCACACCATGGGGTGGCGCGGGTCCCCCTGGTGGCGCCACCTGTTGGTGTGGGCCCCCTGGACACACACACCGACGTTGCCCTTTCGCCTATATAATCCCCCCGATGCAAAAAACCTAGAAGAATCGACCTTTTCCACAAAATACATCCGTAGCTCCACCGCCGCCGTCTACAAGTTTCGGAGGACAGATCTTTGTTTTGGCACCCTGCCGGGACAGGGAAGTGCCCCCGGAAGCCATCTCCATCGACTCAACCGCCATCTCCATCGCCGTTGATGTCTCGTATGATGAGGAGGGAGTAGTTCTCCCCCGAGGTTGAGGGCTCTACCAGTAGCTATGTGGTTCATCTCTCTCTCCCATGGTGTGATCTATATGTGATCATGAGCTTTGTAATCTAGTTGAATAAGTAGATGTTACTCTTAATCTTGTGCTACTCAAGTGTTTTATTAATATGAACTTTGGAGTCACCTTGTCCCGCGGTGTTAAGGTGACAGTGTGCACATCGTGTGTGTCTCCTCTATGAATTGTGGTGTTTGTCTAGTACCTTCTAGGGCGCTCATAGTGACATCGTGGGGTTAACTAGACATGTGAATGCTTACTTTAAGGAATGCTTTTTGCATCCATACGCAATGATTAGTGTTCGTTATCCAATCGGAGAGGGTCAAGAGTAGCATAGTGAAGAGAAGATATTTAGTTATTCAATTATGTGATCATTGTTGAGAGTGTCCACTAGTGAAAGTAGGATCCCTGGGCCTTGTTTCCAAGCATTGAAACACCGTTTTCCGCCTGTTCTGCTACATGTTTGCTTGCTGCCATATTTATTCCAGATTGCTATTATTACTTATAACCATCCATATTACTTGCATTTCACTATCTCTTCGCCGAAATAGTGCTCCTATATACATGACAAGTATATTGGGTGTGTTGGGAACACAAGAGACTTCTTGTATCTTAATTGCAGGGTTTCTTGAGAGAGATATCTTTGACCTCTACCTCTCTGAGTTCGATAAACATTGGGTGACCCACTTAAGGGAAACTTGATGCGGTTCTACAAACCTCTGCACTTGGAGGCCCAACACTGTCTACAAGAATAGAAGCGTGTGTAGACATCAAACTCTTTTCTGGCGTCGTTGTTGGGGAGGTAAGGTAAAAGGTACTCACATCCTCGGGTGTGAGTGCTCGAAGTTATATCCTTTAGATTCTGCAATTTTATCTTTTTGTTTCTTGTTTTTATGTTCACTAGTTAGGCTTATTTTTACTTGTTACTTGTTTTTATCTTTATGCTTAAATGGAAAACAACAAAAATATGAGAGAGATTTATAATATTTATCTTGAGTTAGGACATGAAGTGTTTGAAGAGAAAATTAAAAAACCTATGGAACTTTATTTGCATGCTAATAGCAATGTTATTAGTATGAATTCTTTAAACACCATCATTGCTAATGCTATGGAAAAGTCTAAGCTTGGGGAAGCTAGTTTATATGAAAATGATCTTTTTAGTTCCCCAAGCACGGAGGAGAAAATTTTCTTTGATGATGAGCCTATGCCTGTTACATATAGTAGTGGTCGTGATTGGGAAGAGCACACTACTTTTGATATTAAAAATGATGATATAGAAAGATCTAAACTTGTGGATGATGTGTTTGAAAATCCTTTTGCTACTGATGATTATATGCTTGATACATCTCCTCGTAGTAAAAATTATGATATGTTTACAAATGAACACATTTTGGAGGATAACTATTCTATTGCTTATGATGATATTATTCTTTCTATATATGATGATTACAATGATGAATATGATATTTTCAGTCCACCTAAAATTGAGGAGAAAATTAATTATGATTACAATATGCCTCCTAAATTCGATGTTTATGGTGATGAGAATTATAATGATAGCTATTTTGTTGAATTTGCTCCCACTGCTATTAATAAGAATGACTATGCTTATGTAGACATTATTAATTCTTTTATGCATGTGGCTCATGATAAGAATGTTTCTTGTGATAGTTATATTGTTAATTTTATTCATGATGCTACTAAAAGTTATTATGAGAGAGGGAAACATGGTTTTATGTATCTCAATAATATTAAGTTTCCTCTCTTTATGTTGAAAATTTTGAAGTTGCACTTATTTTGTCTTCCTATGCTAGTCACTTTGTGCTTCGTTGAATTGTTTTTATACAAGATTCTTTTTCATAGGAAGTGGGTTAGACTTAAATGTGTTTTACATTTTCTTATTGATTCTCTCTTATTGTGCTTCAATTCATATTTCTCATGTGAGCATCTTCTCAAATTATCATGCCTAGCTAAAAGGCTTTAAAGAAAAGCACTTCTTGGGAGATAACCCATGTTTTTATTTTTTCATTGTTTTGTCTGTTTTCTTTGAGTTAAGGGGTTGTCTACTTATGTAGCAACTCCTTTGTATCTTTATTTTCATGTATTAGTTGAGCCAAGTAAATCCTATAGTGGAAAGTTGAGACTATATTTCGGATTTCTGTGCAAGAAACAGATTTATGGTGTCCACTGTTAAATTCGTATAAAATCACAGAAAATTCAAAATGACCTGAGTTTTTTTTGTGCGTAATCCTGGGCTATATATGCAACTTTTATTAGCTGAAAACTTTTTGATTTGAGCAACAGAAGATTTTAGAAAAAAACATATTTACCTGTTTTCCCGTTTTGACAGATTTCTGCCACTAATTGCATTTGCATCTTAATCTCTTTCTTTTGGTGTTCTTTTGAGAAAAAGAGTTTTAAAAGAAGTTGTGACAGTGGCTAATGTGTTTATGAGTGTTATGCTTGTGTTGAAACTGAACCATGTGAATTTATTATTTCGATTGTACTAACGTTGCTAATGAAGATTGTGAGAAGTTTGGTGTGAAGGAAGTTTTCAAGGGTCAAGAGAAGAGGATGATATGATCTGATCAAGAAGAGTGAAGAGCCTAAGCTTGGGGATTCCCCGATGGTACGTCCCGGAAAATTCCAAGAATACTCAAGCGTCTAAGCTTGGGGATGCTGTGGGGACCCCAGACTAGCAGTCCGAGACCTCGAGTATGCATACATTCACGATCCCGTGATCAGTTAGTCGTGAACAACATACTCGAGTTGGCATTGCAGATTACAACATCCACTACACGAATACACGGCTTACACAACTGGTCACATGAACAAGTTGAAAACAACTGACACGTAGGGCAGGAAAAACACACTGAACAACGGAAGTCTTCAAAACACACTCGTGGTAAACCCAAGTCATGCCTTGACTACCTACAGGCTACTGACTCGGAGACGTCCCTAGTTCGCACAGCCGTCAGCGACACTATCTTCCTCAGGTACTCCGTGTTTCTGATCAAAGTCTGACTAAGACAATAGCCAGGGACGAAACCATTGTGAGTACATTGGAATGTACTCGCAAGACACCCCGAATGAAAGCTAAACATGCAAGTATGCATATATATAGGTGGTAGGAAGGCTGTAATTAGAGTTCAACTAGCTATGATGAATTTAAGACCCATCATAGTTGCACAAGTTTTATTTTTCTTTGTTGAAGAAGATACTTCAAAAGATATTTAATTTTGCTTGTAGATATAGCATGTCCACAAGGTTTTGATAAAGCATCCCGAATAAGAAAAACATTTTTCTTTGCAAAACTTCTTGGAAGATCACGACTTCAAAAACATCATTTTCTAGTACCTCAATGGTACAATCATTCCCTTTCCACGTACCTCCCAGGTATGAATTCCAGAACACTTTTCCAGCTTTTCGAAAACATTGACAAAATGCTAGCTACATGGACATTCAACTGTCCATATCCGAGGATGCGGCTATTCCGAATAGTTTTACTCTGCAGAGGTGTACACATCCACAAGATCCAGTACATCCGCCGTGAACAACCACAGACTGTCCAAGACAATATGCAAACATCAGATAACGGTCCTAACTATCCACTATGCAAGTGCTAGTAAATGACTACCTCTTCAACTGGGTTTGTTCTCCCCGACACCGAGTGAGTCAGCCGTATCGATCCGGTTTCCCCTGACAACACACCGCCATGACAGGAGACCCAACTGTTGCAACCGGTGGCGAACTTAATCCCCACACTCCGAATGTCCCATGTTTTCCTTTCCGGCGACAATTCGGTTCGGGGGACTCTAACCCGTTGTCGAATCTCTGACTCTACAAATCCCTTAGGTGACCCTATCGGGTTTCGACTAGGAGAAGTCATGAGCGCTGGTGGAATCGTCAGCTAGACAGGGGGCGAGATTTACCCAGGTTCGGGGCCCTCGTAGAGGTAAAACCCTTACTCCTGCCTCTTGTCGATCTGTATTGACGGAAAGATTGGTTACAATGGTGATGCTCGAATCGAGAGTAAGATCTCGAGTTCAAGGCTTCGATGGTGTTGTGTTCTTTGGTCCTCTCCCGGGGGGCTCTCCTGGCCTTATATAGGTGGCCAGGTCTCGAATCCTACCCGGAGAAGACTCGAACTCTAACTAGGTCGGTTACATGTTTCCTATCTTAACCCGCAAGTTAGTGCAGGTGGGCTTCACGTGGGCCTTCTGGAGTATTCTAAGGGCTCCTCTTCTTGGGCCTTCAACCTTGGGCCTGAGAGGGGGTGTCCTTATTTGCAGGGTCCAGGATCCATATATTCGTCAGTAGCCCCCGAGCGTTTGCTCGAGTGGGATTTTTCCAGTCGAGTAGACGGTCAAGACTTTCTTGGTCTGCCTTTCTTATGGATAACCAGCTTGGTTATTTCCTGTTTTAAAGGGTGTGTTCCCTGTGCAACGAGTCTTCATGCTCGAGTGTCGAGCAGCATAGGTGCCTGTTTTTGCGGCTTTTATCGCAGAAGGATGCGGCACAATAGCTTGGCTCTCCCGAGAGATCATGGCCAATTAATTGCGACTAGGGCAAAAACATTCCTGGCCTACACAGATTCGAGACCTCCGACTCGAACCCGATAAGGTGATTGTTGCGGCTGAGCCGTTGTGGACTTATCAAGTCGAACTTAACCTATGGGGGTACCCGGCGCGTCCGCTAGGATTTTTCTTCGTGTTGTTGACACGGAATCATACCGGTGGACGCAGCTTTCGAGTGCGATTCCAGGCCCTTAAGAAAGATCTTTTTGGGTCTTACCTTCATATTCGAAGAATATGGCATCCGGATGTGCCTAGTCGGCTGAACAATCCAGGTCTTTATGATGTAAAAATATCATGTGTGAATGGAGGTAGGTTCTTCCTACCCGAGTGATTGTTTAAGATTCAATCGAAAGAATTTTCGTACTGAGGAGGGTCATGCCCATATGAAAGAGTTTTCATGTTTGGACTGTTGTGCCCGTACGAAAGAGTTTTCGTGTATAGGGTAGTTCTCTCTTGTTTTAAAGAGGTCTTGCTCCATGATTTGTTCGCAAAGGAATTGCCTTTAATCGAAGGAATTTCATACGAAGCTGTTTTCGTGTTTGAATTTTCCATTCGAAGGTTCTTGAATTTGATGATGCGTGCCATGACGTCATGGCGCACTTTTCTCCTCCCGATGAGACGTGACGGAGTGGTAGCAGATGGGCTGGCCCACCTAGTCAGCTTTTTGACCGGGAAACGAGACACCGCTCCCGGTTTTTACGCGAACGGTGCAGTAAATGCGCACGATCTTCTGTTAAGATCGTGGCACGGAACAGCGTTTCACCGTCTCCTCGTTTCATCTTCACACGTGGTGGCTGCGATAGGCGCCACGTAGCGCATCGAATGGCTGGGGCTGATTCGCTCCGTGTATAAATACGGGACTTAGCGCTGCGGTAAAAACTTCCCAGCCTTCGTCTTCAATCCATCTCCTTCCTCGCGCCCATCTTCTTCCTCGCACTCAAGCTTGTGCTGTCAACCATGGCTGGAGGCAAAAGACGTGGCGCTGCCACCTCTGCAACCAGAGAAGTTTCCGCGCAACCTGTGCCTCGAGCTGGCGACTGGCGTTCGCCCAACACCACCGCGAAGAGCATCAAAGAGATGCAGCGGGAGGGGCTGCTGCCGGCTGAATCTGAGAAGCGGGTGCGCCTCGGGAAGAAAGAAGAGGTACCAAACCCGCAGTCGAAGGAGCGCGTGGTCTTCGCGGACCACGTGTCTCGGGGTATCTCCTTCCCTCTCCATCCTTTCCTTCTCGGGTTGCTGTATGTCTGTGGCATACAGCTTCACGATCTTCCTCCGAACGCGGTGCAGCACATATCTTGCTTCATCGTGTTCTGCGAATGCTTTCTTGGCATTCGCCCGCATTGGGCGCTCTGGAAAACCCTCTTCAAAGTTCGGATCTTCCGCGAGAAATCGCGGGTAGACTCCGAGCCTGGCGAGCCGCTGCGCACGGGTGGCTTCGGGATCCAAGCGCGACTGGAGAGCAGCTAATTCAGTATGCACTTCATCGACTCCGCCCAGGGCTGGCGGAAAAAGTGGTTTTACATCATCGATAACATCTCGGGTGGGATCGTAGAATTGCACCTGTTCGCTGTTTTGAAGAGGCGGAAGTCCTGGGCGCACAAGCTGTCAGCCGAAGAAACTCAGGTCGTCACGCCCCTACTCGCAAGGGTGTCCGCTCTCCGGGATCAAACTGCTGGAGTGGTGCTCAACGGGCTGCACCTGGCGAGTATTTTTCTGAAGCGCAGGATCCAACCTCTGCAGCAAAGGCCTTCCACCATGTGGGAATACCAAGGCGCTGAGGATCCTAGCCGAGTGAGCCGCGAGGAGATTTCGAACGTTGAGTTCGAGAAGAAAATCGCGGCTATCACTAGCTTGAAGGTGGGGGAGAAGTTCCCCGACTGCACAGTCAAAGCCTTCGACGCTTCGAAACCTCCACCAGCCGCGGTTAGTTTATCCTTCCTGTCTTCTATTATTTTCTTCTTTGCTTTGAGCTTTAGTCGACTGAATTTTTTCTTGCCTTCTTCTGCCTTCTTTGTAGAGCCTAGCAGTGGCGAACTGCTACCCGCCAGTTGCGGGAGAGGACGCCTCGGAGTTATTGGCGAGTCACCTGGACGGCTTAGCCGATACCAGTGTAGCCGATGCTTCTTCGAGCTCCGAGGACGATTCTTCGGATGGTGCGGAGGGCTCGAATGGCGGCCTTCATCACCACAAGCGTCGTCGAGTGGATGATAACGAGGCTACTTCCAAGGATAACTCCTTGGAAGAATCTCCTGGGAAGGCTCCTATCTCCGCGACTCCACTTCGCTCACTCGCCCCTTCCCCTTCATTCCCAGTAATCGCGCCCGCTTGGAACGCGGATTTGCTGGATGAAGATGAAGATGATGAGTAAGTTCTTCTTCTTGTCCTTTAGTCGAACTTTTTTGTTTGCACCTATGTTGATGTTTATTTGTTGCAGTTTGCAAACCATCAGTCCTCGCAGGTATGCTTCTTCCGTTCCTCCCGAAAAGAGGAATAGATCAGGAGCTGTGGGTGAGACTCCCACTGCTGACACTGTCCAGAATTCTCCCAGCGCAGCCCCCCATGCGGCGACTGTGGAACGTGAGGCTCCTAGCTTTGCCGCCAGGACTTCAGCTTCGAAAGAAGTGACGGACAGCTCCATAGATCCCCTCTCCCGTGCCACGGGCCAGGTAAACTTTTGCCATCCGTCATGATATTTTTATCGGGTGCACGACAGTGCTCTTGATGGGAGTAGCCCCCGAGGCTGTAGTCGATCGCGTGCGATCGGCTACAGGCTCAAAGTCTTTTTCTTCTTCTTGATTTTATTGGGTGCACGGCAGTGCTCCCGATGGGAGTAGCCCCCGAGGCTGTAGTCGATTGAATTCAATCGGGTACTGGCTCTAGTTTATATCTTCTAATTCTTCTACCTCTGTATTTTTTGTAGTCGCTTGTTGACTCTCTTGCGGCGATTGGTCGCCGAGTTATTCTTGCCGAGTCGGAATATGAGTCGCTTCGATCAGACCGCAGTCGACTCCTATCCGAGAACAAGCTTCTTAAAAGTAAGTCTTATCATCTTTTCTTCTTCCTATTCTTTCTTCAATTCTTGATTTCTGACAAGTGTTTCTATGCAGCCCGACTCGAATTCGCGGAATCCGAGAAGGGCAGTCTCTCTGAGCGGGTAACCACTCAGGGGGCTGATCTAGCGGCCATCCGACAAGAACTGGAGACCTCCCGCATGCGATCGGAGGATCTTGAAAGGCAACTTGCGGATGCGCGGAAAGCTCTAAAGGATCAAGAGGATGCTGGCAATAAGGCCGATGCTGACCTTGTCACGTTCCTCCGTCCCCTTGCTGAGCGTCTCGCGGGTAAATAATTTAAGCTCTCGCGATTTCATCTCTTATCCCGCTGAACTTGTCAAGTCTTGACATTCTTTTCTTTTGCAGGTCTTCTGGATGTTCCTCTGGAGATCCCTGGGATCCAGCGGGTAGACGTGCTAACCGACACTCTTGCTCAACTCAAGAGGCACGTCGAAGGAGTTTGCTCCTTGATTGGCGATGCCACTCATGTGTTGACGCAACTGCACGGTCGCTTCCTCGCCAGCGCTGCACCTCCATCTGTGCTAGACGACTTGCTGAAGATCTTTTCGAAGAGCAATCTCTTGGATGCCTACGCGGTCGCCCAGTCGGAGTCTGGCGCAAAGACTGCGATCCAGTTCGCGCTGGCGCATGGAGTCACTGGTTTGGAGGAAGCCTACTCGGCTCTTCCAGTCGACCCCTCGACGGGCAAAAAGGTACGTCTCTCTCGTTTTGGCGAGCAAGCCGCCATCCTTGCTCGGAGGCTGTCTGAGCTATTTGCTCGACTCACAGGAGGGGCGACTGCCGCTAGCGGGAGTACCACTGTAGCTTCGTAGTTTTGTATTCCTTTTTCGTTTTGAATGTAATGAACCTTGGGATGTATTCCCGTATTATCTTTAATCGAAATGTTTGCCTGGAAATTGCTTCTGGTAGTTTGTGTATTCTCTCCCGATGGGAGTAGCCCCCCGAGCATTCGTCAAATGTGCGACTAGAGGTACTTCGAATAGGGCGTCTTACTTCTTTCCTTGTATTCTTCCAGGCTACTGGATTTGTCGCAGAATCCTCAGGTGGACTTGCTGCCCGAGCTGATCCACTTGTTGCAGCTGTTGGGTCTTTGGCGGGTCTTCGTGATCGTGTAGCCGATGGCGAGCGCAAACTGAAAGTGTTGCGTGGGGTAGCCGATGTGGCGAAGTCCAAGCAAAAACTAGCGACTGAACACGAACAGTTTGTGATGGACGAGCTGGCTTCCCTTGCTAGGGAACTGTTGTGTAAGTAATACAGCCCCCAAGTCTTCTTTGTCTTGCTTCCTTATCTGATCACGCACTCTTTTCTTCAGTTGTTAAGCCGGATGATAGGGAGGAAAAGTAGTGGGTGGAAAACCACATTCTTCAAGAAACTGGCAGCTCAAGGCCTCATGCGAATAATTTTTGGTCTGATCGCAGCCGAGGTTTTGTGTTAGCTACTTTGAAGTTCCGTGTTTCCCAGATAAAAGTTCTCGTGAGTTCTTTTCACGAGGTCTTGATCGCGATAAACGATGCATTCTACCCGCTTGAGAGGGGTCCTGAAGATTGGAGGTATCTCCTTGGGCTCTTCGGGCAAGAGGGAGAAATTCGCGAGTGCGTGCGCAACCAGATGATTTGCGGCGCGGTGGTGGCTCTCTCCTTTGTCCGAATACGGCATCCTGAAGTAGATTTTAACTCCGTAGCTAGCCTCCCAGATGGACCAATCGATGATATTTCTCCGCATTACGATGCTGTTCGTCCTGCAGCGGAGAAAATCATTCGATTGGCCTCTGAGGAAGTAGAGAGAGTGTTGGCGACTGAGAATGCTTATCGCCATGACTGATTGTTGAATGTGTATATTCTATCATGCTGTATAGCTTGTAAAAACTGTTTATAAGGTGTGTAACCTTGTGTGTATGAATTTTCTTGTGATGCTTAGTTGTAGGCTTAGCCCCCGTGTGTTTATGGGGTGTGTACCTGTAACTATTTAGCATGTAAGAATAGATAATCTTCGAGTAAATATGGTTGAGAAACCATGTATTTTATTGCTATGACTGAGAAGTCATGTATTCGGGCTACAAGAGTGGCTAGTATAGCCTTATTTGTTGTGATAATAAGTAATCCTAGGGATAAAATTTGCGGAGGTGTGCGATATTCCAAGGATTGGAATAGATTCCTCCAGTCGACGGGTTCTTCAGCCTGTAGGCTCCGCCTGGGATGACTTCGTGTATGAGGAAGGGTCCTTCCCAGGGTGGCTCGAGCTTGTGTCCTTCCTTCTGCTTGAGCCGCAGCACTAGATCTCCAAACGCGAATGCTCTGTGGCGTATGCGGCGACTGTGATAGTTTCGCAGTGATTGCTGATATACCGCGGATCTTGCGAGCGCGATGTCTCGCATCTCGTCGAGTGCATCCATATCTTCCGTGAGTGCCTTGTTGGAGGTTTCTTCGTTGTAGGCCACAACTCGTGGGGCGCTGAATCTAACATCCTCGGGTAGGACTGCTTCTGCCCCGTATACCATGAAAAATGGTGTGTATTTTGTGGATCGGTTTGGAGTTGTGCGGAGGCTCCATAGTACGGAGGGTAGCTCTTCTGCCCAATGTCCTGCGGCGGGGTGTAGACGATCGAGTAGACGTTTCTTGATGCCAGCCGAAACTAAGCCGTTGGATCTTTCGACTTGACCGTTCGTTTGCGGGTGGGCAACTGAAGCAAACTTGAAGTTGATGCCCTTTTCCTCGCAAAACTGTTGCGTTTCCTTTACTGTGAAGTTTGTACCATTGTCTGTAATGATGTCGTGTGGCACGCCAAATCTGCATACAATGGAGTCGAGGAATTTGACGACGCATTGGGCGCTAGCCGAAGTTACTGGCATGGCCTCGATCCATTTGGTGAACTTGTCGACTGCGACCAGCAAGTGCGTATATCCGCCAGGCGTGGACTTGCGTAGTGGTCCAACCATGTCCAGCCCCCATTGTGCGAAGGGCAAGGCAATGGGTATCATGTGCAATTCCGTAGCAGGTGTATGTGGTCTTGGTGCGAATCGCTGGCAAGCATCGCATCGCTCGACCAGGTCCTTTGCATCGGTAGCTGCTGTTAGCCAGTAGAATCCCGCTCGGAAAGCCTTTCCCATGATTGTTTTCCAGCTAGCATGATGTCCGAAGTCTCCTTGGTGGATGTCCTGGAGTAATTCTTTGCCGTCTTCGGGTGCGATGCAGCGCTGAAGTATACCCGAGATGCTTTGCTTGTATAATTCTCCGTTGACTACCCGAAAGGATTTGCTGCGTCTCACTATTTGTCGAGCCTCGTGTGGATCGGTCGGGAGCTGTCTGTTGATCAGGTAGTCGAGATATTTCTGCGTCCAGACTGGCTCGACCAGAAAAACCTGTCGTGATATATTATGGGTAAGCTCGATAATGGCGACTTGCGGGCTGACCTCTGTTTCTGACGCTGCGGGTGTTCCTGTAGCTTTCTTGACTTTGACCGATCGCTTGATCATCCGTTCGAAATATATTCCTGGTGGTATGGGTGTATTTGTGGAACCCATGTTTGCCAGCCTATCTGCTTCTTCATTGCTTGATCTTGCAATGTGCTTCAACTCGCACCCTTTGAAACTTCCTTCGAGTAGATTGTACATGTCGCGATACGCGACCATGTTTTCAGCAATTGCATCACATTCTTTCATTGTCTGCTGCACAATGAGATTGGAGTCGCCGTAAATCATTAATCGAGTATCTCCACAGGCGACTGCCATCTTCATCCCATGCAACAGGGCTTCACATTCTGCGTCGTTGTTCGATGCTGGATCATCTGGTGGAAAGTCCAATCGCAGGACGTATTGCAGTTTGTCTCCCTGTGGCGATATGAGGACAATTCCAGCTCCTGCTCCTTCGTTTCTTTTGGACCCGTCAAAATACATTATCCAATTGCTCGTGTACTCAGGTGGCCCGGGCGTTTGTAGTTCTGTCCATTCGCTTAGGAATTCCACGAGCACCTGAGATTTGACTGCGTTGCGCCCTGCGTAAGTGATGTCCGAGGCGCCCAACTCGATGCTCCATTTGGCTATTCTTCCGGATGCCATGGGGTTGTTCATGATTGTCCCGAGTGACGCATCATTAACCACTGTGATGGCGTGTTCCTGGAAGTAGTGCTTGAGCTTTCGGGCTGTAAGGACCACCCCGTATGCGAGCTTATGGTAATGAGGATATCGTTGTTTGCATGGCGAGAGCACTTCGCTGATGTAATAGATTGGACGCTGAACTCCGTACGCTTTGCCCTCCTCAGGTCGTTCGACTACGATTGCTGTGCTGATGACCTGGTTTGTGGCGGCTAGGTATAAGTAGAGTGGCTCCCTTTCTTGCGGTGTTGCAAGGACTCGCCTACTTTGCAATGATCTCTTTAAGTCCGCGAATGCTTGCTTAGCTTCCGGTGTCCACTCGAATTTTTCCGTCTTCTTCAGCAGCTTGTAGAAGGGTAACGCTTGCTCTCCCAATCGTTCGATGAACCTGCTCAGGGCGGCCAGTCGCCCTGCAAGCTGTTGGACTCCGCGTAGATTAGTTGGCTCCTTCATTGTCAAGATTGCTTGTATTTTCTCTGGGTTGGCTTCGATGCCTCTGGCGGATACCAGGTACCCGAGAAGTTTCCCTGCTGGAACGCCGAAAACGCATTTTGTCGGATTGAGCTTGATCCTGTATGCGTTGAGGGCATTGAATGTTTCTCTAATATCCTCGAGGAGTGTGCTCTCAACTCGAGTCTTGATGACTACGTCGTCAACGTACACTTGTACGTTCTTGCCAATGAGCTTGGCGAGGCGTTTTTGCATGCAGCGCTGGTATGTTGCGCCTGCGTTCTTGAGCCCGAAGGGCATTGTCGTGTAGCAGTAGACACCGTGAGGTGTGATGAATGCTGTCTTTTCTTCGTCTTCTCTTTTCATCCAGATCTGATTATATCCCGAATAGGCTTCCAGGAAAGAGAGGCGTTGGCAGCCTGCCGTAGAGTCCACGATCTGGTCGATTCGCGGGAGGGGAAAGTTGTCCTTGGGGCAGTGCTTGTTTAACGACGTGTAGTCGATGCATACCCGAAGGATGTCCGTGTTCTTTTTGGGGACCAGTACCGGGTTTGCTAACCAAGTGGATATCTTGATCTCCCTGATGAATTTTGCTGCTAGCAATCTTTTTACTTCTTCTCCAAGCGCCTTCTGCTTGGGTTCTGAAAATCGTCGAGTAGTTTGTTTGATTGGTTTGGCATCTGGAAAGACTTCGAGTGAGTGCTCGGCAAACTCCCTGGGTATTCCTGGCATATCTGATGGCTGCCAGGCGAAAATTTCCCAGTACTCACGGAGGAGTTCGACGAGCGCGCTTTCCTATGCTTGCGGAAGGGTGGTGGAAACCAGCGCTGTCTTCGCGGAATCTGTCGGGTGCACTTGATGCTTTCGAGTGTCGCTGTTAGCGCTGAACTCCAGTTCAGGCTCGTTTTTCTTCGTGAGGGGCATCACGGAGTGATCCGTGGTTTTTGCCAGCTCTTGAAGTTCTTCTTGCATCCCAAAAGATTTTGCGATCTCATTAAATTCAATGTCGCATTTGTTGGATTTCTGAAAATCTCCGTCGATGGTGATTACGCCATGTTCTCCAGGTAATTTGAGCTTCAGGTAGGCGTAATGCGGTACTGCCATGAATCTGGCGAACGCTGTTCGACCAAGAATGGCGTGGTACTGCGAAGGCCAGTCGACAACTTCGAAGTCGAGAAATTCTCTTCTGTAGTTGCTCTTAGTGCCCAGCACAACTTCTAGGTTAATTGTTCCGAGTGGACGGATTGCTTTTCCTGGAACTATCCCGTGGAAGGATGTTTCTGATTCCTGGAGGCCGTTCAAGTTCCTGTTCATCCGACGGAGCGTATCCGCGTAGATAATGTTGATGCCACTGCCACCATCCATGAATACGTGGGCCAAGTCGTAGTTGCCAATTTGTGCTTGGATGACAAGGGCGGCGTGTCCTGGTCGATAGACTCGTGGCGGGTGGTCCTTCATCGAGAATGTTATTGGCTGGTCTGCCATCTTCAAGTATTCTGTTTTTGTTGGCGGTGTCTGCACGGCCATGCACAATTGCCTTGTGTTAGTCTTTTGAGCTCTGCGGGATGGACATACCTTCTGGATCATCGCGAGTTGCCCTGCTGGATTCGGGTACGCGTTGGCCCCGGAGTTTTGAGCTGGCGGTGCAGGTAGCGCGGCTAATGCCATGTTTGGATTTGCTGGTGGAGGTGGGGGTTGTGGCGGCTGGAATCCTTGGTGGCCTCCTCCTGGAAGCGGTGGGTAATTTTGCGCGTGTGCAGCTCTTTTCCTTGCGAGTGCTTCTGAGATATCAATAAATTTTCGGCAATCCTTAAGAAGGTGCGTTGCCTTAGTTTTGCCCGTGCGTTTATCTGTAAATAGATGTAGCGAGCAGTATCCATCGAGGTCTTCGTCAGGTGATTTTTCTTCAACTTTTGGTCTCCACTCGCGATTCCCACGGCGACCGGAGTTGCGGCCTCGCGTGAATTCCGCTGCGACCAACTCCTCTCTGTCTTCGTGATCGTAATATTTTCTCCTCTTCCTTCGACTATGACGATCTTCATCATGTGCAGGTGATGATGCCCTCTCATTGCGCACCGCATCTTCTCCGTTAGCCCATTTTTCGGCTATGTTCATCAGCTCCCCAATAGTCTTGGGTGCAGCTCTGCCCAGTTCTTCTCTGAAAGCCGTTCTTCGGGCGCCTTTTGCGAAGGCTTCAATCGCTACTTCTTCTGAAATGGTTCCTGCGGTATTCCTGAGCGTAGTCCATCGCTGGATGTACTCGCGGGTGGATTCGCCACTTTTCTGCTTGCATGCTCGCAGTTCTTCAATGGTGGCTGGCCTCTTGTAAGTCGACTGAAATTTTTTGCAGAAATCGCGGTGCAAATCATCCCACGATGCGTAGCAAGATTTTGGTCGTCTCTCCAGCCAACTGCGAGCCGCGCCGGCGAGATGCAAATTGAGGTATTGCATAGCCGTGTTTTTATTCCCACGTTGCCATTTTACTGCCGTGAGGTAATCGCTTAGCCATTGAGAGGGCTCGAGTGAGCCGTCGTATTTCGTTACTTCCGTGCTAAGCTTGAATCTTTTGGGTAGGGGCGCCTCGCGGATACTGCGGGCAAAGCAGAGAGCGCCGCAGGTTTCGTCATCCGAAGAGCCAGACGAGGAGCGCTCGCGATATCGCGAAGCCCTCGCCTTATCCACCCTTTTTTGCGCGAGGTCTGATCGCGCGTCGTACTCTGGCCGGTCGCGGTCAGTATCCTTCCTTGGCTCCTTGCTGCGCTTTCGCGAGCGGCTGCTATGATGCCGCGAGCTCTTGTCTCTCGGACTGCCTTCGCTGCTACTTCGACTGTCATCACGGCGCCGTGCTTCTTTTCCTCGACCACGACGCGGTGATCTGTCCCTTCTTGGCGAAGAACTCCTACGTTTGCGGGATGCTTCCCTATCCTTGTCCTTCTCCTTCTCCTGTTCCTTCTCCAGCTGCTCTGCGGCCTTCTTTCGATCATAAGCGGCAAGCCTTGTGGCCGCCAGCCCTAATCCCTTGCGCACTTGTTTATATTGTTCCGCCCGAGGATCACTTTCCGTCGGTTGGTTCATCTGCATGTAAGTTGCTGCGGCCAGAACCGCGGCGGCAGGAGTTTGCGGGTAGACATTGCCATCGTCGTCGACTCGCATGAGAGAAGGAGTGACCGATCTGCTGGTTCCGGCTAGGGACTCATTGTTCCTGGATGTAGATGCGTGTCCCTTCCTCGCGGGTCGGGTTCCAACCGAGGGTGTTATGGACAGCCCGGCTCGCCTTTGGCTCGACTCATCCGCCGCTTTCTTCGGCGGGCCAGGTCTATTCGAGCGTCCTTGATAGTCGTGGCTTCTCTCACTAGGTGATAGTGGTAGGCAACCATGTCTTCGTGTGAAGCCTCGGATGCGGGTGGCTTGCTCGTTCGCATAGCCTCCTTTGCTCGGTTCCAGGACTCCCGTGAGACGCCGATTATGTTGCGCTCTGCCGCGTTGTGTTCTGTTTCCGAGGCTTGTTCCGATCCCGCCATGCAGACTTGAGCTAGTCGAGGCTCGTGCGTCCTAGGCGTAGGTCGAAAGTTTCTTCGAATTCTAGATGGTTCCTCTATCGAGAGGGTATGGTAGTCGTTGTCGTTGAAGCGGATGGACTCGCCGCTTTTCTCCAGATGACGGCGTGAGTCGACAGCTCCAGATTCAGTTTCCGATTCATCCGAGAAGTGGAGGATTCCATCCCGGTTGGTCACGAATTTTAGGCTCCCGAACGTTAAGGTGACGCTTTTCTCCAGATCCTCGAATACCGGGCGTGATTCCGGCGAGTGAGGTGTGACCACGACAGATCCGATCCGTATAGGATTGTTCGGAGCCGTAGTCGATGGTTTCCAACGAGAGTGCATTGTCGATGAAGCCGAAGATGCCGGTGATCCAACGCCCGTCCTCCCCACGGTCGGCGCCAATTGTCGAATCTCTGACTCTACAAATCCCTTAGGTGACCCTATCGGGTTTCTACTAGGAGAAGTCATGAGCGCTGGTGGAATCATCGGCTAGACAGGGGGCGAGATTTACCCAGGTTCGGGGCCCTCGTAGAGGTAAAACCCTTACTCCTGCATCTTGTCGATCTGTATTGACGGAAAGATTGGTTACAATGGTGATGCTCGAATCGAGAGTAAGATCTTGAGTTCAAGGCTTCGATGGTGTTGTGTTCCTTGGTCCTCTCCCGGGGGGCTCTCCTGGCCTTATATAGGTGGCCAGGTCTCGAATCCTACCCGGAGAGGACTCGAACTCTAACTAGGTCGGTTACATGTTTCCTATCTTAACCCGCAAGTTAGTGCAGGTGGGCTTCACGTGGGCCTTCTGGAGTATTCCAAGGGCTCCTCTTCTTGGGCCTTCAACCTTGGGCCTGAGAGGGGGTGTCCTTATTCGCAGGGTCCAGGATCCATATATTCGTCACCCGTATAGCACATTGAGGTAGACACGGACTAACACTGACAAGATTTTAGCTAGACCCCGTTCCCATATTGGGGTAATGTGGCAGCATGGCTTGGTTGTCCGTCGAAGACTAGGTTATGTGTCATTTTTGGAAAACAAGTCGAAAACATCTCCTCCTTCACAAACCTCCCTTGGACAAGGTCCCACCTTTCCTTGGGTTTTTCCAAAGCTTTTGTTTTTCCGAAAACATCAAGTTAAAATGTCCACTAAGGGACTTAAGTTGATTAAGTGATGATACTAAATATCTAAAGGGCTTGGTAACACCAAGATTTTATAGTGGATAAAGCATATTAGATACATAATAAAGACAGTGGCATACGCCGCTAAGAAAAATAGTTTTTTTAATCAACTTTTGTAAAACTTCAGAAGTAAAACATGCATTATAGATAATAATAAGTAAAACAACAGAAAGTATTTAGAGTGGCTTACCTTGGCACTGGTCTTGGTCTTGCTTTTAAAATAAACAAGAGTTGCAATAAAAAAACCTCTCCGGGAAATAATACCGTCTTCGTTATCTAACGTCGTAAACTCAGAAAGGAAAACACCCAATCAGAACCAAGCAAAGGCAAGCACTTGATGACAAAGTAAACATACAACAAGCATTTCATCAAACAAGTACACTCACAAACAATATTCCTAGGGTGCACACCAACAAGCAAAACATGCACAGACAACACGCATGAAGAACACTAGAATAGATGCTATGGATCCTCAACCGAAATGGCATGAGTTCAGTGGGTGTGCCACTCTCATAACATGCCCAAATAAGGTTAAACGACTCTCTGGTCATTCATGAGGAGGAACAAAATAACAAGAAAACAACCTAGGAACACATACACATGCATAGGAAAATATTAACAAGCAAAACTACAAGCCCATAGTAACACATGCTTTTCTAAACATGGAGAAATAATATAACCAGTAGCTAAGCAACCTAATAACAGAGACAAAACAATACCAAACATATCATGGCATCACTCAATTCATGAAAATATTCATGGAGCAAAACAACTACTAAAACTAGACATGGAAAAAGGACTATTTAGACATGCAGACATGCATAACCATAAGAGATCATTAAAAAAGATTTATTCTAACATGATAGATCTATAATATAGCATCCAAATAACAGAGAAAACAACACCTAGACATGCTAGTAATATCAAAATAACAACCTAATCAATGCCTCAAAAATTAAGCATGCAAACAACAACTTATGGCAGAAAATCATCTAAAACTAACATAGCATGACAATTTGATCTAGAGCTCACTCAAGCTTGCAAGAAAGTACAATATGCTAGAATAACAGTAGCTATGCTATGGAAAACAATACTAAAGCATTTATTCAAGTCATCATACCAATATGGAGAATAACATAATTTAACCTATTATCACTAGGAAAAACATCCTATGAGAAAAAAATCCTAACAACCATGGTTTTTCATACACAAGTCCTAACATGATAGTGTCACACTAAAAACACATATCAATCATGTATTAATAACCTACACATGCTAGGAATCAATTTTATAACAGAAACAAGATAACACACAATTTGCAGAAGAAACAAGATATCAATCATGTATTAATAACCTACACATGCTAGGCATAGCAATAATATGCAGAAGAGGGCTAAACACAAAATAATGCACCAAGCCTATTATGTAACTCCTAAAATCATGAAATCTAGTATAAGGTGCTCCTAGTAACTAGCAAACCAAGAAAAGTGGATTCACATCAAAATTCATCACCAATAAAATTAAATAAATCACAGAAGTGCTCTCTGGCCTAAAACTAACATGCATGTCATTTTCACTCAACAAATCGAGTAAACACAAGGCCAACTGCCTCAGATAGATATTGTCAAGGGCTACTCCGAACAGTTTAGTTTGTATGTTTTGGATACATAAAACTCAAGTTATGATTTAAAAGGTGAAACAGAGTGCTTCTGCCATTTATTTTATTACTCCTAAAATACAGCACAAAACTTAGATCTACAAGTTGGAGGTGGTTAGCAATTTGTAGATCTACCACTGTGATTTTTAGTTTGGCAAAAAATTTATATTAAGCATTTTTAAATGGATTAAACCAGTGCAGCAGAAAAGGGTTCTGCAGGAAAAGGAAAAATCAACCTGCAGAAAAAAAAGAAATGGGCCAGATCTGCGCAGCGCCAGGCCGGGCAGCTCCTGGGCGGCCGGCGAATTTATCCCGCCTGCGAAAAAAATCAAACCACTGACGACTGGGCCGGCCCGTCAGTGGCCAGCAGGCGTGGATGCGAGATCTGCCGTTGGATCCCAATCCAACGGCCAGGAATGGATCCCGCCGGGCCAACCGCCGATGACCAAAAACAACAGCGGAGTCCGCACCGGCCACTGCTGCAGAGGATGGAGCTCGCCGCTGGGAGCTCTGGTGATCGCCTGGAAACGCCGCGAGCAGAAAAAGGCTCCTGAGAACACCGTGGAGCCCGTGGTGCCAGTGGATCCAAACGGAGGTGACAGCATGCGAGGATTCGACGGGGTCCAGTGGCTGCCGTGCTAGGTGCTCGCGGATGCCGCACCTACGAGGAAACATACCACGATTTAGGGGGCGCACGAGCTCAGATGGTCCAAGAGGGAGTGCAATGACCTTGAGGTATCCCGAGTAGGCGGCTCGACGAGGCATTCGTCCGTGGTGAGCGCATGCGAGTTGTCATCGATTTGGAGGATTAGGGAGGGGGCTTTTGATTCTGATATGTAATTAGGATCTAGAGGGAGTGGTGTGACAAGGAGGACAACAAGGGGATGGCTCGGGCTATCCTAGAGTCGAAGCTCGGATGGTGGCATCAATGGAGGCTACGGACATGCTGGTTCGAGCAAGAGAGATCGATCTCGAGCATGTCTAGGGGTGTGGGTACGATGAGGAGGTTCCAGCGGAAGAGGAGATAGAGGGAGAGATGGTCCATAGAGGAGGGGAGGTGGTTGCTCTCGGGGCTCATCCGAAGGTGTTTGATAGCGAGCAATGGAAGAAGCAGGGCGAGTTGGGAAAATGGAATTCACGGGCGTGCTCCTGGAGGCCTTGTGAAGCAAGTAGACAAGGTGGGAGAGCAATTAGTGGCAGATGAGGGAGGAGCTCGACGACACCTGTGATCTGCATTGGCTCTTTGTTGTTGGAGGAGGTGTGGAGGAGAAGGGAGGAGGTTTTGGGGGCAGGGAGGATGTCCAGGGTGTTAAGAGATAAAAGTACCATGTCACAGAGAAAGAGATAGGTAGAAAGAGTGCAATGATTGGACAGAACATGTGGGCTCTCAACAGGGACCAGAAATACCAGAAATGGTTTTTGGATGCTTTCACCAAACTTTTGAACAGAACATAAGTGAAATATCATGTCCATTGGATATAGAATAAAAAATGGAGTTTAGGGATGGTGGCCTCAGGAGTTTTTGAAAATATTTCTTTCACAAAAATTTGGAAATTCAAAATGTGTTGAATCTGTTTTTAAATGTTTTCTCCAAAATTTTCAACAGAACTTCCAAATGTTTTTATATAAATAAGTCCCACATGACCATAGGAATGTTGGGTAATTTTTCCAAGATTTTAGGAAATAGTTTTCTTCACAAAATATTTTAAAGTACATTTATGGACTTTTGGAAAATGGAAAATAATAAATAGTAAAATGTTTTAAAACAACGATTTTTGAGTTGGTATGAGATATTATATAATATAGGTCTAAAAAGTGATTTTTAATAAGCAACTCTTTTGAAAATATTTGAGGCACCAAGTGGAATAGTGTGAAAACAGATGTTTATTTAATAGGCTAAAAACCATGAGAGAAGAATAATTAAATGGTTATTGGAAAATAAATGGACCATATGGAGGTGATATATAAGTCATGGAGATGAAAAGGGTAGGTTTATGGAGCTTTAAAACAATAAGGAGTGATTTTGAGTAACACAGAAAAAGTGCATCAAGATAACAGGGATATGATCAATATTTAGGGATGCCTTCTAAATGACTTTGAAAGAAGATACCAAAGAGTTTCAATATCGAAAACAACAACTTGTATGTATAGAATAGATATATACAATTATATGTATGATGATGCATTGATGAATAGCTCAAGGTTTGCCTTAAAGGCATGTCTCCAAAGTTGGAAGTTTTTAGGAAAACAGAGGATAATATGGACATGTGATGGAATATGATATAGATGCTTGATCTTGTTATTACTAGGTTTAATTATCTTTAAAACAACACACAAACATAGGCAAACCAATATAATCACTTCAATGCAAAGGTGAGGGAAGATAACACATAAAGCAGGGAAAATAACAAGACACACAAGATCACTCAAACAACTGAGTTCTTCAATTTAATTTCCAGGTGTTTTTCTCAAGTGTTAATTTTAGGTAGTTATGAAAGCATACCATGACAAGAGGATTTTGTAAAGAGGTTCAGCTCAAAGGTTGTTATTTCCAAGAGAATATAATTGAGGTAAAACACAGGGGTAACATAGTCCCCTCTTATTGTTTTTGCAAAAGAAGGAAGTGAGAAGGAGTTTTTGAAATACTTGAAAAAACATCTTGGTTGAAAATAGGTTGGAGAAGATTAGCTCCAAAATACTTTTCATATAGTTTTGGAAATTATCTTTTGTTTTCTCAAAACTTGGCCTTTGGGTTTCTCAAAAATCAAAACATTTTCAAAAAGCTTTCTTGTCATGACTTGATCACAAGGGTTGTGTTTTAAGAAAGTTATGATCATTGGTTTTAATGTTAGTTGTTAACAAACTCAAACAAAAACACAATCAACAAGCAAATAGAAAGGAAACACAAGCATTAGTCAAATATATTAAAAAAAATTGTTGGCCCTAATTTTTGGGTTATTGAAAACAAGTTTTTTCTGTCTTCCAAAAATTGGGCTGTTACAGATGCCCAAGGCATCCCCTGCTTCATCAACAATTTATCAGGTCACTTATAGTGAAACTATATTTTTATTCAATCACATCTTGTGTGTTTTACTTGGAGCGTCTTTTATTTTTGCTTTCAGTTTGTTTAGTTTTCTTTGCTATAGTTTATGGTTGGATCTTATCATACTTGTGTGGGAGAGAGACATGTTCTGTTTTCATTGCTTAGAACACTCTAGTTTTCATTCTTATTGTTCTGTGAGTGTTCAGTTTTTGCTAGTACTGCGTTTAGCCTTTGTTTTCATGCATCTCTTATTCAGAGCTGTTAGTTTTAGTAGTGTTATGTGAGTACTCTCATGTTTGCTTTCTGTATCATGTAGAGTATTTTTGTTAAAACATATCTTGTATGGTGCTTGTTGGGAAAAGAAACTGCTGGTTAAAGTAGAATTTATAACAGTACTAGTAGAAGCTTGTATAGACTGTGGCTAGAACTTTTTCATGCCATGCTAAATGTTATTTTAGTTTTAAAGCCTTGTGGTTATTGATTAGCATGATTAGCCTCAAATAGCTGAGAGTGTTTAATATGTCTTGAAATATTCATGAGTTGTTCTTGTCATAGTAAAGCATCAATATATGGTATTATCTTTCGAATGTTTTATTTGGTTGACTTGGTGCATGCTCACACCATGTTTATGACTACAAAACAGTAACAAATAGCCTCCATGACCACTTGGGTTTTGAACTTTTCATACTTCTTATGTTTTAATTAATGATGCTTATGTCGCTATGCATGATTATGGCTCTTATGCTCTCTTGATTTGTCGCTCCCGGTCTTTTGCTAGCCTCCACCTGTACTGAGTATGATCTCTACTCGTGCAAGTAGAAGCTTGTTCGGACTGTGGCTAGAACTTTTTCATATAATGCTAGATGTTATTTTAGTTTTGAAGCCTTGTGGTTATTGAGTAGCATGATTAGCCTCAAATAGCTAAGAGTGTTTAATGTGCCATTGAAAGAATCATGAGTTGTTCTTGTCATATTGAAGCATAAATTTGCGGTATTCTCCTTTGAATGTTTTATTTGGTTGACTTGGCGCATGCTCACACCATGTTTATGACTATGAACCAGTCACTAATAGCCTCTATGATCATTTAGTTTTTGAACTTGTGATACCGTTTATGCTTTGATAATGATGTTTATGTCGCTATGCATGATTATGGCTCGTATGCTCTCTTGATTTGTCGCTCCCAGTCTTTTGCTAGCCTCCACTTGTACTGAGTATGGAATTCTACTCGTGCATCTAACTCCCTAAAACCAAGTTTTACCATTGTGTCCACCATACCTACCTACATGTGGTATTTAACTGCCACTCCAAGTAAATTGCTCATGTGTTACCTTTAAAACCTTCAAAATTACTCCTGCTTTGTGTTCCTGTTTTTGCTCATGAGGACGTAAATAGAGAATCTTTATCCCACTTGTTGATTTGATTTCACACCCTGGACTAGTGGCTTCATCCGCTTATCCAAATGATAGAAGAGCTAGCAGCGAGGTACCCAGTCTGAAATTAATACACACAAAATCTCTTTACTATTTTTGCCCCTGATTTATCAGTCAAAGCATAATTGTGTAAACAAAAGAGAAAGAGGGATGACCTTCTATACGAGTTGCGTCCTTTATATGGGAGCCGCTCTTGTGAAATCTAGTTGGCTTGTGACGTACTGTATTTTCATTTTACCATTCGTTGACATTAGCATACATTTCCCAAAATATAGACACTCAGTGTCAAACTTTTAATACCTCTGTTTAATAAAATAAAAAGCTCCACCACATGAGTGATCCCTGCTTCCCTCTTCGAAGGGCCTTTCTTTTACTTTTATGTTGAGTCTCCATCTTCTAACTTTATGAACAGTTGAGAGAGCATTTTTGCTATTCTGAGTTTTATGTGCATTTGTCCCAGAAACTTTATTAATTGATTCATGATGTGTTATTGCTTGTTCTCAAATTATTTGTTCTAGTCTTCCTCATGAACTTTGAAGGTGTCCTGACATTTATGTTTTTCCCCACTCTTAAGGACTAGTGAAATACCACTTTGCCATGCTTTCTCTATACTTGAAACAAATGTATATCTTTCTTTGCATCGTTATTCATGATCTTTTATTTGAGTTACTTCTCATGATGCAAAGTGATTGCTATGCTTTATTCTTAAAGTTCTATTTTATCATGTTTGTGTTAAAGTTCTATGATCTAATCTTACATATGCTTTTACATTATTTTGATCAAGATTGTGTGGTAGCATGTCACCTCAGAAATTATTTTGTTTTATCGTTTACCTATCGAGGACGAGTAGGAACTAAGCTTGGGGATGCTTGATACGTCATAAACGTATCCCTAATTTATGATGTTCCATGATGTTTTCATGTTATTTCCCACATGTTTGCTATACACATGCCATTTTTACGGATTTTCCGGACTAACTTATTGACAAGATGCCACAGAGTCAGTTCCCTGTTTTCTGCTCTTTTTAGTTTCAGAAAAGTTGTTCTGGAAATATTCTCGGAATTGGAAAATTCAAAACTCGAAAGTCTTAGAAATCCCGGAGGGTCCAGGAAGTCCCGAAGAGCCCCGGAGGGGGGCCACAGGGTGGCCACACCATGGTGTGGCGCGGGTCCCCCTGGTGGCGCCACCTGGTGGTGTGGCCCCCCGGCCACCCACCGACGTTGCCCTTTCGCCTATATAATCCCCCCGATGCAAAAACCCTAGAAGAATCAACCTTTTCCACAAAATACATACGTAGCTCCGCTGCCGCCGCCGACAAGTTTCGGGGACGGATCTCTATTCTGGCACCCTACCGGGACGGGGAAGTGCCCCCGGAAGCCATCTCCATCGACTCCACCGCCATCTTCATCGTTGTTGCTGTCTCCTATGATGAGGAGGGAGTAGTTCTCCCCCGAGGCTGAGGGCTCTACCGGTAGCTATGTGGTTCATCTCTCTCTCCCATGGTGTGATCTATATGTGATCGTTAGCTTTGTAATCTAGTTGAATAAGTAGATGTACTCTTCATCTTGTGCTACTCAAGTGTTTTGTTAATATGAAATTTGGAGTCTCCTTGTCCCGCGGTGTGAAGGTGACAGTGTGCACATCGTGTGTGTCTCCTCTATGAATTGTGGTGTTTGTCTAGTACCTTCTAGGGCGCTCATAGTGACAACGTGGGGTTAACTAGACATGGAAATGCTTACTTTAAGGAATGCTTTTTGCAGCCCTACGCAATGATTAGTGTTTGTTATCCAACCGGAGAGGGTTAAGAGTAGCATAGTGAAGAGAAGATATTTAGTTATTCAATCATGTGATCATTATTGAGAGTTTCCACTAGTGAAAGTTGGATCCCTAGGCCTTGTTTCCAAGCATTGAAACACCGTTTTCCGCCTGTTCTGCTACATGTTTGCTTGCTGCCATATTTATTCCAGATTGCTATTATTACTTATAACCATCCATATTACTCGCATTTCACTATCTCTTCGTCGAACTAGTGCACCTATATACCTGACAAGTATATTGGGTGTGTTGGGGACACAAGAGACTTCTTGTACCTTAATTGCAGGGTTTCTTGAGAGGGATATCTTTGACCTCTACCCCTGAGTTCGATAAACCTTGGGTGATCCACTTAAGGGAAACTTTTTGTTATTCTACAAACCTCTGTACTTGGAGACCCAACACTGTCTACAAGAATAGAACCGTGTGTAGACATCAAAGCCCATATGCAAGCATTCGAATAGCTTCAGTGCATTTTTGACACGAGGAGAAGCGAAGCTTACCGAGGGCATCAGGCACAACCGAATGCGGTTGAACACATGTCTCGCCATCTGAAACCATCGTCAGAAAAGGTGAGCAGGGAAGATTGACCTTGTACGGTGGAAATAATCTTTGTAGAGCTGGACATGGCCCACTTCTCTGTTCCAGTCAAACGCCCCTGAACGACCGGGGACCGATTCCCTAAACAATGGTTGCATCCTCGAAACATGCTCATTAACGAGAAGCGTGGAAATCAAAGCCTCGCTCTCATCGTCGGGTGAATCAGACTCGGACGACGAGTACATCATGTAGTTGTATTAGTACTCATCCGAGTTATCCATGGCCGAGAGGGGATGAGACCGTACCTCGAGCAAATGGACGAACAGTTTGGGCGCATTGGGGGACAAGGCTCCAACCAGAAAGGGACTCGGGCGCGGCGAGGACACGACCGGCAGGGTGTGGCGTGATGGCGGATTTGGCGAGGGCGGTGGAGGCGAGGCGATGGTGGCGGCGGGAGGGTGGAGGCAAGGCAATATGGCTAGGTCAGGACGGGACGCGACGAGTCGAGGAAATGTGTGTCCCTGGCGGGCGGTCCAAGGTTTGACATACCCGGAGCTCCTTGCTCGTTCGCGCGCATCCGTTCGTGACCCAAATCCGTCCCAAATTTGGGCCGGGAACGGGTCAAAACGGATAGGAAAACGGGAAAATGTCCGAATAACCTAAATGGGTCACGCGTGTTGGGTCGTGATTTTGCACCCTATGGGGCTAATCAGGCACGGCCGGACCAAATACGTCGGCGCGTTGGAGATGCTCTTGCCTTTAATATTGTTTATGATTATCATTTGTGGTTTGGTATGCCCGATATTGATCTTTTGGTTGATGATTCATTATAGAAATTACCTTAGAGAATAGCTTCTAGTGTTGACATCTCGACGCAAGACAATATAGGACCATTAAAGCAGGGGTTGTCAAACCACACACACTGATGGACGCATTATATTCAATGAGACATAGCTTACTTGAAGAGGTTACATATGACATGTTATTGGCACTTGAATTTTACGGGTGTGCTCCTCCGCCCACTAATCAAGGAAGAACACCTCAGCCCATAGGATACTATTCCGTAGATGGAGTTTGTACTCATTGTTTTTTCTTCAAGGATATGCCCTGGGAGGCATATCTGGGGTCATAGAAGAAAGGCCAAGCGGCTAGATTACATCGCAGACTAGCACAGATGCCAAGCGCGCATCCACGCTAACTATCGGCTACCCACACACAATGCCAACTACTCGCCAAACCTCCACCGCTCCGCCTCTGTGAGGCACCCCCTAAACAGGTCGGCTGCCCTCCAAGCCTATGCTTCCTCCCTAATGGTGCGGAGCATAATTGGGGTTGAAGGAATGGCGTTGTTGAACACGATATCATTTCGATGACACCACATGATCTAGCAGACAAGGGTTAGTGTCGTTCAAAAATCTCTCATCGCGCCTACCTGCTCTCCTAGACGCTACCCACTCAACGAGGGACTCCCCGAGCTCGGGCATCCAACCTGCCATGCTCCAACTACCGAGGCAGGCCACCTAGACCGACCGCACTACCACACACCCTACTAGCATATGCTCAATGGTCTTAGTGTGCTAATCGCAGAAGGGGCACGAGTCAGGATGTGGGAGCCCTCGTCGGGCCAAGCGGCCGGCCGTCCAACATCTGTTCCTGAGAGCTAGCCACAAGAACACTCTACACATTGAGGGAGCCCTCGAACGCCAAATCTGCCAAGCTCCCGGCATCGAGACCGACCCCTCGAACAACGCTCCATAACAGGACCGAGAAGAATAGGCCCCACTGGCTCCCCAATACCATGTGAAAACATCCTCCCGTCCTGGCTGGAGGACCACGTCCACCAGACACTCTGCCAAGTTGAGGAGCTCTGCCAAAGCTGGTGCAACAAGGTTCGGCGAGACATCCTCAAGCCACCCGCCGACAAGGCCCTCCCGGATGCAGCGCGTCTTGATCGCGGTCCTCGAGACTGCCCTAACAAGGTTGGGAGCAAAGTCTCTAATTCGACCACCTGGCAGCCAATTATCTATCCAGAAGAGGGCGAAGCTCCGTCCCCTAGCACCAAATGAGTGGCTGCGTCGAAGATTTGTCGGGCCAACTGCGGCACCTAAATGTTGAACTCTCTCCACGACTTGTCAAGGGCAACCCTACTCAGCCATAGCCATCTTACTCATAGATCTAGGTTCATCTCCCTCGGATTTAGGATCCCTAGACCCCCGAGCTTCCTCGACATGCACACTCGATCCCACGGCACAAGGCAATGTCCTGCGTGGACGTCCTTGCGCCCTTTTAACAAGAATCCCCTGCGTATCTTCTCAAGGGTAGTAAATGTCCTCACAAGGAGGTCAAGAGACATCATGGCAAATATCTTAATAACTGAGAGCATGGTGCGGATCAATGATAATCGCCGACTGCGGTTCATCCACGCAGCTCCCCATGTCGAGAGCTTCCCCGCCACTTGGTCTACTAAAAATTGCAATTGTGCTGTCGTAGGCTTTCGTAAAGCTAGTGGGAGCCCAAGGTAACGCAAGGGGAATGGCTGAACAGCCCAGCCTAGCTCCTGCACCACCTTCTTAGATCCTCTAATAATGTGCGCTGAGGTCTTGCTTAATTCATGCGCATACCCGATGCCACACCGAAGTCATCGAGGATCACAGAGAAAATCCAGAAATCTCCCACTAAAGGCTTAAGGAAGGTGACCACATCGTCCGCATATATAGAAGTGCGGTGACGGGGGTATCTCGGAGACACCGGTGATAGAGGTATCGTCCGTACTCACTGTTTCCACTTTCTAGTTAAATTGCATTCTCGTCTCTCAAATTTCTTGCAAACCTTTCCCCAACAGGTGACCCAAACCTAAAAACACGACCGGGTAACCCATCGAGGCCGCGACCTTGGCCTCGAACCCGTGCAGCATACCCTTTGGGTCCCCACGCTACCGTGCCCGCTCTGATGACCACCACTGTCGTGGATATGGGACACGGGTACCCACATGGAGGTAGGTTGTGGCGCATCATGGGAGGCCGCCCAGCAGGACGAATGAAGGAGTATGAGTAGCATCCAGACTCTTATTTGATTTGGAGTAGAACTCAGACTAGTTTGTATATAATTAGGACTCTACATGTAACCTGGCCCCTTCCACCTATATAAGGAGGGGAAAGGCGCCCCAAGAGGGCAGACTGAAGACTCAGACAAAGAGAAACATAGATAGGATCCCTATGATCTAGACAACAACTAGAGGAGAGCCGGCACACGGGCGGCTCCCTCATGAGCACACAGAATAAGACCTAGCCACAAATAACATGTAGGCCTTTTACCGGATGATGTTTTTCGGGGCCTAAAGCAGTATAAATCGTGTCTCTTTGTGTGCTAACCCACCTCGCGATCTCCACGCGTATACCATCCCCACATAATCATACGCGGATGATGTCGTTGATAAACAACATCGATAGTGGCGCCGTCTACACGTGCGTCCACGACTCCCCGTCCGACGTCTGGAAGTAGGTGGTCACCGTGTTCCTGTCCTTGTCCAACACCAGCACCACCAGCATCTCCATCCCGACAAGGAAATGCTAGTACGTCAGCTCTTGCACGCGCCGGTCCTCCGAGTAGTGGAGAAAGAGATGCCACATCACAGAGAGGCCCTTCTCTGCAGCTTGTATGCGGAGAAATCGATCGATCTCTCAATTAATTAGTACCCAAGGTGGATCAAGCATTTTGCAAAGATGGCTCCATGTACGCCCTTTTTATCTAAAAAAACTCGATCATAGCAAAAGGTCGGCCAGAAGATACTACTAGGTGAATACGCTTTCCATTTTTAAGGAATTGTCCGAGAATATCTATATTATATTAACCTTCGTGACTTGCCAACATTGATTTTGGTTTCCTAGATGGGCCTTTCGGTGAAATATGACGTTCTTCTGCTTATCAGACTTGGAATTCGTGTAACTCCTTTCATTAGCATATACTCGTGCACAACCTAAGTCCAGTCAAGTAAACTTCTCGAACGGTTACTGAAAATTATTTCCCATACATGTGCACACATATAGGATGAATAAAACGAGTTGTTTTAAACAGGAGATGTAAAGCATGAACGACGAGGAGTTAGGCTGCGTCTTTAGCCGAGCTTACTTCTACTAGGTTACTAGTGAGGCTCCTTTGAATGGTTCAAAGTTGTCATGAATGAATTTTCTAATGTCCAGATATTTGGGAGCATCGGTTCGCATGCCACGGCCAAAGGAACAAGGCCATGAAGGGAAATCTCTACCCGATGACGAGGACGAGCACCGGCGCCAGCAGAGGGGGCAACATCCTCAGGTAGAAAAATGTGAGCACTCTACTATGTAAGATTTAAGATATGGGTGGGCTTTTATCTATACATGTTTAAAAAAATTCGTTCTTTTCTTAAATCATTATACTTCCATGTGATTGTCATAAGAAATCACACCCAAGCTCATAGATATTGTAGGAAAAAAGGTACTCTCTATAAAAAGAATCTAAAAGTTTGGTCAAAATTGTGGGGAGTAAAACTCTATGATTTCTTCCTGCCTTGGGAACTTTAAGCATGCATCAGGCTAATTGTTGATACGTACATCTGCATGTTTATTCAAGGCATTAGCGTAGAAGCTCTCTAATATAGAGTTATATGTTGTAATAGAGAAATAACGTTGCGCGGTTGCTACTCCTGAGAAACCAGACCCAACATGGTCCAAGCTATGATCAACCTAACTTTCCTCGCATGAGAGACTGATGAACTGTGTGAATCTTAGATGAGGAGATATGCTTCCCAACAAGTAGTTCTTACTTCTACAAAATGGTTTGCTGACAATGTTCACATCATTAATAAATCCTTGCAGTTGTTTCATTTCAGGCTAACAAATAAGATTTTTTTGACGATTGGTGTACCCTTTAGAAGAAGAACCAATGTTTTCCAGGATCTGATCGCCGAGGGTTACATCCAATGGTTGGCACCAAGAGGTACCATCAATTTAGCCTATCCATAACCATCATAAGAAATCACAACATCCTAGTTGAACGTTCTCTAGCAGAAGCCACATCCAGTCGATGCAAAGTAGTTCACCGTGACGTTAGAGAGGCGACATCAATAAAATTATAGGAGTGCAAAATTCGAGAAGGCGACCAACACCATGGAGAGAAACCATTAAGAAGCAAAGTTTGTTGTTGTTGGGGGGGCCTAATTACTTGCATATATACTCCGGTCCCTCCCTCTCCCTCGCTCTTTTCGCGTGTCGGTATCGAATCTACTCGGTGAGTATAGTTGGAGGTGCATATGTCTTGTGTGGCCATCGATCGATGTGTATGGGTGTTTGTCATGCATGTGCAGGTGGACCGATCGATTGTCGCGAGTGCGGGCGCGGTGGTGCATGGATGTTTGCCGAAATGTTGATTCACTTCCATTTCGGCAAACTTTTGCACCCCATATGTCCTACTTATAGGAGAGGTCATGCCGAATTTTTTCGGCGACTATGCATGCATGTTGTGGTTCTAATTTTCTGCTCTCTATGTGTCTGTGCAGGCAACCATGGTACTAGAAATGAGCTCTGCTCGAATCGCTAGATACAAAAAAGACGCGAAGGCGGACATGATTCGGTGCAACAGGCGGCAGATAAGATGCCCGTGTCGATCATGCAAACTCGTGCGCTGGATTGACCCTGATTCCGGACAATTGGAGGAGCACCTTCTCAGACGCGGTTTCTTTGACGACCGCAACCACGTGGCACCGCCGGCATCAAAAGTTGTGCACGAAGAGGAGGGCGAGCGAGGATATGACGGCGAACAAGATCATCATGAAGAAGGATATGTCGGCGGAGAAGATCGACATGACGATGAAGGCGAGAACACGGAGACCCCGCTAATTTCGGCCTTGCAGGACTCTCATGTTCAGGATCTGCTGCTTAAGGAGACGAGCAACGACATAGCTGCAGCTAGGGAGAAAGCCAAACTGGCGCAAATGGAGATAGACGGGGTGACTCCGTTGTTTCCTGGGTGCCGCCCCGAGGATACGCGGTTGCATGTAACGCTTGCTGCTCTGAAGATGAAGACGCAAAACAAATGGACCGACTCGAGCTTCAACAAGAACTTGAAATTCTGGCACGATCGCCTTCCCGAGGGGAACACATTGCCAAGCAGTATCAACGAGGCTAAGAAAGTCGTGTGCCCTCTTGACCTACCTCACGAAAAATTTCACGCCTGCATCAATGATTGTGTAATTTATCGGGGGGAGTACAAGGACACAATCACATGTCCAAAGTGCGGCCACGGACGATACAAGTGTGGAACCAACAACAAGAAAATTCCTCGAAAAGTGGTATGGTACTTTCCTATCACTCCCCGTCTTCAACGGTACTACGTGGACCCTAAGGAAGCAAAGCTCATGCAATGGCACGCAAAAAGGGAGAAGCCGGAAGAAGATCCGGAGAAGGGCTATATCATGACACATCCTGCAGACGCTGCCCAGTGGGAAGCATTGGACATAGCTTTCCCGAGTTTTGGGGGCGACGCGAGGAACGTCAGGCTGGGTATGAGCACCGATGGACTCAATCCGTTCGGCAACCAGAGTAGCACACATAGCAGCTGGCCCGTGTTTGTATGGCCTTACAACCTACCCCCGTGGCTGTGCACCAAGCAAAAGTACATACACTTGAGTATTCTCATCCAGGGGCCAAAACAACCAGGTGTCGACATGCATTTGTATCTCGGGCTGCTGAAAGACGAGTTAGACACGTTGTGGAAGACGCCACCCCGTACGTGGGACGCGTACACTAGAGATTATTTCCATATGAGAGCCGCGTTGCTGACGACGGTCACAGACTATCCTGGTTACGCGTATGTATCTGCCCAGGTCGGCCACGGATTCTGCGGCTGCGTGAAGTGCATGGACGGGACCCCGCATCTCCAGCTACCAAGGGATCCTGGGTCTTCGAAAACCGTGTACCCAGGGGCTCGAAGGTGGCTTCGCCTGGATCACCCATGGAGAAAACGCGGTGAGTTGTTCAATGGTAAAGACGAGCCCGATGGAGCCCCGCGCACGAGGAGCGGCGAAGAAATCGACGAGCTTCTGAAAAATTGGGACGAGTGCCCTTCGCCGGGAAAGAAACGACCCAAGCCAGAGCCGCTGCTGGGTGTATGGAAAGCGAGGTCTGTTTTCCACGACTTGGAGTACTGGCCGGTCCTCCACGCGCCTCATAGCCTTGATGTGATGCACATTACGAAGAACGTTACGGAGAGTCTGCTTGGCACTATTTGCAATTCGGAGAAGTCCAAGGATGGGCCGAAAGCAAGATACGATCTAAAACATTTTGGCATTAGGAAAAATCTACAGGTCCCCGCCGATAGTGATGATGATGATGACGATGAGGATAAGACGGAAGGGACTCAACGTCCTCCCCGCAAAAAGGCTAAGAAGAACACCGTGGTGCTTCCCGCTGTCTGCTTCACATTGAGTCCGCCGGAGCTTGAGCAGTTTTTCAGGTGCCTCGTAGAAGTCAAAGTTCCTCACGGATACTCAGGGAGTATAAGAAGATATCTGGACTTAGAGAAGAAGAGGTTCACCGGGATGAAGTCTCACGATTGTCATGTGCTCATGACGCAGATACTTCCTGTTGCGATCCGAGGGATAATGGACGAGCATGTCCGTGATACGTTGTTTGGCCTTTGCAACTTTTTCGACGTTATCACCCGGAAATCGATCGGCGTGAGGCAGCTCAAGATGCTACAGGATGAGATCGTGGTGATACTATGCGAGCTCGAGATTTACTTCCCGCCGGCATTCTGTGATATATGTGTACATCTCCTTCTCCATGTCGTTGATGACATTAGGCATCTCGGCCCGACGTTTCTGCACTACATGATGCCGATGGAAAGGCAGAATGGTGTCCTGAAAGGATACGTTCGCAATAGGGCCCGTCCAGACGCAAGCATGGCCAAAGGATTTCTAACCAACGAGTGCATCTCTTTCTGCGACAATTACCTAAGCACCGAAGACGATCAGGATGTCGGTTTGTCCACCAGGACGCACCGTGGCAGACTCAACGGAGTCGGTCACCGCGAGGGCTGCCGCGACGTCCATGTCGGCATTCAAAAACGACGCGACGACTTTGATAGGGCTCACCGGGTCGTGCTACAACACTTAAAGTTGATCGAGCCTTTCGTGGAAGAGCACAAAAGCTTAATCAATCAGAATTATATTGAAATGGGCGGGCCGAGGAAGATGGGAGACGTAACCAAAGAGCACAACTCCGGCTTCACGCGTTGGTTCAAGCAAAGTCAACTGATTGAAGCACGGAGAAAAATGCCTTCTACGGAAGATGAAAAACTCATATACATCTTATCACAGGGCCCCGGGCAGAACGTAAGGACCTATCAGGGGTACGACATCTCCGGTTACAGATTCTCCACCGAGGACAAGGACATGAGTAGCGAAAATCAAAACTCAGGAGTAACTATGCTATCATATGGCGATGCCGAGACTAATGTGGAAGAAAGATACTTTGGAAAGATCGAGGAGATATGGGAGCTCAACTACTGCGGAGAGACGGTGGTGCCAATGTTCCGTGTGAGATGGGCCAAGAATGTCAAGAAAGAAGGACGGTATTTCACCACAATGGTTATACCCGATGCTAAATCGAAGAACGCATCCGCGAAAAATGAGCCATGGGTACTCGCTAGCCAAGTTGACCAATGCTTCTTCATCACCGACCCGTCAAGGCCTAGCCGTGTTGTCGTGAGGAGGGGCAAGAGGAGCATCATAGGAATGGAAGGAGACGCCAACGAGGAAGACTTCGACAAGAACGGTGATCCGAAGATCGAGGAGGAGTTCGACAAGCACTTCGACATGCCTACTACTGGTAAAGTAAGAAGGAAGACATCCCTACCTACACACGGTTGTCCGTTCACGCGAAGAAATCTCAAGGTGGCCGGTATAAAGTATCCAGTCGCCAACAAAAAGGGAAAAATACGCTAATTAAGCTAGATCGGAACAGATCGAGACAAATTAAGAAGATTTTTGTGTGTATATACATGCATGTGTATGTGTGTATGTGAGACAAGTACTTCTTTCTATATATATGTGCATGTGTATGTGAGACAAACACTTCTTTATATATGTGCATGTATGTATGTATGTGTATGTGAATCTTTCTTTCTTTATAATTAAATAAAATATTAAAAAATTTTGGGGCAACCAGGATTCGAACCCAGGCCATTAGGCTTAAGTACCTCACAACTTAACCAACTGGGCTAGTAATAGATAACTGTACACATACAGCGTTTCGTTTTTTTATTTATCTACCGACCCAATTCTGTGGCGCACCACAGGAAGAATGCGCCATAGAAATCGCTTGGACTCAATGACATGTGGCCCCGCACATCGTGGCCACAGAATAGGCCAAGGAAATTCTGTGGCGCACTCCTTAGACGATGCGCCATAGAATTCTCACAATTCTGTGGCGCACGAAGTCGTGGTGCGCCACAGAATCAACCTCTCAGTCAATGACATGTGGCCCCATCACCATCTTCCACACTTAGGCGAATTTCGCGTAGAATCACTCCACGCTCATCCCCACCATCTCTCCCAGCCCTCCCCATCTCTCCGATCGAGATCCACCGAGCACGCAGCCGTCGCCTTGCTCGAGCAGGCACTCGCCCACGCCGTCGCCCACGTCCAGGAGGGGCAGTTCGAGGGCGCCGTCGAGGAGGAGCAGTTCGAGGGCGCCGTCCAGGAGGGGCAGTTCGAGCACGCGCGCCGTCGAGGAGGAGCAGTTCGAGGGTGCCGTCCAGGTTAGGCAGTTCGAGCAAGCCGTCGTCGCCCTACCGAGCACGCCGCCGTCGCGCCCACGTACGCCGTCGTTGTTCAGGTCCTCCCCGTCCCCCCTCTTCCTTGTGCTCGGTCCTTCTCGTCCCTAGCCCGCGCTCGTCCCCTGATTTGTTTAGCATCAGCAAGGCACGCCCCCTCACTCAGAACACTTTCAGTTAGTAGCTTTCATGTACAGCCCGCGCTCGTCTCCTGATTTGTTCAGTTAGGAGTAGTAATTCAGGGCTCATGTACAAGTAGAAGTAGTTCATCAGAACACTTTCAGTTAGTAGTTTAATGGAAACACAGAGCATGATTGCAGTTTCCTTGCAGCAGCTTGCCAGTCCTTTTGTTTTCTGTAGTCAGGCAGCTTAGATTATGCAGGTGATTGCGACAAGTTTTCTACATGTGGCTGTTATCTTCCCAGAAATGTCTTAGTCTTCTGAAAGAGAGATCAGTTGACCATGCACTTTCCGACCTTGGACTGTGATGTATTGCTAGCTTACTCAAGCCTGTTACAGCAGCAGCCGTAGAGGCCACAGTTGAGAATGTACATGTTTTTGTGCAGGTTTTTCTTTTTGAGATGCCAAAGTTTTGCGAGGAAGTTGATTCATTTCCTTCCGAGCAAATTTCTGGCACTCTTAGACATAGGAAAATTAGCAAAGGTCATGCCAAATTTTTCTATGAATTTTTTTATACTTAGTAGTTTCACTTCTGGTTTCCTGGTGGTCAATAGCTCAGTTCAACTGTAACTGCTAGATGCAAAACCAATTTACATCTTTGGGTTTTTGAATTATCCATGAGCTAGTTGTGTTAGACTTGACAACAACCAATAATGCTTGCTTCAGTAAAAAATGCACACACACATACAGAGAAAAGAAGAAAAAAATGCACTGCCAGATCTCCTGAATTCAGATTGTGCAACTAGCTCATTTGTTTCAGTCAAACCACACCATTGTCTTGTTGGCAGTAGCTAACTATATAGTTGCCTCATTTGTTTCAGATTACAAATATATAGTTAGAGACTTGTCCTTAAATCCTTAAATATATGTATGGCTAGAAAAAATATATATATAAGATAAGATTATAGAAGGAAAAGGAGAGCATGAATATAATGAAGCATACCCTTCTATACATCAGATATAGTGATGTAATGGAAAAGATGCCATTTTAGAATTAGAATGTAGTCATCCATATTAATAGTATCATCATCATCGTCATACAGCTTGCCAAATAGATCTTCTGTGGCATATGGTAATTAAAGAAACAAATACCTCTGTGTGACCACTTTGCTTATTGACTGCACTTTGTTCCCTTGCTGCTCTGCTTAGCCTTGATGACTTTGCTTATTTGGAGTTTAGCTTGTGAGTAAGAAAGAAAGTTAGAAAAACATATCTACTCCCACGGTAAGTTGCATGTGCCTATCTGAACTTGGCAGCAGTAAATGAAGGAAAGAGCAATATCACTCCTTGTGGTGGAGTAGTACTTCTACAAAACTGAAATAACACTGTGTTCTGGCCACCAATGTAAATATTCTACCTTCTATATAATCGAAAAGCCAGCAGTTGCTGGATCTTTCAAAAAAAAAAATAACACTGTGTTCAATACATTGATTTAATTAGGTTTTATACTCTTAACCTTGCCATCACACAATACAGAGAAACCAAGAAACAGAGAAATAATTCTCCTTGTGCTTGCAGTAATTAAAATTAAAAGTAACTTGTGCTTGTGCTTTTGCTTGCAGTAACTAAAAACACTCCTCTGATTGCGCTTGTTCTTGGAGAAACTTGTGCTTCCTCTGATTGTGTGCTTGCACTGGAGTAGTGTAGTTCAGTGCATGCATTTGATTCAGTTAGATTACTGAACATAATAGCTACTCAAGGAAATTTTGTTTGCTTGCACTTGGACACAACACTACTCAAGTAGATATTTTGCTTGCACTTGAGTAGAAGTTTTGCTTGCTTGCATTTGATTGATTGTTTGCCTTGCCCTAATGATTGCTTGCTTGCTTGCACTACTGTAGATATTTTGAGTATCTAAATATCTAAGATACCCTACTGTGTATGTGTTGCTGCATGTTTCTGGATGAAGTAATGATATGAAAATATGTAAAGCTTATCTTGGAGTAGATGTAGTACAACTAATATTCAGACTTGGAGTAGATGTAGTACAACTTTTACTAATATTCAGACTTGGAGTAGATGTAGACTAATATGTAAAGCAATGATTATGTGTTGTGTGTGAAATCCACACAAATTTTACATAATTTTTTTTAAAACTCACAGAGTTAACCAAGAACCTCCATCGACATACACCTCTCCTCCTCTCGACGGCCTGCAAAACGCAGATGCTCCACATTAGGGTTCAAGGAAGGAACAGAGTGTGCCTAACGAACTAGGGGGGTAAATCCTGGCTGTAACCTGCCAGTCACCAATCATCTGGTTTTTTGAAATAGGGAAAACAAAGAATGGAATGCTGACGACAATGTATTCCTTACAAGCAATTTGTGGAACTAAAACCACACTTTCTTCACATAGGGGTCTTAGCTGGTACTGGATAGGATACCACTATGACAAGCTGGGAGTGCTACTAGCCACCAACAATATCTCGTATGATGCAGGTTCGTAGAGGCTTAACTAGAAAAGCTTGGTAACCATGAATTTGGAGTAACCAAGATTAATTTCAACCTAACCATGTTGAAGATCGGCATTGGTTATATACCATAATGGCACTAAAACTGAGCAGCAGTCAATCAGAGTAACACACTCTCAGTCGGAAGAACCAATAGCTTAACAGTTAACTTCAAACAAAAAGGTGCTAACACTATCAATGGGAAGAATCAAGAGTTTTGCAGTAAAATTAAAATTAAAAAAATGCTAATGTGGCCCATCAAACATGCTAACAATCATATAGTGCTCAGTTATGCACTTGAGCGAAGTGGGGCCATCACGTCAAGGAAATATCAGAGAGTGAAAGGGGTACTGAAATACAATGCCTTCACAAGAGATAAAGAGATCATACCATACTTCTGAACAATCTTAATACAAGAACAATGGTATCCCGTGGTCTGCAAAATTGGAATACGCAACAATATAAGCAGTATATAGTAGTACATGTTCAGTGTATAACCTCATCAGCAATTAAAAACATGACCACAAAGGCACCAGTCATAATATTCTCAAAGCCAAAGGGTGCAGTGTTCAATTCAAGTTCAGTTTAAATTCCCAGACAGTGTGCTTACTAAGGAATTTCATCATGAATCTACATTTTCTTTACTGTATTAGACGAGTAGAATTTCATCATGCAGTAAAAACAAGCAGGAATAATTTGAAATCCAAGCACGTCTATATTGAATAATTTGAAATCCAACTCAAAAACTCAAATTTGAATGTTATTACAGAAACATGTCTGGCTCTTCCAAGAACGTGTCCGTGCCCGAAGCCGGTGCCGAGGAAGAGGGCTGGGATGCCCACGCTGCAACCAGAATTGAGGAAGAGGTCCGGGAGGACCCTGATTGGGGGTACTTGGAGGAAGAGGACCAGGATAAGAGCACCGATGGTGGTGGCACTGACCGCACGGCGGCTGGTGGTAGCGGCGACGCCGCCCCGACGACCGATAAGAAGAATAAGAAGCCCCGGGCCCCAAGGAAGGATCGTAAGCCGCAAGTGGTCGCGAACGTCACCGATACAATCACCGAGGTCTCGCCGAGTGGCCTACCATTGGCGCCTCGATCTGTTACCTCAGGGTACGGCATGCAGCTAGGGTGCATCGTGCGGGAAAGCATGTCGATCAACACGATTGACCTTAGACACGACGACAACAAGGCTTTGGTCGAAATCCTTCTGAAGAAGCTTCACCAGCGATACACGTTCCCGGAGCCGTTCAACAAAATGGTGGACTCTTTAGCCATCACGAAGATGAGCACCGCGTTGAGCAGCTGGAAATCCCGGGTGAAGAAGAAGATTGAAAAAGGTAAAAGCTGGGAGGAGATCAGTCGAAAAGACCCGACGCTTCAGAAAGAAGATTTCGAGATATTTAAGGAGTACTTGAACACCGAGGAGTGTAAAAAATGGACAAAATGGGGGCAGGATATGCGGGACCAAAACATAGGGCACCAACATCTCGGAAGCGGTGGTTACCAAGGAAAACAGCCTATTTGGGAGAAGGAGGACCGCGAGATGGAACGTCTCGGAAAAGATAACCCCTGGCACAAAATCACGGATATACAAGTTAGGAACTTTGTCCGATCCCGGTACTTCTTAGACTGGAAGACGGGGGAATTCGTGACGAAAGACGAGGACGTGAAGGAATTTGAGAAACATTTGGTAAGGATACATATATCTCAAGTACATGTATATTGCATTGATCTAATAATTAGATAATGGGCTCACCTTAATTTCCTTTTGTCCGAAGGAGAGGGAGTTGCGGAAATCTGACTCGTCCGAAGGGTCGACGAGTCGGTGGGACACGCCTTTCAACAGAGCGACGAACGCATACAAGCAAAGGCCATTGGATGCCCCGCCGACGTCAGCTGGCCGCATCTCCGGCTTTGGGCTAAACATGAAGGTAGCCGAGTACTACTCATCAGATGCCAAGTCAAAAAAGAAGAGGAAGACGACATCGACTAAGGATGATGAGGAGGTCGCGGAGCTGAAGAAGAAGATGGCGGCTCTAGAGAAGAAACTGGAGAGCAGAGAGGTGGACCCCGACACGCTCAACCGATTAGTGGATCAGAGGCTCAAGGAAGTCATCCCCGCTGGGTTGATGGAGGGGATAGCTTCTTGGAATGCGGGGGGTCAAATTGGACCGATCCATCTGCCCACCTTCGTCGGCAGCAACTCAAGCATGAACCAGCAAGTGCCGCCGCAACAGCTGACCCCCAGACGCCGGCGCCGCTCCTTCTGGTCACATCGCCGCCCCCTTCCGCAGCAATGCCGAAGAATGATGGGCCGGCCACCGGCACCGTCGCCCTTGTCTCGACACCCGCCGAGCTTGACGCCATCACCAAGGTAACTAATTAGTTAGTCATGATCTAACTACGCCTTCTCAAGATGACTGTCATCTCATGATGCCTGGTATGTTGCCCAACAGGACGAACCTTGCGTACTCCTGCATCGTGTGGTGCCCGGCGGAGAGTTGGTGGTTGTTGCTACCGGCACTATTATACAACCCATGCAACACACTATGCACCACTCTCGAATGGACGAGAACGTGATGAAGGTGAAGTTGGCCAATGTAGTGCCGGAGTATCGCGACGTCCTCCCCCCTTTCAACCTCCAGGCTGCGACGAGGAAAACTTGGTACTTGGAGAGTGCACGACTTGGGTGATGCAATGGCCGAAGAGCCAGATTCGTCTTGGGGGGGGGGGTCTTGTGATCAAGCGCAACACCGGAGCCACATCCCCTATGGCCCCGCAGAATAAGATCGTCCGGCCCACGAAGCAAAGAGCCCTCCAGACTGCACCCAAGGCCGCCGCCCCTCAGAAGGAAACAGTACTCATCGCCACCACCACCCAGAAGGAACCGGCGGTTGTTGCCACCACCACCCAGAAGGAACCGGCGGTTGTTGCCACCACCACCCAGAAGGAACCGGCGGTTGTTGCCACCACAACAAGGCACAAAGTGTTGTTGGGAAATATGCCGCAACGACCGCCCAAAAGATCATCAAAAGCAGTTGTGCCTCAACCGCCGGCATCACAGCCGCCGTCACCACCAAAGGACGTGGACAACCAGTTTGTTGGAGCCGCCGGTGTCGAAGACTATCATTACGATGACAATGTCGACATCAATCCCTACCTCAACACGGGCTACAGCCAAGATAGGTACATGCCTGATATGAATCGTGACGACGAAGCCTTCCGCAGTCACGACGATCAACCTAGACGTACTGAAGTCACGCAGCATCTGACCTACCCGGAGGGTACAGTATTCAGCCCTGGCACACTGCATAAGACAATCGAAGGGTCGTCCCGAGCACCCGCACCCCCAGCTCCCTCACCCCCAGCTCCCGTAGCAGATCAAGCCACCGCCAGCAAGAAGATTAGGAAGAGACCTGCTAAAAAGGTCCAACATACTAAGATCTTGGCCGACGCCGTGATACGACCCCGTAAGGATGGCTTGACCCGCTTGCATGAAGCTGGGAAACCGATACTGGGTCCGGACGAGATACATGGGGCAACTGGACCAATGCTCACATTGCAGAACATTATCGTGATGCTAGAGGGTCTCCTTCTTCAAGACAAGTGTCCAAATTACCCTGTGTTCACGGTCAAGGTGCCAGAGGGCCCGGACTTCGTCAACAAAGACCCCGCGGGACTGTTCTTCATAGCATATGAGGATATCTTCAGTCTGTTTCACTCGAGACGGCTGGACTATAACTTGGTCCGCCTATACGCGCTCAATGCTCAGCTGCAGATCCAGCGAGAGTTACCCCCTCACGTTATGGTAGCGGATCCCTACTACATGCGTGATAGCCAGCTGGAGGAAGGATCAAGTACACGGACCAAGGCAGTTAAGTACCTCGAGAGCTTCATGTTGAGAAACAGTGAGAACAAGAGGGACATTCTTTTGCCTGTCTTCCCCGAGTAAGTCTCGCGACCGTCGTAGCTAATGTTTTTTTTCTAGATTTCATCCATTGCTTATCCTGGATTCAATTGCATGTGTTGAGGAGGGACACATACTGCACACTCGTCGTGCTTTGCCCACAGTGGTCACTTGCCCAATACTTCGACTCGTCGAATGTGACGAAGAGGAAAGACTACACCAGAATAAGGGGTGTTCTCGATGAGGCTATCAATGGCTACGCCCAAAATGGAGGCACATTCCAAAAGAAACAAGAATGTATCAGGCCGGGTACTGGCAAATACGGGTTCAGGCACGTGACCGAGTTCCCCTGCATCAAGCAGCCGGCTTGGAGCACGAAAGAGGCCTTCTATGCCCTCCATCACCTCAAAGGGATTGTCCGCGATGCAAACAATTTGAATCATCCTTCTAGACTCCGAGACTGGTCCAACAAAATGGCGGGGGAAATCTCACAGGAAGATCTTATACAAGATTTTCATCGCATCAAAGTCAAGTTGTCGGAGATAATCATTGAGGATGTCAACAAAAAGGGAGGGTCCTTGCACCAACCCATAGGGTTATGCCAGAGGGATATCTAGGAACGCCTAGAGCGGCAGGCTGATCGTAGGTCGTGGATGACGAAGGAGCTATATAAGCCGTTTCCGGCGCCGCTCCAGTTGAGGTATCGTTGATCGAGGTGTGCGTAGCTAGCTACTATTAGTTTGTTTAACAAAATTTTCTTAACTTATATAAGCCTAGCTACTATATTAGTTTAGCTCTAAACTTAGGCATAGCTAGCTACTATTAGTTTGCTCTAAACTTAGGCCTAGCTAGCTACTATTAGTTAGCTCTAAACTCCTAGCTAGCTACTATTAGTTTGCTCTAAATTAACTTAGGCCTAGCTAGCTTTATGTTTGTATATCTTTGATGTTTATTTTTTGTTTGCTTAGTTGTTAATTTTTTGTGAACATATATGACTTAGTTGTTTTTTCTTTATACTTACTAATATGCTTTGTGTCTATCTATATAGATGACGTACTACGTGGTGTTCGAGGGTCGGGTTCCAGGAGTCTATGACGAGTGGAAGGACTGCAAAGCACAAGTCGACAAGTTCAGCGGCAACTGCTATAAAGGATACGAGACTAGACACGAGGCGGTTGCGAAGTGGAGGGACCACCAGTCGAAACAGAAGAACAAGATGAAGACCTCCATCAAGCTACCGTTCTTGCTCTCTATCGTCGCCGTGCTTGTAGTCTATTTCATCTTAGCTTAGGCATTTGTAACTTGACAACTCGAGTAACTATGTGGTGACAATTATTGTTCGATGATGTGTTTGACAACTCGAGTAACTATGTGATCACTTTGAGACAAATTCGATACTTTGCACTATGTATCACTATTGTGATTAAGTAACTTTGTAAAATATCAGTAATATGTTATACTAGACGGATAGGCGCGCTTCGCCGCGCTGCCTGCATGACGTTGTCAGAAAGTGTGATGCATATAGTTATTAAATAACAGAGTATCAAGTGTACATCGCCCTAATATATTTCATCTACCCAAACAGTGGATTCCCACATCTAGCATCGACCGAAACTGTCAAAAAATTGATTGAGTATGCAAAGTAAAACCAGCCGCTCATCATGAATGGAGTTGAACATCACCCAGACTCATTCCCCAATTGTTGATTTCCCTGAAAAGTATTTGGTGAAAAACTGGTCTCATATGTCATCTCAAAGTCAATAGATTGTGTTAATTACCATCTTGCATAGTTCGAGGTACCATCCATTGAAGATCTCACAATTTTCATACAACCCGTCAACTGGCGGCATGTTCAACATGGAGGATTTAGGGACAAATACTTTTCCCATTCTTGAGGCACTATTCCTTCAACTGTTAGCACAAGCCGGTGTTTTCTCCCAAGTAATTTGGAGACTTATTCCATGTCACCAACCAACAAAGTATGGCAAACACGACTCAAAGAAACTTGTCATTTATCACTTGAGTTACAGCAGGTGTTGGTCCATTATAAGATCTGCTTGTCGTGTCTATGACAAAGCATACAATAAAAGCACTCGAGCCAAAATTCTCACAAATTTTCACTAACTCAGCTTCGTCACCACATGTTTTTTAGCCAAACCTGTAGCTTTCACGTATCATAGTACATGAATAAGCTTATCAGAAGCAGGATACCACAACATAATGTCGAGCCTGGGGGACAATAATATGTTTGTACCCACTACAACACCTTTATTCAAGATCCTTTGATAACTTCTCGACAACCAGGTGTGGAGTAGATACCTGACCTTTGAAAACCCAACTTGGTATAAAGGAGGCACCACACTTGTACAATACGTAGTCCAAGAAGAAAGGACTTGTTTCCAATAACAATGAGCAACTCCCAGAGGCCTGTATAAAGAGAAAACAACAATGTTTTGTTAGAGTTTGCAATGACCTCCTTGATGTTAAGCTACTGCTACCAAGGGTAATTCTATTTGGAAGTCACCGAAAGTTCCCTACAGGCTCACCTATATACCCAGCCAAGTACTTCTGCCATTTCCACAAAAGAAAGAAGAAAATTATTCCCTGGCTTAGAAGGCTGCATTGCTAGTTCCTGATAGCCAATGTGAAATGTACATGCGCAGTTGTGCACTAAAAATTCAGTGGAAATGTACTAATAGATGAAACAAAAAGTTATGCAGATCTGAAGGACAACACTAATCAGTGCAACATAAGGTCATAAAGAGCGTGGAAATCGGTGATCTAGCAAACACAGAAGCACTAAGAAAACATCCATGACAATGCTCAACCCAGCAGTAGCAGGTGTAAAAAACTAAAGCAGTACAGAAATATTCCAAATGCAAGCCCGAGCGCTCATAGTATGTTCATGTGTTCTATTAGCAGAAACAACCAAGCATGAATAATGCATAAAATCAGAAATCAGAACCAACAAGTGAAATATTAGGTAGATGAAACCATAATCATCCGCTATTAGGTAGAAGTTGCTGGTACAGAAGGAGCAACACTTCGGACTAATTGTTACGTTCTTCGAGAAACAATCAAGCATGAACCATGCATACATGGTTTTTAAGGCGACATCTTACCGCTTTAGGGAGGGGGCGCTTTGGCGCCTAGGCGCCCAAAGCGGTCGAGTTTCTAAAGCGGTGGGGGAGCGCTTCGACGCTTAGGCATCGCCTTACAGACGCTTTAAAAACCATGGATGCATATAATCAGAAATCCGAACAAGCCATTGAAATATTGACCCACTTCCCACGGCCCAACATGATTGAGCACTACAAAAGAAGGCAATTCAGATGACAAGATATAATAAAAATTTCTTCTGCTACAGTAACTTGGGGAAGAGGCTGATCTGGCACTGTAAGAACAATCTGAACTGATATATGGGTTATTTGTTAGCTATCAGGTATTAACGGGTTCATCATTCCTAAAACCCTAGAAAAAAATTGTTGCCATCCTCTACAAACAAACAAAAATATTGTGGATGTATATCATCAGAGGACAATCAGACCATCTCACGGTACTGAATTTCATTCACGATATAATCCTGACTATGAGGTAGCAAAGGCACTATAAAATAAGATACTTCTATAATCTAGATGCTAAAGCAAATAAAATACTCCCTCCGATCTGAAAAAATTGTCGGAGGATGTGCATGCTACTTGTACTGCTTACGCTATATTCCAGCGACACTTTTAGCGGACCGGAGGTAGTAACATTGTTACTGGAATTTGTATTGTACAGACATCCTTCAAACTGTTCTATAGTAAAAACAACACGACATGCAACCTCCATTCTTATATGAGTATATCTATGTACAAATCAAGGGGAGAACCAAAAGTAGTGTCTTCGAGAACCTCAAAAACTAAAACTGAATGTATAACTGACCCCTATTGTGGTGAATTAAGAAATTGGATTGACATATCTGTTTATCAAAAATATAGAGAAATCTTGAGGAGTGCTAAATAAAACAGTAGATGTATGGTTGAATGCTTATTCCCACTTTCTCAGCTACAATTTTTTGTTTACAATGGCAAAGGGAGATTGTGGAAGGTAACTAAACTATTAAAACTATATGTGATTTGAGGACATTTTCATTTGGACTGGATACTTCTGACCAAAAGGAATTAGAAACCATCAAAGTAACATATGGCCGATCTCCTGCAGATATATGAAGAAAATATCACGAAAACAACTGCACTTGCATTGGTGTAATCAATTTCCACGTATTTTCAAATATATGGCTAGTCTGTACGCTGCAAACACGCATGTGCATAAATGTATATAAGAACCTACAGATATAGATGCATAAGCCTTTTCTAATGAGTATGAAAACCAGGAAGCTCTCCCTAGAAAGCATATAGCATGAAAAAATATTATTCTCAATATTATACCGAATTAGATTATGCACACTTGGTACCAAAACATTTTCGTTTGTAAATAAACTAACTATTTCACTCCGCAAGATGAGTTAGCACTATTTTCGCTTTACTGAGATATATATAAACAAAACCAGGTGTACTCCTCATCATAGAGGGCGACATGCATAAGAAATTAAGCTCGCCTTTGAGCATTGAACTCCTGCATCAACATGCACTACATGTTCAACTTGTCTTTCTAAATGCCCAGACAGTTCCAAACCAATTGGAGCAAATCACAGAAGTCCAAAACTAACACCACAAGGGATTCATGGACAATAATGTGAAACCTGCAATGTAAAATACAAAGCTCAGGGGATTTGGAAAAACATGTTACACATGCCATAAAATATGGATTCATATTTACGTGACTTGAATTGTAATTATTAGTTGCATGTAAGTGCCCTTAAAAAATAATCTAACAACTACAAAACTACCCGAGCATTGACCTAAAAAACAACCCTGCAACATCGATACTAAACTAAATAAACATCTAGAATCCAATCACTCGGCATATACATACCTTGGGTACCTAGATACTGCTTCAAGGTGCGGAAGAGGAAGCGTTTAGTGACCCTGAATAGCCGTTGAAGAGGATCATTTGGCTGCCTTGTCTAATTCAGGAGGGAGTTCGATATTCCCATCTTCTGACTCTCAGTACCCATGCAAGAAGAAAATCAATAAGCAATTGTACAGGGCTGATTGATTAAAGGTCTATATTATGTACACCGTTTTCATTTAGGTGCTCGTAAGATTGCATTGGATGGATTTGTGTCTGTTTACCTTGTCTAACTCTTCTATGCCACTTCTGTTAAAAATAGGGAAATCCGTATTGTTTCCTATGTGCAAGTTCTTTTTACGAATTTGTTACAGCTAGTTGTTCAAACTATACCAGGTTGACCACTAAGCCCGCCGACTCTCGTCGGAAGAACACTAAGCTTACTATACCAGGTTGTTTAGCATCTGTTGGCGTAGATAGGCCCGAAGAAACCGGCGATGGGCCGACGCCCACCCCCGCACCACCGCCAGAGTCACGCCTCTGCCATCTCCATCAGCATTGTCCCCGCCTCCGGCAAGGTCGGCCACCACCTTTAGCTTCTCCCTCACCATGTCCATGAGCATGGAGGGTCGGCACAGTAGCTCTGCACCAGGTTCCTCATGGACCGGGGCATCGGGTCAGCCGTAATCATGACCAGAACCCTCCCTCCACCTCCGCTCATCATAGTCGCCGGGAATCGCCCCCAAAATAGCTCCTCCTAAAAGTCCAGGCACATGTGGCTCCCGGCGCCAGGAACAGCCGCGCATCCTAGTGCGTACAGGGGTTGTCATACGGCCTCTCATCGGTGGGGAGAGAGCAATAATGCGCCAAGGGACATGTCCAGGGTGAGGACATGGCCAGCAAGAGAAGACGAACGCCCGTGGAAGAGGAGCTCCACCGTGGGCGCACCCATGTGTCGGCACCGTTGGTCAGCTGCAGTGGCTGGTCACTACGGAGTAGTGGCGAACCTGGTCGCTGCAGAGGACGGAGGTGCAGCGGGAGGCCGAGCCCGTCGAGTGGTGGCGTAATGCGGCCGCACATTGCAAGAGGCGTCCAGATGCGGACGGGCAAAGTCGAACGACGGAGGTACGCGTGTGTGCAGAAGAGCACCGGCCGCGAAGAGGGACATTTGCGGAGGGAGATGTGCGCGGCGGCCGCAACACCGGTGGCGGCGGCGGAGATGGAAGCGGAAGTGGCGGCGGCGGAGATGGAAGCGGAAGCGGCGACCGCCGCCGCAGGAACCCTAGATCGTGGAGTCGGCATTTTCTTTGAGAGGATATAGGAAGAGATGCTCCTGTACGTTGTAGAGAGGTCAAACGTACCACTTCCTACGTCTATATGAAGACCCACGCGGCGGTCGCTGTGCCATGGACCCAGGTTTGGGGTTGGCGTTCAGCAAGGCCTCCACACGGTAACAAAATATATTGTTTACCGGCCAGAATGGATGACCCAGATGTATTGTTTGTGAGATCGAACGGCTGATATATGCTCGTGGTTGAAGTGGCCTCAGCAGCCGGGTCATCCATGGAGCTTACAGCTTTAGAGAATGTTGTCAAATATCACTGCTGTGAATAATTCCTGTATAATTCCTGTATATTCAAACTGTATACAGCAGAAACAATTTAAATTTCGAAATATTGCAGATGTTTCTGTGGCGCACCATTGGAGAATTCTATGGCGCACCTAATTCTGTGGCGCACCATTAAGGGATGCGCCACAGAATCGACTATTTCTGTGGCGCACGGGCTTGGTGCGCCACAGAATCCACCATTTCTGTGGCGCACGGGCTAGGTGCGCCACAGAATCCACTATTTCTGTGGCGCACGGGCTGGGTGCGCCACAGAAATTATTTTTGTGGCGTGTGTTCTGCGGCGCACCCCTGTGGCCCCAGGGTGCGCCACAGAATAGGATTTTGGTGCGCCACAGAAGAGGGTTTCCCTACTAGTGATGGACTGGGCTCTTTGGTGATGGTTTTGGACGCAAGTGTTCAGGGATGTCGTCCAGGCCGCAAGCATGCCGGAGGAAGCAAGGAAGAGCGAGAGTGATGGAGGTCCGCGAAGATAGGTCGGATAGTACTTTGCATTAGGATTTTGGACTAGCCCAGAGAAATTTCAATCACCAAGGAGAAGAAATAATCATGTGTAAAGAATTTTGTATTTTTTTTTGAGTTGTGTATGCTCGAGGAAGAACGCTGCCATGCACAAGATCCTTTCGTGTCCGACATTTGTACGATGCAAACGTAGGCGTCCGATGGACATCTCTGCTCAACTTGGTTCGACATATGTTCGCATCGGATGCAAATTATATGTTTGATGCCTCATAAACGTATCCTTAATTTCTGATGTTCCATGTTGTTTTGTTGTTGTTTCCCACATGTTTGCTATACACTTTATGTCATTTTTATCGATTTTCTAGACTAACCTATTGACAAGATGGCACAAAGCTAGTTCCCTGTTTTCTGTTGTTTTTAGTTTCAGAAAAGTTGTTATGGAAATATTCTCGGAATTGGAAAATTCGAAGTCCGGAGGTCCTAGAATTCCTGAAGGTTCCACGAAGTCCCGAAGAGACCCGGAGGGGGGCCACAGGGGGCCCACACCATATGGCGGCGCGCCCCTGGCCGCGCCTTGGGGTGGTGTGGGGCCCCCAGGCCTTCACCGCCTTTTCCCTTTTGCCTATTTATACCCCCCCGAGGCGTAAACCCTAGAGACATCCCACTTCATCCCAAAAACACCTGAGGCCGCCGTCATCATCATCCCGAGATCGGGAGGGTTCTGGAGCTCTCCCTGGCACCCTGCCGGGAGGGGAATTCACCACCGGAGGGGTCTACACCACCATTCCCTCCACCGAAGTGATACGTGAGTAGTTCATCCCTGGACTACGGGTCCATATAAGTAGCTAGATGGTTGTTCTCTCCACTTTGTACCTCATGTTTAGATCTCGTGAGCTGCCTCACATGATCGAGGTCATCTTTATGTAATGCTACATGTTGTGTTTGCTAGGATCTGATGAATGTTGAATGCTATGTCTTCTTATTATCAATCTATCATGTTATCTTCATTCTTATGTTATTTATGATATTGCATGCTCTCTGTTATTAGTAGATGCTCTGGCCAAGTAGATGCTAGTAACTCCAAGAGGGAGTATTTATGCTCGATAGTGGGTTCATGCCTCCTTTGCATCTGTGCTCGAGTGACAGAAACGTGACGGATGGAGGATGTGTTGTTGCCATTAGGGAGAAAACAACGGTGTTTACCTACTTTACATTGTTTACATTACACACTTTTCTTACGGCAATAATCTGTTGCTAGCAACTTAATACCCAACGTTTGTTCGGATGATACCTGGAGGGTGGATTATTAGACATAGATGCAGTTGGATGACGGTCTATGTATTTTGTTGTAATGCCCGCATGAATCACACAGTAATCTTTATGTCTTGCATATGCACTACGGTGCAGCCTTCATTTCTGTCAATTACCCAGCTATAATTTGTTCACCACACATGTTATTTATCTTTCACGGAGAGACTTCACTAGTGAACTGTGGACCCCGGTCCATTTTCCTCATACTGATAAAACACCTACTGCTTTCACACTGCTTTCATACTGCTGCTACTGCTTTCATACTGTTTTCCTACTGTTTTCCACACCATACGTTTAACCTCTTTGTGTTCAGCAAAACCAGTGAGATTGACAACCTCACTGCTTCGTTGGGGAAAAGTGATTTGATTGTGTTATGTAGGTTCCACGTTTCTGCTGAACCGGTAGTGCGCCCTGCCACCTCAGCTGCATCAACCTTCAGAGATTTCTTGTCCTCCTACTAGTCGATTCAACCTTGGTTTCTTTTCTAAGGGAAAACTTGCCGCTGCACTCTTCACAACCTTTCTCTTGGGGTTTACCAACAAGGGCATCAAGGCCATCAACAAGTTTTCTGGCGCCGTTGCCGGGGAGGAAGAGAATTTCTGCAAGGGGAGTCTCTCACTTCCAATCTCTTTACTTTGGTTTTGTTTTGCTTAGTTTATTTTATTTTGTATTGTTTGCTTCTCTCTATCAAAAACACAAAAAAAAAATTAGTTCTTATTCTAGCTGTAGTTTTATTCCTGTTTTCAGTCTTGTTAAAATGAATACTCATGCTCCTGTTACCTTGTCGCATGAGGAAATTATTTCCACTTTCAAACAAAGGAATGATGAGAGTTTCAAGGAAGCTTGGTCTAGAGTTTTTGATTCCTATTGCAAAATTGAACCTAAAATGACTCCAAGCCTGTTTTTGCGTAGCTTTTATTTAGGTCTTGTTCTTTACTGTAGATGTTCTTTGGATACTGTGGTAGGAGGAGATTTCCTTCATTGTGATGAAGATCAAGCTTTTTATGCTATTAAAAAATTAATTGACACCTACAACTCACCTAGTATCTCTGATAAAGACTTTGTAAGTATTTATGCTAGATTGAATACTCTTGAGACACATGTTTCTTGCTTAAGTGAGGGTCATAATCGGATTCGTGAACACCTTGATCATGTTCCAATAAACTCTAAAGCCTCAAATATAATCCCTACGGTGAAGGTTACTATTAATGGTGAAACTTTTCATGCTCGCTGTGATATTATGTCTGAATTTTGTCTTATACCTAAAGAAATTTATGATTCTTTGAATACTTGGAGACTTACTGAGGGAGGAAAAGAAATACGTCTCACTAATAACACCAGTATATTTCCCATTGGGATAGCTGAGGCAATATTTACAAAAATCCTAGGAAGAATGGTATCCACTGATTATCTTGTTATTGAATGTGTAGGAGAGGGCCAAATTACTCTTGGAAGATCTCTGTTGAAGCTCTTAGGAGCAACTATTGATATGGGGAGATGCGGAGACCCAACACACCACTGCATGTGTAGTGTGCAAGTCGGTGACATAATACTCACATAAGGACTTATCCCTGAATATTACATCCCTCAGAGTAGTACAACAGAAACATAGCAGGTCCAGGCAAAACTATAGGATACAAACTTCATTACAAAATCTGGAGAATCTCTTTGATGAATCAAGAAGATCTCCTGCAAATGAAACATCATAAGAAGCAATTCGAAGCTCCAAGCCGGAGAAGAACTCTAGCTCAGAACTAAATCCACTACGGCTGATGTCAGCCCTAAACTATGGCTTATAACAGCTAACTCCAAGAATGGACTCCACCTACACCTTGATAGCTTCTCCTCCATCAGCGTTGTTGGTGACGATGCTTCACGATGACGACATTCATCAGGCTTCAACTCTAAGCAGGGGGTCAAACGGGACCAAATGAGTAACGAGCGTTACTCAGCAAGTTCATGATATAAAGAGAGTACTTTGATGCACTAACTACAACTTTAGACTCAAAAGAGTCATAAGATAATGCAAGGTTTTTGTAAATCTTTCTTCAAGAGGTTGATTTTAAATTCTGAAAACTATGCGCGCCAGATCTTTACAGGACTAGAACTTCATGGAGTTCCCTTCCCTGCGGCGTTCGCAGCTCCTTCCCGGAACAAGGGGTAACATGTCACATCCTTTTACACTCTGCAGAGGTGCGTTACTTTACCCATGGACGACCAAGACCATGTTGCACAACCAGGTGTACATTCCTGTCCACTCCCACTCAGGTGTGGGGCCCGGTTGTTGGTCCAAGCCAAACCGTGCTTCTCCGCACAATGCATGCCCACCCATTTCCACCAGCAGGTTGAACGCCTGATTGCCCCCCCCCCCCCCACGATGGAGATCTACGCGCCCCTGGCAGACACTCATAGACCCCAGAGTCCGTGGGACGTAAGGGCTCCCACCCATGTGCATGTAGTCCCGCAGAACCTATAGCGTACGTCTCTGGCAGCCCGTTGACATGCGAACGAGAAAATATCACAGCTCACTTACTCCCCCATAGAATGCCCATGGTTAACGCGAATTTACAGCGCAAGAATCCTGACGGCAGTTGTGATTAATCCTAGGTAATACTTTCCCACGCAGATGGAACCTTCCTTTGACCTATTCATCTTACCATGGTCCCATCCGCCCACCAATCAGAACACTACCACTCGGGTAGTCATTCAAATAGTCATATTATTATAAAAATAGGATCATGCATTATTTTGAGCATAGGTGGTAATACGATAGAGTTTTTGCAATTAATTTGTTATGAAGTACTTCAAAGGATATGAGCAAGTGATGAACTTGCCTGATATTGAAATAACAATAATAAACCATGTCTTCGGGGTTCGAGGGTCGCGTAGAAATTCCGACATCTGAAAGATAGCAAAGTAGTCCTGGTAAGGACTACAGAAAACAATGGCAAAATGATACATGCATAGTAATGAGATGCATCGTGAAATACCCTGGAAAATACCCATGTTTAATACGATAACTTATTCACACAGGTTTTAGGTGAATGGTTTCATGACTTGTGGTGATGTGGTTATTACTTTGTATTTAGATTTACATGTGTTTCACTTTTACTTAACAAACACTTGTTATCATGTTTGAGTAGAAGTGTTGATTACTTGGTGAGGTAACAAGACAATAGCACATGGAAAACAATTATTCAAAAGGTAACAAACATGTTTGATTTTATGTTCTAAAAGTGTAGAGCTAATGACAATGAGTTTAGTTGAAAATGATGAATGATTACAACAATTCTATCATCACATAACTTGCTAGTGTCTTGTGATGATAGGCTTAGTAGGTGTGAAAACATGAGAGTTTTATCAATAAGGAAAATAATGATGTGGTAGTCATCTCTGGTTTTTAATAGACATTTATAGACTTTCAGTATACTTATAAAAGCAAGTTTATAAGTTAAGTAAAATGTTTTACAATTGGCATATTTGAGTTGGAAATGTTGTTCTCTTTAATTTGGTATATCAATTGATGTTTTCTGAAAATATTTGAATAAGTTATTATTTTATTAATTTTAAATGAGTTTAAATGACTAGGAAAAACATCGCACACATGAAAGCTTGGTCAAATGACCATGAAAACATTATAGATGAGTTGCATTATCCATTTGGAGCATTTTGGTATATAACTTGTATTTTTTGATTTTATAAATTATTTATAATTTTTCTCAATTTTAAATGTTTTAATTTAATTAAAGAAAACATTTAATTTTAAACTTTATCAAATATTTTTGAAAATTTCATAAACATTTAGATCATATTTTTATAATCATTTTCATATTTTATTTGTATTTTTCTGATTATTGGATTAAAAGTTATTGATTTAATAAGATTTATTCTTTTTCCGCCAATATTTATTCATAGGTGGGACCCACCTGTCAGTTTCATTTTAACTAAAAATAAATAAAAATAAAAATAAAAATACTCATGACGTCATGACGACGTCATGATCGTGTCAGCAGTGGAGAGGATTTCTCCTGATGATCTCCAATCCGTCGATTTGCCTCGAATTGAGGCAATTGGTTGGTACCATCGCACAGAGGAGTGCTTGGCGAGTGTGGTGGTGGTGGACTTTGGACCAATAGGTCGCCGGAGTTGCCGGCGGCGAGCAATACCAGGGCGGCGGATGACGGTAACGACGGGAGGAAATTCCGGAGGAGGAGGGAGGAAGAGGAAAGCACCGTGGTGCTCCTGAGGTTACCACGAAGTCGATGGTGTTGTTGATGTTGCGAGTAGGGGCCGGAATCAGCGCCGGCATGTAGGTTTCATTGGCGGCCGGAGCGGTCGGCGGTGGCTCGATTCCGCCCCTCCCGGGCGTCCCGGCTTCCGTGCGAGCTCGAGAAGGTGGAGAAGGGCACAGCGGTGCTCCCTGGATACTCGCCGAAGCTCGAAATCGTCAGGAACGTCGGTGCGCAACGGCGGCTTATAGCTAGGGTTAGGGTTTGTTCTTCGGGTTCAGAGAGAGAGAGAGCAGGCGAGGAGAGAGTGCGAGGGTGAGGAAGAGGGTCACGACTTCCCTCCTAGCTCTTATCCGCGCGCGAGAACTGCGAGCAGGAGGTGGCCATGCATCGGCGGCAGCGTCGACACGCCCTCTGCCGGCCTGGAGGAAGACAAAAGGACCAATTATCGAATAACCCCTTGGAAGTTTCAAGTTTTCACAGATAGGTCCTTTTAGTACTAAAACTGTGAAGAAAAGCTTGTTTTCTGGGCTTTTTTGTGAACTTAAAAATTATTAAAAATTATATTTGGAAAGCTCATCAAATTTGCAATCTCACCATGTTTTGTTTTGGTGAATTGGAGCAATATTTGTATTTTTTATTTAGGGTGGTAGATTAAGTGATTTTATAGTTTTTTACTCAATTCTATTTATTAAATGTCTTAAAATCTATTTTAGGCATGAATATTATCTTCACACCTCACACATAGGGTTCCCAAGTGGTGTGTTATAAGTAGATCATATTGTACAAAATTCTTTATAGAAAATAATTTGGTATCACTACTAGATAATGTTTCTTTACACGGTAATGAAAATCATTTAATATGGAATTTTATTCCATGACACACCAAATGATCTTAATGGGTGAAGGAACTTGTTTTATTTTTATAATACTATGTTCTTTTCATATTTACAACTCTTAGCAATTTTGGTTGGCATTTTACTGAGGTGTGTGTTCTCTATGTTTGTTCTTTTCAGCACTTGATCAAGTGGAAAATATGAGTGGCTTTGGGATTCTCATATGTTTGTTTTCCACATAGATTCCAATATGGATAGTATCCCATGTTTGTTTTAGATCATTTAATCATCTACATGGTTATGTGTAGTTGAATTTTTGTTATCATCTGTTAGGCTTACATATGAAAAAGATATGGAAAACAAGGTATTAAGCTTGTTTTCATCTACCTCCACATATCAAGACATGTGGATGCAATGGCTTGTTGTTACTTCATACTTGATAGTTGTTTCCATTAAAGATATTATTATGAGTTCCTCATCTTTGATGAACTTGACAGAGGTTATTGCTTCTCTATTATATCCTAAAGATTCACTGGATAATTACTTATGATCCCTTACTGAGGTAGTGTTGCTTCTTGTGATCTTATGTTGCTTTGATGTTCTTCTCTCTAGTTGCCACTAGTCTTCTGTTATCACCTTTTGTCCCATTGCAGGTAGGTTCCTCTCTTGGTTTCCAACCTCAACTGCCTCACCATTGTGGTGAAAATATCCAATTATTCCAAGCAAGGATTTTACTTAGATGATTATAAAAATATGTAGGTTTGTTTTATGACATCAAGTTACCATATGCATATAAGAAGAATTTGTTAACAAGTGGGCCAGACTTGCCTCCAAATTACTACTCATATACAATTGGATGAGATGTACCAGGTTATATGTTCTTATGTTTATTTTTGTAAGACACTCAAGTGTTTGAGTATACAAAAGTGATCTGTTAACAAGCTCTAGAAACTTGTTACCAAACTACTTCTATATAACACTAACATGGGAGTATCACACTGTTTCAAGAGTGTTAATGAGATCAGATCAATATATAAGAGTTTCCAAATACTCTTATGATAGATTGGAATAACACTTCTAGAACACTCTAAATAATCTTCTTGAAGATCTTCATGTGGTAGTCCTCCTTCCTTGTGGTTGCTTATCTTGCAGAATGATTTAGAGAAGATTTGGAAACCAGATACAATGGTCTATATAACATAACAAGATCTAGATTAAGAGTTAGTTTATGCTTTTATTATCCTTCCATGTACTTCTTATTTTATTTCCCCTAAGATATTTACTTGTTTCATACATGATTGGTTTTACCTAGCTATCAATTCAATTTCTCTAACAGAAATTATACTTTGTTGTTACTCAATACTTGTATCCAAAGATACTTTATTTGTTGAAGGTTAATTTGAATAGAAGTGTGGAATGCTTATGGAATGATGACTTAACAGTAAGTTGATCAAATGGTTCATTGATGTGTTGAGATTTCAGATACTCACTTGTATAAGATGATTGAAACAATGAGCATGTGAAAGTTATTGAGGTTTAATGATTTAAGTCAGAGTTGGTAGTTGTTTTCTCAGGGTGTCATGTTGCTATTTTATATTCTCCCCTTGTAATATTTGTCAGGCATAATGTAGACATAGAGATTTGGGGATATCATATGTATTGATCAAGGTTTAACAGTAGTTTAAGAAGATTTATTTCTTCTTTAAGATACTTCTTTTATGGTTGATGAGATATGTACATATTCGATAAATATGTTAATACCACTATTGTATCATTATCCACTTGTAGGTTTTGAGTTAACACATGTACGTATTACTTGTGTTCTGTTGGAACTTTGTTCTTCGCTCGTGATGGTTCACCTTATAGTTATGAGATGATTTAGAGAGATGATGTGGAAATGAAATGATAACTTAGGGAGTTGTTGTTTTATAGAAGATCACATCTCTGTTGATGAGATGGTTCAATTATGCATTACTCATTGGTGAAAGTATGATCATCAGTTATGTGCTCTGGATACTCACCCCTCTTTGAGTTCTAGATACCTAGTGATTATCCCAAGTCACTTATAGACTTGTGGTTAAGGTTGGTGAGCGTTTGTGTTGGTCACAACCCATTATGGTTTGTGTAACCAGATGATTTGGGTTTTCTAGAGATGCTATGTTATAAAGATCACTCCAAATGTACTCCTGACTAGATGAACTAGACCTATTTCATCATGTCAAGTGAAACTTTGGTCACTTTGCTTTGTTTAAACTTTCACGCCAAAATTTCCCGTACTTTTAGATGCATGCTTTGCAAATGCACATATTAAATTTAGATCCTTATAACTTCCCAAACACTGGGATGTTACAGGAGAGGTACCATGAATTTTACTCCAAAATCATATGCAGACCATCAGTTCCCTAAAAGAAAGAATAAGGGTAATAAAAGTAAACGTAAGCCTCGTAACAATTTGGATTCTTCTTCACTTGAAAACACTTGATTCCATTTTTCTGGGCCTAGCTAAAAGGCGTTAAAGAAAAAACACTTCTTGGGAGATAACCCATGATTTTATTTTTGCTTTGTTTTCTATGTTTTATTTGAGTCAAGGGGTTGTATACTTATTTAGCAAATCCTTTGTATCTTTTTTTCGTGTTTTAGTTGTGCCAAGTAACGTTTCTGACGAGAGTTGGAGTTGGTTTTCGGATTTCTGCGCAGGAAACAGATTTATGCTGTCCACCGTAAAAAATCGTATAAATCATAGAAAAATAAGAATGGTATGAAATTTCTTGTGCTTATTCCTAGGCTAATTATGCAACTGTTTCGTTCTTAAAGTTTTTCGATCTGAGCAATATAAGTTCCTTGAACAAATTCGTCTTTACAGACTGTTCTGGTTTTGACAGATTCTGCCATTTTTCTTGCATTTGTTCTTTTGCGATGTCAAGTGGATTTATTTGCTTCACGAAACATCAGTGGATGTATCTAATGTTTAAAGGTATCAATAGAACTTGTGCCCTTACAGAATCAATGGATTTTTGATTGTTGCACTAACCCTCTAATGCGAATTACTCTTTGAGTGTGGTGTGAAGGAAGTTTTCAAGGGTCAAGAGAAAAGGATGATATATGTGATCAATAAGAGTGCAAGGTCAAAGCTTGGGGATTCCCCCGTGGTTCGTCCAAGAATATTTTAAGAATACTCAAGCATCTAAGCTTGGGTATGCCCAAGGCATCCCGTTCTTCATCAACAATCTATCAGGTCACTTCTAGGGAAACTATATTTTTATTCGGCCAAATCATATGAAGTTTACTTGCAGGGTCTGTTTGTTTTTCTTTCATTTTCCTTGCTGAAATGATATAGTTGGACCCTAGCATTCCCTGTTTGGGAGAGAGACACGCTCCACCTTTTCGTTTGAATACTTGTTATGCTAGTATTCTTAGTTTTTCTTCTAGCTGCTGCAAAATTCCTATTTAGCTCTTGTTTTCATTGCATCTCTTGTTCAGAGCTGTTAGTTTTTAGTGTTACGTGAGTACTCTCATGTTTTCTTGTTGTAGAATTTAGATAGTTTTTTTAAAGCATGTTTTTTATGGTGCTTGTTGGGAAAAGAAACTACTGTTTGTGGTAGAATTTATAACGGTGCAAGTAGAAGTTTGTATAGACTGTGGCTAGACTTTTTCATATCATGATAGATGTTATTTTAATTCTAAAGCTAGTAGCATGATTATCCTCAAATAGCTAAGAGGTTTTAATGTTCCATTGAAAGAATCATGAGTTGTTCTTGTCATATTGAAGCATAAATTTGTGGTGTTCTCCTTTGAATGTTTTATTTGGTTGACTTGGCGCATGCTCACACCATGTTTATGACTACAAACCAGTCACTTATATCCTCTAAGATCATTTAGTTTTTGAACTTGTGGTACCACTTATGCTTTGATTAATGATGTTTATGTTGCTATGCATGATTATGGCTCTTATGCTCTCTTGATTTTTCGCTCCCAGTCTTTTGCTAGCCTCCACCTGTACCGAGTATGAGCTCTACTCGTGCATCCAACTCCCAAAAACCAAAGTTTTCCCATTGTGTCCATCATAACTACCTACATGTGGTATTTAACCGCCACTCCAAAGTAAATTGCTCATGTGTTACCTTTAAAACTTTCAAAATTACTCCTTTTTTGTGCTCCTGTTTTAGCTCATGAGGACGTAAACAGAGAATCTTTATCTCACTTGTTGATTGGACTTTCACACCCTGGACTAGTGGCTTAATCCGCTTATCCAATGATAGAAGAGCTAGCAGCGGGGTGCCCAGACCCAAATTAATAACAACAAATTTTCTTCACTATTTTTTCCCTGATTTATCAGTCAAAGCATAATTGTGTAAATAAAAGAGACAGAGGGATGACCTTCTACCCAGATGCGTCCTTCTATGGGAGCCGCTCTTGTGAAGTCTAGTTGGCTTGTGTCGTACTCTATTTTCTGTTTACCATTCGTTGACATAAGCATACACCTCTCTAAAAAATGTTTTCAATACCTTTGTTTAATAAAATAAAATAAAAGCTCTAGCACATGAGTGATCCATGCTTCCCTCTGTGAAGGGCCTTTCTTTTACTTCTATGTTGAGTCTCCATCTTCTAACTTTATGCACGGTTGAGAGATCATAGTTTCCGTTCTGAGTTTTATGTGCATTTGTCCCAGAAACATTATTAATTGATTCATGATGAGTTATTGCTTGTTCTCTAATTATTTCTTCTACTCTTACTCATGAACTTTGAAGGTGTCCTGGCATTTATTTTTTGCCCCACTCTTAAGGACTAGCGAAATATCACTTTGACATGTTTTCTCTATACTTGAAACAAACGTATATATTTTGTTGCATTGTTATTCATGATCTTTTATTTGTGTTACTTCTCATGATGAAGGTGATTGCTATGCTTTATTATTAAAATTCTATTTATCATGTTTGTGTTAAAGTTCTATGATCTCAGATTACTTATGTTTTTACACTATTTATGATCAAGTTCATGTTGGTAGCATGTCACCTTAGAAATTTTGTGTTTTTATCGTTTACCTACTCGAGGACGAGTAGGAACTAAGCTTGGGGATGTTGATACGTCATAAATGTATCCTTAATTTCTGATGTTCCATTTTGTTTTCTTGTTGTTTGCCACATGTTTGCTATACACTTTATGTCATTTTTATCGATTTTCCGGACTAACCTATTGACAAGATGCCACAGAGCCGGTTCCCTGTTTTCTGCTGTTTTTAGTTTCAGAAAAGTTGTTCTAGAAATATTCTCGGAATTGGAAATTTCGAAGTCCGAAGGTCCTAGAATTCCTGAAGGTTCCACGGAGTCCGGAAGAGACCTGGAGAGGGCCTACAGGGGGCCCACACCATAGGACGGCGCGCCCCTGGCCGCGCCATGGGGTGGTGTGGGGCCTCTAGGCCTCCATCGCCTTTGCCCTTTCGCCTATTTATATCCCCCGAGGCGTAAACCCTAGATATATCCCACTTCATCCTGAAAAACACCTGAGGCCGCCGTCATCATCATCCTGTGATCGGGAGGGTTCTGGAGCTCTCCCCGGCACCCTGCCGGGAGGGGAATCATCACCGGAGGGGTCTACACCACCATGCCCTCCTCCGAAGTAATGCGTGAGTAGTTCATCCCTGTACTACGGGTCCATAGCAGTAGCTAAATGGTTGTTCTCTCCACTTTGTACCTCATGTTTAGATCTCGTGAGATGCCTCACATGATCGAGATCATCTTTATGTAATGCTACATGTTATGTTTGCTAGGATCTGATGAATGTTGAATGCTATGTCTTCTGATTATCAATCTATCATGTTGTCTTCATGCTTATGTTATTTATGATCTTGCATGCTCTCCATTATTAGTAGATGCTCTGGCCAAGTAGATGCTAGTAACTCCAAGAGGGAGTATTTATGCTCGATAGTGGGTTCATGCCTCCTTTGCATATGTGCTCGAGTGACAGAAACGTGACATATGGAGGATGTGTTGTTGCCATTAGGGAGAAAACAACGGTGTTTACCTAGTTTACATTGTTTACATTACACACTTTGCTTACGGCAATAATTTTTTTCTAGCAACTTAATACCCAACGTTTGTTCGGATGATATTCGGAGGGTGGATTATTAGACATAGACGCAGTTGGATGACGGTCTATGTATTTTGTTGTAATACCTGCATGAATCACATAGTAATCTTTATGTCTTGCATACGCACTACGGTGCAGCCTTCATTTCTGTCAATTGCCCAGTTGTAATTTGTTCACCACACATGTTATTTATCTTTCACGGAGAGACACCACTAGTGAACTGTGGACCCCGGTCCATTTTCCTCATACTGATAAAACACCTACTTCTTTCATACTGCTGCTACTGCTTTCATACTGTTTTCCACACCATACGTTTAACCTCTTTGTGTTCAGCAAAACCGGTGAGATTGACAACCTCACTGCTTCGTTGGGGCAAAGTGATTTGATTGTGTTGTGTAGGTTCCACGTTGCTGATGAACCGGTAGTGCGTCCTGCCACCTCAGCTGCATCAACCTTCAGAAATTGCTTATCCTCCTACTGGTCGATTCAACCTTGGTTTTATTTCCGAGGGAAAACTTGCCACTTCACTATTCACAACCTTTATCTTGGGGTTTACCAACGGGGGCATCGAGGCCATCAATGTTCTTTGTCATACGCGAAGCAATTTGGCTCGAGGAAACATTTACATGTGAACTGGATGCTTAAAACATATCTTCACTAGCATGCACTTAATATTCTCAGTAACATATCTGGGATTTGGAATATAAACATGCAAATCCTTGTCTCGGTAAACGATACCCTTAAATTTGAAATACTTGATTGACTGTCAGAATCATCCCTATTAGGGTTTATTACTCCCCCGGGCTCCGGCGGCGAGATTACCGATCCCGAATAGAATTCGTCTTCGGGCGTGATTCTGCTCTGCTCTCTACTATAAGTCCTTGGACTGGAAGGGTTACGCCTATCCTATTGTTTGGATTCGAAGCCGTGAGGAGTTTAGGAGGTGAAGGAACAAGAACTAGGATTTACCATGTCAAACCAAAAGTCAAGTACTCATGGCGATCCATCCCTCGTAGGGAGGGCATCGGCTGGGTACACAGGAGGGGAAGACGGGACAAGCGCTGGTGGTGCTAGAGCCTCATCGATCAATTCATTGTTTGAGAATTTATATATGAACAAGGAAGACTTTGACGATGTTATCGTCAAGGAAGAGGGCAGTGATCTAATCGCGGATACAAGCTGGATGGCATTGGCCAGGGTTCATACAAGCAAATCCTTTGGACATGGCACGTTCATTACCCAGATGAATTACATATGGCCACCAGCTCAAGAGGTTAAAATCAGACCCGTGGGAGACAGCAAATTTGTGATACAATGTCGGTGTCTGGGATATTGGGAGAAGATCATGGAGCGTGGACCTTGTTGGTTTCGTGACTGGGCAGTTGTTCTTGCCCGTACGATGGATTTGCTCCTCTAGAGTCCATCGAACTGAACCATGTTCCGTTTTGGATTAAAATCCATGGTTTGCCGGAGGGTTATAGAAAGATAGAGATGGTAGAGAAGTTTGCCTCTACAGCAAGGAAGAACCTGAAAGTGCAGAAGTGTCAGGGAGGAACCTCCAGGGGTGACTATATACGTGTGAGGTTGCAACATGATGTTCATGACAAACTCACTCGTTTTGTCTCTATATCAATGAGTGGAAAAAGACAGTTGTTTGTAGTGAAGTACGAGAAACTGGGATCATTCTGTGAGGTGTGTGGGGGTGCTCGGCCATGTTTATAAAGAATGTGGCTCAGGTGTCTTTGAGGTGAAGGATAGGAAGTTTGGAGATTGGCTGCATGCTCATGACTTTACTTGAAACCGAGGTGCCCCTAATGTTCCCCATGGGGGATTTGGAGCCAGAGGGGGTCGCTCTGGTATGGGAGGTAGAGGCAATGGTAATTTCAAGGATGATACAAATGAGGAGTTGAAGAATTCTGGCTCTAGTCAGTCAAAAATACTAGGCATGGATATTGATAAAGAGGATTTATCCAAAAAGGATAGGAACGCGAAGAGATGCCTAACTCTAACAGCAAAAGATGCTATAGGCAATGAGGAGAACTTAAATACCGATTTGGAAGCGTTGTCAGCTGGTGAGCATCCTTCAGGAATGGGAAAAATTAGTTCCAAGAAGAAAAGACTAAAGAAGAATGAAGGAGATGACGATGCTTCAAACTCTGATTTGGCGGGCTCACGTGATGAGCGCCGCCCGTCCCAATGAATCTTGTCGTGGGATAGTCACGGCAGACGTCACCGGGGGTAACTTAGTTTGGGGCGAATCGACTCTGGTGTTTGGGAGAGGGTTTAGCTCGGATGCAATCATATTAACTGGTGATCTAGAGGCTCAGGCTGCAATGTCCCCGAGACTCCAATCTAGGGTTACGAAGACTTGCTCTCGTATACCTAGAATACTCGAATCCTTTTGTCTCTCTCAAAATTCTATATCCCTATGCCCTAGAAGCCGGTTTATATAATACCCGGCTTCCTGGCTTTCCTTACAAGATATTTCCGGAATCCTACTCATGACCCATACGTAACCCTAAGTTTCTAGCGTGACCCCCAAGTCACGGGTTATAAGGTTTGCACTGCCTCTAAGGTCTTCTAGAACTTCTTTTCCCTTGAGCCGAGTCACCAACGCAATCACTAGCCCATTAATAACACTTGGCCCAGCATCATAGCGCAAGGTCTCATGCAGTTTCCCTTCGGCCGGGTCTCGTCCCAGGCGTGGGCCTACCGGGTTATCATCCCCCCAACTGTAGTCCCCAGAATAGCTTGGGAATCTTGGTTGACGTGCTTTCCTTGTAGCTTTAAACCACTGAGTCAACCATGAAGCGCTCGCTATTCCATGTGCCTATCGAAGACCCGGAGCCCTTTGACATCTTGACTCGTTTCAAGGCGGAGCTTGCGAAGAAAAAGGTTGCGGCAGACCCCGGCTTTGTGCCATCTTCCTCAACTCCGGTTGTTCCTCCTCCATCACGTGCTTCCTCCGGGGATAACCCGAACATTGAGAAGGAGAAGGCAACGGAAGGAAACACCAAAGACTCAGCCGCTAAGACCACTCCTGATGACTCGGCTACTGCAGCCGAGTAATGTTCTCGTTTTTACCAGCGAACAATCATTCGGCCAATAGGCATTGTAATATGCCTTTTACACTTGTTATTTGATAGTGCGCCTGTGCACTTTTGATACTATTCCTCTGGTTTGTAATACGTTTAAACTCCTGTGGTTTTGATGACCTTTCTGGTCATCGATTTGATATGCACTTTACAACCTTATGTTGGCACAACTTTGCTCTTTATATGCTTTTCGCGATAGATGCCGAGTCTTGGTTGTGGGACGGTGAAAAATTTCTTCCAAGTCCCCAAGACCCGGATTTTGGGTATGGGGGTTTTTTGGCTTGGAAAACTTTGCATTTCTAGTCCTCAAGTCCCCAAGACCCGGATTCTGCATCTGGAGATCATCGGCTTAAGATTTTTTTTTTTGCTTTCTCAAGTCCCCAAGTCCCCAAGAACCGGATTCTGGATCAGAGGATTGATGGCTTTAAGAAAACTTTTTGCTTTCTCCAAGTCCTCAACCATGTTACTATCTTTTATACACTTTGAAGTTATGCTTGATGTATAACTTATGATTTGGATGACCCTTTTGACCCTCTTTGTTGTAAGTCGGCTTTCACGTGGATACTCAATGTTGCTATAACTCTATGAAAACAGGGTCAGGCAAGTCCCCATGGGCATCATGACTGATTGAATTTATAGGTTAGCAAAACATGCCACTTTGTTGCGAGTCACATCAAGCTTAAACAAGAAAGGCCAAGAAAAATTTGGCTCTATTGTCCAGGTTATGAGATTGCAACTGTACTTACTGCAAGTAATCAGTCCTCACACCTTAATGGCATCATGGCCGGGTCTGAGATTGTAACTGTTCTATTCAAGCAATCAGCCCCCAAGACCTAGATATATATGCTATGCAACAGTAGGCTTTTGGCTCTACCGGCTTACAGATAGCTTGAATGTAATAAAAGGAAAAGATATGTAAATTTTAAGCCTACTGCATTATATTTCTTACAATTAGATAAACATAGCTAACTAAACATAATACACTTACCTAATATAAAGCAGGATAAAACATAGAAAAAACATACAAAAAGTTGACAAAACTTAGGAAACGCAACAATTATCATGATTTAACCATCTCTTTATTGATATGAAAAGGTTAGGTCAGCAAGCCGCCTCATTAAAAACCCTCCAGTTTCCTTAGGTACCCTGGATAGGAAAAGAGTGCGTCTGAAACCTACTGCATGTTACATCGTGTAATACAATTTGCAAACCGAGTCTATATTAAGTGTAGTAGGGACGCATCTGAGCCACGTTCCACGGTCTTTCACGCTCTTGCATAGATGAAGTGGAATGAGCAGTGTCATTGATGGAATCCGACTCTTCCCTTGCATCTATCAGGTAGTATGATCCATTGTGCAAATTCCGGCTTATAATGAACGGACCCTCCCATGGGGGAGATAGCTTGTGCTTTCCTTCCTTGGATTGTACTAAGCGCAGCACCAGGTCTCCTTCCTGGAAAACACGGGTTTTGACTCGGCGACTATGATACCGCCTCAAATCCTGCTGATATATGGCTGATCGTTCCAATGCTTGCTCCCTGTCTTTTTCTAACATGTCCACGGCGTCTTGCCGGGTCTTCTCGTTTTCCACCTCAACATAGGCCGCCACTTGTGGCGAGTCATGGATGATATCACTAGGAAGGACCGCCTCTGCACCATAAACCATAAAAAACGGGGTCATCTGAGTAGATCTGTTAGGTGTAGTGTTTATTCCCAAAACCACAGAGGGTAACTCCTCAACCCATGCTCCAGCAGCTCGGAGACACGGGACTCGTAATCGTGGTTTCAACCCCCGAAGTAACTCCTGGTTTGCCCTCTCCACCTGCCCATTAGCTTGTGGATGGGCCACAGAGGCTACATCAAGCTGAATGCCATTGTTTCCGCAAAACTTCTCCATCTCTCCTAAGGACATATTGGTTCCATTGTCCGTGATTATGCTGTGGGGGTATCCAAATCGATATATAATCTTCTTCAAGAACTTGACAGCTGTGGCCGCCTCACAATTTGTAACAGGCATGACCTCAACCCACTTTGTAAACTTGTCAATAGCTACCAGCAGATGGGTCTTTTTGCATGGAGACATGTGGAAAGGGCCTACCATGTCCATATCCCAAACAGCGAATGGCCAAGTCAAAGGAATTATCCGTAACTCCATAGCCGGCACATGAGTTTGCCGAGCGTACCTTTGACATCCATCAAACCTTTCTACCAAGCACTCCGCGTCTGCTAACGCCGTAAGACAGAAGAAACCGTGCCGGTACGCCTTAGCCACAAGGGATCTTGTGGAGGCGTGGTGTCCACAATCACCTTCATGAATTTCCTTCAGTATTTGATGGCCTTCTCCTGGGGTTACGCAGCGTAAAAAGACACCTGTAGCACTTCTCTTGTAAAGCTCACCATTAATGATAGAATAACCCTTTGCCCGTCTCAGGATTTGTCGGGCTAAAACTTCCTGCTGTGGTAACTCACCCCGTAATACGAACGCCAGGAACGACTCAGTCCACTCCGGGATAGCACGCACCGCGGCCACCAACTCCAAATCCGGGTCTTGATGAGCTATTTCTTCCTCTGACTCGGTTTTAACGGAAGGCCGCCATAACTCATCCAAGAAGACGTTAGGCGGAACCGGCTCTCGACGGGAGCCGAGTCTCGAAAGCGCGTCCGCGGCCTCGTTCTTTCGCCGATCAATGTGCTCTACCTGATACCCGGAGAAAGACCCGGCTACCTTGTCCACCTCTCTGCGGTATGCTGCCATTGTTGCATCCTTTCTGTCCCACGTTACTGAGACCTGCTGTACCACGAAATCCGAGTCTCCGTAGCACCTTATACGCTTGATGTTCATCTCCTTTGCTACTCGCAGTCCATGCAACAGGGCTTCATACTCGGCTACGTTGTTAGAGCAGTCGAAGTGAATTTGCAATACGTAACTCAACTTATCTCCTTTTGGCGATGTGAGCACAACACCGGCTCCTGACCCTTCATACTGCTTGGAACCATCAAAATGCATAACCCAAGATTCTGAACTTTGTACCACCAAGGGCATACTTGTTTGAGTCCAATCATTAACGAAATCAACCAAGGCCTGAGATTTGATCGCAGACCGGGGCTCGTAGTTGATGTGATAATCTCCCATCTCGATGGCCCACTTGGCCACCCTGCCTGTTGCGTCCTAATTTCTTATGATATCTGCCATGGGTATTGAACTTGCCACTGTGATGGGATGTTCTTGAAAGTACGGCTTCAATTTCCGACTGGCCATGAATACCCCAAAAACTAGCTTTTGCCAATGAGGGTATCATTGCTTTGCTTCTGATAAGACCTCGCTCACACAGTAAACCGGCCGTTGCACCGGGTGATCCTTCCCATCCTCCTTGCGCTCAACCACAACCACTGCGCTAACTGCCCGAGGCCCGGCTGCAACATACAGCAACATAGGCTCCTTGGGACCCGGTGCAGCCAAAACTGGCACCTCAGATAGCTGCTTCTTCAGAGCCTCAAATGCCTCGTCCGCCTCTTGATCCCATATGAACTTGTATGTTTTCTTCAAGAGTCGGTATAAGGGTATCGCTTTTTCTCCGAGCCGAGATATAAAACGGCTTAACGCTGCCACGCAGCCTGTAAGTTTCTGAACATGTTTCAGCTCTTCCGGCTTTTTCAAGCTTTGGATGGCTTTGATCTTTTCCTGGTTAGCCTCGATCCCTCGCTCAGAAACGATGAAACCGAGTAACTTCCCTGCGGGGACCCCAAACACACACTTTGTTGGGTTGAGCTTCATCTGGTACCTCCTCAGGTTCTTGAATGTCTCTTTCAGGTCATCAATGAATGTTTCTGCCTTTCTTGTTTTGATCACTACATCATCAACATAAGCGTGGACGTTGCGTCCAATCTGATCCTCAAAGCACTTCTGAATACACCGTTGGTATGTTGCCCCTGCATTCTTCAATCCAAAGGTCATGGTTTTGTAACAAAAGGCTCCAAAAGGGGTTATGAATGACGTTTTCTCCCAATCCTCCTCTTTGAGTTTTATTGGTGATACCCGGAATAAGCATCCAGGAAGCATAACAGGTCACTTCCTGCCACTGCATCTATGATCTGGTCTATCCTTGGAAGGGCAAACGAATCCTTAGGACAATGCTTGTTGAGACTCGTGTAATCTATACACATTCTCCACTTATTATTCTTTTTCAGCAATAAAACCGGGTTTGCCAACCAGTCGGGGTGAAAAACCTCCATGATAAAGCCAGCTGCTAGGAGCCGAGCTACCTCTGCTCCTATAGCCTTTCTCCTCTCTTCGTTCATTTTTCTCAAGCCCTACTTCACTGGCCGGGACTTGGGATCGACATGCAAACTATGCTCAGCGAGCTCAGTCAGGATACCCGGCATGTCACTAGGTGTCCAAGCGAACACATCCTGATTCTCGCGAATGAACTGAGTGCCTCTTCCTCCTTGTTATCCAAGTTAGAACCTATAGAAAAATGTTTGGAAGAGTCGCCCTCAATAAAAGCCACCATATTCGTGTCTTGGGCTGCTTTAAACTTAGCTCTCTCGTCATCCGTGTTCGGTTTCTTCAAAGCTGTCCGATCTTCCGGGTCTACCTGAGACCGGTAATACCTGAGTTCTTCCTTTGCACAAGCTTGTTCTGCAAGTGCTGCATCTCCCTCATCACACTCTGCAGCCACAGCCCCAGCCCTGTTCCCATGTATAGTGATCGTTTGCTTAGGACCCGGGATTTTTAGCTGTAGGTAAACATAACACGGCCTTGCCATGAATTTGGCGTAAGCTGGCCTTCCAAACAGCGCATGATAAGGAGTACGCAAATTCACCACCTCGAATGTGAGCCACTCTACTCTGTAATTATCCTTTGATTCTCCAAAGGCGACCTCCAGTGTTATCTTTCCCTCAGGGCAGGCCGAGTGTCCTGGCACAATTCCGTGGAAAACTGTGGAACTTTTCTGCAGCTGAGACTCTTTGAGCCCCATACGTAAAAGGGTCTCCCAGTACAGGATGTTGATGCTACTTCCGCCATCCATCAGAACCTTCTTCAGCTCATAGCCATTGACCTGCGGCTCTACCACCAAATCTAACACACCCGGATGTTCTATCGCTTCCGGGTGATCCCTCCTACTCCATGTTACTTCCTGATCTGACCATCTCAGGTATCTTGGAACACCTGAGGAAACCGAGTTTACCGCTCTCTTAAGTACCTTTCTCTCCCTTTTGGAGGTTCCGGTGGTGTGGACATGATATTGTCCTAACTGCTTTGGGTTAGCCTGAATACCACCTGCGCCTCCCTGGTTATTACCCGGGTTGCCACCTCCTGCGTTGCCTACGGGGGGTGGTCCGTTGCCCGGGTTTCCACCCAGACCCGGTCCTCCTCCCCGGCCTGCACCTCCCAGGGCCTTCTGTATCTCCTCATTTTTCCATCTCTGTAAGTCCACGCATTGCTCCAATGAATGATTAGCCGATTTGCCATTCCTACTATGACGCGGGCAAGGCATCTTGAAGGCTTCTATGTAGTTAGCCGGTCGTGACGGTCCTTGATAATTGCCTCCTCCGTTGAAGTTTCCTCCGTTAAAGTTTCCATCTACTCTAGGCCTTGGAAACCCGGCCTCGGTATTGGCGACTAACTCGGAGTTCCCCTCATACGGACGTTTATGCTGGTTGTTTCCGTTACCACCTCCATTGTTACCCGACGCGGACCCATTGCCGGGTCTTCCGTTACTGTTCACGTTAGCCTTTCCTTTCTTGTCCTCGACATCCCCTTCTGTGGTGTCAGTGGAGGCATGCTTGTTGCACGCATCCATCAGCTCCCCCATAGTGATTTCTGAAACATGCCTACTGGATTTCATGCGCATCAATTTTTGCACCAAAGGTGTGTATCTGCATGTTTTTGCCATAGCTTGTATCGCGTCCTTCGGCTGAATATCAGTGGAAGAGTGAAGTATCTCCATGACCCGGCGTACCCAACTGCGTGCCGATTCTCCTTTTCTTTGGATACACCTATCTAAGTCATCGACTGTGTATAGTTTTCTGCAGGTTCCATAAAAATGTTTGATGAAAGCCGACTTTAACTCATTCCACGAATTGATAGATCTTTCAGGCAAATTGTTGAACCATAGTTTTGCTGCTCCTTCAGACATCACAAGATACATAAACTTGGCTTGGAGCTTTTCTGAAGCGTTGCGAATAGACATAGCCATCTCGTAACTTCTTAGCCAGGTCTCAGGGTCCATGGTGGGCTCGTAGTTGACAACTTTACCCGGTTCCTTGAACTTATCCGGATAAGAATCGGCCCTGATAGCGTCTGATAAACACTTGGGTCCGGCTAAGTTTGCCAGTACCGGCCTTACTCTTGAAACGTGTGAAACCTCGGCTGCCGCAGCGGGAGGCGCGCCAATTGCCGGACCTCGTACCGCAGACCCGGCCGCACGCCTTGCCCGGGAGCTATCCACAATAGCCTGTGCCGCTGAAACTGCCAGAGCTGCTGGCCTAAGTGGAGGAGGCGGCATGTGTTGCTGCTCTGCCCTCCGTCGCGCTGATGCCGACTGAATGTTCCTCGTATTGCCTTCCTTCCGACTGATATACGGCGTCCCATGCATCCCGCTCCTGTTGTCCGGGTAATTGGCCTGTTGCGCCACCGCGGTGCGTAACATATCTATAGCCCGCCGGGTCTCTATCGCTTGAGGCGACTCACCTAGTGGAATACGGTCGAGCGCTAGAGTTGCGGCGTACACGTTATCCATGGAGTTATTGAAGTGACCTGGCGGGGTATAGAATCGTGACGGTTGTGGCTGCACAGTATTGCCTCCGGGCACCCCAACGGGTAGCACAGATGACCCGGTTGGTACGTTCGCCGGTTGTCCTCTGAGCGTCCCTCCTTGATACCCGGTTCCTTGGTTTGCAGCCGGGATTGGCTGGTTTTGAGGTGTAACGAACAACGTAGCCGGCTGTAGGTTTCCGCCTGCCGCAGGTAGTTTCATCTGATGCCTCTGATTATATATTCTAGTTGTTTGGGCCTATATGCGATCCTCCAATTCTTTCAACTGACGCTGGCGCAAGGCCATCCCCTGCCTCTCAGCTTCTACATCTCTCCTCTGTTGCTCTAATGCTCGGCGAGCCACGTCCAGGTCTCTGGCTCGTGCCGCCGCATTTTCTGAGGTTATCACTGTTGCCAATACTGTGGGATCTAGGATTAGGTTATTGCTGAACAGAGCCGGGTTGGGTGGAAGTGATGTTCCTGCCCCAGCTGTTCTGTTGGACCTGAATCCAAACGTATTTCTGAGATGAGCGCTTTCCCCAGTTTCGCTGGTAACAGATGTCGGCTCACCATCAACCCGGGCTATAACCGGTTTCCATTAATCAGAATTTGCTGTTGGGCCAGCGCTTGCGCCGCACCAGTCGCAGCTGCTGTCACATCGCCCTGACTGAGATTTATTGTTGGGGCTGTGTAGACCGCGACTCGGCGTGCAATGCCTGGCGAAGACTCATACTCTTCCTCTTCGCAGCTATCTTCTTCATACCGATCTTCAAGCAGGTGCAAGATAGACTCGGTATCATCCTCTCCAACGACCCGGCCACGCGGGGTCCATACCGGCTCCTCCGGTTGTTCCCTCTTCGTGGTGGGTGCCTTCTCCGTGTTATCTGGCTCTGCTGTTCCTACCGATTCTTCCCTGTTCGATTGAACACAGGTGGCGTCTCCTGACACAGATTCATACTCGTTATTGTTAGAAATAAAACCAGACGCACGTACCATGCCGACGAAGACGGTGACCTGGCCGATCGTGACGACAGATCCGGTTTCCAGCTGATCCGACTCAGGCCCCCAGCCAAAGTCATCAACGATCTTCTCTCCTTCGGGGATGGTGACGAACTCGCCGATGACGAGGTTCTTCATGTTTTCCAGAGCTTCTCCCGTGATGTAAACACCTTTGGACGTAGGCCCCACGGTGGGCGCCAACTGTCGTGGGATAGTCACGGCAGACATTACCGAGAGTAACTTAGTTTGGGGCGAATCGACTCTGGTGTTTGGGAGAGGGTTTAGCTCGGATGCAATCATATTAACTGGTGATCTAGAGGCTCGGGCTGCAATGTCGCCGAGACTCCAATCTAGGGTTACGAAGACTTGCTCTCGTATACCTAGAATACTCGAATCCTTTTGTCTCTCTCAAAATTCTATATCCCTATGCCCTAGAAGCCGGTTTATATAATACCCGGCTTCTTGGCTTTCCTTACAAGATATTTCCGGAATCCTACTCATGACCCATACGTAACCCTAAGTTTCTACCGTGACCCCCAAGTCACGGGTCATAAGGTTTGCACCACCTCTAAGATCTTCTAGGACTTTATTTCCCTTGAGCCGAGTCACCAACGTAATCACTGGCCCATTAATAACACTTGGCCCAGCATCACAGGGCAAGGTCTCATGCAGTTTCCCTTCGGCCGAATCTCGTCCCAGGCATGGGACTGCCGGGTTATCATCCCCCCAACAAATCTACTATCTTTGAACTATTGGGGAGTGGGGCATCTCGAGACAGTTCAGGAAATTTACAGCCTCATTCAGCTGCATCGCCCTTCCTTGGTTTTTCTTTCAAAAACTAAGGTATCAGAAAAGAGAGCAACCGATCTTAAATGGCGTTTTGGCTTTGACAGTGCTTTTGTTGTTAATGCTTTAGGGGCTCAGTGGGGGCCTCGCCCTGTATTGGAACAATGATTCGGTGATTAGTTTGAAGTCCTTTAGTAAATCTCACATTGGTGTCATGGTTAACAATGACATGAGAGGCAATCATAAGTGGAGGTTCACCGGATTCTATGGAGAACCGGTGAGGGCAAGGAGAACGAGAAGTTGGTAACTGATCCAATATTTGAGAAGAGAATACGATATACCCTGGTTGTGTGCTGGGGACTTTAACGAGGTTCTTTCCGCTTCAGAACAGATTGGGGGAAATGTGTGAGAAGAATGGACTATGGAGAACTTTCGTGAAACAGTAGAGGGGTGCCGGTTTACTGATCTAGGCTATTCAGGCCTCCCTTATACAAGGGACAACCATCGATTTGGTGACAGAAATATTAAAGTAAGACTGGACAGAGGTCTAGGAGATGAAAGATTCTTGGAAGCCTTTGATAATACGTCGGTGCGACACATTCAGACTACCAGTTCAGATCATTGCGCTCCATGATAGAGGTCAAGCGCTAAGATTCTTTTCTAAGTGAGGGCAATCCAAAGCCTTTCAAGTTCGAGAACATGTGGACTCGCCATGATCGCTATGATGAGGTGGTGTGACAATCCTGGATACCATCTAACAGCGGGATGGCGGGAGTCCAAGATTGTCGGGGGGTTACCCCCGAGTAGGGTGTCGCACCCGGACTTCTAAAGGATACTCGCCGTTCCGTTGAACAGTAGTAGATTGGATTACGGGGCTTACCGGCACCCGCATCCTCTTACGAATAGGCCAACACACGTATGTGTGACAACCAACCCCTATCTGTTCAGCGTCGACGTAAACCATCCCATAGAAATCAGGACACTACCATTGACGTACTTCATACCATACACACATGGTACGTCAACGGTTTGTAACAGAATGATAGCACAACATATCTCTAAGACACAAAAGATTGAAATAAGTTGCAAATAGCTCTCACTAGAGCAGAGATAGCAAATACAATCATCCAGAGGACACATGTCCCAACATAACATCATTACATCTCAGCGGAAGCATTCAAAGGGGTCTGAGTACAGACAAATCCAAATAGGCTTAAGAAGCCGGGAACTGAAATAAAAGAAGACGGAGCCCATCCACGTAGTCTCGGATCCTGCCCGGGTCCGCTACCTACTCGTCAGCAGCCTCGTCAAACTCCACGTAGTAGCCGTCACTTGGATCCTCGTAAGCGTAGTCTGCGGAAACCACAGCCCCAAAGGGGTCAGTACATAGACGTACTGGCAAGCAAGACTCACAGTTCACCAAAGTGTAGCCCGTCAACACCAAGCACAGATGCCTTGGGTTCAACGGAAGAGGGGGGATATAAAAGATGCTGCAACTGGCTGCACTAACCAACTACAGAGATTCTACCACTTCCGGCTAACAGAAAGGAGATAAGATCGAGTATTGTAACCAACTGAAAGATAACTTCAAACAAACCCATCCTGGATCTCGCCCCTTATCCAAAGAAGCAATCCGAGGATAACTCACACGGTTGGATTAAAGGTGAATCAAGTTGTTGTGTCAATAATCCTATTACTAGTCAAGTTGTTAATCATTGGGTGTGAGATTGTGAATCATTAGGTTTAAGTTGTCCTGAGTACTTGTTAGCCAGTACTTTCACCAAGTTAACCATAACCGCGGAAAACACGGCTTCTCGAGAAGATTATCCCTGCAGGGTTGCACCAATTTGGCCATACACGTATGAATAACCCGCCAGATGGGATGCCTCCCACCAAGCAGGGCACTCAACACAACTCAACTCTTCTTCGCATCAAGCCCAAAGCACCTTGGGCGCACGGCTAATCGAGCCCAGAAGAAAATGGACCCTCATAGCACTCTAAGAACATGTCCCCCTATATGCCGACTACGAAAGTTCCACCCTGCGCTGGGCTCGCAAAAACATGCATGCGGCAAATGGAAAACACGAACTAAATGAGGCGATTTGGACGAGATGCGAATCGAATCAAATTGAGGGGGGCGCCCATACTCGCTTCCCACATGCGGGTAGTGCGCTCATCATGGATCAGTAGACAAGATCCTTTTCCTATTAGGTTCGACACTAGCAGGCCTCAAAACCACACAGGGCCTCCTGCCGGTGCCTTATCATCAAATTATTATTTAACAATAACATTAGCATGATTGATTGATTAAACATCGAGCCCCCAGAACAGAATGAAATAGTAACAGAAAGTAACGGGTAACAGACTCGAGCAACACAACCTAAGCATGCTAGTAAGACACTGGCTCAAACAATAGGGTTGTAGGAGTGGAGGTGAGGCAATATCAGGGTTAAGGGATTCATGTGATAGGTTCGTAACAGAAACAACTACTACTAAGGCTAGCAGAAATAGACAACGGAAAGTATCGGTAGCCAAGGTTGAAAGGAACACAATGGTTCATGTGAGTGATAACTTGCCTGCAAACTCAGCAGCCGGGTACTGAGCTAGATCCTCAGAAGGGGTGCTGTAAAGATCGTCTGTCTCAACGTCGTCGTCTATCCGAGAAGAAGCAAACAAACAGGGCAGAAATATAAACAATCAATATCATGGCATAGTGCACAATCATGGGATGATGCATGTCAATTTAATATATGCATCAAAATAAACTAAGTGACATGGTAACACAATTTAAATGGACACATATGCCATTGGAGTGCATCTGGAAAAAGGTCCATGAATTAAGTGGGAGCAAATGATCTACAACTTAGTACCATGTGAAATTTTATTACCATGATGCATGCATGATGATAACAACAAAATAACAACAATAGATGCAAGTGGTAAAGGAATTTAACAAGTTTGGAAATCATTTATTAAGTTTGGAAATTTTGGGTTACTTAAACATGTCACACAAGCATTTGTTGTTTTCATCAATTTAAAATGGTCAATACAAATAACCAAATTCATATTTGAAAAGAATAACAAATTTTAGTTGGATTACATGTTTCAATTATTGAAAAAGGAATTAGGATGAATTTATTATGACTTAAACAATATTAAACAAGTTTTAAATGAATTTAAAACAAGTGTGAATTTTATTTCAATTTTATTTGTTCAAAACATAAATTCAAACTCACATTTGAAAAGTTTATACTTTTCTAGTTGGAAAACATATTTTGCATGTTTAAAAAAATAATTTAATTTGAGCAAGTTATGATTTTATCAAATTTAAATGATTTAAACAAGGTTTAAATTATTTAGGCAATTTAAATTATTCAAACCATAAAACAAAATTTATATTTGAAAAGGTTATTTGAAATAGCATGGAAAACATATTTTATTTGCATTTATTGGATTAAGAATGAATTAGTTATGGATTTTATCAAATTGCAATTGAATTATTTGAATTCAAATTTGAATTGCATTTTGAAATTTCAAATAAGGAAACACATGTTACCAATGGGTAGATAATTAAATTTATATCAGCACACATATTTTATTTTTGTTATTTGGAATTATAAAACTAAAGTTACAAGCTTTTTAAAACTAGGGACCATTCTGCAATTTTTGAGGGACTGGTTTTAAAACAGAAACTGTTAAAAACATTTTATACGCAATGGTGGTCTACCCTGGCCACTGCCAGTGGGCCTAGTGCGGTGCTGTGCTCTGAACCAGTGCGGTGCGATTCGTTTCTTGTCAGTTAACCACGCTCAGCCAAGGTAAGGTGTTGCGCGCTAACTGAATCGTTAACTGACGAAAACATCTCTGAAACTTGACAGTGAACGGAGCGGGACCGCCGGCGATCACCGTGTGCTCGAGCTCGATGTGCGTGGGTGCTGCTGCTGTGAGGTGTGCGCTTGCGTGCACGTGCTTGCGAGCAAGAGACAGAGAGGAGGAGGAGATGGACACGGTGGCTCACCACCGTTGTCGGGGAAGTAGATGGTCGAGGGGGTTCGCGGCCGGCGGCGATGTCGCAGATGGCGGCGGTGATCCACGACGTCCACGGGCCTGCTGCGGTGTCCACCAGCGCGAGGAGGTGACGGTGGTTTCGTTCCCGTAGTTAGGTAGGGTGGAGGAGGATGGTGGCGCCGGTGAGCATCATGGATTCAAAGGGATTTGCTCTGGCGAGGTGACAGAGAGAGGGGAAACGCGACGAGGAGAGGAAATTGCTTCGGGCTCGAGGGGGGAACAGGAGCCTAGGGTTGGTCTAGGGCTGCGTGCTGTGCCCTAGGGTTCTTATAGGGGGCACGGGCATCGGATCGGCCGTCGCTGCAGCTCTGCTGCCGCCGTGGCAGCTCTGGATGAGCGCCGTACGCGAGGACGACGATGGATTAGGTCGTCGAAACGGTACCGGGCCACGCACGCTGGTTAGCTGGGCTGGGCCGAATGCCTCGCCCCTGCGCAGGTTAGCCTTTCTTTTTCCAATTATGTTTTGTTTATTTTTTTTTGCAGAAATTAAATTGGAAGAAAAAGGTAGTTCTTAAGTTAGTAAAATTTTGGAAAAAAATATGGTTAGCTTAGTTTTTATCTTAGCAACTAGTTGCTAACTTTTATTTTCCAAAAGTTTTCAAATTACCTGCTGTTTATGATTTAAACCAAATTTGAATGAATTTTCTTATTAAATGAATATTATTGAAAACAACATCTTAATAGGGTGAACCCTATTATTTAGTTAGAACAAAAGAGTTGATTGGTTTTGGAGATTTTCATATATTCAAGTTGGTGCTGTTTGAAAGTTGTTGGTTTGAATTTTGAATAATTTGATATTTAATTGATTAATATTGGAAACAATGTTTTTATTAGGGTGACCCCTAATGATTAAATAGAACAAATGTGATTAGAATTTTTTTGGTATTTTTATAAATTTCAAATGAGGTGCTGTTTGAAGATGCTTTGAATTTGAAAGCAATTTGGAATTACTTAATTGAAATAAAACCACCATTTTATTAGTTGATTCATTATGGAATGATTGGAAATAAAATGAGACTTTGGATTGCAATTTTGATTTGAGAAATATTGTAACATGAAAAGTATGAAACACATCATTTGAATTTGTTTGAAATTCAATTAAGAAAACAGAATAAAAACAGAAGCAAAACAAATAGTAAACAAATGCAAACAATGAAATAAATATGATGACATGATGCAATACTTTGATTAAACAGGAAATCAAACATTCTAGGGGTATTTTCATACTTGGGATGTTACAAAACGCCCCCCCTTGAAGGAATCGCGCCCCGAGATTCCTTACTGAGAAGTGAAAAGGTCCGGATACTTATTACGAAGATCCTCTTCGGTCTCCCACGTTGCCTCTTTATCGGAATGATGCGACCACTGCACTTTCAAGAACTTGGTTCTCTTGTTGCGAGTCTTACGCTCGGTCTCATCGAGAATACGAACAGGGTGCTCCTCATAAGATAGATCATCTTGCAGTTCAATGGAATCATGATCAACTGCACGATCTGGATCTTTGAAACACTTCTTGAGCTGTGACACGTGGAACACATCGTGCACCTTGGATAGCTTTTCTGGAAGTTCAAGACGATAGGCATATTCTGCACGTCTTGAGAGAATGTTGAAAGGACCAATGTATCTTGGTGCAAGCTTTCCTTTCACACCAAAACGATGAGTGCCTCTGAGGGGAGTTACACGGAGATATGCCTTGTCACCAGGTGCATAGATCATATCCCTGTGCTTGCTGTCATAGTAGCTTTTCTGACGAGACTGAGCAATCTTGAGATTGTCACGAATGATGCGAACTTTCTCCTCGGCTTCCTTAACAATGTCAGGGCCTAAGAGTGAACGTTCACCAGCTCCAGACCAATTGATTGGACTCCTGCATCTGCGGCCATAGAGTGCTTCAAATGGTGCCATGCCTAGGCTTGCCTGGAAGCTGTTGTTGTAGGAGAATTCAGCATATGGAAGGCAATCCTCCCATTTCATGCCAAAGGAGAGACCACATGCTCTGAGCATATCCTCGAGAATCTGATTGACTCTTTCAACTTGCCCCTGAGACTGCGGGTGATAAGCTGTGCTGAACAGAAGTTTGGTGCCCAATGCTTCTTGAAAGCTTTTCCAGAAATGAGAAGTGAATATGCTTCCACGGTCTGAGCTTATTTCCAATGGAACACCATGAAGAGGAACGATCCTTGCTGGGTAGAGCTCTGCTAACTGGCTAGCTGAGATAGTTTCCTTGACAGCAAAGAAGTGAGCTACTTTAGTGAGACAATCAATAACAACGAAGATTGCATCGTTGCCCTTCTTGGACTTTGGAAAACCAGTGACGAAGTCCATTTCAATCATGTCCCACTTCCACTCAGGAATTTTCAGAGGTTGGAGTAGACCTGCTGTTTTCTGATGGACTGCTTTAACACGTTGACAAACGTCGCATTCAAAAACATATTGAGCAATTTCACGTTTCATGCCAGGCCACCAATACAGAGTCTTGAGATCCTAGTACATCTTTGTACTTCCAGGGTGGATGGAGAGAGGAGTTTCATGAGCCTCCTTGAGAATGACATCTTTGAGACTTTGAATCTGAGGAACTGCAATGCGTCCTTCGAAGAACACAGTTCCCTTGTCATCAATTGAGAAGGACTTGAATTTATCGTTGCCTTCTTTGATGTGCTCTACAATCTTCTTGATTTCAGTATCACGAAGTTGTTCAGAACGAATCTTGTCCTCGAGAGTTGGACTGGCTGTCAAGCTAGCAAGGTAACCTTGAGGGACAAGACCAAGGTTCAGCTTCTGGAATTCTTCATGAAGTGGACGTTGGCTTTCCATGATCATGAGATTATTGCAATAGGACTTGCGACTGAGAGCATCGGCCATAACATTAGCCTTGCCTGGAGTGTAAGAAATGGTGAGATCAAAGTCTTTAATCTTCTCAATCCATCTCCTTTGCCTGAGGTTTAGATCTGGTTGAGTGAAGATGTATTTCAGACTCTTATGATCGGAAAAGATTTCAGTTTTGTTACCCAACAAGTATTGTCTCCATTTCTTGAGGGCAAACACAACTGCTGCAAGTTCAAGATCATGTGTGGGATAGTTTTGCTCATGTGGGTTCAACTGACGTGAAGCATAAGCCACAACTTGACGTTCTTGCATAAGAACTGCACCTAGACCTTAGAGAGATGCATCACAGAATATCTGGAAAGGTTTGGTAGTATCTGGGCCAACCAAAACTGGTGTGGAAGTGAGTTTAGTCTTCAGAAGATTGAAACTCTCATCACACTACGGAGTCCAAACGAACTTCTTGTCCTTCTTTGTGAGATCAGTGAGGGGTTTGGCAATCTTGGAAAAGTTTTGGACGAAACGACGACAATAGCTAGCCAAGCCAAGAAAACTTCTGACTTGCTTCACCGTCTTAGGAGGTTTCCAATCAACAATTGCCTTAACCTTTTCTGGGTCAATGGCTATGCCTTTGGCAGAGATGATATGACCAAGGTAAGCAACTTCTGGAATCCAGAACTCACATTTGGAGAACTTGGCATATAGACGATGCTCGCGAAGTTTCATGAGAGTGAGACGAAGGTGTTCCCCATGCTCTTCCTCGGATTTTGAGTAGACTAGAATGTCATCAAGATATACCACAACCAACTTGTCGAGGTATTCATGGAAGACAGAATTCATTAGTCTAGAGAATGTCGCCGGTGCATTGGTGAGACCAAAGGACATGACGGTGTATTCATATAGACCGTACCGAGTGGTGAAAGCTGTTTTAGGAATATCTTCCTTTCTGATCTTTATTTGATGGTAACCCATCCTCAAGTCCAACTTTGAGAATATTGAGGCTCCAGCAAGTTTATCAAAAAGATCATCGATACGAGGAATTGGATACTTGTTTTTGATGGTTTTCTCGTTGAGAGGACGATAGTCAACCACGAGTCTTTTTGTTTGATCCTTCTTGGCAACAAACAGAGTTGGGCAACCCCAAGCGGAGGAACTAGGCTGAATGTAACCTTTCTCCATGTACATATCGATTTGCTCCTTCAACAATTTCAGTTCAGGAGGAGCTATCTTGTATGGATGCTTAGAGATTGGAGCAGTACCTGGCTCAAGCTCGATCACGAACTCAACTGCTCTGTCCGGAGGCATTCCCGGCAACTCTTCTGGAAAGACGTCAGGGAATTCACAAACCACCGGAACATTTTCAATTGCAGGAAGAGGTTTAGCATCGAGGTTGAACAGCTGAACAGAACTTGATCCATATGGAGAATAGACTATCTAGCCAGAAGGGTGGGATAGAGTTATTGACTTTTGAGCACAGTCAATTTTAGCTTCGTTGGCCTTCAACCAATCCATGCCCAGAATGACATCAATGTCAGAATTTCCCAGCAACATGAGTGAAGCAAGGAATATGCGACCTCCAATTAGGATTTGATTGTCCATACTTATCTTGGAAGTCAACATTTGCGGTCCCGGAGAGTGAACAGTCATTTGATTGCTTAGCGGAACCAGAACTAGGTTGTATGCTTTTGCAAAGATCTTTGACACAAAAGAATGCGATGCTCCGGTATCAAACAACACTTTAGCTGGAAAAGAGTTTACGGGTAATATACCGAGAACGATGTCAGCAGCTTCCTCAGCTTTGTCGGCCTTGATATGATTCACCCTCGCGGTCCTCCCGACAGGCCTGTTGTTGGAGTTGAAGGCTTTAGCCGGGGGAGCACGAACCATTGCCTGGTTGGTGTTGGGGCGAGGAGGTGGAGGTAGCTGCCTCTGAGTGCACTTATCAGCGTAGTGTCCAGTCTCCTTGCACTTGTAGCAAGTGACGACACGAGGAGGACCTGGCCTTGGCTGCCCCATTGGAACCCTCTGACTCTGCATCTGAGATGGGTTGGGTGGGCGGGGAGCAAAGCCTGGAGAAGCTTGGGCATATGGAGCCCGAGTGACAGCAGCATTTGGCACCCAAATGCGGCGCTTCTGCGGAGGGGTGGTCATGTTGGAGGAGGAACCGCCCTCACGCGAGTGCTTGCGAGAATCCTCGAACGCCTTGTGCCCATTTTCCTCATTGAGCGCGGTGTTAACGAGCTCCTCGAAGTCCTTGCACTTTATGTTGGTGAGAGCGTACTTCAGTTCCGGGTTAAAACCTCGGCGGAACCTTGCCATCTTCTTAGCCTCAGTGGACTCCTCATCACCAGCGTATCGAGCGAGACGATTGAACTCGTTCTGATAGCCAATGACGTCCAGCTTGCCCTGCTTGAGAGAGCAAAATTCCTCACGCATCCTTTCCATGAGACCATCTGGGATGTGGTGCTTCAGGAAGGCATCCTTGAAACGTCCCCAGGTGATAGGATAGCCAGCTCTCATGGTCTGGTAGTTCTCCCACCAGGTAGCTGCCTGACCCTTCAGTAGGTAGGTGGCATACTTGACTTTGTCTTCCTCAGCAACGTGAGCAATGTCCAGAGCCCTGGCCATCTCCCGGATCCAGTCATCAGCATCCAGAGGCTCACGTGTTGCCACGAAAGCTCTCGGACCCATACTGAGGAACTCCTTGATGCTGACCCGTGGAGCATTCTGGTTGTTGTGCTGGTTAGCCTGGAACTGGGCCATCTGAGCCACGACCTGAGTCATCTGAGTCAACAGCTCCGTGATCGGAGGTGGTTCAGGCGGGTTGCTCCTTGTTGGCGGCATCCTGAATGGAAATGCATTTTAGCACAATAACAGAAAAGGATAGACTTGGTAACCGAAAAATAGATTATTCCGACGCATGAATAGATAACCAACAGGTACATCATCACATGTTCAAATACATCAGAATATCCAACAGACCAATACATGGTTCGAAAGATAAAGGATAACTAAACATGGCTAGGAATGGATACATCGATACTCCCATGCTCATCACGCAGGACGGCGGTGAGTAGTACGACGAGAGATACGGTGAGGAGGAATCCCACGAAAGTAGGTAGAACGACGATCCACATAGATCGGGACTGCTCTGAGAGCGACTCTCGGTGTGGTGAAGTAGAAAGCGTCGTCTCCCTGTGCTCCAAAGCGTGGAATCCCAGTGTAACCAGCTCCGAGGTTGAGGAGTGGACCTCTGATCGGCTCGTAACCTCCAGCATCTGGCAAACTACGTCCAACTGTCTGATGGAAACGTGCAAAGCGCTCATCTCCAACAAAGTCTGTGGTGTACGTCGCCAGACGAGTCAAAGCAAGGTAGAGCTGCTCCCTGACTGAGGCCAACTCCTGAGAAAGTGTGGTGGCAACTGCGTCACTGTGCCTCACAAACTGAGCGGTGGTGTGCAGCCTGGTGTTATCATGCTCGTAGACATCCAGGTTGTCGTAGAGAGTGAAGTGAGCTCCCTCCGAAATGATGTAACCACGGGGGATGTGGCGATAGATAGAATCGTCAAATCCCCAGTAGTCAGCACGAAGGACGGTGAGACTCACATAAGCTGCCTGCTGCACGGCCATATCCACTGTAGAACCTACTGCCTCGTAGCGGTGGACAACGCTCATGCCATCATCTGACAGAATGTAGACGATAGCCTGGTAGTAGGTCTGGTCAAACTCTCGCTGCTGCTCGTAGACCTGGTACTCTGGTGCCCAACGGAACCCCAGATAAGTGACCATGTCTCTCAGCATCTCCGGATAACCGGCGGTGCTCTCGCAACGAGTCATCCGAACCACCTGCGGGTAGAACCTGAGATCCATCTGCAGATGATTTGGGAGGTTTTGATTAGACGCCGGTAGAGAACTGAAGTGGAAAGCAACAACAAGGTTCAATGGACGAAAAGGATGTTGAAAAGAACAGGATATTGAAGCAACATCGGGAAACACGAGGCCAAAAACTCCTGAGGTACTACGGAGAACCCAAAACACGTGAAACCCTAACTTGAAAGTTTAGATGAGAAGAGAAAACAACGTTGCACTTCCTTACCAGAAAAGGGTGGGTGGGTGGGGAAAGAAGAAAAATGGCAGAATTCCTACTCTCACGTTTCATTTTTCCTTTATAGCTACAAAATAGTTTATAGACTCAAACTGCGACCAGTAAAAGGGATCCTACAGGCAGACAGGCTCTGATACCATTTGTCGCACCCGGACTTCTAAAGGATACTCGCCGTTCCGTTGAACAGTAGTAGATTGGATTACGGGGCTTACCGGCACCCGCGTCCTCTTACGAGTAGGCCAACACACGTATGTGTGACAACCAACCCCTATCAGTTCAGCGTCGACGTAAACCATCCCATAGAAATCAGGACACTACCATTGACGTACTTCATACCATACACACATGGTACGTCAACGGTTTGTAACAGAATGATAGCACAACATATCTCTAAGACACAAAAGATTGAAATAAGTTGCAAATAGCTCTCACTAGAGCAGAGATAGCAAATACAATCATCCAGAGGACACATGTCCCAACATAACATCATTACATCTCAGCGGAAGCATTCAAAGGGGTCTGAGTACAGACAAATCCAAATAGGCTTAAGAAGCCGGGAACTGAAATAAAAGAAGACGGAGCCCATCCACGTAGTCTCGGATCCTGCCCGGGTCCGCTACCTACTCGTCAGCAGTCTCGTCAAACTCCACGTAGTAGCCGTCACCTGGATCCTCGTAAGCGTAGTCTGCGGAAACCACAACCCCAAAGGGGTCAGTACATAGACGTACTGGAAAGCAAGACTCACAGTTCACCAAAGTGTAGCCCGTCAACACCAAGCACAGATGCCTTGGGTTCAACGGAAGAGGGGGATATAAAAGATGCTGCAACTGGCTGCACTAACCAACTACAGAGATTCTACCACTTCCGGCTAACAGAAAGGAGATAAGATCGAGTATTGTAACCAACTGAAAGATAACTTCAAACAAACCCATCCTGGATATCGCCCCTTATCCAAAGAAGCAATCCAAGGATAACTCACAAGGTTGGATTAAAGGTGAATCAAGTTGTTGTGTCAATAATCCTATTACTAGTCAAGTTGTTAATCATTGGGTGTGAGATTGTGAATCATTAGGTTTAAGTTGTCCTGAGTACTTGTTAGCCAGTACTTTCACCAAGTTAACCATAACCGCGGAAAACACGGCTTCTCGAGAAGATTATCCCTTCAGGGTTGCACCAATTTGGTCGTACACGTATGAATAACCCGCCAGATAGGATGCCTCCCACCAAGCGGGGCACTCAACACAACTCAACTCTTCTTCGCATCAAGCCCAAAGCACCTTGGGCGCACGGCTAATCGAGCCCAGAAGAAAATGGACCCTCATAGCACTCTAAGAACGTGTCCCCCTATATGCCGACTACGAAAGTTCCACCCTGCGCTGGGCTCGTAAAAACATGCATGCGGCAAATGGAAAACACGAACTAAATGAGGCGATTTGGACGAGATGCGAATCGAATCAAATTGAGGGGGGCGCCCATACTCGCTTCCCACATGCGGGTAGTGCGCTCATCATGGATCAGTAGACAAGACCCTTTTCCTATTAGGGTCGACACTAGCAGGCCTCAAAACCACACAGGGCCTCCTGCCGGTGCCTTATCATCAAATTATTATTTAACAATAACATTAGCATGATTGATTGATTAAACATCGAGCCCCCAGAACAGAATGAAATAGTAACAGAAAGTAACGGGTAACAGACTCGAGCAACACAACCTAAGCATGCTAGTAAGACACTGGCTCAAACAATAGGGTTGTAGGAGTGGAGGTGAGGCAATATCAGGGTTAAGGGATTCATGTGATAGGTTCGTAACAGAAACAACTACTACTAAGGCTAGCAGAAATAGACAACGGAAAGTATCGGTAGCCAAGGTTGAAAGGAACACAATGGTTCATGTGAGTGATAACTTGCCTGCAAACTCAGCAGCCGGGTACTGAGCTAGATCCTCAGAAGGGGTGCTGTAAAGATCGTCTGTCTCAACGTCATCGTCTATCCGAGAAGAAGCAAACAAACAAGGCAGAAATATAAACAATCAATATCATGGCATAGTGCACAATCATGGGATGGTGCATGTCAATTTAATAGATGCATCAAAATAAACTAAGTGACATGGTAACACAATTTAAATGGACACATATGCCATTGGAGTGCATATGGAAAAAGGTCCATGAATTAAGTGGGAGCAAATGATCTACAACTTAGTACCATGTGAAAGTTTATTACCATGATGCATGCATGATGATAACAACAAAATAACAACAATAGATGCAAGTGGTAAAGGAATTTAACAAGTTTGGAAATCATTTATTAAGTTTGGAAATTTTGGGTTACTTAAACATGTCACACAAGCATTTGTTGTTTTCATCAATTTAAAATGGTCAATACAAATAACAAAATTCATATTTGAAAAGAATACCAAATTTTAGTTGGATTACATGTTCAATTATTGAAAAAGGAATTAGGATGAATTTATTATGACTTAAACAATATTAAACAAGTTTTAAATGAATTAAAAACAAGTGTGAATTTTATTTGTTCAAAACATAAATTCAAACTCACATTTGAAAAGTTTATACTTTTCTAGTTGGAAAACATATTTTGCATGTTTAAAAAAATAATTTAATTTGAGCAAGTTATGATTTTATCAAATTTAAATGATTTAAATAAGGTTTAAATTATTTAGGCAATTTAAATTATTGAAACCATAAAACAAAATTTATATTTGAAAAGGTTATTTGAAATAGCATGGAAAACATATTTTATTTGCATTTATTGGATTAAGAATGAATTAGTTATGGATTTTATCAAATTGCAATTGAATTATTTGAATTCAAATTTGAATTGCATTTTGAAATTTCAAAACAGGAAACACATGTTACCAATGGGTAGATAATTAAATTTAGATCAGCACACATATTTTATTTTTGTTATTTGGAATTATAAAACTAAAGTTACAAGCTTTTTAAAACTAGGGACCATTCTGCAATTTTTGAGGCACTGGTTTTAAAACAGAAACTGTTAAAAACATTTTATACGCAATGGTGGTCTACCCTGGCCACTGCCAGTGGGCCTAGTGCCACTGGACGCTTGCGTGGCAACGTGTGTGGCTGACAGGGGGCCCTCCCTGTCAGCGCTGCGGGCAAAAAAGTGGGATTTTATCCCGTGCGAGGCCAGGGCTCGAACCCTGGACCTCCCCCTTGCGCTGCTGTGCTCTGAACCAGTGCGGTGCGATTCGTTTCTTGTCAGTTAACCACGCTCAGCCAAGGTAAGGTGTTGCGCTAACTGAATCGTTAACTGACGAAAACATCTCTGAAACTTGACAGTGAACGGAGCGGGACCGCCGGCGATCACCGTGTGCTCGAGCTCGATGTGCGTGGGTGCTGCTGCTGTGAGGTGTGCGCTTGCATGCGCGTGCTTGCGAGCAAGAGACAGAGAGGAGGAGGAGATGGACACGGTGGCTCACCACCGTTGTCGGGGAAGCAGATGGTCGAGGGGGTTCGCGGCCGGCGGCGATGTCGCAGATGGCGGCGGTGATCCACGACGTCCACGGGCCCGCTGCGGTGTCCACCAGCGCGAGGAGGTGACGGTGGTTTCGTTCCCGTAGTTAGGTAGGGTGGAGGAGGATGGTGGCGCCGGTGAGCTTCATGGATTCAGAGGGATTTGCTCCGGCGAGGTGACAGAGAGAGGGGAAACGCGACGAGGAGAGGAAATTGCGGCGGGCTCGAGGGGGGAACAGGAGCCTAGGGTTGGTCTAGGGCTGCGCGCTGTGCCTTAGGGTTCTTATAGGGGGCACGGGCATCGGATCGGCCGTCGCTGCAGCTCTGCTGCCGCCGTGGCAGCTCTGGATGAGTGCCGTACGCGAGGACGACGATGGATTAGGTCGTCGAAACGGTACCGGGCCACGCGCGCTGGTTAGCTGGGCTGGGCCGAATGCCTCCCCCCTGCGCAGGTTAGCTTTTCTTTTTCCAATTCTGTTTTGTTTATTTATTTATTTTTTGCAGAAATTAAATTGGAAGAAAAAGGTAGTTCTTAAGTTAGTAAAATTTTGGAAAAAAATATGGTTAGCTTAGATTTTATCTTAGCAACTAGTTGCTAACTTTTATTTTCCAGAAGTTTTCAAATTACCTGCTGTTTATGATTTAAACTAAATTTGAATGAATTTTCTTATTAAATGAATATTATTGAAAACAACATCTTAATAGGGTGAACCCTATTATTTAGTTAGAACAAAAGAGTTGATTGGTTTTGGAGATTTTCATATATTCAAGTTGGTGCTGTTTGAAAGTTGTTGGTTTGAATTTTGAATAATTTGATATTTAATTGATTAATATTGGAAACAATGTTTTTATTAGGGTGACCCCTAATGATTAAATAGAACAAATGTGATTAGAATTTGTTTGGTATTTTTATAAATTTCAAATGAGGTGCTGTTTGAAGATGCTTTGAATTCGAAAGAAATTTGGAATTACTTAATTGAAATAAAACCACCATTTTATTAGTTGATTCATTATGGAATGATTGGAAATAAAATGAGACTTTGGATTGCAATTTTGATTTGAGAAATATTGTAACATGACAAGTATGAAACACATCATTTGAATTTGTTTGAAATTCAATTAAGAAAACAGAATAAAAACAGAAGCAAAACAAATTGTAAATAAATGCAAACAATGAAATAAATATGATGACATGATGCAATACTTTGATTAAACAGGAAATCAAACATTCTAGGGGTATTTTCATACTTGGGATGTTACATAGGGTAAAGGCAAGTGCTAATGGCAGGATCAGAAGAGACGTTTGGCAGAGTAGCGGCTACCCGGTACTCGCTACCCGGTCGTCCGCTATTCGGCCGTACACACTGATGGCCAGGAGGAAGAATCAAGGAAGTTACTCTCCTCCGAGTAGAGGAAGTGGACCGAGTAGAGAGGGCGGTCTCCTACTCGGGCCAGAAGTCAAAGGAGCCGTTCTGACACAGGATCCCGCGTATCCTGGGTCCGTACTGCGGCACTGTTCATCTGCAGAGCGCGTGCTTATCCACGCCAGGGTGTCAGCAGGGCGTCGCAGGTTAGGGGGGCCTACACCGTGACAGTGTCACTGATAACAGATCAGTTCCTCGGTTCTGCGGAACGACTTTCCACACCGGACAAACTAGGAAGCCAAAGCTGTCAGCGAGAAGCTAGAAGTGCACAGTGTGCACACAATGTCGACATCTTGGCTGTATCCGGCTGGGCACCAGTATATAAGGTGCCCTGCCCCCTCCTGCGCGAGGGATCCCAGAATCGGTTCACATTCTTGACCTAGTTCATCACATAGAGAGAAGAGTGGCTACTCGGTAGTAGGAAACACTTGTACTGTGCCTACTCGGTGAGACACGGATATAAAGAGAGAAAGGCAGGAGTAGGGGTTTTACCTCCTCACGAGGGCCCTGAACCTGGGTAGATCTTGTTGTTTGCAGTGCTAGCTTCATACTCACGCAGCTACTTGCTGCGTGATCCCTCCCCGAGCGCCTCCAGCGTCCATCGTCTCCACAACTTTAGCCATCCTATGGCATCTGCCGTGACACCACCACGACAGTTGGCGCCCACCGTGGGGCAACCAGCGGCGCTGGCTGGAGTTTCCGTTCGGACGGGATCGATTTCTGCTACCGGAGAGCCCGTAGTCTGTGGCCTCGTCCACAGATTCGGCTCCTTCGACTTCGTCACCGACAACGCCGGCGATTTCGGCGGCAGGGCCATGCCGGAGGGCGGCTCGGTGATATCCTTTGGCTCACACCTCGTCTACATCGCCACCGTCATCGACCGCGAGTACCCCGAGCAGGTGCATGTCGCGGAAGATCCCCCTGCTGTCATCGCTGCACGCGGGAGGCCGATGGCCCGCTCTACGAACAGCGTGGAGGTGATGGTGACCGGCCCTGCTTCTGATGCCGGGAAGGGCGCGGCTGCTGCTGCTGCGGATGTCATCGAGGATCTCGCTGGCCCGAGTGCTGGCGGGAAAACCCACAAGCCCTACGAGAAGGACTGCAACCTCTCTCCCTCCACTACTCCGACGATACCTGCGTCCGCCGTGCGGATGGGCATGCCGCCTCCCACCGAGCTCGAGCTCATGACCATGCGGGCGCAGCTTGACCAGCAGCGCCAGGTGCTGCTCGCCGAGCAGGCGGAGCTAGATAAAGTAAGGCTTGAGCTGAACCTGGACCAGAACGAGTACAACGGGGCTCACGGCTTCACACCCGTGGTGAGGAGGCCCTCCAAGGCAGGCGCTATGCGCCGCAACCTAGGTACCGAGATGGCAGCAGTTGGTGAAACTGCTGGCCAAGCCGCTAGCCAAAACACCGCCACCACCAGACCCAGATACAGCACCCCCGCCAAAACCCTTAGAGCTGCTGAGGCTGTAGCTGCTGAGCTGCCGCATCTCGCTGGCGATGCGCATGTTAGGCAGCAGGAAAGGCTCAATGAGCTAGTGCTAGAGGCTGCTAGGCAGCACGAGGAGTTCCGGAAAGCCAACCCGGGTGCTGGAGCTTCTCAGGTGGTGCACTCGCACGCGGCTAGATCTAACGATCAGGCCTCATCACCGCATCCCAGTCGCGAGAAGGAGCGGAGTGGGCATTCCGGCAGAGACAAGAAGATGCAGGTGTACGACCCGGCTGTCGCCGCAAAACAGCACGCTGTGGCGCGACAGTCCGGTCAAAAACACAACGCTGCAGGAGCAGACTATCAAGCCCATAAAGTTCACAGCCAGGCCCGAGATGGAGAGCGCCCAGGCCCTTCTCAGCATCCAGTTGCTCAGCCTACTCGGCAGAGGCAGCAGCCGCGCGCAGTCGCGCCAGCCGCCAACCCGGTGGAGCAACCTGCAGTCGTGCAGGTGGACAGATATGATGATGGCTACTCGGCAATGGGGTTGGCTGGCTATGATATCTTGGATCGCGTGGGTGAGCGTGTGCTGGAGCCCAGTGATGCCAGACACAAGCTGGACCGGATTTCTCTATCGGCGCAACTCGAGAGCAAGGGGCCGCCGGGCCCTGAATGCTTTGGCCCCCGCATCATGACGGAACCATCCGTGAAGCAGTTCCAGCTCGCTAGAGGGACCAAGTGCTATGATGGCAGCACCAAGCCGGAAGATTGGCTCAACGATTATGTCACAGCCGTGCACATTGCAGGCGGCAACCGGAGATGGGCCGTGCGGTACATCCTGCAGATGCTCGAGGGACCGGCAAGAACTTGGCTCAACAACCTGCCCAAGCACAGCATCAATTGCTGGCTTGACTTCGCGGAGGCTTTCGTCAGCAACTTCACCAGCACCTACCGGAGGCCGAATAGGCCGCAGCAGCTATCCGCTTGCAGGCAGCGGGAAGAGGAGACGGATCGAGAGTATCTTACTCGGTGGAGCACTCTGAGGAACACCTGTGAGGGTGTGAATGAGGCCCAGGCCATCACTTGGTTTGCGCAGGGTTGCAGACATGGCAGCATGTTGTGGCAAAGGCTCCAGAGGGAGATGCCGAGTACTCTTGCTGAGACCATCCAGATTGCGGATCAGTACACACTCGGCGACCCGACTCAGCCTCTTCTTGATGCCGCTGAGCCGAGAAGGAACTACAACATCAACACCAGCAAGCGCAATGAGTTCCGCAACAAGCGCAGAGGTGACTGGATTGATACCCGATATGATCCCGAGGAGGTGAATGCTGTGGCAACCGGAGCTGGGAGTAGCCAAAGGCCAAAAACTGCTGGAGCCCAGTATGGGCAGAACCAGAATCAGGGCCAAGGCAACAAGAAGCCATTCAGCGCTTCCCAGCAGGGTAGCAGCAACTCGGGTCCGGCACCGAACTTTGTCTTCAAGGACATGAAGGATGGCCCATGCAGCTTCCATACTCGGCATCCCGCAAGACCTGCCAACCACACTACTCGGCAGTGCAGTTGGTGGGAAGAAATCAAGAATGAGGGCCTGTCCCCCCTCCTCCTCTGCCAGCTGCGAATGCCGCTGTACAGCCTTCTCGCGCACCCTCTGCTCGGCCTCCAGCCTTCCCAAGAAGAGAAAATGTGAACCAGGTGGCTTTAGGAGCCAACCGCTACTTCAACAACGATGGCTACCGCAACAACAACAACAACTACTACTACTACACCCGCAACAACAACAGAGGCAACAACAACAACAACAACCAAGGTAACAACAACAACGGCAACAATGGTGGCGGAGACCGCAATCGGTACCAGGAGCACCACGAGAGCTACATGATCTTCACCTCTGAGCCTGTCGACAAGAAATCCCAGCACAGGCGTGCCATGGAGGTCAATGCTGTGATCCCTGCTATTCCTCACTATATGCATTGGTGCAACCAAGAGATCACGTGGTCCAGAGCAGATCATCCCAAGGTGATGCCCAACCCGGGTAGCTACGCCTTGGTGCTGGATCCTACCTTCTTGGGTCCCGAGAAGAATGTGAGGTTCAGCAAGGTACTGATCGACAACGGCAGCAGCATCAACATTGTGTACAGAGACACGCTGGAGAAGCTTGGTATGGCCGAGAACATGCTGCTACCCAGCAAGACCACTTTCCATGGCATTGTGCCAGGAGTCTCTTGCAATCCGATTGGCCGAGTATGGATAGATGTGCTATTCGGCACCAGGGAGAACTGCCGCACAGAGAGCCTGCAGTTTGAGGTGGTTGATCACCAGAGCCCCTACCATGCCCTACTCGGCAGGCCTGCTCTGAGCAAGTTCATGGCCTCTACCCACACTGCATATCTGAAGATGAAGATCCCTGGTCCCAATGGCGTGATTACCATCTCTGGTGATTACAAGAAGTCTATGGAGTGTGCCTCTGCTGGTTCTCAGTTGGCGGAGTCCATGGTGATTGCTGCCGAGAAGAAGAAGATGTACGAGGTGGTGGCTATGGCGCAATCCGCGCAAGCTGGTGCGCCTGGCATGCCGAGTTCCCAGCACGGGACGGTGTTCCAGGCATCTCAGGAGACAAAGAAGATCCAGGTTGACCCTGAGTTTCCCGACCGAGTTGCCATCATTGGCTCCGGGTTGGGGGAGAAATAGGAAAGCGAGCTCATCCACTTCCTCCGTGAGAATCAAGACGTGTTCGCCTGGTCCAATGAGGATCTGCCAGGTGTCCCGAGGGAGTTGGTTGAGCACTCGCTACATGTGCGTCCTGACGCCAAACCAGTGAAGCATGCTATGCGCCGCTTCGGAGATGAAAGAAGGAAGGCCATCGGTGACCAGATCACCAAGTTGCTGATAAGCAATTTCATCATGGAGGTGCTGCATCCGGATTGGTTAGCCAACCCGGTCATGGTGGAGAAGAAGAAGGATGACCCCAAGGCCGCTACCGCATGGCGCATGTGCGTCGACTACACAGACTTGAACAAGGCCTGCCCCAAGGATCCTTTTCCGCTACCTCGCATCGATCAGGTGATCGACTCCACTGCTGGTTGTGAACTGTTGTCTTTTATAGATGCCTACTCTGGTTTTCACCAGATAGCTCTCAACCCTGCTGATCAAATAAAGACTGCCTTCATTACCCCGTGCGGGGCTTATTGCTATCGTGTCATGTGTTTCGGGTTGCGGAATGCGGGTGCCACTTATCAGAGATGCATGCAGAAATGTTTGCACGACCAACTCGGCAAGAATGTGCAGGTGTACGTAGATGACATTGTCATCAAAACGAATAAAACACATACTCTGCTTAGTGACCTTGAGGAAACTTTCGCTAACCTGCGCAAGTATAAGATGAAGCTGAACCCGAGTAAATGCACCTTTGGCGTCCCGGCTGGCAAGCTACTCGGCTTCTTGGTATCCAGTCGGGGCATCGAGGCCAATCCTTCAAAGATAAAAGCTATTGAGAGCATGTATTTGCCGAGATCCCTGAAGGATGTGCAAAAATTCACTGGTTGCTTGGCATCTCTGAGCCGTTTCTTGGGTAGGATGGGCGAGAAGGCCCTGCCTTTGTATCAATTAATGAAGAAAAGTGACAAGTTCGTCTGGACACCGCAAGCGGATGTGGCATTCAAAGAGCTAAAGGCAATGCTGGGGAGCGCTCCCATCTTGGCTAGTCCGCTACCCAAGGAGCCAATGCTGCTGTACATTGCTGCTACTAACCGGGTAGTCAGCGTGGTGATTGTGGTGGAACAAGAAGAGGAAGGCAAGAGTGTGCAACGGCCTGTATACTATCTCAGTGAGGTGCTGTCCAGCTCCAAACAGAACTACCCTCACTACCAGAAGATGACCTACGGCGTATATCTGGGCGCCAAGAAGCTGAAGCACTACTTCCAAGAACACCCCATCACAGTGGTGAGCTCAGCTCCCATCTCGGATATCATGGGTAACAAGGAAGCAAGTGGCAGAGTAGCCAATTGGGCAATTGAGCTGGCCGCCTACGCTCCCGCGTATGCGAGAAGAGAAGCCATCAAGTCTCAGATCCTGGCAGAATTTCTGGTGGATTGAGCTGAGGTGCAATATGAGCCTCCTACTCCGGTATCCAACTACTGGAAGATGCACTTTGATGGATCCAAGATGAAGGAAGGCCTTGATGCTGGCGTGGTGCTTACGTCACCCAAGCGAGATCAACTCAAGTATGTGCTGCAAATTCACATCAAGGCATCCAACAATGTTGCAGAGTACAAGGCCGTGGTACACGGTTTGAAGGTAGCAAAGGAAGTTGGTGTGCAGCGCATCATATGCTATGGAGACTCGGATCTGGTTGTGCAGCAAGTTTCTGGCACTTGGGATGCTCTGGATGCCAACATGGCGTCATACCGCTTCCTGGTCCAAACCATGACAGATTCTTTGAAGGTTGCGAGTTCCAACACATCCACCGAGCAGAGAATAAAGCAGCTGATGAGCTGTCCAAGTTGGGGTCTTCTCGGCAGTACATCCCGGCTGGGATTGCCTTGGAGCATTTGAGGAAGCCATCCATCAAGCCATCCCCCAACTCGGAGTCCATTTTCATTCCTTCCCTGCCTGATGAAGAAGCGGTTCCAATGGAGATTGACTGGGAAGGTGCAAAAGGAGACCCGGGGACTGGCACCTGCAACCCGGGGACTGCCCCTCCCTACTCGGGGACTGCTCCTCCTTACTCGGGGACTGCCCCTCTCAGCTCGGGGACTGTCGCATTCCTTGAAGAAGTCCTTGCAAACCGTTCGGGGCTGCAGAGAGTCAACCCCAACCCAGAAAAAGACGCAGCAGTGGCTGTCCCAATGGAAGTGGACGAACCAGTGTTTCCCGCACGGGAGACGCCGAGTTGGGCCATGCCCATATTATCCTTTCTAAAGGACGGCATCCTACCGGACGATGAGGTTACCGCAAGGCAGATTCAGAGAAGATCCAAGGGCTACACCATCTTCAGAGAAGTGCTGCATAAAAGAAGTGCCACTGGCGTGTTGCAACGTTGTGTGGAACCGGAAGAAGGAGAAGAGATTATGGTGGAAATACACCAAGGGGAATGCGGGCATCACGCCTCTTCTCGGGCTCTAGTCAAGAAGGCTTTTCGGCATGGCTTCTTCTGGCTCACTGCTTTGAAGCAAGCTGAGGATATCGTGAGAAAGTGCAACGGCTGCCAGAGATTCGCAAGTAAGATCCACATGCCTGCTTCCGAGTTGAAAACAATTCCCATCACTTGGCCACTCTCTGTTTGGTGTCTGGATATGGTTGGTCCTTTCAAACCGGCTAGAGGCAACATGACACACATTTTAGTCATGGTTGATAAATTCACCAAGTGGATTGAAGTGAAGCCTATTCGGAAGTGTGATGGAGCTACTGCTGTGAGTTTCCTGAAGGATGTGATCCTGAGATACGGCTACCCGCACAACATCATCACAGATAACGGCACTAACTTTGCTGAGGGAGCCATGGTGAGATTCTGCAGAGATAAACACATCCGACTAGACGTCACGTCTGTCGCGCATCCCGCATCCAATGGGCAGGTGGAAAGAGCAAATGCATGGTGCTTGCAGGCATAAAGCCAAGGCTGATTGAGCCGCTGCTGAAAACACCAGGGTGTTGGCTAGACGAGTTGCCAGCGGTGTTGTGGAGTCTAAGGACTACCCCTAACCGGTCAACCGGCTACACACCATTCTTCTTGGTTTACGGGGCTGAGGCCGTGTTGCCAATCGACTTAGAGCATGACTCCCCCGAGTAACCCTCTACACTGAGGCGGAGGCGAGAGAAGCTCGAGAAGACGACGTTGACCTGCTAGAAGAAGCAAGAGAGCTCACTCTGTCACGTTCAGCTGTTTACCAGCAAAACCTGAGGCGTTATCACAGCCGAAAGGTGAACCCAAGGGTTTTCCGAGAAGGAGACATGGTCCTTAGGCTCGTGTAGTGCACAGCCGGGATGCACAAGCTATCCCCTCCGTGGGAAGGGTCGTTCATTGTGAGCAAGGCTCTGCACAATGATGCGTACTACCTTGTAGACGCACAACCATCACAGAAGAACAGGCCGGATAAAGCTGGGGAGGAATCCAAACGCCCCTGGAATGTAGCTCTACTTCGTCGCTTTCATTCATGAGCAAAAGTGTGTATGTATTCTCTTATCCGAGTTAAACTCCTACTCTGCAATCTGAAATTGAACTCGGGGACTGCCCTCGTCCAAATTTGCTCTAAGTGTTTCTATTCTGTTGTATCTTTGTCTACTCGGTTGCTACGCTTAGAATTTCAAAAGCATACAAAGTAGTGTGTTTATACTCACCGGACACTCTGCGACTCTGCTGCTGTCCGCAAACGGGCTTCATGGCAAGCCAGAGAACAAGCCAAAGAGTCAATGAACACATGAAAAATTGCAAAGGGAAGGACGTGTGTGGCAACCGAATAGAGCGTTTTTTACTGTCTGTTGTTAACTTTTTCGGCTATGTGGTGGGTAGCGTTACTATGATTGTTCCCAAGCGGCTAAGTATTTGAAACTCCAACTTCGAACTCTTGTGACTCGAATACCAAAAAAGCAACAAGTTGCAGGTAAGAGCTGAGATAAAAAGAAGGAGTGAATGAGAAATGCAACTCGGGGACTCGCATGATAACGCAACCCGGCATCCAGCCAAAGCTGCTCAAGTTACTAAATATAAAAACTTCAACTGGAATAAAAGCTGAGTAGCAATGCAAAGGATAATTGTTCAGTACATCTGCACCCGGCATTCCGGGGATTTGATAAAAATCTCGAGCATAAGTGTTGCAGGACATAATCAGGTGGAGGTAGCAGCTTTTTCGGTGTTGGCCTTGGCGGCATCACCTTCGGTGTTGGCCTTGGCGGCATCAGCTTCGGAGTTGACCTTGGCAGCGTCAGCTTCCGGGTTGACGACATCGGTCTTCGTGGCATCCGCTTCTGGGTTGGTGGCAGCCTGATCAGAAGTGGCTGTGGCCACCGAGATGAGGTCCGTCGCCGAAGTGGAGGCAGCAGATTGGGCACGGAGTAGCGCCGTGTCGTCAAGGGCCGCGCCTGATGAAGTGCCGAACTCAAGCGCCACGGTGTCGATGGTCATCTTCTCGCTTTCGGCTTCCTCGTCGCTATCCGCGACGACCGCGCCCTTCCCCTTCCCGGACTTGTCATCGGTGCTATCGAAGAAGCTCAGCCCGTCTGACCCAGTGGCCTCCTCGTCATCGTCTTCATCCTCGTCTTCGCCCTCGCCTTCCACATCCGTGTCGGGCTCGGTGAGGCCTTCGATGTAGCGCGCGGTATCCGCGTAGGACGCGATCTCCCACGCGACTGCCTGGCGGCGAGCCACGCACTCGGGATCCTTCTCCCACTTTGAATCCCGGCGCATCTCGAGAATGGTATTGAGATTGAGGTTCTCATACCAGCTACAGATGAAGAGGAGCAGCATGTCAGCGCCTGCCCGAGCTCCAGGTGCTCGCCACTTCTTCAGCTCGGCTTTAACGCCGTTCAGCTTCTCGGCAAGCGCGCGGATAGTTGAGGGCACGGCATCTTGGGGCCAGAACAATGCATGGAGTTTGAAGGCAACAGACGTTAAGTCCGTGCCCAAGCCCTTAAGGCGCTGAAGCTGACCCTGCATGTTCGTAAAGCTGTCCTCAATCGAGGCCTTGGTATCCATGGGCAGCCCTTTCTCTACTCGAACATCTTGGGCCTTTGACAGAGCAGGTTTTCAAGCTGAGCAGAGATCGGGGAAGATTTCTGAAAATGCTATCAAAAAATATTAGAAAAGAAAGCAGCAAAGAGATGCAAATCGGTCAACAGAGAAGAGGAAGGAAACAGGGAGGCACTAAGATGCGAGAACTTACTGTTCAGATCGCAGAGTAGCGATTGCAGCTTCCGTTTCCATGACTCCTCATCAGCAACATGCCGCTCTTCGACCCTCCGGAACTGGGCCAATTGGAGCATGAGATCCGAGTTGCTTTTCTTCAGCGTCTCGCACTCCATCTCAAGGGCCCTCTGCTTAGCCTTGGCGGCTGCCTCCAACTTGTCCTTCTCGGCGGTCATGTCTATGAAGTCCTGAAGGGCAGCCCTTAACTGGACCTGCAGCGGCTCCAGCTCGGTGGTGTGTTGGCTCTTGAGCTCCACGGCTTGGCTTTCCAATTGCTGCTACAACTCGGCGGGCTTCACGCAGTCGAGATGCTCTTCACGAAATTTCTTGTAATCTTCTGCGGAGGAGAAGGGCATGGTCAGCAAATAATGGAGAAGAAGGAGGAGAACAAGCCGAGAAGACGGCAACTTACCTTCCAACTTCTTAATGGTGGTCTCGGCATTTTCAACAAAGACGTGACAGTGCTTGTGCTCATCTGTCAGCGCCGCGATCTTGCCTACAGAGTACAAGAAGTTAGAGCAGAAAGCAAAAGTGGGCGTAATCACAAAATGCATGAACCGAATAGTTAGAAGCTTACTCTCGAGCTCGGAAAGTTGAAGGGTACGAGCATCGGCCTCCTTCTCGGTCACGACATCACTTTTGCGTTCTGCTTCTAGGGCTTCAAGGCGCCTTTTTGCAATGCTGTGGTTCCAGAGCAGGTGCCGGTAGAGGGTCGTTCTCTTCAAAAGGCTATTCTGAGAAGCAGAAAGAAAAGGAGTTAGACAATGTTTTGAAGATTTGACCCGAGAAGACGGCAACTCGGTTGAGTGACCGTCTACTCGGCCCGAATCTCGGGGACTGGGTGATGGATAGGAAGAAGAAGAAGAACAAAAGAGAAGAAAAGTGCAACTCGGAACAGGCAAGCAAAACTTACCGCATAGGTTTGCTCGAGATCCTCTGCAGCCTTGCGGTGGACGAACAGCTTCGCGGCAAGCGTGCTGGTGGCGGACGAGATGGTCATGGGATTGTAGCCCATGTCCGCCTTGTTCCGGTCGTTGCGCCAGTGGTACAGCTTGCCCAAGGCCAGACCATTCCAGGACTCGTTGCCAAGGAACGCGCTATTCCATTCAGCGTCAATAAAGCCTACACGGTCGACTATCTGCTCGAGCCCCTGGGACACTACCTCTGTCTCCTGGATCTCGCGCGAGAAGATCGAATGGGCCTTGTCCTTGGCCGGCAGCTTGGAATTCACAGCATGGGCCTGTTTGCCTTTTGTAAGAGCGAGCTGTTTCTCAGTCTTGTTTAGACCGATGCTATACTGTTTGCTCATCTGCAACATGTAAGGCGGGTAGACAGGCGGGTCTTGAACGCTTGATCCCGCGGCTGTGCCTGCACCGCTGCCGGAAGCACCAATGGTGAGCTGCCCACTCTTCGCGACAGGCTTCGCAGTTGGTTTAGGTGGCAGCATCACGGCAGAATCTTGAGCAGCGCCACGCGAGGGATTCCTGCGGACGGAGGCGTCTGGCTGGGCAGCGTGCTTCTCGGCGGCCTTCTTCTCGGCGTCTGGCTAGGCAGCCTGCTTCTCGGCGGCCTTCTTCTCGGCTGCTGGCTTCTCGACAGCTTTCTTCTCAACTGTCTTCTTCTCGGCAGCCTTCTTCTCGGCTGCATCTTTCTTGCCAGTAGCATCGGAACCAGTTTTCTTTGTGGCCTGCTTGACTGGAGGGCTGGCTGTGGTCTTGGTCTTCTTCATGGGTGGGGAGCTTGGCGCAGTTGGTGGAGCGGCCTGCTGGGTAGGCGGCGCCAAGGACTGGCTACCGGGCGCAGCGTCCGGCTGCGCGTGGCTCTACAGGTCCGGCTCCACATCAGTTGTCTCAACCCGCTGCTCGGCAGCGGGGTCTTGCAATACGTCGTCTTGTTTGTCTACCCGCGGCTGGGCCGCGGGGTCATCTCGGGCAGCAGCATCAGTGTCCTGCTGCTCCTCATCCTCTTCCTGCCGCTCAAGGGCGGCATGATCTTGATACTCGGTGACTGTTTCTGTGTTCTCCCCAGCTGTGGCAGCTGGGGGAGAAGGGGGTCTCTCGTCGTGAGCAGCATCCTGCGCTTGTTGTTCCGCGCGGGCCTGCTGCTCCTGCTCGGTGTCCTGGGTACCAGTGTCCATGCCCTGGACGTTGGTGTCGTCTTCATCCTCACCCTTCACGGGAGAGGGCGCACGCGCCTCGTCCCCTGCCGCGGTCTCGTCCTCATCAGAGAGGTCGATGAGCTTGTCGACGTCGATGGCGGATCTCTTCTTGGATTTGAAGGGAGCGGCAGCAGCATCAGCGTCCAAGGGGGCGCTGAAGAGAAAAAAGGGATTTAGGAAAAGAAGAGAGAAAGAAGAAACCAAGAAGCAGCGGTGGAACAAGGAATTCAGGAAAAGCAGTGACACAGATTGTGACTTGGAAGAAAATCACTTACCCTGCACGTGAAGGGGGTGGCCGTCTCCCAGAGACCTTCTTGGTCTTCTTCTCGCCTTTCTTGGCCTTCTTGGCGGTGGGCTCCTGGGCACCACTGCCCGCCCTCTTCCGAGTGGCGGGAGCAGCAACCGCAAACGGATCGACTTCAAGGGCGTCCTCATCCTCTTCCTCGTCAGCATTAGCATCATCTGCAGAGTAGGAGAGAAGAAAACAATTGAGAAACGGAAAGAAACTAAGTTGCGCTACTCGTGAACAAAAAGGTGAACTGGGTCACCTTCGTCGTCGTCTTCGGACCAGTCCCGAATGGACGCGTCGACATGATGCTTACCCGGCTGGACGACATGAGGGATACAGAGGGTGTCCGCGGTGTCGTAGGAGACCTCGTCGTCCTCCTTTCGATCCTCGTGCCAGTTGGCCTCGAAGCACTCCTCGCTCTCAGCGAGCTGGCGAGCAAGGCGCTGGAGATATAAGCAAGCAACACGAGTCAGTTGAGCAGCGTAAGGGATTCTACCAGGGACGAGATGCAAGCACAAAGCATAACAGAGTAAGCGTCCTACTCAACGAGGCGTGCAAACACAAAGCACATAAAGCCTAACAGATAGTAGCAAGTGTTCTACTCGGCGTGTAGTGCAAACATAAAGCACATGAAGCCTAAAGAGATATGGCTAAGTGTCCTACTCGGCACAGAGTGCGGATACTAAGCATACCAAGCTAACACTACAAGAAATATGTTGATACATGACCATTTTATAATGACCGTGGATGAACTGGTCATAGATCCATGACCATTTTGGATCAATTGGTCGTTGCCGGTTTAGGAGGGTCCAAACGTGAAAACTTAATGACAATTTTGGTTAGAAAAGTCATGATCTCCTTACACGAATTGGTCATAAACGGGCAACACTACATTGCATTATGCCACCTCATCATATTTTGCTCATGTGTCATGCTTATTTGTCTCAATTTTGCACATCTCACCATGTTTTGCTTATGTGGCGTGCTTACTTGTCCATTTTTTTTTACAAGAGTTGCGCTCTTAGTTTTTTTTCTCGGGTAATATCCGCTCTCAGTTTTTTTTACCACCTTCAGTTCGGGACTCACCACAGCGACCTGAAGAGCGGGATCCAGCACACTGATTTCAGTTCGGGACTAACCACAGCGACCTGAAGAGCGGGACCCACCGCAGCGATTTCAGGTTGGGAGAAAATAAAACGCATGGGTGTTCGAACCCACCACCTCCTCGCTGGGAAAGAAGGAACCAACCACCAAGCCATCCGATCGTATGTGCTATACAGAAACATTGAGTCCTTTTCTCTATCGCTTACTCGCTCTGGCCGGAGCGGCCGCTCAGACTGGCCGGACCAGACTGCTGGGCTGGGCCGAAGAGGCGACTCTGTTGCCCATACGAGTCTCCTGGCCTGGGCTGGCTGGGCCGGCCGGCTGAGCATCATTTTTTTTTGGTTTTTTCTGTCTTCTTTTATAATTTTTGATTTTAAACTCTAATTTAAACCAAGTAAGTTTTGACTTTCTCTTAAATATGAATTATATTATTATAGACTAATGGGGACTATATTTAGTCAAAATGAAATACAAAATATCCCTAAGAATTATATATTTAATCACATATGATGACACAACGCGAAGATATTTCTTTTTTTGAATTTTTATGAACATCTTTTGAACATTTTATGCCGAGTTAGAACCTAGGGGTTGAATCTTGACGAACTCTTGATGTATCTCTGTTGAAATAGGTACTTGGGTACCTTAAAATTATTTTTACAAAAAATCATGAGAAAACTATGAGGCACCTGTAGTTCAAATTTGGCCCGGTTTCAGCTGAATCGGCAGAAATTTGTCTTTTTCAAAGGAGGTGTATTTTGAGCTATTGAGAGGCAGTAAGTTTGTTATTTGTATATCAAACATGACATAATATATTTAGAATTTTACTTTGTACATTTTTGCAACATATTCTGTGTATGTGCTTCACAAAACAAGCCAGTTTTCACACCCCGGGAATGGAAAATGGTATTTTTATTCAACGAAAAATAAAACTTTCTTCGTGAACACTGTTAGTTGTTCCAATATGCATCTTTGTGTGGAATATGGTCACATTTAAGCAAACTATGACATGGATGTGGCTAAAACATCCGTCATTTCGACCGAAAGTCATGAATCTTCGTACGAGATAGCTCATTTCTGTGAACACATTTTCCACCAAATTGTCGTATTCCAAGTTTATTATTTTTGGTGGATACTAGGACATATATAACAACACCATGCTAAGATCTTGCATCGTTTCGAGTTTTTTTGAATTTTCTGGAATTTTCTAAGCCGATTTCGAAGAACGGTCAAAACGAGGGACATGACCGTTCGTACCTAGGGGTTGAATCTTGATGAAATATTGGTGTATCTATGTTGAAATAGGTACTTGGGTACCTAAAAATGATTTTTTCAAAAAATCATGAGCAAACTACGAGGCACCTGTAGTTCAAATTTGGCCTGGTTTCAGCTGAATCGGCAGAAATTTGTCTTTTTCAAAGGAGGTATATTTTGAGCTATTGAGAGGCAGTAAGTTTGTTATTTGTAGATAAAATATGAAATAATATATTTAGAATTTTACTTTGTACATTTTTGCAACATATTCTGTGTATGTGCTTCACAAAACAAGCCAGTTTTCACACCCCGGGAATGGAAAATGGTATTTTTATTCAACGAAAAATAAAACTTTCTTCGTGAACATTGTTAGTTGTTCCAATATGCATCTTTGTGTGGAATATGGTCACATTTAAACAAACTATGCCATGGATGTGGCTAAAACATCCGTCATTTCGACCGAAAGCCATGAATCTTCGTACGAGATAGCTCATTTCTGTGAACACATTTTCCACCAAATTGTCGTATTCCAAGTTTATTATTTTTGGTGGATACTAGGACATATATAACAACACCATGCGAAGATCTTGCATCGTTTCGAGTTTTTTTGAATTTTCTGGAATTTTCTAAGCCCGTTTCGGAGAACGGTCAAAACGGGGGACATGACCGTTCGTACCTAGGGGTTGAATCTTGATGAAATATTGGTGTATCTATGTTGAAATAGGTACTTGGGTACCTAAAAATGATTTTTTCAAAAAATCATGAGCAAACTACGAGGCACCTGTAGTTCAAATTTGGCCTGGTTTCACCTGAATCGGCAGAAATTTGTCTTTTTCAAAGGAGGTGTATTTTGAGCTATTGAGAGGCAGTAAGTTTGTTATTTGTAGATAAAATATGAAATAATATATTTATAATTTTACTTTGTACATTTTTGCAACATATTCTGTGTATGTGTTTCACAAAACAAGCCAGTTTTCACACCCCGGGAATGGAAAATGGTATTTTTATTCAACGAAAAATAAAACTTTCTTCGTGAACATTGTTAGTTGTTCCAATATGCATCTTTGTGTGGAATATGGTCACATTTAAACAAACTATGCCATGGATGTGGCTAAAACATCCGTCATTTCGACCGAAAGCCATGAATCTTCGTACGAGATAGCTCATTTCTGTGAACACATTTTCCACCAAATTGTCGTATTCCAAGTTTATTATTTTTGGTGGATACTAGGACATATATAACAACACCATGCGAAGATCTTGCATCGTTTCGAGTTTTTTTGAATTTTCTGGAATTTTCTAAGCCCGTTTCGGAGAACGGTCAAAACGGGGGACATGACCGTTCGTACCTAGGGGTTGAATCTTGATGAACTATTGGTGTATCTATGTTGAAATAGGTACTTGGGTACCTAAAAATGATTTTTTCAAAAAATCATGAGCAAACTACGAGGCACCTGTAGTTCAAATTTGGCCTGGTTTCACCTGAATCGGCAGAAATTTGTCTTTTTCAAAGGAGGTGTATTTTGAGCTATTGAGAGGCAGTAAGTTTGTTATTTGTAGATAAAATATGAAATAATATATTTATAATTTTACTTTGTACATTTTTGCAACATATTCTGTGTATGTGCTTCACAAAACAAGCCAGTTTTCACACCCCGGGAATGGAAAATGGTATTTTTATTCAACGAAAAATAAAACTTTCTTCGTGAACATTGTTAGTTGTTCCAATATGCATCTTTGTGTGGAATATGGTCACATTTAAACAAACTATGCCATGGATGTGGCTAAAACATCCGTCATTTCGACCGAAAGCCATGAATCTTCGTACGAGATAGCTCATTTCTGTGAACACATTTTCCACCAAATTGTCGTATTCCAAGTTTATTATTTTTGGTGGATACTAGGACATATATAACAACACCATGCGAAGATCTTGCATCGTTTCGAGTTTTTTTGAATTTTCTGGAATTTTCTAAGCCCGTTTCGGAGAACGGTCAAAACGGGGGACATGACCGTTCGTACCTAGGGGTTGAATCTTGATGAACTATTGGTGTAACTATGTTGAAATAGGTACTTGGGTACCTAAAAATGATTTTTTCAAAAAATCATGAGCAAACTACGAGGCACCTGTAGTTCAAATTTGGCCCGGTTTCAGCTGAATCGGCAGAAATTTGTCTTTTTCAAAGGAGGTGTATTTTGAGCTATTGAGAGGCAGTAAGTTTGTTATTTGTAGATAAAACATGACATAATATATTTAGAATTTTACTTTGTACATTTTTGCAACATATTTTGTGTATGTGCTTCACAAAACAAGCCAGTTTTAACACTTCGGGAATGGAAAATTGTATTTTTATTCAACGAAAAATAGAACTTTCTTCGTAAACATTGTTAGTTGTACCAATATGCATCTTTGTGTGTAATATGGTCACATTTAAACAAACCATGCCATGGATGTGGCCAAAACATCCGTCATTTCGCCCGACAGCCATGAATCTTCGTACGAGATAGCTCATTTCTGTGAACACATTTTCCACCAAATTGTCATATTCCAAGTTTATTATTTTTGGTGGATACTAGGACATATATAACAACACCACGCGAAGGTCTTGCATCGTTTTGAGTTTTTTTTTGAATTTTCTGGAATTTTCTAAGCCGGTTTCGGAAAACGGTCAAAACGGGGGACATGACCGTTCGTACCTAGGGGTTGAATCTTGATGAACTCTTGGTGTATCTATGTTGAAATAGGTATTTGGGTACCTAAAAAATATTTATGTTGAATGAAAATAAACAATCTATACATGTTTTGTAGGAGCTTTAAGGCTGCTTTGATTTGAAGGAAACATAAAGGAAATGTAGAGGCTTGGGAAAATTTCCTACAAATGTCACTTTCAAGACACAACATAGTGGAAAACAATAATTCACTCGGACCTCATTGGTTGTATCCTATGCATAAGGAACAAGTATTTTTTTACACATGCCATCATTTCCTGTTCATATTCCTTCCACATTTATTTGATATTCAAATCATATGAAACAAAGAGGCCTTTAGTTGCTAAATTTTGCCAAATTTCGGCGTGCTACTCATTTATAATGGAAGTTTTGCGTGGCCCGCCCATTTTTCCCAAATTCTTGTAGTCCCCGCTCATTTCTCACAAAAATACAAAGCGCACAGCGCGCCCAGGTTCTAAACCCTAGCCCATTACTCCCTGTCCACCCCGCCGCCTGCCTCTCATCCCAAAAAACCACCGCCCACCTCTGCCTCCGAGATCTGATCCACCATTCTCGTGCTCCCTCGCGCTGCTGCCTCCTCCAACCGCCAGCTCCGCCCAAATCCTTCTCTGATCCATGCGCCTTCGCCCAAATCCTTCTCCGATCCACGAGCCTCTGCCTCGAGGACCTCCGCCCGGTACTACAGAAGAGGAAGCTTTCACCTCGACGGCGACGCTCGCTCCAAGGGGCAACATCCTCACCCATCCCTCTTTCTCCGGCGGCGGCGGCGGCTACACCACGAGGGCACCGATGAGAGGAGGAGGTAAACATGCGCCGCCCTCGCTCCATGCTCTCTTGTCCTCTCCGTACTGTCTTGGATTCGATCTCACCGTCTTTTGTTTCTCTTTCCACAGGCAGCCACAACGGCGGCAGGAGCTTCGGCGGCAGGGACAGCGGCGGCCGCGGCGGTGGCAATTCGTTCGGAGGGAGGAGCGACGGAGGCGGCCGCCGAAGGGGATTCGGCGGGAGGAGTGACCGCGGCATGGGCCATGGCGGCGGCAGGGGAGGGGGCAGTGGCGGTCCCGGCATGAAAGGCGGGAGCAAGGTGGTCGTCGTGCCGCACAAGCACGATGGTGTCTTCATCGCCAAGGCCAAGGAAGACGCGCTCTGCACCAAGAACATGGTCTCCGGAGAGTCCGTCTACGGCGAGAAGCGTGTCTCCGTCCAGGTCTGCTACTTCTGGCGTGATGTTGCGTAGAACGGAATATGTTAGGCAGGCTTAGGTTCAGGGCGCTCGCCAGATCTGAGGCTCCCAGATCCCTTCCCTTCTTCCTTCCTCCTCTTCCTTCATGCCCATAACCTCTTGCTCAACCATCCTCTTATGCTCAACATCTGTGCAGTTTCAGGTGGCATCAAGGTGAGCACTGGACGCGTCTGGAATCTCGCCAAGCCCTCCATCGCTACCAGCCCCTCAGCTCCAATGGGACCTCTGTCCGTCGCCCACCAGCAAGCTACAAGGTGAGGCCATCCAATCCCCCTTCTGATTCTTTCATTTGTGCTGAACTCACAAGTAAGATATACTCCATTTACAGCCAACAGATGATAATCTATTTGGTATTGCATATGTTGTGGAGTATCAAACTCAATCTAATGAATATTCCACTAGAAATTATTTCTATAGATTAGACATAGGAAAATTGAAATGCTATATTTTACGTCTTGCACTTTTTGACTCACTTAAGTGGCAAGAGCGATTCAGAATTTCAGATTGTCATAATCTGACTACTAGCTACTTAACTTGCAGCCGCCTTAGCTAGGTTCTGCCTTTTACTGATTGACTCAACTAATGCTTGCATAACTGCTAACATCGTCTACAGGAAGAACAAGGTTGTTGATATGGTAACCTTGAGTTGCTCCTGCCTCTAGCTAGTATGAATTTTTTTCATGCGTGGTTGCAAAATGGCAGTCAGGACGCCCAGTTGTAGCACTATGATTAGTAACCTTGAGGTGTTCCTGCCTCTAGCTGTTCCTGTCAGTTTCACTGGTAACATTAGTTACCTTGAAACTAGTCATTGCTTGTGATTTGTGTCTACATTGACTTGTCGGCCTAATTGAATGGGTATCGTGGATCCGAGTTTCATATTTGAGCTGGGATTTGTTTGTACCGTGACCAGTGTCATTGCTTGGTTGCTTGCACGAGAGTTTTATTACGCTGAGCATGCTTCCCTTGTCCACATAAATCTAAAATGAGATCATACTTGCAATATGTTTGAGCTGGTACTTGATGAAGTAGGTTCTTTTATCTATCATAGGTCTATCTAAATTGTTCATTACTATTATTTCTCTTCTTACTCTGACTGGTACTTGATGATGTAGGTTCACTTCGTGCAGGAAGTTATTTTTGACTGGCAAAACCATGTAAGAAGATGTCTCATGTTTTAAGGTTCTTGCAGGAGTTCTGAAGTTCCTTTGAAAATTTGCTCATTTATTTTCTACAGATGTCACATGTTGTGTTGGCTTTTGAAGTTCAAGGGGGTTGTCTTCAAGAGAAAGATGCTACTAGTATGAGCTTCATACAGGTATAGCTAAGGGCTGCGTATGACTTCTGCTGTTAATGACTTCCTGCTGGTGATATATGATTGTAAACAACCCAACAGAATCAATGTTTGAACATAGTTACAAGATGATTCATCTGTAGCTATTAGTTGCATCTTTTTCTGTAGATTCCACATGTACAATATACGGATATATGTGGTTGTTCTATTATGAACCGAATGTACATGATTGAGCTGTGCTTGCTTATCATCTTGTTGCTCTTCCAGCTTACTCAATATTGTTCCATATACTTATACCTGCAGACAATTCAAATCATTTATTTATTAATGTTTTGTCCCTTTTAATTGTTCTGTTTTAGGAGCTACAGGCTGGAGAAATTTGAAGAATCTTGAAGCTTACTTTGTAGATTATCAAAGAGTAGTTGGCCACTGTACTTGTAAGAGTGGTATATATGTAATATTGTGTGACGTGAACAACAATAGAATTTCACATGTATGACTGGTATATTGTAATAATAGTTGCTATTTGAAAAATAGATTTCGTGTGGTTTAAATCTTCACTGTTTGGTATATTTGATTATATTATTAATGGCCTAATTCTTTTTCCGGCCCATTTAGATGGCCATCGTGGATTTGGCCCATCTAGCACTGGACACTATTCTGTACAAATAAATAAAATTTTGATAATAAATGGAATGACGTGGGCTAGTACCAGGGAACAAATTCGACCAAACGCCAAGGCCCACGGAATAAAGGACCATAAAAATGCTATGGCCCAGAAAGTGAAATAGCTCAATTATTCCAATCGGCCTGTTAATTTCACCAGAAATTTCAGAAAAAAAATGAAATGGACCAAAATGATGGGCTGGCCCATATAGAGGAGCAGCATGGACTGGGCTGAATCTTATCCTCGACCTTTTTATTTGGTCACAATTTTGCCACGTAGGATTGGCCACGTAGGATCTGACGTGGCTATGACAGGACATCCCATGACCAAAATAATTGGTTGGTCATACAAGACTATATGACCATTCCATTAAAATGGTCGTTGACGATCGAATAAGACGCTCGGTATGTGACTTTCAATTTTTGGTCAAAAAGGGGTCATGAATGAATGCATGTGACCATTCGGTGACAAAAATTGAGGGTCATATATCAACATATTTCTTGTAGTGTAAGAAGGCTACCTACTCGGAATCAATACGCAGGAAACAGGATGAGAAGTACTAACCCGCTTGATTGGCTTCGTGCGGCTGTACGGCACAAAGCCGTGCTGCCAGTGGTCGTTGAGGCCGGTGCTCATGATGGAGCGCGCCCAGACGGCCACATCCGCGTTGCTGAGCTCGAACGTGGTCGTTCAAGTGCAATCTCTGTTGCCGCCCATGTAGCACATGAGGTGTGCGCGGCGCTGCAACGGGAGCACTCGCCTGGAAATCCAGCAGGCGATGGGGTCGTCATCCTTGAGCCCCTTTTCCTTCAGCTGAGCGAGGCGCATATTGATCTGCTTGATGTCACCTTCTAGCGCCGGCTTGAACCCCCAATTCTGCCCGGTAGGAGGCGAATTGGTCCACCGGGGGAGATTGATCTGGTCCACCGGGGGCTCGCCTTCCTTGACAGAGATGTTCTTCACGTAGAAGAAGGTTCTCTGCCATTTGCGCACGGAGTCGAGGCCTTTGATGCGCGGATGGCTGGTTCCGCTGCGCTGCACCATCATGGCGCTGCCGGTCTCGGTCATGCCGCGGCCGCTATCTGTGCTACCCGGCTTGGCCTTGCTCTGCTTCCTGAAGAAGAAGTAGCACACCCAGGTCATCGGCGTGGGGCGCACGCCCAGGAACGCCTCGCACACCACAGCGTGGTATGCGAGCATCACCATTGCGTTCGGCGGCAGGTGATGCGGTTGGATTCCGAAGTGGTTGAGGAAGCCGCGGAAGAAGTCTGACACGGGCAGCCCGAATCCCCGCGCGAAGTGCGCGATGAACACCACGTGCTCGTCCGCCTCCGGAGTGGGGACGAGCTCACCATCGGGATGCCGGCAGTGGACGCCGGGAGGAACTCGCCGGGTGTTCACCAGCCACCGGCACTCGTCTGCCGTGACGTTAGATCCAGCCCACCCGGCGCGGGCGTCATCGTCGCGAGCCATCGAGCAGGAGAGGAAATTTGATGGTGATTTGGTGGAATTTGGCGGAAAGGACTGGCCTTTCGGTGCTGTGAGATGCACGGCGGCGAAGAGCTCGGTGGCGGCGGAGAAACGAAGGGGCAAAGGGAGAATGAAAGCACGAAGGGAAAGAAGGAGTTACCGAGGGGTATTTATACCTCCCCTCGGGTTGCCGTTACAATCAGAGGTAGTGGGATCAGTTACGCACAGAGATCGTGCGGCGTGGGGTGTGTGGACCGGATAGAAACGCACATAGCGCAGGACGCGCGCGTAACGGCCGCAATTGATCCCACGACGTGATCGTGGGTAATTACTGGGCTTGATGGGACATAACGGACTAGTGGGCCCAGGCCGTGAAAACTGGGCGCGTGGCCTGTCAGATCCCGGGCACCGAGGCGTCGGGGGTGTGGTAGGGTGACACGTGCCCAGTTGCAGTACGAAAAGCCAGATTTTGCTCTGCCACGCAGAGATTCTGATTGGAAATCTCGCTAAGTCTTCTTACTCGGCGACAGAGAAGAGAGGTGGTTCTATTCGGAAAAAAGGAAGCTCGAGACAGGATTAAGGGCTACTCGGAGGTTCTACTCAGCATCCTAAAGTTCAAAGACAAGGTTGGTTTTTAAGCTGGCAGAGCCCAGTGAACAAGTTCACAGGACTCTACCAGCTTCGGGGACTAATGTCGGGGGGTTACCCCCGAGTAGGGTAAAGGCAAGTGCTAAGGGCAGGATCAGAAGAGACGTTTGGCAGAGTAGCGGCTACCCGGTACTCGCTACCCGGTCGCCCGCTATTCGTCCGCACACACTGATGGCCAGGAGGAAGAATCAAGGAAGTTACTCTCCTCCGAGTAGAGGAAGTGGACCGAGTAGAGAGGGCGGTCTCCTACTCGGGCCAGAAGTCAAAGGAGCCGTTCTGACACAGGATCCCGCGTATCCTGGGTTCGTACTGCGGCACTGTTCATCTGCAGAGCGCGTGCTTATCCGCGCCAGGGTGTCAGCAGGGCGTCGCAGGTTAGGGGGGCCTACCCCGTGACAGTGTCAGTGATAACAGATCAGTTCCTCGGTTCTGCGGAACGACTTTCCACACCGGACAAACTAGGAAGCCAAAGCTGTCAGCGAGAAGATGGAAGTGCACAGTGTGCACACAATGTCGACATCTTGGCTGTATCCGGCTGGGCACCAGTATATAAGGTGCCCTGCCCCCTCCTACGCGAGGGATCCCAGAATCGGTTCACATTCTTGACCTAGTTCATCACATAGAGAGAAGAGTGGCTACTCAGTAGTAGGAAACACTTGTACTGTGGCTACTCGGTGAGACACGGATATAAAGAGAGAAAGGCAGGAGTAGGGGTTTTACCTCCTCACGAGGGCCCTGAACCTGGGTAGATCTTGTTGTTTGCAGTGCTAGCTTCATACTCACGCGGCTAGTTGCTGCGTGATCCTTCCCCGAGCGCCTCCAGCGTCCATCGTCCCCACAACTTTAGCCATCCTATGGCATCTGCCGTGACACCACCACGACAAAGATTCTTTGGGTCGCATTCAAATGAGTCTCTAGTCATGGAGTAGAGAGGAGTATGGTTCAGTGTGGAAAGAGATCATCGGCCTGCGAGAGAGACTAGAACGATTAAGGGCAGACTCGCTACGATCTAGCCCAACTAGGGAGGAGTGCAACATAATGCGTCGACTCTCTAAAATTTTATCAAGGGAAGAAACCATGGTTAAAGAAAGGTCTCAGATTCAAACGTTGAAAGAAGGGGACCGTAATACTCGTATTTTCACGCTAAAGCAAGGGATCATGCGAGAACAAATAAGATTATTATGTTGAAGGACAAGCTAGGAAGCCAGGTCACGACACAACAAGCTCTTGAAACACTGGCCATTAATATGTATACGTGTCTTTTTACTGCCCAGGAGGATACAACACAGAGGTTATAACGAGTTTTGTTGAGCAAAAGGTGACACTTGATATGAATGAGAGTTTGTGTGCGCCGGTTACAGATCAGGAAATCGAAAATGTGTTATTTATGATGCATCCAAATAAGTCCCCGGGACCTGACGGTTTCACTGCAGGCTTCTATATTCGCCATTGTGATATTCTTAAAAACTCAGTCTGCATGGCGGTCCAATCATTCTTGGAGGGAGGATAAATGTCGGAGTCGGTTAACAGCACTATCCTTGTGCTTATTCCAAAGATTAAGCAACCACAAGAATTATCTCAGTATAGGCCGACTGCCCTCTGTAACGTGTTATATAAAACAGCCTATAAGATGCTATCAGTGCGTCTATGGTCGGTTCTTTAGGAGATCATTGCAAAAGAACATAGCGCTTTCGTACCCGGAAGATTAATTACCGACAATGTACTTACCGCCTACAAGAGCATTCACTATTTGGAGAGAAAGAAAGGGAAGACCAGAGCATGCACAATTAAGCTAGATATGGCCAAGGCATATGATTTGGTCGAATGGGTTTACCTTGGAGCGATCATGATTAAGCTTGGGTTTTCAGAACAGCGGGTAAACATCATAATGAAGTGTGTGCAATTAATGATTTTCTCGGTACGGTTTTTCAAACCAACAAGAGGTATTAGACAAGGCGACCCTATGTCGCCGTACCTATTTATCTTATGTGCCGAAGGATTTAGTAGTTTGATGGAATACAGAGGACCAATATTTTTGGCTAAAGGTATTCGTGTTGGTATACATGCACCATGTATTTTTCTCATCTTCTGTTCGCAGATGACTCCTGGTTTTCACTCAGGCTTCGACGACATGCGCGTTAAGATTATATGAAATTTCGGAATTATACAGAAGAGGGTCGGGACAGTTAGTGAACCAGCAAAATCTGCGATTTTCTTCAGTAAAAACTGCACACAAGATACGAAGACTCAAGTTCATACTACTATTAATATTGAAGTGGAAGCACTGGTAGAGAAGTATCTTGGGCTACCTACAGCGCTAGGACGATCAACTGATTCTCAATTCGAACATATTGTTACAAAGATCAAGAAGTTGGCTAATGACTGGACTCCTAAAACTCTTAGCTCGCCGGGTCGAGAGGTTCTAGTTAACCGTTGTATGCCAAGCGATTCCCACCTATTCGATGAGCTGCTTTAAACTTTCGAAGAACTTTTGTAAAAAAACTCACAGGTTGTGTCGCTAGATTCTGGTGGGGTGGAGATGATAAAAAGAGGACAATTCATTGACGTAAATGGGAGGCCTTAGCCATCCCTAAGGAGAACGTAGGTATGGGTTTTCGATATTTCCAATTGTTCAATCAATCTATGCTAGCCAAGCAGGGTTGGAGGCTGATCACAAACCCAAACTCCTTATGTGCTAAATTTCTTAAAGGGAAATATTATCATGACACTGACTTTATGTTGGCGAGGAGGAAACGTAGTGCTTCGCATACGCGGAATGCAATCTTGCATGGGAGAGAAGCATTAATGAGTTGACTGATAAGGAGAATAGGTGATGCTCCTTCTATCCGGATCTGGGATGATCCATGGATTCCGATGAACTATTCTTTAAAACATTTGGTTAGGATTTCGGAAGCAAAAGCAACAGTAGTACAAGAACTAATTGATAGTAATTCTGGCTGTTGGGACATAAAGGAGCTGGAAGAAAACTTTGTCAAGATGGATGTGAATGCAATTAGCTATATCCCTCTCGGTCGGTGTTGTGAAGATGATTGGGCATGGAATCTTGAAAAGAATGGTAATTTCACAGTCCGTTTGGCCCATAAAGGATTTTCAGTGGCAGAGGCAGCGAGTGCGCGCCCAGCCCACCCGGGTTCGAGTCTCAGTGAAGACCGAATTAAACTGGGTATTATCTAGCGCGAAAAATCGCTGTTGAAGAGTCTCATCTTCTACCTAACAATGGACAGCCAAGGGAGGAATTTTTGGCATAAGAGACCACCTCAAAAAACGTTTTGACAGAAAGGACCACCTGTGAGTGCAATTGGCAAATGTACCATGGCGGCAGGCTAGCCAGCCGACACGTGGCACGTGCCGCCACGGTCGGAGGCGGCACGTTGTGTACTGTGCGTCGGGATGGGGAAAGAACGGGAAATCGAGAACGGGCAATGCCATGCCGCCACCGAGGCAGGCGGCACCTGCTCTGCGCGCGCAGATTCCACGGACAGGCGCAGATGTACCCTGGCCAGCCGACAGCCCTCGTTGCGCGTGGATAGATTCCACTGACGTCGGTGCATGCGTGCTGATTACGAGGAGGAAATCGATCGCGTCCGTGATCTACCGCTCGTTTCTTTCTTCCGAGATGCGCTAATTTTCACGCGTGGACTGATTGCTAGATTCCCGTGGCTTGTTATTTTATGCGCCGAAAGTTGATTGAGCTGGTGGAGTGCATCTCACTCGACTCCTCTACTGGTTCTATTTATACCCGCAGCTCGTCCGTGTTCTTCACACTGCCCGCTTGCTGGTGCTCTTTCGTTCCCACTGCTGCTCTGCCAAATACTCCTGCTGCTCTCATTGCTCTCTCGTGTGTCACCAAGTCAGCACGAAAGAGACAGGGTAGAGCCATTAGAGTGATGGCAGATAGTGGTAGTGGTGGTATCGACCCATATAGCTCATGGTGTATTCTATATCATGCGGCAAAAGGTTCTTGCGCCAATAGCAGTGAGCGTAGATCCGTAGTTAGTTTTACGGAACTAATGACTGAGTGGGACCACGCAGTTGCTCTGAGGGAAAATTTAGCCAGATATGAGCTCCCGCCTAGATCCACCGATGAAATTAGGGATGAACTATTGAGGTGGCGTGCTAAGTGGGCCAAAATAGTTGAGCTAAAAATGATTAAGTCAGGGCTTCGGGGTTTGTCTATCTCAACTACTAGCGATCTGATACAATTTTCTTCGAGGCTTATGCACTTCACGTTGAGGTAATCGATTTACGAGTTTACATGATCTTCAAATGAATTTTCATCGTTCTAATTTCTGTTTGTCTTTTATTCTCAATATGCAGCACTGGCCCTGCAGACGCAGAGTTTCTGAACAAAAGGATTAAGGACTATGGCTGGATGAGTATACTGTTTGGGCCATGTCCTAGCGGGTTTCCGGAGTCCAACATACATGCTGAGTGGATCTTGAGGACAATATCGGAGGGGAAGAGTGTCGGCGCATCGAAGGGGAAGAGTGCTAGCACATCGAAGGGGAAGAGTGCTTCCGCATCGAAGGGGAAGAGTGGTGGCGCATCGAAGCCAGTTGTCGATGAGAACAGTGACGATGACTTTACACCCAGAAGTCGAGACACGGTCAACACTATGTGTAAGAGTGCAGATTCATCAAAAGCTGGCGCTGATGAAAATAGTGATGACGACTTCATGCCTCCATCACGAACACGTGGGAGAGCGAAGTAAAGTCGTGGAGTTTAATTAGTTATTGCTATTCTTCTTTTATTATTTCAAGTTGTAGCTATTTCTTGTTGTGATTTGTATCTTCAATCAATTTCGTCTTTGCAAAATAATAATAATCAGTGCGTCAAAAAACTCATAATAGGAACATGTCTCGCAGAATAAAATAGGAATATTTCAGGTACATAGGTAGTAATATGTCTCTCACGTACATAAAAAATAACATGTGTCTACGCATGGAGAGATGTGTCAGGCACGACGTACTCGGCCTCGGCGGGGAGCTTGTGGAGGAGGCGTCGATTGGCCGTACTTGCGGGGTGCCCGAACATTACGGGGAGGAATGATGGACTCTTCATCATGTTGTTCTGAAGGTTCGGGAGACGGGGTACGTATCACTGGTTCATACTCTGAATATCCGGGAATTAAACTGGAAGTTGTGCCCGAAGGGTCATAACCAAAGAATTCAGTAAGTATTTCAGGAACCCTGTTGGTGTGCGATGTTCCAACGTTTTCTGGTTCATGCATCTGCTGACGACCCTGCAATGGGGGCATAGTGAATCCATAACCGGCCGCCATCTCGCCCCATGTAGACTCAATAGTATCCTGATTATGGAAACAATTTGTAAATAATAGGCATGGCATGTAGGATATTTAATGATGTGTCCTGCTATGCAATGATTTGTTTGAGATTCGAATTTTTTAACATACTTGTGTCGTGTTGAACAGCTCCGAACGACACTCTGGTCGATCCATATTGTGTCCTAAACCAGCTCCCGTCCCCTCCCATGTAGGATATGTAGTTTCCTTTTCACGTAAAATTTTTGTAAGTAATGGACGGTACAATATTATGACTTAGTATATATTTAGTAAATATGAACACATGTGTCGTGTTGCGCATATGTAAACCCTCGCCTTCAGTATAGGAGTACCGTCCTCCGTGCGGGCTAGCCCGTGGAAAAGGATTCTCCTCCTATTGTAAGCATCATCATACGTGAACAAAATATTGCATATATGTACAACTACAAAAAATAGATATATGGAAAAATTATATTTGTTTACTGTAAGATAAGACCTGTGTGCCGCTTGAAGAAGAGACGAGTCATGCCTAGGAAATGTTGACGCGGTAGTCCTACCCGACATGGTACGACGCGGATGGATCGTGCGTCGCTGGCTAATGCCCACCTCACTCGGTCTGGATGATGGCGCTTCCGGCATGTCGTAAGCTTGCGGGATAGTGTCATCATCTCTCGTGCAACCAAATCTTTTAAGACCGCTCATGGCCCTATTTAAAATGCGCCTAATCAAGGACTTGCCAGCTGTAGAATTCATGTTAGCTAGTCCTAAAGCACGTTGCGAATCCCGGGCGATTTCGCGATAGTCGTCAATCTGAACAAAATAAAATTGGTATAACATAAAATGATAGAATTGGAAGCACGAGCAATTGACAAAATAAATTTAATTAGTATACATTGGTAGTACATATTTATATAAATGTATATACCGTGGTTTCACGATCGTAAGCTGATGACCGTTGAATCACTCGAACCAATTGGTTGTCTCGTGTGAGCTCTTATGTCCTTGGTGGTGGAGCGGCCGTAAGCAGAGTACGCGTGCTATTGTAATACCACCGATTATATATTGGGATTCTATGATGGTCGTACGGCCTGCATAATTTTTGAAAGGTCAATCTTAATTTTAATTAGCACGTTTGCCAGAAGAATAGATAGAAAGACTAAATTACCTATTCTATGGAACTAAATTTGACGACGCTTCATTATTCTATATCTGTATCTAGGACATATTACAAGCACTTCGGTCACAACAATTTTAACCTTTATTGTCTTGCCTAAAATCAAATGTATGAAACAATTTTTATTAAAATGACCAAACATAATGTTGATAAAGTAACATGAGGCCTTGAATTTACGTATGTATTCCCTCGTCCACTCGTCTCGGTGGTGGTGGAGGAACAGCCTGATAGAGACCAAACTGCTGCATGACACGCTCGGGATTATATGGCTCAACCATCCAGATAAATAATAGTGTGCAACGTGTCATCCACAAGTGACTATCTGTCAAGCAATCCGGTGTCACCGGCTGATCACCCCATATAGCATGAAGATAAGCATTGGTCCACGGGTTCCATGTGATGCTCGTCTAGAAGAGACGCTCTGAATCTTTTCAGACCATGGCTTGCTCATTGCAACTTGTACATTGGCGACCATGACTTTGTCTCCAAAGTATGACATAGTCTGGTTCCAAGTTTCTTCAATAAGGGCGGTGATTGGGAGGGCTCGAACACCTTTAAGCACGCCATTGTACACCTCTGACATGTTGCTTGTCATTATGCCGTAGCGAGCCCCAGTGTCGTGAGCCAGTGCCCACTTATGTAACAGAGGGCAATTCTCACCAATCCACTGGGACAAATTCATTGCCGGCCTACTACCCCTCCGGTCTTCTTCCGTAGCAACCTCGATCTGTGAATTGATTGCCGTCCAGATTGCATTCATCTTCGTAGTTGTTTTCTGCATGCACATCCTCTTGAATTGCTTGAACCAATCCTTGTTCTTGAACTTTGAGTAAAAATTAGCGGCCAAATGCCACATACACCATCTTGTCTCTAGATCGGGTCATCCCCAGGTAGGGTCCGTTGACTGCTTGATTGCATCGAGCGCGCTCAATAGGCCTGTGTTTCGACCAGACACGATGCAAACATCGGCACGATCTTGCACGACTCCCATCTTGACGCAACTCAGGAACCATAACCAGCTATCTCTCTTCTCGCTCTCTACCAAAGCATATGCAATAGGAAGGAGCTGGTTATTTGCATCTGCTGCGATCGCCACCAGGAGTGTTCCCTTGTACTTTCCAGTGAGAAAAGTCCTATCAATTGATAGTACCGGACGACAATGACGGAATACTTGTATAGTCTGGGGGAATGCCCAGAATATACGATCAAGGATAATTGAATTTTCCTCCGTTGGGTGTCCACGAGTTTTCATGAATATTTGAGTCCCGGGGTTAACATCTGCTATTTCCGTAACAGTTTGGGGGCCCAGTCATAGGCCTCCTCGTAAGTGCCATACAATTTCTGAAAAATGGCCTCTTTGGCTCGTCTAGCCTTACCATAGCTGACGGGAAAGCCAATCAGATCGGCCGCAGTTGTTTGCAGCGTCTTAATACCCATATTTATATCTGCTGTCACCGCCTCTAACATGATTTCTCCCACATATTTAGCGGTGACATTGCGGTGCCCCGCAAGTCCCTACTAGCTCGCAGCTATGGGGTACTATTTTTGAGATATGCCAGGGCTGACATACCCCAGGGCTCTGGCGAGCGATCACCCTTCCCTTGCAACCATCAGCCAAAAAGATGCATACGACCTTCAACACAGTTCGGTCAGACTGCTTCACTTTATGTTGGCGAGATATGCCCAGTGCATACCTCTTGATTGCCGTGTCAGCAGAGGCCTTGTCTGGAAAAGTATGCCCTTCCTGCAGACTGTCCTCTCCCAGGCCCGGAACCGAGTGAAATTCCTTGTTCATGGTCATTGTCGGCAAAAACTGATGGTCCAGCGATGTTGCAACCGCCCTCCGAGAAGGACCAAGCCCTTCTTCATCTGAGGATGATGACGACGAAGAATGTCCATCATCGTCATGGTCCAGCGCCTCCGGCAGACCCTCCACATGTTCGCTGATGTCAACGACAGCAGACCGATATCCTGGGTTAAGGACATCCTCAGACACATTATGGCCGCCTATTGCCTCCGATGGGCCGGTGCTAGCGGCCGTGGTGATGGCCATCTCGACCTCAGCAGCGCCGCTACTGCATCCGACACCATCACCGCGAGGAAAAAACTGGACATACACCATCGGCTCTCCATACATGGAGGAAACAGCTGTGGTTGCGAAGCTCATGTACGTCTTCCAGTTCCCTTCCGATTTCACCTCCTTTAGACCCCAGCGGGGAACCCCATCATACACTTGTTCCACGATGAAGGCCTCAACCCTCATCGTGTTTCCATGCTCATGCTTAAAGTATCTGCGGATGCGTTTTTGGACATCCCAAAATTCTTTATTGACCATGTCTTTAACTACTACACTTAACGAGTCACAGTTTGACACGTCGACACCAGATATATCGTCGCATGCGATGTCCGCATAGAGCACTTTCAATATTTCCATCGTACCTACCGAACAACCATATTTAGAAGAACAAAATTAATATTAAATTCAATTATTTCATTATCACATTTTTAATATAGCCGACCTGACTAAGATTATATTGTAGCTTCGTAACGGATCCCATGCAAATATGATATCCATAAATACTCGCAGCATAATTATACTTATTAAATTTTAGATTGCATGTGCGTTTATTTTCTAGCTTCGTCACGGCTCCCATGCAATCCATAAATATTTCCGGTTAGTTAATGGGAGTATATCCAATCGTAATATTTCCCATGCAATCCATAACTGACCGTAATAATTATGACTTAATGTTAGCGCGAACAAAATTAGTAACATCTTCGCTTAATTATTTTGTACAAATATACTTACTAAATTTTATATTGCATGCAATTTTTTCATTATCACATTTTTAATATAGCTGACCCGATTAAGATTATTTTCTAGCTTTCTCGCGGCTCCCGTGCAAATACGATATCCATAAATATTTGCGGTTACCTAATGCGTGTATACACATTTGAAAACAAGAACCGACTATAGTAATTATAACTTAAAGATAGCGCGAACAACATCATACCACGGTTAGATAGAGCTAGCACTATAAGGCTGGTGCCAGTGCATCACCCGCTATCACGGGCTATAGCCCCGCCACGTCAGATTTTCCCCTCACTATCACCCCACTCTCACGCTACTCTCACGGCACGGTGCCAGTGCACGGGCTATAGTCCCCACTCTCACTTCTCTCTCCTCCACATCACCATTTCACTCTATTTTTTTAGACATTCTAAATAAATGCCAGTGCACGTGGACCAATCAGCGGGCGCCACGTCCTCTCGCCCCCGCTCTCGCCCGCGGCTGCCAACGCATCGCCCCACTTTCGCCCGCCCTCTCGCCCCGCTAGTGCGGGTGGAAGCCGGGCGGTAGCGGGCGCTACCGTCGGGCGACGGCGCCACCGCCCGCCCCTAGCCTCTCGCCCCCATCTCGCCTTGCTCTCGCCCGCCGGGGGGGCGGTATCGCCTCCCTTACCGCCCCCACTGGCACCAGCCTAACATCTATATCTACGTCACCTAAATTCCAACAACAATTACAACAACATGGCTACCTACGAGCTATAAAACAAACTAATTTACACTAATTTCTACATTCTAAATATTGTAATTATAAGTGCATGCGAAAACAAGTAAACGGACTCTAATCATGTACCTTGTTGTTGAACCTCTTAGTTCAAAGATCGTGAACAAATGTTTGAGAAGAGCAGGTCTTTACTCTCTTCTCCCTTTCTTACTGCCTTGCACACACACGAGCTGGTGTGAGAGAGCGGCAGCATAAGAGAGTGAAAGAGAGCGGCAGTATGCGTGCCTCAGAGAGTGAGAGAGCAGCAGCTGGTGTGAGAGAGCGGCAGTATGCGTGCAGTGAGAGAGCATATGCTGCATATAAATAGGCAAGAGTCGACACGGTGAGCTGCATGCGTGCACGAGAAGTTTGGTGCGGCCTGGAAATCAGTGAAGTTTGTCTGATGCGTGAGAATCTGCGCAATTATCGTACTGTACGCGTGGAAGTTTGGGCAGTTAACGAACTGTGCGCCTAGAGAATCGCTCCTCGCAATCAGCGCCGTTTGTCGGAAAAGAAACAGTTGCCCACTACTCGGAATCAATCACCAGCGCGCGAAGAGCGCAGACGTGCGAAAGAATCTCACCTGGGCGCCGCTCACTCATTGGCCGCCTCAAAATTAGCGCCTTTGTAGATTTTCTCTATATTAAAATCAACGCATGTTGGAGGGTTCTCCACCGAAGGAACTGTCGCAGCTGTTGGGCAGAGGAGATGCCGCCTGCGCCAGAGGCGGCAGGCTCCGCGCAGTTCCGTTCCGTCCTATGCATGCAGCATGCCGCCTTCGGCCGTGGCGGCAGGGCCTACCGCCTCCGACGGTTGCGGCACGTGCCACGCATCGGCTGGCTAGCCTGCCGCCACGGTACATCTGCCAATTACAGTCACAAGTGGTTCTTTCTGTCAAAACGTTTTTTGAGGTGGTCTCTTACGCCAATTTTTTTTTTAAGGGAGGGATCCGTCCCCCTTTGGTCAACGTTTAATAAAGCTCCTTAAGTCGCAAAAAAAAAATCTCAGCAATAGTTTCATTGATATCCGGATTTGTGTGCCTTGCTGCTAATTTGATAACAATTCGTCGTTGAAGGCTTATCCGTTGGCGGTGTTGGAGCGATGATCAAACGGGGCAACACATCTGCATCCCGACTTTCTCCCCCTATGGTTTTTGTGTCTTCCTCTACTTCTGAAGGGAGGTGAAGGTGAAATGTTTTTGTTGGCGCACCGCACAGCATGCCATTGACGCGCCGAAACTAGCCGGTTTATGTGACACGTTGCAGCTATATTTTTTGTAAGCCTTTACAACCCAATTTTTTCTTACCCACGGGCATGCTACCTTAGTTCTACTCCCTTCTGAAGTACATTCTGGTCTCTCAAATTTCTGGCAAACCTTTCCCCAACAGGCGACCCAACCCTGACAAACACGGCCGGGTAGCCGACCTCGGCCGCGACCTCGGCCTCGAACCCGTGCAGCGTACGCTTCCCCACACTACCGTGCCCGCTCCGGTGACCACCGCCGAACTCTTCGCCGGTCCACACGTGCCTCCACGACCCCCCGTCCGACGTCGGGAAGTAGGCGGTCACCGCATTCCTGCCCTTGTCCAGCACCGGCACCACCAGCATCTCCGTTCCGACAAGGAACTGCTGGTACGTCAGCTCTTGCACGCGCCGGTCCTCCGGGTAGTGGAGGAAGAGGTGCCGCACCACGGGGAGGCCCTTCTCTGCCGCTTCCTGCATGCGGAGAAGGAGAAATCGATCCATCGATCACCCGTCCCGATTAATTAGTATCCAAGGTGGATTGAGCATTTTGCAAAGATGGGTCCATGTATGCGTGATGTCTACCTTGACGAGCTGGATCCGGTAGAACTCCCAGGCTTTGTAGATCTTGGCGCAGCGCGCGAAATGCGCGAGCGTCCGGCTGTTGGAGTAGAACTGGCAGTTGGATCCGGGCTTGTTCCCCTGCAAATCCATCGATTCATGGCGGGATCAGCTCGTGTTTCCATCTGAATCATCATGCATGATAACCGTGCGTTATTACCTCGTGAGTGCGGAAGACGACCGTGAAGGCATTGACCTCCATCCATCGCATGAGCAGCTCCTCGCTGCGGCGGTAGCGCAGGAGCGGGAGGTCGACGGTGCAGTAGCCCCCGACGTCGCTGTGGTTGAGCGGGATGCCGGAGAGGCCGCCGCTGAGCAGGCCGACGACGCTGCTCTTGATGCCGTCGTTGGCCTGCCAGCTCACCATCTGGTCCCCTTCCCAGAACAGCATCGCCCAGCGCGAGCTCTCCCTGAACCCCGCCCGCACGAAGAACACCAGCCCCTCCTCCTCCCCTGCTGCCGACTGACCGGACGACTTGGCGTTCCACTCGTCGGCGAATTCCCGGTTGACGCGCGCCCACAGCTCCGGGTACCGGTTGTGCGCCGCGACCGGGTCCTCCCCGGAGTGGAGCCGCGCGTCCAGCGGCAGGCCCTCGCCGAAGTCGGCCATCCAGCCGCTCACGCCTTCCTCCGCCATCCCGCCCAGGATGCCCTTGAACCAGGAGGTCGCCTCCGGGTTGGTGAAGTCCAGCATGGCCACGTCGAACGCCGTGTTGGGCATCATGTACGGCTCGCCGGCCTCGTCCCGCACCAGGATCCCCAGCTCCTTGGCCTCCTCGTACAGGCGCCTCCTCGCGTTCCCCTTCTCGCCCACCTGCATACACACAAAACAAACTCCGATCACAACGATTTCTCACTATAAATAATAGCAGTTGGAGACTGATCCATGGGCGATGCACGAACCGGAACGAGGCAGGGATTGCAGTACGTCATCGTCCTTACGCCGCCGCACCGGAGATCGCGGATGAGATCCTTCCAGCCGGCGTAGTGACCGTCGTCGACCTCCCAGTTCCACCACAGCTGCGACCCGATCGCCGTCTTCCTCTGCCCGACCCAATCCTGCAACCAATATCCACTAGTTCACTGGTCAGACTTCACTTCTCCACACGCCGAAAACGTCTTCATTCATTTCTCGAGAACAGACCTGCAGCCAGAACGCCGAGACCGGGACGCCGTGGTCCTGCAGCTGGCTCCACACGCGGCGAACGGCATCCGTGCCGCCCTGCATGCCCACCACCGCGCCGGAGGTGATCCATCGGGGAAGAACCGGCGGCCGTCCCGTGGATCCCGTGTAGCTCGTGATCAGCTCGGTCGGCGAGTCGCCCTGCAGTATTCGTCCCTGAACCGTGTTCCCATAAACCTGCAAAGTGAAGCATGGAATATCACTGAATCGTTCATGCACAGCGAGCCGACTTGGCCTGTCCGGACTGCGGAGTTCAGCTCACAAAGCTTTGCTCAGAAAATGCACCTGAATCTGCACTCTGTCGGGTTTTGTGAGGTCAAATATGGAGTAATCGTATCCCTCCAGGTACAAGGACCTCATCTTGGAGGTCATGTAGAAGGGAGATGGTGCGTACGTGGTGCTCCAGTTTCCTCCTGACCTACACACAACCACCAGGAATTCAAGAACCATCTAGGTATCAAACCAAAAATAATACGACTGGGAAAATAATAATCAAAAGGGTCAATGCGACAATGCACACATCAGCGTCAACAAAATCTCCTTATCTGGCTTTGTCAAAAGAGAATTAACGCATACAACCAGGCAACTACTAGGAATCGGATGTCGGTTGTTTGCTTCTCATCGGACCCTAGTTTAGCCGTCCGATTGGAAGCAACCAGACCGTAGGATTATTAGCCCACCAGATCCCTTTCGGTACGTGATTCCAACAATCAATTGCGCCATAAAAATGCTCCAAATTACTATACCGGATATATCGGTAACCTCTCATGCCTTCCTTCGTCTTCTTGCTTCGTACTTCTTCCCATAGCAAGGGAAACCGAACACATTCCATGAAAAGTGTACGTGAAGCATACTTTTTTACGTAAGAAGCATACCATTATAACATTAGGATGCACTTTTGTTGGGTATCGGACTAGGATGCATAGTATTTACCCCCCAAGAAAAGTGTGCAGCAAGTAGATAGTACTCCTAGTCGTTGTCTAGCTGTGAATCCAAAGTGTACACACTACTTAGCTCTATAATAATTGAGTTCGTCTACACTGACCAATCATCTTCAATACGTGTACGTTTCAAGCTCATAAATGCAGGTAATACCGGATGCCCAAACTCTTGAATCTGGGTGGTCAAACTTTTGAATCTTGGACTATGTGAAAAATAGTGCCACCGTGTTCCTATCACCAAAAAAAGTGTATTAGGCTGGTGCCAACGCGGGCGGTAGTGGAGGCGGTACCGCCCGTGGCGAGGCAGTAGCCGGGCGAGACGGTAGGAGGGGGCGATGGTTCCACCGTCCGGCGGTAGCGGGCGGTACCGCCCGCCTATCGCACGCGTTGGAGACGAGAGCGGGACGAGAGGGAGGCGATAGCGGTGCTAGTGGAGGCGGCAGGGAGGCGGTAGGGAGAAGAGAGAAGTGAGAGCTGGCACTATAGCCCGAGCACTGGCACCGTGGGGTAAGAGTGTGGTGAGAGTGAGGTGAGAGTGTGAGTAAAATCTGACGTGACGAGGCTATAACGGGTGGTGCACTGGCACCAGCCTTAGCATGGAATTTATTTGTTATACTCCTACACAGAGTTTAAAATAGCGGGCTATTGTATTTAGCTCTCGCGAGTCGCGACTCTAGCGAATACGAAAGGGTATAGTCGGGGTATAACCGGGCTATAACCCTATAGCGGTTTTGCTAAATATATAAAAATGATTCAAAATTTAGGTAGCATATAATCATATATATATCTCATTATTCACGGATGCACAACGTAGTAACACAGTCGCATAGAAGCTATAAATAATCAGAAATTTAAGTAGCAGATATTCATAACATAGCTTATTACTTCCGAAACCAAGTCGGCATGGGTTACGCTTCCATCTCACATTAGCAGTTCAACACAACCGTCAGCGGCTGATTTGAGCTCCGAAATTGGACAGAGCTAACAAATTTTGCGCCAAATTATTTGCCCTAGAAAGTCAATTAGAGCCACAGGCTACATCCATTTTAGCCGGGTTATTAGCGGCTATTATCCTTACAGCGTGAGCCTTTCGAAAAGCTATAACCGACTATTTAAAACTTTGGTTATACGGTAGATCCGTCACAAAATAAAATGGACTTATAGACGAAGAGAGTCTTTGTTACATGAACATGGAAAAACTAAATGCAGAGAAACAATTATGTAGGAGTACCTGTAGCTGACGAGATTGGCTGCAAAAGTAATGGGCTGGTCTCCCCTGCCGATCCCCTGCTCCTGCACAAGGACGGGCACCCTCTTCCCCTTGAACTCCATGCGGCTGAACTGCTCGCCGAAGCCGTAGAACCGCTCGTCGCGCTCGCTCGCGTACGTCAGGAACACCCGGTTGAACTCCTCTGGCCGCGCCTCCTCTTCAGCCGCTGTTTCTTTCTCAACCGGAGCCAGGAGCGCCGAGAGCTCCTCCCTCTGTTTCTTCTTCCTCGTGCTGATCCTCTGTACATGCCCCGCCAGACGCAGGCGCAGGCTTGTCCGATGGGGCCTTGGAGTTGTCATGGCCGCCGTCGCGGGGCTCGAAGGGTCGGCGGCGTGGCCGCAGCTCCATTGGTAGTCGGCAATCTTGACGCTGAACCCCACCTGCGTTTCGCTCTTCTCTTCGAGGAGGACCCAGTACCGCGCCGACAGGACCGGCTTTCCTGCGCGGGCCCTGGCGCGACGGCCGGGGCGCAGGCCGCAGCAGCACGACGACGCCGGGTCCGCCTCCTTCGCCGACACGATACCGGTGATCAACAGCACCGGGAACCGTGTCTGGTCGGACGCTTCGAACGCGGCGCCGCGAAGGGGGTCAGCGCCGGCCTCGACGTCGCATCGGTAAAAGGCCTTGATCATGTCGACGCTCTGGCGTTTCGGGACGAGGCGGGCGCGTCCATCGCGGAGCGCGAACGATCCGCGGCACTCGTCAGCTTCGGTGGTGGCCGAGGCCGCGGAGACGAACGCGACCCCTGGGATGGTCTCCCACATCACGCGGCTACTAGGATCGCCGCCGACGGAGGAGGAAGAGACGCGTGCCAGAGAGACCGCCCCGCCAAGCGAGGGGTCCCAGCGTAGGCGGAATCTAGAGCCTACTGGGTAATCGTGTGCGTGGGCGAGCTTGGAGAACGGGCCGAAGGAGAGGGGCGGCGCCGCATCGCCGTTGCGGAAGGCGGCGGCCGGGACAGCGCCAGGGAAGGGGTTGTTGAGGCGCGCCTTGTGCTTCTGCGTGGTCCTGGGCTTAGCTGTCGCCGGCGAAGGCATGGCGTTGGCGTTGGCGGTGACGGGAGAACTGGAAGGAGCTCGCGCACGGATACTCTGCTCGTCGGGACGAGCCCGCCATTGGCTGAAATAGATCCTGGAATGAGGATGATGCAGACGCGTTTTTGACCGACGTGGACTATTACTCCATACTGTCCTTAACCCTTCAATTTACTCCTCCGTATCAAAATACTCCATCGGTCCCAAATTAATTGTCTTAAAATTAGACAAAATTAAATGTACCTAGTGTTTTATCGTCTCTAGACAACATGTATCTAGACATGTTTCAGATGCTAGATACATGTTGGCTAGTAATGGTAAAACATCTTATGACTTCAATCATTTGTATTATTTCCTACGAATTGTGTTTTGGATAGTAAGAATGGTGCCATCCAAATTGCTATATTTTTTATTCCTATGTCTCAATCCCATAGAATTTTGAACATTTACTCCAATCTCTTTTCTAGGCTCGAATATGTAGGATCGAGCCACTTTTCCTATAGTTTTCTTATGTTTTACAATCTTCTTTTTTACATACTCTAACCGTTTCAAATTAATTGTCATAAAGTTGGACAAAAGTGGATGTACCTAGACAAAAGTGTTAGATACATTCACTTTTGTCCAACTTTATGACAATTAATTTGAGACGGAGGGAGTAGATAAATCTGTAAGATTTCTATTTTTTTTCCTACTCGTGTGTTTTTTAACCCAACCCTACGCATCCAAGAGGCCCTAACATTCCCGAATACCAAATTGACATAATATGAAAATACTCTCTCCGTCTCAAATTAAGTGTCACAAAGATGAAAAAAATTGATGTATCTAGACATAATTTAGTACTAGACACCTCCACTTTTGTATAACTTTGTGACAGTTAATTTTAGACGGAATGAGTATATTGCACTGATTTGAGCTATATATTTCTACCAGCAAGCGCATACCTTGCTTTAGTGAGTCAGACACAACATTAAACTTATTATTTGATCGGCTAGTTAGTGTGCATGTGTAGGCACGTCTCTATCATCTAATATGTCTTTATTTTTATTTGCATTTTCTACATTTTTGTTTTACTAATTTATTGTGGTTCAAAATGCTAAAATGTGGGCATAGAGGACTAGACATCAAGGCTATATAGAAAAACAAACATTCTGGTTCATTTGGATTTTCCTAAAATTAGAATCTTTCTTAACTTCGGTTGCTTCCAAATATTCTAAATTTATTTTGACATCCGATTTTATTGATTGGATGTCGATGAGTCGTATCAACAAATCTCCCGGGTGAGCCGGTAGGGTTTCGAGTAGAGGAACGATGTACGCGCTGGTGATCTCGACGGCTAACAAGGAGGCAAGATTTACCCAGGTTCGGGGCCCTCGTAGAGGTAAAACCCTTACTCCTGCTTGTCTGATCTGTATTATGGCGAGATAGTGGAGATGTTACAATGACGATGCCATGGTGGTGTGTACGGGTTATCCCGTGTATTGTCTAGTCTAGTTGTGGCTTGTATCTTTTCCTCTTCTCCTGTCTAGATTGGATCCCCGGATTGGATGTCTTTTTTCTCTCCTCCCTCATGACTTTATATATGCAGCTAGGAGGGGGTTACACGAGTCCTAGTAGACTACGTATAGGAGTTCTTGTCTTGACCCGCAAGTCTTGCGGGTGGACTTCTGTTGGGCCTTCTAGAATCGCGGGATATCACCTGTCTTTGGGCCTAGGTCTTGTGCCTTGGACCGGGTAGGCTCACCCGATAGGTCCAGGAATCATCCCCACGTCATTAGCCCCCGAGTGTTTATTCGACTAAGAACAGTCGGGTAAGCACTCAAAGTTCGTTCTTGATTTCTTCGACTGATCCTTCAATCGCCTGGTTTTCAGGGTGTATACCCTGTACGCGACGCGCTCATGTACTCGAGCATCGAATGATAAATGTGCCTTGTGTTGACTGTTTTCGTAGAAGGTTGTGGCTCATTCGCTTGGCTCTCCCGAAAGTTTAGGGCCAATTAATTGCATCTAGGGCAAAAAAGGTTTTGGTCTACACGAATTCGAGACCTCCGACTCGAATCCGGCGAGGTGATTGTTGCGACTGGGCCATGGAGATCTTACCGAGTCGAACTTAACCTAAAGGGGTACCCGGCGCGTCCGCTAGGTTTTTTCTTCATGTTGTTGACACGGAAAGTTTACTGGAGGACGCAGCTTGAGTGTGATTCCATGCCCACAGGAGAGATCCTTGGGTCTTACATTCGTACTCGAAAGAATACGACATCCGGATGTGCCTAGTCGGCTGAACGATCCAGGATAAGGATGTGTAAATACATCGTGCGGTAGAGTTGCAGGAGCCGCACACTCGCGATTTTACCTTAATCATGTTCTTGCGATTCTTGGGGTGAAGAGATTTTCCTTCTTCTTGATCTTGTGCGAAAGAGATTTCGCGTTTATGAAGTTTATATGAAAGAAATTCCGTCTTGATGTGCCCACACGAAAGAGATTTCGTGTCAGGGTGCCTATTTGAAAGGAATATCGCGTCTTGCTGTGCCCATACGAAAGAGATTTCGTGTCAGAGTGCTTATGCGAAAGAAATTCCGCGTCTTTGTTGTGCCCATACGAAAGAGATTTCGTGTCAGGGTGATTTTCGTGTTTGTGAGGTGCGCAATGACGTCACCGCGCACTCGCCTGCTCCCGATGGGACGTGACGTTGTGGGGCAGGGCAGGTAGGGCCCACCGTGTCAGCTTTTGACCGGAAGCGTGCCGTCGTGCGCCCGTTTTTCCGCAGGAAGTGCAGTAATTACGCGGTAGAGGTGTACTTGACACATCGGAGGGAGTCGACGCGGTGGAGATGTACTCGACACGGCGGAGGGAGTCGACGCGGTGTGATGAGGACATCCCTAGTACATTACCACATAAACAAGATGAAGTGAGACTTGGACCAATGACAAGATCAAGGACCAAGCTACTAGAACAACAGGTGAATTTAATCCTTATTGATTATGCTATTCTTGATTATGAGAAGTTTATACTACCTAAGTCTATGCATTTATGTATTCTCAGGTTTATTGATAACACAAGCATGAAAGGAGATCATGGAGAGGAGATACACATGGATGAAGATGGACTAGAAGAGGAGATGGAGATCAAGTGCTAGCATGGTGAAAACAACAAATAACAAATGTTATGATGACAAGGGAATAGTGCCTCCACAAGGTCAAATGCACTTAGTGTGGAAAACATTGCCAATATGTTATTTCCACACTCATTGATGGACAAGCAAGAGGAGGGCGCCCACAAAGGACATCTATGCGCCATAATGAGTCCTAGTAGTAGTAGGTTTGGTTTGTATACCAATTGTGGCCGCATCCCACTTAATTGGGTCGGTTTGTATCTATTTGTGTCCTAGTAGGAGTCCTAGACCTAGTAGGTTTGGTGCTTGCGCAAGGGAGCCCCTTTGTGGCCGCACCCCTCTCATATATACCCCCTTGGGGGCGCATAGGAGAGGTAGAACCAGTTTAAACCAAAAAACAACAACCCTATCCTCTAGATTGTATTGCTTTGTAAGTATTCATCTTGAAGTTTACCAATTGCAAAGTTGCGTGATATCTTGTTATTCCATCTGGGAATAGGGGGATACAGGACCACTTGTGATCTTTGATTACTTGTGCAAGAGTGTGTAGTTGAGAATATCCAAAGAGCTTGATTGTTGTTGCATTGGCAACAGGGGTTAGCTGAGTGAGAGGTCTCAGTGTAGCACTATTTATTCACATATATCAGAAAATACAAAACGAGAGAGAAGCTCATTGAGAAGATTGGGCCACCCCATATCATCTTGGTATCAGATTCTCAGGTTTACTCGGTGAGCAAAGTTATCTTTACTTTTAGTTGTTTTTATTTCTATCTAGAAAAAGCCAAAAATATTAGGTTAGATTTGCCAGAGACTAGATCAACACCAAATTGCTACTCTAATTGCTGTTTATTGTTGATTTGTGTATCTGTTTTTCTGGTTTAGGGTTCATCTATCTATCTTTTGTTTCCATCAATATCAAAAATCTCATCAAAAAATAGTGTGTGGTTATCTCTCGGGAAAGTCTAGACCTACATCTTGATTGCAAGGTGATCTAGTTTTTCGAGTTCTATATTGTTGCGGGATAGATCGGTTCTATTTGTGCTTGGGTTCCTAGCCAAACTCGGATTGCAATCCACTTCCTACCGTGGCAGAAAAATCCACCGATTCCCTACCGTATCCTCTTCCTAGTCCAACTCGGACTCGCTGCCGTGGGGTGCAAAAGCGTGAAAGCCGCTGTCGCCGCTGCCGTGGTTCTAGCCCGACTCGGATTCCACCCCACCATATACGCGCCACCCGCACCCACCCGCAACACACCAACGCAACACCCGCGCCCACTCGCAGTCCACCGCAACACAGCTGCGCAACACACTGCCGTGAGCTCTACCGCGAGCCGTTTTTCGCGCATTTTTCCTGCCGTACGCCTGCCGTGAACCTGTTTCGCTGCCGTGGGCTACTGTTTGCTGCCGTGAGCTCGTTTTCTCTGTCGTGGGCTTGTTTTCTCTGCCGTGAGCTATAGTTGCTGCCGTGAGTTGTTTCCAACCTCTGTTTTCTTTAGATTTCTTTTGTTTTACTCCTTGTTATCCCTAGGATTCTTGTATGATCTTTGATAAGCCTTAGCTACAGCCATTCTACAGCTATATTTAGGTTCCCAAAACCCAAATACTAGCTATTTTATTGCTCTAACAGGCTGCTCATTTGATCAAATCTGTCCACTGTTTTATTTTCCATCTACTTATTGCTCCTAGCTGATTCAAAGGCTATTGAAAAAATAAAAATAAAGAGAAAAATAAAAAAGTATAAAAAAATAGAAATAAAGAAAAAATTCAAAAGAGGTCGTGCTACTTATCACTAGTGGAAGCTATTTCATATTGGAAATTTTGTGGACATCTTGAGCAATCTTGTGCCTGTTTCTTTGAGTATTTGCTAGTGTCTTTCTAGTGCTTGCAAAATCTCTACCATATATTTGCTAAGCCACAATTGTCTCCAAGTGTGAGTGTGTTTCCTTAGTAATTTTTATCACATTAAGCACTGCATTGGAGTTGTTATTTTGGTGTTGTTAGGATTCCCAACCAAGCCCCACCAAAAACCCTGTTTGCATTGTGATACTTGATAGCTTGGATATTCTCTTCTCACACCAAAGCACATTATTTATTGCTCCTTGTTGGTAAGTTGAACCTTTTCTCTCTTGGAACATTAAGTGAAGCCATCTTTGCTTGGTTTTGAGTGAGTTGAGAGAGGCACCACAAACCCATTGATTATTTTGTTACTAACAAGTTAATCATGAGTTCTTCTAGTGATGTTGATGTGCAGGCAAAGAATAAACCCGAGGACATTGTCAAGTGGAATGAGTATGAGGCATTGAGAGATGTCATGTACAAAAGGATTACTAAAGAAGTTGATAAGACTGATGAAGATTTGAGAAAGGAGATGACCACTCTTGATTTGAGAATAGATGCTTGTGCATCTCAAGAATCTGTTAATGAGATTAAGGACACCTTGAGGACATTGACACAACAAGTGGCTACAATTGCAAATCTAGTGGAACAAATGCAACAAAGACCTCAAGCTATTGCTCCAATTGATGATGGGAGAGGAAATAATAATGGAGGCCGTGGAGGAGTGGCAAGAAGAGTACCATTGGAAAATAATAGAGAGGATGATGGCTTGGGAAAACCAAAATTCTCTATCCCTAGTCTTGCTTGTGATTCAGAAGATGTGGAAGAGTACTTGATGTGGGAGCTAAAAATTGAGAAATTATGGAGACTCCATGACTATCCCGAGGAGAGGAAAGTGAACCTTGCATCTTCTTCCTTTGATGGGTATGCTCTTTTGTGGTGGGATGGCATTACAAAAGATAGATAAGAAAAAGAAGAAGAGGAGGTGAACACATGGAGAGAGATGAAGAAATTGTTAAGAGAAAGATTTGTTCCCAAGAATTATATTAGAACTCTCTATGACAAATTGCAACAATTGAAGCAAGGATCCAAGACATTTGATGCCTACTACAAGGAGATGGAATTAATTATTCAAAGGGCTCGGATTAGAGAGGCTCCTGAACAAACAATGCAAAGGTTCTTAAGTGGATTACAATTCAAAGTGAGAAGCATTGTGAGGCATGTTCCTTACAACAATATGAGTGAATTACTTCATCAAGCAAGGGAGGCCGAAAAGAGATTGCAAGAAGAGCTACAAGTGAGTGCAAGGAGAAGTTTTCCTTCCCAAAAAATCAAAGTTTTCATCACCTACACCTCCAACTACTACTACCCGTGGGACTCCTAGTTCCAAACCCGAGCCAAATTCATCAAGTTCCAAGAAAACTACTACATCTACTTTGGGTTCTAGTGGTGCTACACCTCCTACAAGGAATAGAGATATGACTTTCCATACTTGTGGAGGAAAAGGTCACTTTAAGAGGGATTGCCCAAACAAGAAAATTATGCTCCTCAATGCTAATGATGAATATGAGACTAGAGATGATGTTGATCCCAATGAGGAGGATGCATATGATGATGATGATGATGGTCCTATTGATGCCTATGCTACAAATTATCCAACTATTGTTTGCACCAAAGCATTGAGTATTGTTCCTAGCAATGATGAGAGCCAAAGATGCAATTTATTTCAAACCAAGTCAATTGTTGGTCCTAATATGGCTTGCAAGGTGATCATTGATGGAGGGAGTTGCAGAAATTTAGCAAGCAAGGAGTTATGTGCAAAGCTAAGGTTGAGATATATTCCACATCCACATCCATATTATATTCAATGGCTCAATGAAAAGGAGGAAATAAGAGTATGCCAAATTGTGAGAGTGGAGTTCCAAATTGGACCATACAAGGATACTATTGAGTGTGATGTTGTTCCCATGTCGGTTTGCCACCTATTACTTGGAAGGCCATGGCAATTTGATAGAAAGGTGCTACACAATGGGAGAGCAAACACTTACCAATTGAATTGGAACAATAAGGACATCATATTGAGGCCTATGACACCCCAACAAATAGTGAATGAATCAAGGCAAAAAGTGGAAGTGAATGTTGAGAAGGAGAGAGAGAGAGAAAATATGAGTGAAAACACTACTTCCATGGGGGAAAACAAACCTAGGCCGAGTGGAAAAAGTAAGGGAGTGAGCCTTTTAACAATGTTAGCCACCAAAGAAGATTTGAGAGAGTTTGAGGATGATCCTAGCCTACTACCTATAGTGCTCATGCACAAGGGGGAAATTTTAGTTTCTAATTACATGACTCCTCTTTCTATTGGTGTTTCTAATGTTTTGCAGGAATTTGATAATGTTTTTCCAGAAGAAGTGCCCTCGGGATTGCCACCATTGAGAGGGATTGAGCATCAAATTGTTTTAATTCCTGGATCTTCATTACCAAACCGAGCTCCCTATAGGACAAATCCCCAAGAGACAAAGGAAATTCAGAAACAAGTACAAGATCTTCTTGATAAAGGTTACATTCGAATAAGCTTATCTCCTTGTGTTGTTCCTGTCATATTAGTTCCTAAGAAAGATGGTACTTGGCGCATGTGTGTAGATTGTAGAGCAATTAACAATATCACTATTCGTTATCGTCATCCTATACCACGTTTGGAAGACATGTTAGATGAATTAAGTGGTAGTGCTGTTTTCTCTAAAATTGATTTGCGTAGTGGTTACCATCAAATAAGAATGAAAGAAGGGGATGAGTGGAAAACAACCTTTAAAACAAAATTTGGTTTAAATGAGTGGTTAGTAATGCCTTTTGGATTAACTAATGCACCTAGTACTTTCATGAGATTAATGAACCATGTTTTGCGAGATCTTATTGGCAAATTTGTGGTTGTTTACTTTGATGATATTCTCATATATAGCCACAATGAACATGAACACATTGATCATATTAGACAAGTCTTGCATGTGCTAAGAGAAAATAAATTGTATGGAAATTTAGAGAAGTGCACTTTTTGCAAAGATAAGGTCATATTTCTTGGTTATGTTGTCTCTAAACATGGGATAGAAGTTGATGAATCTAAAATTGAAGCAATTAAAAATTGGCCAATTCCCATGAATGTGAGTCAAGTAAGAAGTTTTAATGGACTAGCTGGATTTTATAGAAGATTTGTGAAAGATTTTAGTACTACTGCTGCCCATTTAAATGATTCGACTAAGAAAGGTGTAAATTTCGAGTGGGGGGTTGCTCAAGATATTGCTTTTGATACTTTGAAAAATAAGTTGATTTCGGCTCCATTATTGATGCTACCAAATTTTAATAAAAAATTTGAGATTGAATGTGATGTTAGTGGCATAGGTATTGGAGGAGTGTTAATGCAAGATAAGAAACCAATTGCTTATTTTTCTGAAAAATTACATGGAGCACAATTGAATTATTTTGTCTATGATAAAGAATTGTATGCACTTGTTAGAGTACTTGAGGTTTGGAAACATTATTTGTGGCCAAAGGAATTTATTATACATTCTGATCATGAGGCATTGAAATTTTTAAAGAATCAATCCAATCTTAATAAGAGACATGCTAAATGGGTAGAATTTATTGAATCTTTCCCATACATTATTAAATACAAGAAATGATTAGATAATGTGGTAGCTGATGCTTTTTCTAGGAAAAATATGCTACTCACTAAATTGGATGTGCAAGTTTCGGGTTTGCAAGAATTAAAACCACTATATGCTCAAGACAAAGAATTTTCTACACCCTATAGTAAATGTTCTAATGTGAAGGCTTGGGATAAGTATCATATACATGATGGATTTTTATTTAAAGCTAACAAACTATGTATTCCCGAGTGTTCTTTGCGTTTGATGTTATTACAGGAATCTCATAGTGGTGGATTGATGGGTCACTTTGGACGAGAGAAAACATTGCTTATGTTGGCTGAAAATTTCTATTGGGCACATATGAGGAGAGATGTCTATAGATTTGTGCAAAGGTGTATTACATGCAATAAATCCAAGTCCAAATTGAAGCCCCATGGATTATATACTCCATTGCCAACACCAACTACACCATGGGAAGATATAAGCATGGATTTTGTGTTAGGCTTGCCAAGGACAAAGAGGGGACATGACTCAATTTTTGTGGTGGTGGATAGATTTTCCAAGATGTCACACTTCATTGCTTGCCACAAAAGTGATGATGCTTCCCACATTGCTACACTCTTTTTCAAGGAGATAGTAAGACTACATGGAGTACCAAGGACAATGGTTTCGGATAGAGATGTGAAATTCATGAGTTACTTTTGGAAAACATTATGGGGGAAGCTTGGAACCAAATTGTTGTTTTCTACAACATGTCACCCTCAAACAGATGGACAAACCGAGGTGGTGAATAGAACTTTGTCCACATTGTTGAGAACTATGATCAAGAAGAATTTGAAGGAGTGGGAAGATTGTTTGCCACATGTGGAGTTTGCCTACAATAGAGTTGTGCATTCAACTACTCAATTATATCCTTTTAAGGTGGTATATGGATTTCGGCCTACTACACCACTTGATTTATTACCACTTCCTATTCAAGAGAGAATTAACATGGATGCATCCAAAAGGGCTGATTTTGTGAAAAAGATACATGAGAAAACAATGGATGCTATAGAGAAGAAAGGGAAGGATGTTGCTCAAAGGAGGAATCAAAAGAGAAAGGAAGTTATTTTTCAAGAGGGAGATTTGGTATGGGTACACTTTCGAAAGGATAGGTTCCCTAAGCTAAGGAAATCAAAATTATTGCCAAGAGGTGCTAGTCCTTACAAAGTTATTGCAAAAATAAATGACAATGCTTACAAGATAGATCTTCCAATTGATGAGTTTGGAGTGAGTAATTCCTTCAATGTTGCTGATTTGACACCATATCATGGAGAGAACCTTGATGTGGTCATCAAGGCTTTTCAAGGGGGGGGGAGGATGATGAGGACATCCCTAGTACATTACCACCTAAACAAGATGAAGTAAGACTTGGACCAATGACAAGATCAAGGACCAAGCTACTAGAACAACATGTGAATTCAATCCTTATTGATTATGCTATTCTTGATTATGAGAAGTTTATACTACCTAAGTCTATGCATTTATATATTCTCAGGTTTATTGATAACACAAGCATGAAAGGAGATCATGGAGAGGAGATACACATGGATGAAGATGGACTAGAAGAGGAGATGGAGATCAAGTGCTAGCATGGTGAAAACAACAAATAACAAATGTTATGATGACAAGGGGATAGTGCCTCCACAAGGTCAAATGCACTTAGTGTGGAAAACATTGCCAATATGTTATTTCCACACTCATTGATGGATAAGCAAGAGGAGGGCGCCCACAAAGGACATCTATGCGCCATAATGAGTCCTAGTAGTAGTAGGTTTGGTTTGTATACCAATTGTGGCCGCATCCCACTTAATTGGGTCGGTTTGTATCTATTTGTGTCCTAGTAGGAGTCCTAAACCTAGTAGGTTTGGTGCTTGCGCAAGGGAGCCCCTTTGTGGCCGCACCCCCTCTCATATATACCCCCTTGGGGGCGCATAGGAGAGGTAGAATCAGTTTAAACCAAAAACCAACAACCCTAGCCTCTAGATTGTATTGCTTTGTAAGTATTCATCTTGAAGTTTACCAATTGCAAAGTTGCGTGATATCTTGTTATTCCATTTGGGAATAGGGGGATACATGACCACTTGTGATCTTTGATTACTTGTGCAAGAGTGTGTAGTTGAGAATATCCAAAGAGTTTGATTGTTGTTGCATTGGCAACAGGGGTTAGCTGAGTGAGTGGTCTCAGTGTAGCACTAGTTATCCACATATATCAGAAAATACAAAAAGAGAGAGAAGCTCATTGAGAAGATTGGGCCACCCCATATCACGATGTATATGTACTCTACACGGCGGAGGGAGTCGACTCGGTGTAGATGTACTCGACACGGCGGACAGAGTCGACGCGGTGGAGGTGTACTCGACACGGCGGACGAAGTCAACGAGGAAGTCGTGTAGTCGACGAGGCGGATGGCGTCGACGTGGTGGAGGTGTACTCGACACGTCGGACGGAGTCGACGAGAAAGTCGTGTAGTCAACAAGGCGGATGGCGTCGACGCGGTGGAGGTGTACTCGACACGGCGGACGGAGTCGGCGATAAAGTTGTGTAGTCGACGAGGCGGATGGCGTCGACGCGGTGGAGGTGTGTAGTTGACGCGAACGTGGCGGAGCCGCACGACGACGTGGACGTCGTGTAGTTGACGCGGACGCTCAGCCACCGAGTCCACACAAGAAGATGGACCCGAAAAGTCTTCAAGATTTTCTGATTTCGTGAATTGGCCCGCGATATCATATGCGTCTCATCGAGACGGACAAGTTTGATGTTTTGATTTTCTTCATCCGAGTTAATATGCGGTTTGTACGACCACAATAACGACCTGGACGAAGAAATCTGACACAGCTCCTCAGCTATGCGGCCAGCGTATCATATGCTTCCGACGCGGTAGTACGTCGAGTGCGCCCGTAGCGCTCGTCGGTTGCGCGACCAGCGCTAATTGGGTGCGCGGTCAGTTCTCCCGATGGGAGTAGCCCCCGAGTCTATGTGCGATTATTTGTAATCGGGCATAGACTCAAAGATCTTGTAACGTCGCTTCTTCGATTTGTCGGGTGCACGGCAGTGCTCCCGATGGGAGTAGCCCCCGAGGCTATGTTCGACTCGCAGAGTCGGGCATAAGCTCAACTTGTTCTGAAGCTAACCCCGTGTGCTTGTATTCTGTTGGCTCGCGGAGGACGACATGCGTCGACTCCCGGAGGAGGGTATGTGTCGACTCCGAGCGGAGGATATATGTTCGACTGTCGACTCCGAGCGGAGGATATGTGTCGACTGTCAAAGTTGCAGCCGACGATGTGGTTCCTGCGTTGCTGTTGCAGCCATATAATCGAATGTGGTTAAATAATGTAACAGTAGTGCTGTGTCTAGCAAAATGTACGGAACAAATTATTGCTCGGGTTAATCTTGGTTGTGAGCCAATAATCTATCGACTCGCAGAGTCGAGTATGGCCTGTTGGTAGGCAATGATTTGACCCTACGCGACACTTTTGCATCGTACGTTGTGCCCTTTCGTTAGTCCGACAGCCATTGTCTATGCTCCTTGCCGACCTGTCAGTTGCTGCTGCAAACCGGGTCGGAGTCAAGGGTCGACGTCAAGCAGTATCAGCTACTCGGGTTGTAGCGTGTAAATGTGGTAGTGTAACGCGCAGCATGGCGGGTCTCGAGTATTCATGTAGTTTGCGGGGCGCAGCCCCCGAGTGTCAGGTGTAGATTCACAGCAGATTATAAACATAAGCAGATAAATTTGTCGACTCGTATGAGAGGAAATTATCTTCGTATGACACTGCCGTAGTCGACGAGGCGGTGCCGAGTGACGGAGTCGACAAATATCGCCGGAATTGATGAAGCGGAGCCGACAAGGCACCAGACTCGTGTGTCGAGCGTGGCTGTTTCGCGCCTTAGCCCCCGAGTGTCGAGTGCAGCTGCGGTGAATTCTCGAGTGCGTCTACTTTGCAGCACAGCCCCCGAGCAACGAGTGTGGCTGCGGCGAAGGACAGCCCCCGAGACGCTTGGTCGAGAGGATTCGATGTAGCGGAGTTGTGCGGCGGAGTCGCGATGTTTTCCGGAAGGACCCGACGAGGCGGACGGAGTCGACGCGGCGGAGTCGCGATGTTTGTCCGAAGGACTCGGCGCGGCGGACTGAATCGACGCGGCGGAGTCGCGATGTTTTCCAGATGAACTCGACGCGGCGGACCGAGTCAACGCGGCGGTGTCGCTATGTTTGTACGAACGACTCGACGCGACGAAGTCGCGATGCTTCCCGAAGGACTCGACGCAGCGGACCGAGTCGACGCGGCAGAGTCGTGATGTTTGGCCGAAGGACTCGATGCGGCGGACCGAGTCGACGCGGCGGAGTAGCGATATTTGTCCGAAGGACTCGATGCGGCGGAGTCGCGATGTTTATCCGAAGGAATCGACGCGGCGGACCGAGTCGACGTGGCGAAGTCGCGACGTTCGTCCGAAGGAGTCGACGCGGCGGACCGAGTCGACGCAGCGGAGTCGCGATATTTGCCCGAAGGACTCGACGCGGCGGAACGAGTCGACGCGGCGGAGTCGCGATGTTTGTTGTGTGTACACAAAGGGTAATATTGATGTCGAGCCCCCGGACTCTAGTATGGCGAGTCTCCATGTTTTGTTGATGTTGCTTTGTCTTGTGTCGACTCGCCAATTGCCGAAATAGAATCCGGATCCGCGATTTGAATTCGCGAACTCGCAGTGATCCAAAACGTGTTGCAGTGCGCGAGCCGCTGACAGAGATCTAACCGTTGGAATTGGCTCAAAAAAGACGGAGTGCTGTGGGATTGTGTTCCGCGGCTTTTCAACGGTGTGATCCTCGAATTGATATCCGAGTAGACCGTAATGCTATGTTTGGATGCACAGAATTGAGCTCCGAATTGAATTGGCAATGGAAAACCAAATCAACCAATTCAATGGAATACCACAAATAGTGTTTGGATGCGTGTAGTATTGAGCTGTAGAATTTAGGTTTCAATGGAATACCAAATCCTGTTTGGATGTCACTTGTGTGGAAATGAGAATATTTTTGACTTTGAACAATATAACCTCTATAATATGCATAAAAATATACCAGTATATTTCAGATGTTTCTCAATATCATTTTTCTCACAATAATATGTTAATAATCCAGAAAATAAAAGACACATGACAAAAATATCACAAAATAGATATGTAATGTCTCACAAATAGCACAAAGTGGATAATTATGTCACATAGTAGAAAGTGGATACATTATGTCTCACAAATAGCATAAAGTCGATACATTATGTCTCACAAATAGCACAAAGTCGATACATTATGTCTCACAAATAGCATATGCTAATGCAACCATAGACACCTCAAAATACAACTTTGTGAGCATTATTCTTTTTCTTTTTCTTCTTTTGTTCTCTTCACAAATGTAATGAACCAATTCTTGGTGAGACATGATGATTCTACAATGAACAAACAAAATTTACAATGGTTAGAAGAAGATATAGGTATGCAAGCAAGCAAGCAATGGTATCAAGCAAGCAATGGTCTCTGTTCACGGTTATGCAAGCAAGCAAAATTTTCGGTTAGTCTCTGTAGATGTTATATATGCAAGCAAGCAATGGTATCAAGCACATATAGGTATGCAAGCAATGGTTAGTCTCTGTACACGCAAATGCAAGCAAGCAAAATTAATAATGCAAAATTCTCGGTTTACTAGTCTCTGTACACGCAAATGCAAGCAAGCAAGCACTGGATCAACAAGGCCACTTGGGAGATGGAGCACAACATCCAGGGAGATGGAGCACAGCGCAACAAGTACAACATCCAGGGAGGTGCCTTCGCCATGGTCATGGGGGCGGTGGCCGTCTCCGTACAACATCCAGAGAGGGGACGGCGGGAGGGCCTCGCCGGTGTGACGAGGGACGCGGGAGGGCCTCGTCTGCGTGACGAGGGGCGCGCAGCGGCTCACCGGTTGCGCCGTCTGCGGGAGGGGCTCACCGCCGCCGCCTAGGGTTAGGGGAGGGCCGGGCTAGATGGGGAGAAACGGAGGCGGGGCGGGGGACCGGAGCGCGCAACGTACCTGTCTCGACGGCGGCGGGGCGGGGGTGCCGGAGGAGGGCGGCGGAGGAGACGGTCTCCGGAGGGCGTCGGGTCGAAGGAGGGCGGCGGAGGAGACGGTCTCGGGAGCGAGCGAGCCCCCTGGTGCTTTCCGAACCGTTTCGGAGGTCTGGAGCTCGGAATCGAGACTAGGCCTTTTTTCTGGACGCGTACCCCCCTTGGTGGAATTGGTGGGCTAATTCCAGGTCCAATTCATAGTACATACAAACAAGGGAATTAGGGCCTCAATTCTAGATTGTCTAATTCCAATACCAATTCTATGCATCCAAACATAGCATAAGAATTGTTTTCTCCAAGTCACGCGGAGTTCTGTCGGATTCTGACAGGGATTCAGTAATCGGGCCATCCACGGAGATCTAACCGTCGGAATTCGCCGATTCTTTTTGTAGACGATAGATAATTTGATTTAGCATCTTTCCATTGAAGGAATTTTCCATATGAGTTTCGAGTCGCCGTTGATGGCGTCGGCAATATGTATTTTGCTGCTGTCCTGCAGCCTGCGCGTGAAGAACGATGTTGATATAGATGACGAAGGCCGTGCGCGATGTCGGCGAGTGCTTGATGAAGTTGAAGAACCCGAAATAGATCGAATCCATGGGGGTCGAGGACCCTAAGCTTGATGTAGATTAGGCCGGCGAGGCCGTAGATCCAGCGCGTGTCGTTCCCACAGACGGCGCCAATTGTCGATGAGTCGTATCAACAAATTCCCCGGGTGAGCCGGTAGGGTTTTGAGTAGAGGAACGATGTACGCGCTGGTGATCTCGATGGCTAACAAGGAGGCAAGATTTACCAAGGTTCGGGACCCTCGTAGAGGTAAAACACTTACTCCTGCTTGTCTGATTTGTATTATGGCGAGATAGCGGAGCTGTTACAATGGCGATGCTATGGTGGTGTGTACGGGGTATCCCGTGTATTGTCTAGTCTAGTTGTGCCTTATATCTTTTCCTCTTCTTCTGTCTAGATTGGATCTCCAGATTGGATGTCCTTTTTCTCTCCTCCCTCGTGGCTTTATATATGCAGTCAGGAGGGGGTTACACGAGTCCTAGTAGACTATGTATAGGAGTTATTGTCTTGACCCGCAAGTCTTGTGGGTGGACTTCCGTTTGGCCTTCTAGAATCGCGGGATATCACCTATCTTTGGACCTAGGTTTTGGGCCTTGTACCGGGTAGACTCACCCGATATGTCCAGGAATCATTCCCACGTCATTGGCCTCTTTTTTTTATGTCACTCCAATTTGCTTACACCTCCTTCCAAGTCCGATGCAAACTCCAAATGATTAGGAGAACAAATAACCACATATGGGCGTATTAAAGTTTGCTAATAGCAACATTATCTCTTTGAAGGTTAAAACTGCAAGGTTATTCCGCAAGTACTAAGTTGCACACGCATAACCTAGTATTCAAGTATAACAATCTGCACCCCAAAACTTGTATGACAAATTTTAGCAGTCTTTCGTGTTATTGTCAAAACAAAAAAGTCTTGCCACGATTTGTGGTTCTAAAAGTGTAATAGAATAAGTAAAAGTAAGAACTCGTATTGAAATCATAACAAAAAAAAGAAGTCTTACTGGTTATTATGTGAATTACAGACCTGCTTACCTTTGATGCTTCGTCATGAAACAATACAAAGAGGAGCAACAATAGTCATGCAAACATATTATATTACGTCATAATATGAAATACATACATCTGGTGATTGTTGATGATGAATAAATAGAGCATATTATGTATTTGAAATACATACCTGACTATAGAAATCAATTTTTACTTCATCCATGATAGAGGAGGTCTGTTTAAAGATTAAGAGCTACTCCCTCTCTATCAAAATATAAGATGTTTTAACGTTTTCTAGAAAAAACGTATCTAGACATGTTTTAGTGTGTGGATTCATGTGCATTTTGCACTAAAACATGTCTAGCTACGTACTGTCTAGTAAACGATAAAACATCTTCCATTTTGATATGGAGGGAGTAATGAATAAGGGCATGGAGAATATTTGCGCTTTGATTTGCTTTCTTTCTTAATAAATGTAGAAGATGTAAGAGTAAGCCATGCTGAATGATGACAAGCTGCAAAAAACACAGAACACCAATATTTCCAACCTGAAATTTTTAGTGGGCAATAAAATAGTAAAACACGTATAGAGTTAGTAATAGTAAACTCTATCTCGAAGGGATAGTGCAAGCAAGCCTGTCACTGAACTAGGTAGCATCATTCCAGATGAAACAAAAGTGAGCATTTATCATAAAACTTGCTTGTAGAGAAAAGTTCAAGTCAAGAACAAGAACAAAGGGTCATGAGCGACAATACTCGAGACTGAATTATCAGCTAAATATTTGTAGCTTTAGCTTAGTTACAACATGGAAAAAGTTCTCCGAAGTAACATTATGAGTATAATTAGTTTGCATCATAAATAGATTTGTTTCAACAAACACCATGTGATACATGGATGAAGCTCTGTACCCAGCTAAATCGAGTTCAGACTTTGCATTCAAGAACCAATATTTACTGCAACATGAATCCTTCCATTCACCTGCTTGTTCACTAATAATGAATTTGTAGTGTGGTCCAACACCCAAAATACAGAGTATCCTTATACGGTTATTTACCTCCTATCTTAGTATCTTATCTTGACATCTCCAATAATTGTTTTCAGCAACATAACTGAATTTCTCGGGCCTTCTTTCCCGGTAGTAGTCAGTGTCATACAATTATCCATTCATGTACTCCAACATATCAAATAATTGTTGCAGTAGTTTCTTTTCAACAACTTCTACCCCTATGGTAACTTGATGTCTCGATTGCAATTCTCTTACAGACATCTCATAATCCTGAAAAAACATTTACGCACGGAGTCAAAGGTTGAGCCACGCTCCGGCAGCCCGCCTTGCGGTTCGAATCAACCACAATAGGCACCATCGGTGGCCGCACTACGGCTGCATTCCACTGACTCCTCGTATGTCTGCCGCCGCGTCCAGGTGGTAACCATCATCCATGGAGCCGTGGCCAATTTCCCAAGCTGGCCCGCACGATGTGAGCTGCACGATCAGAACCGGCATGAGGGTGGCGTATGGCGGGGGCCAAGTTGGAGCCTACTTACATACTGACTTGCATGTGACTGGAGAGCAAGCACGACATCCGCTGTCCGGAAGCACAACAAATTAAGGAAGAGAAGATGAATTTAGTGGTGGTGGTGGGGAGGCATTATGACGAAAATCAAGAAAATTTGGCATTCATGGGTGGAACCTGTCTGTAATCATAGGATCAATGGAAATTATGTAATGGAAAGTATATTTAGGAAACATACGTCAATTTATGGAGGGAGAACAGAATAATCTGGAGCGTGTTATGACTGTGTATGGATGGTCGAGATCTAATTTTCCTGCCAACTTCTCTCTTTTATAAGTAGTGAAGATGAAGATGATGGGCTGGGCAAAGGATGATTGGTAAGGAGACCCGAGTCACCATAACAAATTTTTGTGGCAAGGATAATTGCAAAGAAAACACACACAGTCGTGCTCGATGACTGTTCGTTTTAGGATTGGCTGTAATATAAGGTTACCGACTTTCCTTTAATTAAAGGGAAAAACTCTTCTTTTTAATAAATAAAAATGAAAATATTTTTTCTTGTTTTTAAGAAAATCACATATCAAGTATATGGCTGATATGTATATCAAGAAAATGTTCAACAATATCGGCTACAGGTGATCCTACCTTTGAAAAGTTACCAAAATTATATTTCAAAGATAAATAAATCATGTTGGTAGGCAGTGCTACCGTTAATTTTTTTTAATAACAAAATATGTCTATTTTGTGTAAATGATTTACCGTACAAAAGTATATACTCTGCATTACAAGTTGTGCAAATTATTTTATTCTGTGAATTTCTCATATGTCACGAAATCGTCATTTTTTCTTTCGAATTATTAGAATGGTAAATACTATCCATTCTCTACTTGCATGATTTTTCTATAATTTTTCATAACTTCAAATGGTTTTCACTGAATTTTAATATATGTTTTCAGTTCTAAAATTAACTTTCTAACGTGACTTTTCTTTGGAAATCGGATGAATGTGAGACGGGTAAGGCATGGAATTGTAGATCATTTGACTTTTCTTCTCCAAGCCAGAGGAGCCGTCCCCAATATAGGTGTGTATTCACTCCGTCCCATATTAGATATGTTTCAAATAGATGTATCTAGTACTGAAATATGTCTAGATATATCTAGATGAAAGTGATCTAATATGGAACGGAGGGAGTACGTTTCAAGTTTTACGAAAGAAAACGACCTAACCTTTTTGACATGTAAGAATATAGCTTGTCTTGTACGCGTGTTGGTTAAACTGTACATAGTCCTACTCCCTCTGTGTTAAAATAATTGTTGTTAAAAAAGGTTGAAATAGATGTACTCGCTCCGTTTTAAATTAAATGTTACAAAGATGGACACAAGTAGATCTATCTAGACATAATTTAGTATTAGACATATAAACTTTTATCCATCTTTGTGACAATTAATTTGAAACTGAGGGAGTATCTCGTAGTTAAACACATCGATGACACTTTTTTTTTACACGAAGGGAGTATTAGCTTACCATCTGAATAGTTTTGGGAAATTTCTTACCCTACTGGCCCACTGTGAACACTAATCGAAAGATACAAAGTACGTATACAGATCAAGCTGTGCACGCTCAAGCCAAATATCTTTGGCAACATGCTAGTACTCCTAGTACAAAGCAGACCTGATGTCTCTACGGGTCCATTCCACTGCTGAAACGATGAATGTAGCTCAAGAAACGCCTCACTGCCAAACCGACCAGATACAATGAACCTTCTAGCAGAACTTTCCGTTTCAGGTAACATCGTCCGCATCAGAAAACTTTTGATCACGGAATAGCTCGAGGCACGGTACACTTCAACCGGTGATCCCATGCGGGTAAAATGGATTTTATTCCCCGGTGACCCTTGTAAGCGGCGCCTTGACCGACGTGGACGATGTTAGCCAAGCAAGGTGGACAGGCCCCAAAGTTCTGCAAGCGTTCGGAGGTCGACTGCTACCTCCGTCCCAAATTAATTGTCTCAAATTTAGATAAAAATGGATGTATCTAACACTAAATTATGTCTAGATACATTTATTTTTGTCTAACTTTGTGACAATTAATACGAGACGGAGGGAGTATAACAAAGTCAGATAGGAGTAATTTCTAGTGCAACAACAATTTGCAAACTAGTAGCAAACAAACATGTGGTTGGATGGTTAGGAGGGTGGTTGTACCCCAGCCCACCAGAGTTTAAACCACAGGTTTGACACCCGTGTGTTGCATTTAGGCGGAATATTCTTTCAATTGGAGGCGACGTTCCCGTCGACAGCGAGGCGCCTGTGGTAACTTCTTCAATCTCAAGATCCGCCGGCTCAGTCTATCGGAGGTGCTCATAGGGGTAGAGTGTGCGTGTGTGCGTTATTAGGGTGAGTGTATGCGCGTGTATATGAGTGCTTGCGTTTGTACTGTGTTTCTAAAAAAAACAATTTGCAAACTACAAATCGTACGAGTATTGTTACTACTCCCTCCGTTCAACAATACGTACGTCCTCCGTGTCAAAATAACTGTCATTGGAATTGATGTAACTAGATGTATTTAAGTGCTACATACATCCAGTTTAACCCATTTATTTGACACTTATTTTGAGATGGAAGAGTATGTGACTTCCATGTAGACATATTTTAAATCTACTCCCCCCGTCCCAAATTAGTTGTCTCAAACTTGGACAAAATTAGATGTATCTAACAATAAAAGATGTCTAGATACACACCCTTTTGTCCAACTTTGAGACAATTAATTTGGGACAAAGAGAGTACATATATCTATATCTAGACAAATGGAAGTCATGTACTTTTGAACAAAGAGCATGTGAAAGAGCACTTCTTATCCTTTAATATTTTGTGTGTTACTTAACAACATTAGTGATATTTAATTGAGTGCTAAGTGGTGCTGGTTGTCCAGATAAATTTTACAAGCACCAAGCACCAAAAAGTCGAAGAAAAGATTAATGGTCCTTCCTCTGGTCTGGCCGGATTATTTGACCTGAAGTGGCCGGATATTCCGCCCCTCGGAACTGAGGAGGAAAATCGGCTAAGGACCATTTCGCGGCAACCCCTGGTGTTGGAGGGTATTCCGTCCCTAGACCCTTGGTGAAGGAAAAACGACTAAGGACTGAAATGCGACATCTCCTGGTGTGCCCGGAAATTTGGCCAGATTATTTGGCCCGAAGGGGGCGGATATTTTGCCCTAAAATTTCTGCAACAGATACATTTATGAGAGGGGTATAAATACCCCTCTCCTTTTTCAACCTCAACTTAGCTCGTCCAGCATTTAAGTCTTCGTCAATTGATCTCACCAAACTCAAGAGATATTCCAACCTCTCCACCCAAACTCGTTGATCTTCAGAGGATTGAAGGAGAAGACCCCGATCTACATCTTCGCCAAGCCGTTCTTCATTTTCCTCTCATTCAATTGCGAGATTTGTGTCTAGGGTTTTCTTGTGGAAAACCTAGACCTCATTGTTACTCACTTGTTGTTTGTAGCAGATTGTTGGTGTTCTTGAGATCCCCAATTAAGTATGGGTGTGTGCCTCAAGCTTATTGTAAAGGCTCCGGATTCCGCCTTGAAGGATTCCATAGTGTAAGGTGAACTAGGAATTTGTGACGAGGTTCATCGGAGAATAGGGTGAGGCCTTTGTGGCGTTGAGTAGGACTTCGTGGAGAAACTCATACCCCTCCAACGAGACATACTCCCCTCAAAGGGAGGAACTCGAGAATACATTTTTGTCTCCGCATGCTTCCGATGTCGGTTCCTTCTATCCTTTACCTTTACATTGTGTTTGTATCTTGCTTAGTATAGCTCTTGACATATAAGTAATTTCACCGTAGTTGTATATCTAGAGAATTTACCTTTGTGTCAAGTTTAAATAAAAAAGTATTAAAAATTGGAATTAACACACATTCACCCTCCCCTCTAGGTGTCCATGATATCCATTCAATTGGTATCAGAGCCTCAACTCTTAATTCGGGCTTAACCACCTAAGAGTTAGTATGGCCATCAATGAGGAAACGACTGAGTCCGCGGTTCCGGCCACCATGAATGATCTCAAGTAAATACAAGCTTCCTTGAACTCATCCATGGAGACCCAAATGCAAGGGTTGCGTGAAATGATAATGCAACTCATGAAAACCAAGGACGCAGCTTCCCCCTTAGTGGATTCTCGGACACAATTCCCGATGACGAAAGTGAGGAGTATGAGGGTGAAGAAACTAAGAATTAAACCCCACCTCCTAAGAAATCGTCATGTTTTAAGGGAGAGGAGGAAAAGGAAGATTGCCATAAGGTTCCTGGTTGGTACTCTCCCAATCCTCATATCCCACATCCTCATATAAACAATAGAGGTGACCCTTCTAAAATTGATGCACATTCTTTTGGCCAATGGCAATATTTCATGAAAACTCACTTGAATTATTCTTGCATTGAGATATGGAGAGTCATTGAAGATGGATACAAGTCCGTTAATCCAAAGAACTTGAAAAGAAGAGAAGTGATTGATTGCAAACTCAACTTCGTGGCTTTGCACATGATCCAACAAGCCGCGGATGAGAAGGTCATGCCACACATTCAACAATTCTCCATCGCCAAAGAAACATGGGATGATCTTGTATCCATGTTTGAGGGCAATGAAAACATGAAGAGGAATAGATTTAATGCCTTGAGCAATGAGGCCGAAGGTTTCTATATGGATGATGGTGAAAGCCATGAGGACATGTACCAAAGACTCAAGACCCTTGGTACCGCTTTCAGTGGTCTTGGTGCCACTCATGTTGATGATGCTTGGATCAATAGGAAGTATGTGAGTTCCCTCATGACATTTGATCCCGTGGTCTTGAATAGTCTTCAAGGAAGACACAACTATCATCTCATGACTTCAAATGAGGCTATGCAAGAGATGGCATCCTTTCAAGTTCAAACAAAGGTTGCTCAATACAGTCGTGCTCGTGCTATTGGAATGCACAAAGGGGTCTCCGTTGCTTTGAAGGCCAAGGTTGTGACCAAGGTGGTGGGCTATGAAGAAGAGGTTGAATCGAGAGAAGAGTTGGCTCCTCTAAATGCCAAAGAGTATGATCGGTGCTTAAGGACTTTATTGCTCTTGTCGTTCAAAAGTTTTGGAAGAACCCTCCCAAGGTTAAGGCATATGTTGAGGAGAAGACCAAGTCAAAATATGGCAAGGAAGGGACTCAAAAAGTGAGGGCTTATTTTCGTTATCAAGACAAGTATAACTTCGTTGTCGAGTGCCCTTTCGAGAATAGAGAAACTCAAGGAGGGAAACTTTTTCTCAAAGATAAGTCAAAGCTCCCTCACAAGAAGCCTTTCTTCAAGAAGAAATCCTCCAACAAGAAGACATATTCAAGGATTGTGATAGTGACTCAAGAATAGTATGATTCCGATGATGATGATGATGATGAAGAAGAAGAAACCACAAGTGAAGTGGCCGCTATTGCTATTGCATCTTCATCATCTCCATCCCTCTTTTAATCCCCCAATGATAATCTTCCCCACCATCCGCAAAGTGCTTCATGGCAAAGGACACCGAGGTATCATCTTTGTCCAAATCTAAGACTCAAAATGAAAAGAATAATATTGCTAGTCTTAGTGTAGAAGATGAAATTTTCTCATTGGGTATATTTATGTCTAACTTGAAAGGTGAGACCAAGAGGTACTTTGATCTTTTAATGAGCCCATTGGGAGAGGCTCATGAGGCTCTTGAGAAGAAAGGTGAAAATGAGAGAGAGGATGCAATTCAAAAGGCGTCTCTCACAAATTCTCTTGAGGATCTTTGAGTATCTCTTGAGGAGAAACTTGAGACTATTGAGGAGTCACGTAATGAGTTAATATCTAAACTCACTAAGGAACGTGACCGTGCAATTACTAAATATAAAATGGCTAAAAAGAAAAAGGTTGAGTTTGGTGTTGGTCATGATAAACTAATCGAGGAGCTAGAGAAGCTCACAAGGCCTTGGAGGGTGAACACTCTACCCTCACCAAGTCACGTGAACAACTTTAAACTCAACTAGATAAATTCAATGTGTCTAGTACTTCTACTTCTTCTTGTGATCATACAAATATTATTGAGTATAATTCTAGGTTGAAGGAAGAGCTTGCAAGAATCAAGGGCAAGGGCCCTAGCGTTGAGAAGGTGGTGGCTCTAAGGCCACAAAATGGCAAGCAAGTTCTTGGCTATCTTGACAAGAGAAGAACGAGAAGAAAAAGAACTACAAGAAGGCCAAGCCCGCACAAGCAAAGAAGAATGTTGGTGTGAGTGGTATTTTCATTAGGAAATAAACCACTCGTAGCAACTCCGCGGGAACTAACAATCCTCACCAACTCTTATTTGTTGATTATTATGGTGTTGTGCAAGATAAATATATTGGTCCTTATGAGGTTTAGATTGACTACACTATTTGGGTCCCCAATATCCTTGTTGCTAACATGAGAGGACCCTCCATGGGTCCTAACTCAAGTCAATGATTTCTAGTAGGACTATACTTTCGGTGGCTCTAAATGGATACTTGATAGTGGATGTACAAGTCATATGACCGGAAGTAAGGGGCTTCTGAAGGAGTTGAGGCCAAATATAAATCATGCAACCGTCACTTACGGAGATAAGTCAAAATCTGAGGTAACGGGTTTCGGCAAGGTGGTTGTTGCTCCTAATATCACTCTTTTGAATGTCATGATTGTCGAATCCTTTGGTTAAAATTTACTTTTCGTTCGTGCTTTAGGGAAGACGGACTTTTTCATCTTCTTTGAACCTGACATCGTGGTCCTCTTGTTGAGCAAGACTCTTGATGTCGCTTTCATGGGGCATGTCGAAAATTATTTGTATGTGGTAGACTTTTCGGGGTCAACCAACACTCAAGCGATGTGTCTCTTCGGAAAGGCCGGCGTGGGGTGGTTGTGGCATCACTTCTTATCCCATGTCAACATGAGAACTTTGTAAAGCCTTCACAAGCGTGGCCACATCATCGTACTAAAATAAAATGTTTGCTTTGCCAAATATCGTGTTTGTAGGGCTTTTGTTGAAGGAAATATGCATGATTCTCCCCACCCAAGTAATACTACTATTTTGGAACTTCTTCATGTGGATCTTTTTGGTGTCGTGCCCGAGGCAAGTCTTGGTGGGAATAAATATTGCGTGGTGATTGTTGGTGACTATTCAAGATATACTTGGGTTTATTTCTTCAAGTTGAATACTGAGTCCCAACAAGCCATCGTCAACTTCTCCAATCAAGTTCAACATCAAAACAATGTTCCCATCTTGTCCATTAGGAGTGACAATGGCACCGAGTTCAAGAACTACACCCTAAATGATTTTCTTAGTGAAGAGAGAATTCTTCATCAATATTCCGCTGTATATACCCCTCAACAAAATGGTGTAGCTGAAAGGAAGAACCAGACTCTTACGGATATGGCTAGGTCCATGTTGGTGGAGTACAAATCTCCTCCATATCTTTGGGCCGAAGTCATCTCTATGGCATGTCATCATCAAACCGGCTCTACATTCGCAAATGCTTAATGAAGACTCCACATGATATTCTCACCAGCAACAAACCAAATATCTCCTACTTTCATGTCTTTGGTTGTAAGTGTTTCTATTTGGTAAAAGGATTTCGTTTGTATAAATTTCAATCTAAATCTCTTGAGGGTACATTTGTTGGTTATGGTGCCGAATAGCACACTTATAGAGTCTTTGACTAGGCCTCACGAATTTTCATTGAATCTAGTAGTGCGGTGTTCGAAAAAAATGCTGGCTCCCAAGTGGCGCAATTTCATGTTTCTAATGTAGATGTTGAAATTTCTCAAGAATCCATAGGAAGAATGGGTGTGGGATTTTTCTACCCCATTGAGGGACACCTTGTGGCAGATCAAGAAGAACTATGCTCTACTCAAGTGGATCCCTCGTCTATGTTAGAAGAACATGCCAATGAGAAAGTGATGCACTAACCAAAGAACAAGTTCAAGACCCTCCTCTTTTTGATCAAGTTGCTATGAAAGAACCAAGTTCTCCTACCATTCAAGCTAGCCAAGATCAAGAGCAAGATCAACCTTGTTCTTCTCATGTTAAAGCAAGCCATAATGATGATCAAGGGTAACAAACCAGTCAAGAAGGGGGGCCAAATGATCAAGATGATCAAGTAATTCCTCCTTGCAACAATGAGTATATCGAAGCCCGTCGTGAATCAAGGATAGCTAGAGCTTTGAAGAGAATTGACTATTCCGATGATAAGGTGTTGGGTGATGTAAGAGGCAAAAGATCCATAAGAGCTCAATTGGAAAGATTTAGTGAACATCAAGCTCACATATCCATGGTGGAACCAAATAAAGTGTTTGAGCCTCTTGAGGATCCGGATTGGTTGGAAGCTATTGATGCGTGTGAACACAGGTTAGTTGGGAGACCCCAAGAAGAAGGTATGAAGAGTGCAGCAGCAAGTTTCCCTCAGAAAGAAACCAAGGTTGAATCGACCAGTAGGAGGAAGAAGCACTTCTGAAGGTTGATGCAGCTGAGATGGCATGGCGCACTACCGGTTCAGCAGCAACGTGGAAACTACACAACACAATCAAATCACTTTGCCCCAACGAAGCAGTGAGGTTGTCAATCTCACCGGTTTTAATGAACACAAAGAGGTTAAACGTATGGTGTGGAAAACAATATGAGAACAATATGAAAGCAGTATGAAAGCAGTGTGAGCAGTGTGAAAACAGTAGAAGCAGTGTGTGTATTATCAGAATGAGAAAATGGATCGGGGTCCACAGTTCACTAGTGGTGCCTCTCCGTGAAACATAAATAACATGTGTGGTGAACAAATTACAGCTGGGCAATTGACAGAAATGAAGGATGCACCGTAGTGCATATGCAAGACATAAACATTACTATGTGATTCATGCGGGCATTACAACAAAATACATGGACCATCATCCAACTACATCTATGACTAATAATCCACCCTCCGAATATCATCCGAACAAACGTTGGGTATTAAGTTGCAAGCAACAGATTATCGCAGTAAGCAAAGTGTGTAATGTAAACTAAGTGAACACCGTTATTTTCTCCCTAATGGCAACAACACATCCTTCATTCGTCACATTTCTGTCACTCGAGCATAGATGCAAAGGAGGCATGAACCCACTATCGAGCATAAATACTCCCTCTTGGAGTTACTAGCATCTACTTGGACAGAGCATCTACTAATAACGGAGAGCATGCAAGATCATAAATAACATATGCATGAAGAAAACATGATAAATTGGTAATCAAAAGACATAGAATTCAACATTCATCAGATCCCAGCAAACACAACATGTAGCATTACATAAAGATGATCTCGATCATGTAGGGTAGCTCACGAGATCTAAACATGAGGTACAAAGTGGAGAAGACAACCATCTAGCTACTTCTATGGACCTGTAGTCCAGGGATGAACTACTCAAGCATCACTTCGGAGGAGGTCATGGTGGTGTAGACCCCTCCGGTGATGAATTTCCCTCCCGGCAGGGTGCCGGGGAGAGCTCCAGAACCCTCCCGATCTCGGGATGACGATGACGGCGGCCTCGGGTGTTTCTCGGGACGAAGTGGTATATTTTTAGGGTTGACGTATCGAGGGGTATAAATAGGCGAAAGGGCGATGGCGGTGGAGGCCCTAGGGGACCACACCACCCCAGGCGCGGCCAGAGGGTGTGCCGCCCTATGGTGTGGCTCCCTCCGGGACTCTTCGGGACTCCGTGGAACCTTCGGGAATTCTAGGACTTCCGGACTTCAAATTTTCCAATTTCGAGAATATTTCCGGAAAAACTTTTCTGAATCTAAAAACAGCAGAAAACATGGAACTGGCTCTATGGCATCTTGTCAATAGGTTAGTCCGAAAAATCGATAAAAATGACATATAATGTATAGCAAACATGTAGGAAGCAACATGAAAACAACAAGGAACATCAGAAGTTAAGGATACGTTTATGACGTATCAGCTATGCATGATGAACTCAATAACTTTGAGCGTAACGAAGTGTGGAAGCTAGTTAAGAAGCCCAAAGATTGCCGCAATATTATTGGCACCAAGCGTATATTCAAGAACAAGAAAGATGTGCATGGTATGTCGTAAGGAACAAGAAAAAATTTGTGGCTCAAGGGTACTCCCAAGTGGAAGGCATTGACTTCGATGAAAACTATGATCCTGTGGCTTGCCTTGAGTACATCCCTTATGACTGACAGGTTTGAGATGTATATGATGGGAGATCTCAGATTATTCCTTGGCTTTGAGATCAACCAATTGGCTCGTGGGACTTTCATCTGTCAAGCAAAGTATACCCAAGACATGCTCAAGAGGTTCAACTTCCGAAATGCTAAAGAAAGATCACTCGAATGCAAACCAAGTTTCATCTCAAGCGCAGTCTGGATGGTAAAGATGTGGACCAAAATTTGTATTGTTCTATGATTGGTTCTTTTCTTTAGCTTTGTGCTTCTAGACCCGATATTGTGTTGAGTCTAGGAGTGTGTGCAACGTATCAAGCGGCTCCTAAGAAATCCATTTGACGGTGGTCCATAGGATCTTTTGTTATTTGGTTCATACCTCAAGGTTTGGGTTGTGGTACCCAAAGGGGGCACATTTATCTCTCAGTGGGCACATAGACTCAGATTGGGCTGGTGATTAAGATGGTAGGAAATCGTCTTTTGGAACTTGAAAATTCCTTGGTAGGTCCTTGGTGAGTTGGTCTTCTAAGAAGCAAAATTGTATATCTCTGTCTACCGCCAAAGAAGAGTATGTGGTAGCTGCTAGTTCTTGCACTCAATTTTTGTGGATGGGGCAAACTCTTAAGGAATATGATATCAATTGTGACAAAATGCCTCTTTTGTGCGGCAATGTGATACGTATCCAACGTATATATAATTTCTGATGCTCCATGATGATATTATGCCAATTGCTACATGTTTTCTCCCTTCTTTATGTCATTTTTATCGATTTTCCGGACTAAACTATTGACAAGATGCCACAAAGCCAGTTCCATGTTTTCTACTGTTTTTAGTTTCACAAAAGTCATGGAAATATTCTCGGAATTGGAAAATTCGAAGCCCGGAAGTCTTAGAATTCCCAAAGGTTCGACGGAGTCCCGAAGAGACCCGGAGAGGGGCCTTGATACGTCATAAACGTACCCCTAATTTCTGATGCTCCATGATCATATTTTGCCAATTGCTACTTGTTTTCTCCCTTATTTATAGCATTTTTATATGTTTTCCGGGACTAACCTATTAACAAGATGCTAAGTGTCAGTTCCCTGTTTTCTGCTGTTTTTGGTTTCAGAAAAGTTGTTCTGCAAACATTCTCGGAATTGGACCCCACAAAGCCCGAAGTTCCTATTTTGCCCGGAAGCATCCAGATTACCGAAGAGGAGTCGAAGATGGGCAACAGGGGGCCACACCATAGGGTGGCGTGGGTCCCCCTGGCCGTGCCACCTATAGGTGTGGGGCCCTTCGAGCTCCACCGCCTTTGCCCTTTCGCCTATTTAAGCCCCCCGGATGGAAAACCCTAAGCACCCGATCAAAATCCCCAAAATAGTTCTGCAGCCGCCGGCACCGTCAACCCTAGACCAGGAGGGTTCTAGAGCTGTTTTCCGGCACCCTGCCAGAGAGGTGATCATCACCCGAGGCTTCTACATCACCATGCCTGCCTCCGGAGTTATGTGTGAGTAGTTCATCCCTGGACTACGGGTTCGTAGTTGTAGCTAGATGGTTGTCTCCTCCTCATATGCCTCCATGTTTAGATCTCTTGAGCTGCCTATCATGATCGAGATAGATCTTATGTAATTCTATATGCTGTGTTTGTTGGGATCCAATGAATATTGACCTTATGCCAAGATGATTATAGTCTTTATTGCATATGTTATTTGTGATCTTGCATGCTTTCCGTTTCTAGTGGTTGCTCTGGCCAAGTAGTCGCTAGTGACTCCAAGAGGGAGTATTTATGCTTGATAGTGGGTTCATGCCTCCTTGTTGCCTTGCTCGAGTGACAGAAACGTGAAGGGGGAGGATGTGATGTTTCCATTAGGGAGAAAACAGTGGTGAGAGTGCCTGCGTGCATAATCATTGATTACATTACACACTTTGTTTAATGCAATTATCTGTTGCTTGCAACTTAATACCTAAGGGGGTTCGGATGATAACCTGATGGTGGATTATTAGTCATAGATGCAGATGGATGGCAGCCTATGTATATTGTTGTAATGCCCGCACTAAATATTATAGTAATCTTCATGTCATATTGTGCACTACGGCGCAACCTCTATTTTTCAATTGCCCAGCTGTAATTTGTTCACGGAGCATGCTATCTTTTATGGAGAGACACCACTAGTGAAACTATGAACCCCGATCCATTTTTCCACGCTGTTAAACAAACCACAACAATTTCTTGCTTTCTTTACTTACTTCAAGCATACACTGTTTTCCACACTATACGTCTAATCTTTGTTTTCAGCAAGACCGGTGAGATTCAAAACCTCACTGTACCGTTGGGGCAAAGTATTTTGGTTGTGTTGTGTGCGGGTTCCACCTTGTTGCTGACACCGGTGAAGCTCCAGCACCACCGTCAGTGGCATCAACCTTCCGAAGGTCCTCTTTCTCCTATTGGATTGATAACCTTGGTTCCTAACTAAGGGGAAATACCTACCGTTGTGCTCATCACACCCTCTTCTTGGGGTCTCCTAACAAACGTGTGTATCACGAGCATCAAGGACATTTTCTGGCGCCGTTGCCGGGGAGAAGGAAGTCTTCTAGCAAGGGGAGTCTCTCACTCTCAACTTTTTTATTTTGTTTGTTGTCTTGTTTTTATTTTTGTCTTGTTTTGCTTCTCTTTATCAAAAACACAAAAAAAATTAGTTTACTTCATAGTTGTTATTTATTTGCTTGCTTTCATGTTTAGTTTTGTTCCTGTCATTATGTCACCAGAAGAAATAATCTTTACTTTCAAACAAGGGAATGGTGAGAACTTCAAAGAAGCTTGCTCTAGAGCTTTTGATTCCTATTGCAAAGTTGAACCTAAAGTGACTCTAAATCTGTTACTTCGTAGATTTTTTGGTCTTGTTCTTTGTTATAGATATGCTTTGGATACTGTGGTAGGAGGTGATTTCCTTAATTGTGATAAAGATCAAGATTTCAATGCTATAAGAAAATTAGTTGCAACCTACAGCTTACCCAGTAGTTCTGATAAAGCCTTTGCGGATATTTATGCTAGATTAAATACTTTTGAGTCACGTATTTCTATCTTAAAAGAGGGATATAGCCAAATTCGTGAACATATTGATCATGTCCCAATAAATTTTGAGTCAAAAAATATGATCCCTTCGGTTAAAGTTGTTATAAATGGTGAAACATTTCATGCTCGTTGTGATATCATGTCTGAATCTTGTCTTATGCCTAAGGAAATTTATGAATCTTTGAACCTTTGGGGGCTAGCTGATGGAGGAGAAGAAATTCCTCTCATTAATAACACAACTATATTTCCCATTGGGATAGCTGAGGGAGTGTTTATGAAACTCCTAGGAAAAACAGTCTTCACTGATTATCTTGTTATTGAATGTGCAGAAGGAGGACAAATTACCCTTAGAAGATCTCTGCTGAAGCTCTTAGGAGCAACTATTGATATGGAAAAAGGTAACATGACTTTCACTCCCAAATCATGCGTGGACCATAAGTTCCCTAAAAAAGTATAAGGGTAAGAAAGGTAAACATAAGTCCCGTAATGATGTTGATGCTTCTTTACTTGAAAATAGTTGAGTTTCCCTTTTATGCCTAGCTGAAAGGCGTTAAAGAAAAGCGCTACCAGGAGATAACCCGTTTTATTTCTCTTTTTTCATCCAGTTTTCCTTTGTTTTCTTTGGTGTGCTTTGCACCTGGGTGTTGTCTATTTCCTTAGCAAACCTTCTGTATCTTTTATTTTGAGTTTTTGTTGAGCCAATTAAAGCCTCTAGTGGAAAGTTGAGCCTATATTTCGGATTTCTGCGCAGGAAACAAATTTCTGCTATCCACTGTTAATTCCGTTAGAAATCGCAGAAAATTCAAAATGATCTGAGCTTTTTTGTGCTTAATTCTGAGTTATATACGCAAATTTTATTAGGAGACCACTTTTTTGATTTCAGCAGCAGAAGATTTTTGAAAAAAATCGATTTTTACCTGCTGTTCTGTTTTGACAGATTTCTGCCATTTATCGTATTTGCATCTTAATCTCTTTATTTTGGTGTTCTTTTGAGAAAAAGAGTTTTGAAAGAAGTTGTGACAGTAGATAATGTGTTTTTTAGTGTTAGAATTGTGTTGAAAATGAACCATGTGAATTTATTATTTCGATTGCACTAATGTTGCTAATGAAGATTGTGAGAATTTTGATGTGAAGGAAGTTTTCAAGGGTCAAGAGAGGAGGATGATATGATGTGATCAAGAAGAGCGAAAAGCCTAAGCTTGGGGATGCCCTGGTGGTACATCCAAGCATATTCCAAGAAGACTCAAGCGTCTAAGCCTGGGGATGCCCAAGGCATCCCCTTCTTCATCAACAAATTATCAGGTCACTTCTAGTGAAACTATATTTTTATTTGGTCACATCTTATGTGCTTTACTTGGAGCGTCTTTTATTTTTGTTTTCAGTTTGCTTTTGCTTTTGATTTCAGTTTGTTTTTACTTTTTTTCAATAAGCTTGGTTGGACCTAGCATTCTTTTATTGGAGAGTGACAATCTCCGCTTTTTCATGAGAATATGTTGTATTCTTAGTCTCTGTTTGGCTGCTGCATTTATTCAGCTCCTGTTTTGCATGCATCTCTTATCAGAGCTGTTAGTTTTAGTAGTATTAATTGAGTAATCTCATGTTTTCTTTATGTATCATAAAGAGTATTTTTGTTAAAGGATGTTTTGTATGGTGCTTGTTGGGAGAAAGAAACCTGCTGCTTGAAGTAGAATTTATAACAGTACTAGTAGAAGCTTGTATAGACTGTGGCTAGAACTTTTTCATGCCATGCTAAATGTTATTTTAGTTTTAAATCCTTTTGGTTATTTAGTAGCATGATTAGCCTCAAATAGCTGAGAGTGTTTAATATGTTTTGAAATATTCATGAGTTGTTCTTGTCATAGTAAAACATCAATATATGGTATTCTCTTTCGAATGTTTTATTTGGTTGACTTGGCGCATGCTCACACCATGTTTTTGACTACAAACCAGTCACAAATAGCCTCCATGACCACTTAGTTTTTGAACTTGTGATACTGCCTATGTTTTAATTAATGATGCTTATGTCGCTATGCATGACTGTGGCTCTTATGCTCTCTTGATTTGTCGCTCCCAGTCTTTTGCTAGCCTCCACCTGTACTGAGTATAAGCTCTACTCGTGCATCCAAACTCCCTTAAACCAAAGTTTTCCCATTGTGTCCACCATACCTACCTACATGTGGTATTTAACTGCCATTCTAAGTAAATTGCTTATGTGTTACCTTTAAAACATTCAATATTACTCCTGCTTTATGTTCCTGTTTTTGCTCATGAGGACATAAATAGAGAATCTTTATCTCACTTGTTGATTGGATTTCACACCCTGGACTAGTGGCTTAATCCTCTTATCCAAATGATAGAAGAGCTGGCAGCGGGGTGCCTAGCCCCAAATTGATACAAACAAATTCTCTTCACTATTTTTGCCCCTGATTTATGAGTCAAAGCATAATTGTGTAAACAAAAGAGAAAAAGGGATGACCTTCTACACCAGTTGCGTCCTTCACCATGGGAGCCGCTCTTGTGAATCCAGTTGGCTTGTGACATACCGTATTTTCTGCTTACCATTCGTTGACATTAGCATACATCTCCCAAAATATAGACACTCCTCCACGGTATGTGATTGTTGGCAGGCACCCGAGTATTCGGTTAGCCATGGTTTGTGAAAGATGGATGTGAGGAGTGTCAAACTTTTAATACCTCTGTTTAATAAAATAAAAGCTCTAGCACATGAGTGATCCCCGCTTCCCTCTGCGAAGGGCCTTTCTTTTACTTTTATGTTGAGTCTCCATCTTCTAACTTCATGCACAGTTGAGAGAGCATTTTTTGCATTCTGAGTTCTATGTGCATTTGTCCCATAAGCATCAATAATTACTTCATGATGTGATATCATTTGTTCTTAAATTATTTGTTCTAGTCCTCCTCATGAACTTTGAAGGTGTCCTGGCATTTATGTTTTGCCCCACTCTTAAGGACTATCGAAATATCACTTTGCCATGCTTTCTCTATACCTGAAACAAACATTTACCTTTCTTTGCATTATTATTCATGATCTTTTATTTGAGTTACTATTCGTGATGCAAAGTAATTGCTATGCTTTATTATTAAAGTTTTATTTATCATGCCTGTGTTTATAGTTTTATAATCTCAGCGTGCAGATGCTTTTACATTAGATTGATCAAGTTTATGTTAGTACCATGTCACCTCAGAAATTATTGTTTCATCGTTTACCTACTCGAGGACGAGTAGGAACTGATCAAAATCCCTGAAAAAGTTCCGCAGCCGCCGTCACCGTCAACCCTAGATCAGGAGGGTTCTGGAACTGTTTTTCGGCACCCTGGCAGAGAGGAGATCATCACCGGAGGATTCTACATCACCATGCCTTCCTCCGGAGTGATGCGTGAGTAATTCATCCCTGGACTACGGGTTCGTAGCTGTAGCTAGATGGTTGTCTCCTCCTCATATGCCTCCATGTTTAGATCTCGTGAGCTGCCTATCATGATCGATATTGATCTTATGTAATTCTATATGCTGTGTTCGCTGGCATCCGATCAATATTGACCTTATGACAAGTTAATTATATTCTTTATTGCATATGTTATTTGTGATCTTGCATGCTTTCCGTTGCTAGTGTTCGCCCTAGCCAAGTAGTTGCTAGTGGGTTCATGCCTCCTTGTTTCCTTGCTCGAGTGACAAAAACATGAAGGGGGAGGATGTGATGTTGCCATTAGGTAGAAAACAGCGGTGCGAGTGCCCGCATGCATAATCATTGCTTACATTACACACTTTGTTTAATGCAATTATCTGTTGCTTGCAACTTAATACCTAAGGGGGTTCGGATAATAACCTGAGGGTGGATTATTAGTCATAGATGCAGATGGATGTCGGTCTATGTATCTTGTTGTAATGCCCGCACTAAATACCATAGTAATCTTCATGTCATATTGTGCACTACGGTGCAACCTCTATTTTTCAATTGCCTAGCTGTAATTTGTTCACCCAACATGCTATCTTTTATGGAGAGACACCACTAGTGAAACTATGAACCCCGGTCCATTTTTCTCAGGATGGGAATGGGCCGGCCCGGACCTGGCCTTGGACCCAGCCCCGTTGGCCCCAAGGCCAATTTGAGAAGCCATGGGTCAACCCAATTTTAAGAAATCAGTGGCCTCGCCGGCCCGATGGGTACGATGGGTCGACCCAAATTTTAGACTTTATGCATTTTTCATTTGTCTCTACACATAGAATATTCTCTAACATATATTAAGAGAGGAAGTTTGAAATAACTAAAATTTACAAATGATATGGATATTATATACACGTACCCAGCTGTGATGTTTACTAGGTTCTCAAAAAAAAATTGTGATGTTTACTAGCCTAGCTGCTTACACGAGAATTAGAATCAGTAAACGTGGCAACTAGGTACAGGAGGCGATCGTGTGAGATGATTATCATCGACCAATGCACGCACTTTTTCTTTTTTACTGGATCAATGGACGCACATGAAAAATTAAATGTACGCACGCGAGGGACATCATAGCTGTTGTGATATACAAGAATACGAGGTGGGTCGGCCCCACTGACCCAACGAGCCAGTCAGTGCCGGTTCTATTGACCCAAGTCTCATTCGAAGCCGACCCACGTGACCCATTGGCCTCGATTTTTTGGGCCGGGTCAACGACCCAGTGGTTCTACCAGGCCCATTCCCATCCTGACATTTTTTCACACTGTTAAACAAACCACAACAATTTTCTTCTTTTTTTACTTACCGCAAGCATACACTATTTTCCACACTATACGTCTAATCTTTGTTTTCAGCAAGACCGGTGAGATTGAAAGCCTCACTGTACCGTTGGGGAAAAGTATTTTGGTTGTGTTTTGTGCAGGTTCCATGTTGTTGCTGACACCGGTGAAGCGCCAGCACCATCGTCAGTGGCATCAACCTTCCGAAGGTCCTCTTTCTCCTACTGGATTGATAACCTTGGTTCGTAACTAAGGGGAAATACCTACCGCTATGCTCATCACACCCTCCTCTTGTGGTCTCCCAACAAACGGGTGTATCACGAGCATCAGGCCTCAGGGGGCCCACACCATGGGGTGGCGCCCCCTGGCCGCGTCGGGGGGTGGTGTGGGGCCCCACGGGCTCCACCGCCTTTGCCCTTTCGCCTATTTATACTCACCCGAGGGAAAACCCTAAAAGAATCGACCTTTTCCACAAAATACATCCGTAGCTCCATCGCCGCCGCCGACAAGTTTCGGGGCGTAGATCTCTATTTTGGCACCTTGTCGGGACATGGAAGTGCCCCCGGAACCATTTCCATAGACTCCACCGCCATCTCCATCGCCGTTGCTGTCTCCTATGATGAGGAGGGAGTAGTTCTCCCCCGAGGCCGAGGGCTCTACGGTAGCTATGTGGTTCATCTCTCTCTCCCATGGTGTGATCTATATGTGATCGTGAGCTTTGTAATCTAGTTGAATAAGTAGATGTTACTCTTTATCTTGTGCTACTCAAGTGTTCTATTAATATGAACTTTGGAGTCACCTTGTCCCGCAGTGTGAAGGTGATAGTGTGCACATCGTGTGTGTCTCCTCTATGAATTGTGGTGTTTGTCTAGTACCTTCTAGGGCGCTCATAGTGTCAGCGTGCGGTTAACTAGACATGGGAATGCTTACTTTAAGGAATGCGTTTTGCAGCCCTACACAATGATTAGTGTTCGTTATCCAACTGGAGAGGGTTAAGAGTAGCATAGTGAAGAGAAGATATTTAGTTATTCAATTATGTGATCATTGTTGAGAGTGTCCACGAGTGAAAGTAGGATCCCTAGACCTTGTTTCCAAGCATTGAAACACCGTTTTCCGCCTGTTCTGCTACATGTTTGCTTGCTGCCATATTTATTTCAGATTGCTATTATTACTTATAACCATCCATATTACTCGCATTTCACCATATCTTCGCCGAACTAGTGCACCTATATACCTGACAAGTATATTGGGTGTATTGGGGACACAAGAGACTTCTTGTATGTTAATTGCAGGGTTGCTTGAGAGGGATATCTTTCACCTCTATCTCCCTGAGTTCGATAAACTTTGGGTGATCCACTTAAGGGGAACTTGTTGCTGTTCTACAAACCACTGCACTTGGAGGCCCAACACTGTCTACAAGAATAGAAGCGTGCGTAGACATCACAATGAAAGTGCTATCAAGATTTATTATAACCCGGTGCAACATACAAGAATGAAGCATATTGAGATTCGTCATCACTTAACTAGAGATCATGTTGCCCATGGAGATATTGAGCTAGCATATTTTCCTACCAAGGGCCAAATTGCCGATAAATTCACGAAGCCCCTTGATGATGCAAGATTTATGTTCTTGAGGATTGAGCTAAATATCATCGATTCAAGGAGCTTGACTTGAGGATCTTCCGTACACCCCTATAGTTGACTATGTGTTTGAGTTTAGGAGTAGGTATGTACATAGGGGGAGTGTTGTCCTAACACATTGGGCTCTCCCTCCCCCCATTATGCCCAAAGTAAAATTCATTTATATCTCTCTTTTCTAATGTTGAATTGCAAGCTAAAATGTTGAGAATTGGAATGCACCCAAGATACATCTTCGTGGTGACATACAATACTCTCTTACATGGTTTCCTAAGCCACCAACCTCTTCTTTGTGAAGAGTTGGTTCTTGTTGGAGCTTCATTTGGATTCTATTTGCTTAACCATCAGTTTTTCTAGTTCTATTTTGTTTTGGGAAATATACTCAAATTTGGTCTTTTTGCATTTGATTCTTGCAAATGAGAGTATGAAGTACCAATGCCAGTTTGGAAATCTATCCCATGACTATCTCCTCCCAAAAATCATGTCTATCTCATACACACAAGTGTCCTCTTTTTGTTCCTGAGGAAGTAGCGCAGCAGACCGGAATTTCCACCCCTTTTAGGGATGGAATCCACCTCAAGCAGTTCGTTTCCGTAAAGAGGAGGTCGGGGTGGGGAGTTCCTGAACAAACTCCTCGTCCACCCTCGACCCCTCACTCCCCGCTGCTACCTTCCGCCGACCCCTTGATACGTCTCAAACGTATCTATAATTTCTGATGTTCCATATTGCTTTCATGCCATTTCCTACATGTTTTCTATACACTTTATATCATTTTCATGGATTTCCTGGGACTAACCTATTAACAAGATGCCACAGTGCTAGTTCATGTTTTCTGTTGTTTTTGGTTTCAGAAAAGTTGTTATGGAAATATTCTCGGAATTGGATGAACCAATATCCTAGGTTCCTATTTTTCTGTCACGAACACGGAGTCTGGAGGAGATCTGGAGGGGGGCCACAGGATGGCCACACCATAGGGCGGCGCGCCCCCTGCCCTTGGCCGCGTCACCAGGTGGTGTGGGCCCCCTGGCCACCCATCGACATCGCCCTTTTGCCTTTTTAAGCTCCTTCTCGAGAAAACCCTAAATACCTGAGCCTCCATCCAACAAAAGTTCTGTAACCACCATCATCGTCAACCCTAGTTCGGGAGGGTTCTGAAGCTCTCCCCGGCACCCTGCCGGGAGGGGAAATCATCACCAGAGGGCTCTACATCACCATGCCTACCTCCTGAGTGATGCATGAGTAGTTCATCCTTGGACTACGGGTCCATAGAAGTAGCTAGATGGTTGTCTTCTCCTCTTTATGCCACCATGTTTAGATCTTGTGAGCTGCCTAAAATGATCAAGATCATCTATCTGTAATGCTACATGTTGTGTTTGCTAGGATCCGATGAATATTGAATGTTATGTCAAGTTGATTATCAATCTATCATGTTTATGTTATTTATGATCTTGCATGCTCTCCATTACTAGTAGATGCTCTAGCCAAGTTAATGCTTGTAACTCCAAGAGGGAGTATTTATGCTCGATAGTGGGTTCATTCCTCCCTTTTATCTGTGCTCGAGTGACAGAAACGTGACGGATGGGGGATATCCTGTTGCCATTAGGGAGAAAAAAAATGCTTTGTCTAAGGATAAATTCTATTGTTTACATTACTCACTTTACTTAATGCAATAATCTGTTGCGTGCAACTTAGTACCCGAAGTCTACTTGGATTAAGTTCTGAGGGTGGATTATTAGTCATAGACACAGTTGGATTACGGTCTATGTATTATTTTGTAATGCCCGCATGAATCTCATAGTAATCATCATGTATTGCATATGCACTACGGTCCAACCTTTATTTCTGTCAATTGCCTAACTGTAATTTGTTTACACAGCATGTTATCTATCTTTTATGGAGACACACCACTAGTGAACTGTGGACCCCGGCCCATTCTTTTACACTGATAATACAATCTACTACAAGCACTGTTCTTTTTACTGCAATCATTGTTTTCTTTTCATTCACTTCAAATAAGTACTAATTTCCACATTATACCTATAATCCTTTGTGTTAGCAAAACCGGTGAGATTGACAACCTCACTGTTTCGTTGGGACAAAGTATCTTTGTTGTGTTGTGTGCAGATTCCATGTTGCTGCTGAGCCTGGTAGTGCGCCCTGCCAACATCAGCTATCAACAACCTTCAGAAGTGATTTCTTTCTCCTACTGGTTGATTCAACCTTGGTTTCTTTCTAAGGAAAAAACTTTCTGATGCACACTTCATACCTTCCTCTTGGGGTCTTCCAACGAACGTGTGTCCACACGCAACTATCAAGCTTTTTCTGGTGCCGTTGTCGGGGAGGAAGAGGATTTCTACAAGGGGAGTCTCTCACCTCTAATCTCTTTACTTTGTTTTTGTTTTTCTTAGTTTATTTTCTTGACTCACCTCCAATCTATTTACTTTGTTTTTGTTTTGCTTAGTTTATTTTATTTTGTCTCGTTTGCTTCTTTATATCAAGAGCACACACAAAAATTAGTTCTTATTCTAGCTGTTATTTTTATTATCCTGAATCTTGCTAAAATGAGTACTCCTGAGAACACTAAGTTGTGTGACTTTACTAGCACAAACAACTATGATTTTATTAGTACACCTATTGCTCCACGTCCTCCTACTGCTGATTTTTATGAAATTAAGCCTGCCCTGTTAAATCTTGTTACGAGAGAGCAATTTTCTGGTGTTAGTTCTGATGATGCTGCCGCTCACCATAATAATTTTTTTGAACTTTGTGAGATGCAAAAATATAAGGATGTAGATGGAGATATTATTAAACTAAAATTGTTTCCTTTCTGTTTGAGTGGAAGAGCTAAAGAATGGTTGCTATCTTTGCCTAAAAATAGTATTGATTTTTGGACTAAATGTAAAGATGCTTTCATTGGAAAATATTCCTCTTGCTAAGATTATATCTTTAAGAAGTAGCATTATGAATTTTAAGCAACTTTATAATGAGCATGTTGCTAAAGCTTGTGAAAGAATGAAATCTTTGGTAAAGAATTGTCCCACTCGTGGAATGACTACTTGGATGATCATCCAAACCTTTAATGCAGGTCTAATTTTTCTTCAAGAAACCTTCATGATTCAGCTGCTGGAGGAACCTTAATGCCATCAATTTGGGGTCTGCAACAAAGCTCCTTGATGATATGATGATAAATTGTTCCGAATGGCATATTGAGAGAGCTCCACCAGGTAAGAAGGTAAATTCTGTTGAAGAAACCTCTTCCTTAAGTGATAGACTTGATGCTATTGTGTCTATGCTTGTGAATGGTAAAACTTATGTTGATCCAAATAATGTTCCTTTCGCCTCTTTGGTTTCTCAATAAGAGCATGTTGATGTGAACTTCATTAAAAACAATAATTTCAACAACAATGCTTATAGGAATAATTTTGGTAGTAACAATTATAGGCCATATCCTTCTAATAATGGTAATGGTTATGCCAATTCTTATGGTAATTCCTACAACAACAATATAAGTGTACCCTCTGATCTTGAAAACATGCTTAAGAACTTTATTAGTACACAAACTGCTTTTAATAAATCTGTTGAGGAAAAGTTTGGCAAAATTGATGTTCTTGCTTCTAAAGTTGATAGCCTTGCTCTTGATGTTGATATTCTTAAAATAAAGGTTATGCCTGATGATGTTAAAAAAAGCAAAACTTTTAATTTCATTCAAGTTGGAATTGATGATAATGTTAGGATGTTAGCTGAATTGCATGCTAGGTGGGAAACAGAAGATGAAATTGCTAGAAAGAATAATATAACTTAAGTTTTTTCAATTACCACCATTAGTAAAACTGAAGTTTCAAATGCTAGTAAACCTCATACTATTAATGTTAAAGTAATTAGTGTTGGCAATGTCTCCACTTCTTCTGTTAAATGTTTAAAATTGCCTAGAACCAGTGAGATTGTTCCTGATAAAAGTGCTGATTTTTTTTGAAATATTGGAGACAATAGTCCCATTACCTTTGATAAAAATGATCTTGATTTCGATGATTGCAATATTTCTGAAGTAAGTATGTTCCTACAAAATCTTGCTAGAAGTCCTAATGCTAGTGCTATGAATATAACTTCTACAAAACATATTACAAATGCTCTCATGCAAATTAGAGAAGAACAATTAAAACGTGAAGCCTCTATCCCAAGGAAGTTAGAAGATGGTTGGGAGCCTAGTACGTCATAAATGTATCCTTAATTTCTGATGTTCCATGTTGTTTTCATGTTGTTTCCTACATGTTTTCTATACATTTTATGTCATTTTTATCGATTTTCCGGACTATCCTATTGACAAGATGCCACAGAGTCAGTTCCCTGTTTTCTGTTGTTTTTAGTTTAAAAAAAGTTGTTCTGGAAATATTCTCGGAATTAGAAAATTAGAAGTCTGGAAGTCTTAGAATTCCCGAAGGTTCCATGGAGTCCCGAAGAGGCCCGGAGGGGGGTCACACCATAAGGCGGCGCGCCTTCTAGCCGCGCCTTGGGGTGGTGTGGGCCCCTCGGGCCTCCACCGCCATCGCCCTTTCGCCTATTTATACCCCCCGATACGTCAACCCTAAAAATATACCACTTCGTCCCGAGAAACACCCCGAGGCCGCCGTCATCGTCATCCCGAGATCGGGAGGGTTTCGGAGCTCTCCCCGGCACCCTGTCAGGAGGGGAATTCATCACCGGAGGAGTCTACACCACCATGCCCTCCTCCGAAGTGATGCGTGAGTAGTTCATCTCTGTACTACGGGTCCATAGCAGTAGCTAGATGGTTTTCTTCTCCACTTTGTACCTCATGTTTAGATCTCGTGAGCTTCCCTACATGATCGATATCATCTTTATGTAATGCTACATGTTGTGTTTGCTCGGATCTGATGAATGTTGAATGCTACGTCTTGTGATTATCAATTTATCATGTTATCTTCATGCATATGTTATTTATGATCTTGCATGCTCTCCATTATTAGTAGATGCTCTGGCCAAGTAGATGCTAGTAACTCCAAGAGGGAGTATTTATGCTTGATAGTGGGTTCATGCCTCCTTTGCATCTGTGCTCGAGTGACATAAACGTGATGAATGGAGGATGTGTTCTTGCCATTACAGAGAAAACAACGATGTTCACTTAGTTTACATTGTTTACATTACACACTTTGCTTACCGCGATAATGTGTTGCTTGCAACTTAATACCCAACGTTTGTTCGGATGATATTCAGAGGGTGGATTATTAGTCATAGATGCAGTTGGATGAAGGTCTATGTATTTTGTTGTAATGCCCGCATGAATCACATAGTAATCTTTATGTCTTGCATATGCACTACAGTGAAGCCTTCATTTTTGTCAATTGCCCAGTTGTAATTTGTTCACCACACATGTTATTTATCTTTCATGGAAAGATACCACTAGTGAACTGTGGACCCCGGTCCATTTTCTCATTCTGATAATACACACACTTCTTCTACTGTTTTCACACTGCTCACACTGCTTTCATACTGCTGCTACTGCTTTCATACTGTTCTCATATTGTTTTCCACACCATATGTTTAACCTCTTTGTGTCCAGCAAAACCGGTGAGATTGACAACCTCGCTGATTCGTTGGGGCAAAGTGATTTTATTGTGTTGTGTAGGTTCCACGTTGCTGCCGAACCGGTAGTGCGCCCTGCCATATCAGCTGCATCAACCTTCAAAAGTGCTTCTTCCTCCTATTGGTCGATTCAACCTTGGTTTCATTCTGAGGGAAACTTGTTGCTGCACTCTTCATACCTTCCTCTTGGGGTCTCCCAACGAACGTGTGTTCACACACATCAAGCATTTTCTGGCGCCGCTGCCGGGGAGGAAGAGAATTTCTGCAAGGGGAGTATCTCACCTCCAATCTCATTTCTTTGTTTTTGTTTTGCTTATTTTATTTTATTTTGTCTTGTTTGCTTCTCTTTATCAAAAACACAAAAAAATAGTTCTTATTCTAGCTGTAGTTTCATTCCTCTTTTTAGTCTTGTTAAAATGACTACTCCTGAGAACACTAAGTTGTGTGACTTTACTAGCACCAACAACAATGATTTCATTAGCACACCTATTGCTCCACCTGCTCCTACTTATGATTTTTATGAGATAAAGCATGCCCTATTAAATCTTGTTATGAGAGAGCAATTGTCTGGTGTTAGTACTGATGATGATGCTGCCCATCTTAATAAAATTTTGTTGAACTATGTGAGATGAAAAAAATATAAAGATGTAGATGGAGATATTATTAAACTGAAATTGTTTCCTTTCTCTTTGTGAGGAAATTCTAAAGAATGGTTGCTATCTTTGCCTAGAAATGGTATTGATTCTTGGACTAAGTGTAAAAATGCTTTCATTGGAAAATATTATCCTCGTCCTAAGATTAAATCTTTAAGAAGTAGCATTATTAATTTGAAGAAACTTGATAATAATCATGTTGCTAAAGCTTGGGAAAGAATCAAATCTTTAGTAAAGAATTGTCCCACTCATGGACTGACTACTTGGATGATCATCCAAACCTTTTATGCAAGTCTGAATTTTTCTTCAAGAAACCTTCTGGATTCAGCTGCTGGAGGAACATTTATGTCCATTACCTTGGGCAGCAACAAAGCTGCTTGATGATATGATGGTAAATTATTCTGAATGGCACATTGAGAATGCTACTGAAGGGGTCGTTGCATAAAAAAAAAAATCCTACGCGAGAGACACCCGAAAGGCCAAGATCTAATCTAGGAGATGAAAGCAACGGGTATAGAGAGAGTATTAAGTAGAACATACCCTCGAAGACACAAAGCATTACGAGATCAAATCTCTTTGTTGGTGTAGTCGTACTCACACCGATCCCGATAGCGAGAAGATGTGCACCGCAACCTGGCGGTGCCTCCATGATCGGTCACACGTACGGTTGATGACGACCTCCGTTCCCTCGATCTAGCGGGGAGGCGGAAGTAGAGGATCCCTCGGAACTCCAGCAGCACGACGACATGGTGGTGGTGAAGAATCCCACGGTTAAGGCTTCGCCAAGCCGGAGACCATGGAATTGAGCAGCGGGTGAAGTGGAAGGGAGGTGGGACAAGTGTGTGGAGAAGAGGAGCTCTCACCCTCCTTTTTTATAGGGGAGGGGGAGGCATCCCAAGAGGGGGTGCGGCCAGCCATGGTGGTGCCCCCACCTCTTCCCTCTTCATGTGAGTGGAAGCTCCACTCACATCCACTCATGCTCCCATTATTTCCCACTTGGAAAATCCAAAGGTTTTCCTTTAATAAATAAATAAACATTTTTATTTCTTTATTTATATTTGTTAATTCCATTAACAAACATTTTCATATAGCACCTCGGATTATTTGTTAATTCTATTAACAACCATTTGACGAAAAAACCCTTGAACTATTTAATTTTCCCCGAAACAATTTCGGTGCTGCCCAAAATATTCTTCGATATTCCGTATCCTCTCAAACACGTCATCGAACCTTAAGTGTGTCATCCTACGGTTCGCGAATAAGATAGACATGATCGAGACTCCTCTTCGACCTCTCCGATCAATAATCAACAGCGGGATCTGGAGATCCGTTATGACTCCTATATATTCAACGATGACTCTCGTGATCGTGTGAACCATCAACGTCGTGAACTATTTCCCTTTGTCTCGCGATATTTTACTTGTCCGAGATTCGATCATTGGTATCAGCCATACCTTGTTCAATCTCGCTACCGACAAGTACTCTTTTCTCGTTCCCATTATATAACATCCTTGTGATCATATCACGTGCTTGCAAGCGGTGTCGATGTGATATCACCGAGAGGGCCCAGAGTATATCTCTCCGTCATTTTGGATGGACAAATCCCACTCTTGATCCATGAGCCTCAACTAATACTTTCCAAATACCTAACGACACCTTTATAGTCACTCTCGGATATATACCAATTAGGGGTATATCAGATGGTGTCCTAAAGTGCCGGATTACCAGGGTGGCCTGAATGGTAATGGATTACGGTCCATTAGGTGGCCCAGTAACCTGACACGCAGAAGCCGGATTCTAGAAGAACCCGGACCACGGCCCACGTGGTACGGCTTGGAGTAGAAGGCGGATTCTTGCCTTCCAAGTTAGAACTTACCGTAGTCTTATAGGTTTCCTTTTCTGTAAGACCTAACCCAGCTATTATATAAAGCCGGACGAGAGATAAGAAAAATATAGACAATAAGCTAGAGGCTAACTCACCAAGAGGTTGATCCTTGTCGAGTAGCTAAACCTAACTCACATTGTACTTTGTATACTTAAGGCTTCAGCCCTGATTTAGTGAGATTGCAGGAGTAGGAACGCCGCCTAGTTGCGACGTACCGAACCTGGGTAAAACCCTGGTGTCATTGTTCATCATACGATCACGTCCCCCCACATCTCTATCGGTAGTCTCATGGCACCCCCGTCTATGAATTCTACTACGATGTCTCGACAGTTGGCGCCCACCGTGGGGCCAGCGACGTCAGGCGTTATGTTTCGATCGGGGATACTCGGCGGAATTGGCAGTACCATAACTGTCGGAAGTCTGGAATTCGACAACGACGTCGGGTGCTTCCTCGACAATGGATCATACATGCGAGCACGGAATCATCTGGTAAGTTCCTGCGTTTTATCGATTGGATCTGCAAACATTTTTATCGGATTAACTGCAGAGGCAATGAGATTCTGTGGTGGAAGCAAATTTATCCCACCTGTCCTATACCCAGTCGAAGAAGACTACGACGCCGGATTTTGCTCAGATCGCCGATACTCTGCTGAATCGCACTTTATCGGTATGGTGCAATCCGAGATTGCCGAAAACACGGATGAAAGCAATCCCGTGGAAGAGGTAGAAAACAACAATCCCACAATAGAGGTGGAAGATCCGACATCCGTCAATCTGACGACGAACTCGGAAGCTGATTTTGTGTTAGCCGCCATTGAGGCAAGATTCGAGTCGGAACCCGGATCGGACCAGTTCGACTCCGAAGACAAAGATGTAGAAGCTTTCGAAATAAAGGCCAAATCCTTTCAAGAGGGATTCCATGAAGTACTGATCCAGCCTCCCTCTTCCAAGAAAAAACACAAAGCTTCCAAGAAACTCCAGTACAAGCTCCGGAAGAAAAAAATTGGCTGATCCAGCCAACGAAAACCTGGAAGCAGGAGGATGAAGTGGAGTTAAGCCTGCGGAGAAGAAAGCGAAGGAAATCTCTGTTCCGCCAATGCCAGAACAGGACGAACATGATTTACTTCAAACACAAGTGGGACCCCACGAACCCCCTGAAGTGCAGGAAGCCAGGAGAGAAGCTCTCCAAAGGCAACAACAACATCTATTCCGAACTCGGGAACATCTCCAAAAAACCCAAGCTGACATTAAGTTAAAGCAGGAAGAAATCAAGGAGTACGAGAGAAGGAATAGATCTGGCATTAAACCTACACGGTTACCCGGAATCGCAAGACTGGAAGTACTGCCGCCAAAGGAACGGTTTCAAAACCCGGCCTGGCAAAAGCAAGTAAACGGCACAGATGCCAGGGGCGAACCTATATACAAAACCGTAGCAGAAAACGCGGAGGCCGTGTTCGCCATCCTGAACAATGACATGTACTCCAATGGCGAAAAACTTTAAGGGGTGTATGCTTTCCTAGGAAAGGCATTGCAGTAGCAACAGCGAGGGCAAGCAAGATCAGGGAAGTTGCATGACGACTCGGCTCTATGAAAAAGATCTACATGCGCCGCTGGAGCACCGGGACCTGAAGAACCTAGAGATTCAAGAAATTCGAAAGAGAAGAAAGCAGATCCGAGAAAGGACAAGAAAAAGCCCAATAAAAAGGATGCAGCGTCCAGAACCGGATCCCATCTGCCGAAAGATGGAATCAATCCCCGAGACCGGGAAGAACAAAACCGGAAGGACGGAAAAGCAATGCCGCCTCCGAGACGCCCTGCTGAAAAAGCCGGAAGACACGATGTTCCTCACAGGCGTGAGAGATCCCGTACGCCCCCCAGGAATAAGGAAAGACACAGGAGTAGAACTCCACCTTATCCCAAAGGGCATGATAACGGAGGAAATAGAGACAATACCGAAAAAGCGCGTTCGCGCAACAATGGAAAAGAAAGGAGTAGATCCCCTTCTATCCATTCAGTCGGTAGATACTCCGCACACATTGATAGAGCGGAAAGAGATGACCTATACTTCGGACCTAAGTGTTTCACTATCAGGATCCGAAGAATAACTATACATTCTGGCTTCGCCAAAGTTGGTCCAACATATCAAAAATATACCAGCAGTACAAACCCAGATACCTGGCTCTCAGACTATTACACAACCGTCCAGATTAACAATGGGACAAACCTAGAGGCAGTAAAATTCCTCCCCCTTATGTTACTGGATGGAGCCAGAGATTGGATCAACGGGCTTCCGTCAAGAACTGTCGATAGCTGGGATGATATGGCTAGAGTTTTTACTCAGCATTTTTGGGGAACGTACAAACGTCCCAACAGCATCAACCAGTTAAACCGCTGCACCCAGTTTGAAGATGAGCCATACATGGACTTTATCTCAAGGTGGACTGCAATGAAAAACAACTGCTCTGGAGTAAGTGACGTACAAGCAATGCATGCTTTCATCAATGGCTTAAAACCCGGACTCGTACCGTTCATGATCGGTTCAAAAAAGCACAAAGATCTCGGATCTATGCTTACAACCGCAAATGAGCACGCGGCGGCCGAAGATGACATCAGAGCGAGAGGTGGCAATATTGACACTTTGATTCAAGCCAAAAAGACCCCTCGTCCTGAGAAAAAATCAACTCCAGAAGCACAGCAAAACCCAAAGAAGTTAACATAGCCTTTGGAAGAGAAAATGGGAGCAAATGGAAAGGACGAAGCACAGAACCGATCAACTACACAAAAGAAGAGTGGGAAAGAATAAAGTCAGAAAACTGTGTCCACCATTCGCAATTTGGGAAACCCACCCATACTAACGCACAATGCCGGCTTAACAAGCATATGAAAGACAGTGCAGGATCCGGAAGCAAAGGGAAAAATTCCAAGAGGAAATTCTCCAAGCAAAAGCCAGAAGCTGAAAAAGAAGACAGTGAATCGGACACTGATGAAAAAATCGAGGAACAACAGCGAAAAGGCGAGCCTAACTTTCCGAGAGTTGACGGAGAATGCAACCTAACTTTCCTGGCAACTCCATCTCCAAAGGTGGCAAAGAAAACACTTCGAAAAATAAACGCGGTTGTCCCACCAACCCCGAAATTCTTGAAGTACTCAAATTCACCGATTACCTGGGATCAGTCTGATCATCCAGGAAACATCCCAGAACCCGGCACGCAACCTCTAGTTGTAAGTCCTATTGTTCAAAACACTAGGCTAAAAAGAGTGTTGATGGATGGAGGATCCAGCATCAACATAATGTACATGGATACATTGAAGCATCTGCGAATCTCCGAGACACAACTCAATCATAGCAACATAAGTTTTCACGGCATCGTTCCTGGCAGGCAAGCACGATCCCTAGGAGAAATTTCCCTAGACATAACCTTTGGAGAAAAAGAACATTTCCGGCAGGAAAAAGTATCCTTCAAGGTTGTGCCGTTCGAAAGCGTGTATCACGCAATACTCGGACGTCCAGCTTTCGCCAAGTTCATGGCAAGATCATGTTATATCTATAATAAGATGAAGATGCCAGGGCCAAAAGGAGGAGTAATCACCATAAATGGAGACTTCAAATTGGAAAACGAGCTGGAAAAAGAAAACGCCCTTTGCGCAGAAAAGGTGATAGCAAAGGAAGAACTGGAGGAGCTGGCAAAAGAAGTATCGCCGACAGAAATGCCGGCAGGAAAAGAAAGTCGGAAGCCGGCAGACAACTTCAAATCTTCCGAGAATACAAGACAGGTTATCCTAGATCCCAAAGATCCGACAAAGTTTGTCGTAGTGGGAACTAGCATGACCGACAAATAGGAAAGCGAGCTCATCAAGTTCCTCCGTGAGAACTGGGATTTTCTGCATGGTGTCCAGCGGACATGCAGGCATACCCAGGGAACTTGCTGAGCACCAACTCAAGGTAATTCCAGGATCTAAACCCGTCAAACAAGGTCTACGTCGATTTGACGGAAGAAGACGGAAGGCTATTGGCAAGGAAATTATCCGGCTATTGGCAGCTGATTTTATCCGGGAAGTCATACATACTGAATGGTCTGCAAACCCAGTATTAGTCCCAAAGAAAGATAGTATTGTTCTTAGGATGTGTATAGATTACACCGGCCTGAACAAATTGTGTCCAAAAGATAGATTTGCGTTACCGCGAATCGATCAAATAATAGATGCCACTGCTGGCTCTGAGCTTTTATGCTTTTTGGACGCTTATTCCGGGTACCATCAAATACGCATGAAGGAAGAAGACCAAATCAAAACATCCTTCATAACTCCATATGGAACATACTACTACATAACCATGCCTTTTGGCCTGAAGAACACAGGTGCAACCTACCAGTGTTGCATGCAACGATGTTTGCATAGTCAGATTGGCAAAAATGTTCACGTTTACGTGGACAACATTGCCGTCGTTTCCAAGGAAAAGGACACGCTCCTTGAATATTTGCGAGAAACCTTTGAAAATTTACGCACTTACTAAATGAAGTTGAATCCATTGAAGTGCGTATTCGGGGTTCCCTCAGGAAAACTTCTGGGTTTCATCGTTTCTCACAGAGGAATAGAAGTAAACCCGGAAAAGATCAAGGCAATCCTAAACATCTCAAGGCCTATGTGCTTAAAAGATGTACAAATATTGACGGTTTCCGCAGCTGCTGTTAGCAGGTTTATAAGCCGGCTAGGAGACAAAGCTCTGCCATTATACAAATTGTTGAAGAAATCCGACAAATTTGAATGGATAGAAGAAGCGGACAAAGCATTAACCCAGTTAAAAGAAACCCCAATGAAAGCTCCGATTTTGGCATTGCCAAAAGACGAAGAACCCATGTTACTGTACCTCACAGCAACAAACAGGGTTATCGGTGCGGTGATAGTTGTGGAAAGACGGAAAGACGAACAAACTATACCAGATCAACATCCGGTGTATTATGTAAGTGAAATTTTTTACGAGTCCAAGCAAAGATACCCGCACTATCAAAAACTAGCATATGGCGTATTTTTTGCATCTCGAAAACTCCGTCATTACTTCCAAGGACATTCCATAACAGTGGTATACAAAGCAGCACTAGGGGATATAATCAACAATGCGGACGCAACGGGCCGAGTAGCCAAATGAGGCATCGAGTTGGCTGCGTTCGACATTAAGTACCAACCCCGGACGGCAATAGAATCCCAGGTGTTGGCAGATTTCGTTGCTGATTGGACAGAAGCAATGGAAAACACACCAATGCCGGAGTCGGAATACTGGGTTATGCACTTTGATGGATCCAAGATGAAGGAAGGCGCTGGAGGTGGTGTAGTCCTAAAATCCCCCAAGGGAGATACAATGGAGTATGTATTACAAATACACTTCAACGCCAGCAATAATGTGGCAGAATATGAGGCTTTGCTTCATGGCTTGCATATTGCAAAAGAAATAGGCGTCAAGCATCTTATGCTATGGTGACTCAGATTTGGTACAACATCAGCTCAACCAAACACGGGACGCTAAAAGCCCCATCATGGCCGAATATCGGAGAACGGTGGACGAGTTTGCAATTTGTTTCCTGGGATTTGTAGTACTTCATGTCAAAAGGGAAGAAAATTGGAACCCGGACGCATTAGCCCGCATGGCCTCGGAAAGAGTGAAAACCCTACCACCAGGTGTGTTTGTCCAGCATTTGCACGAACCATCCATAAAAGGTGGAGATGTCGACTATCCTCTAGTTTCTGAGTCAATCGAAGTTCTGCTCGTTAACCCGGATTGGACAATTCCATATCTAAACTTCTTAGTAGTTCAGAAGTAACCGGATGGAGCATACGAGATCTTGCAAAGACAAATAAAACGTCGATGCAAAGGATACGCGGTAATCAATGGTTCCCTGTATAAACACAGCACTACCGGAATTTTTCTGCGATGTATTTCGCAAGAAGAAGGCCGAGAAATTCTGCAAGAAATCCATGCTGGAGATTGCGGACATCATGCTCAATCAAAAAGCATAGTTAAGAAAGAATTCCATGCAGGGTTTTTCTGGCTAACAGCCAAGACAGACGCCGAACACATAGTCAATACATGTGCCGGATGTCAGTATTACGCCAAGCAGACGAATATGCCAGCCCAAGCATTCAAAACTATCCCTATTGCGGTCTGGGGGCTAGATATGATGGGACCATTCAAAACTGCAAGAGGTGGGCTTACACATCTACTGTTTGCAGTGGACAAGTATACCAAGTGGGTGGAGGCAAAACCCATCAAAAAGCTTGACGGTGTAACAGCCAGAAATTTCATCATTGACGTAGTCATGAGATACGGCGTTCCACACAGCATAATAACCGACAACGGGACAAATTTTTCTATTGGAGAGTTGGCAAAATATTGCCGACAAACGGGAATACGCCTAGATCTTACATCTGTGGCACACCCACAATCCAATGGACAGGTTGAAAGAATGAACAGTTCAATCCTGCAAGGAATACACCCAAGACTCGAATCTCCTCTTCATAGAGCAGCTGGAGCATGGGTGGAAGAGTTACCCTCTGTGCTTTGGAGTATTCGAACGACGCCAAACAGGTCAACAGGGCAAACCCCGTTTTTCCTAGTTTACGGCGCGGAAGCAGTCCTTCTAACGGACATGATCCATGATAGCCCAAGAGTGCAGGCTTTCGATGACTCGGATGCCGAAAGCGCACGACATGATGCCGTCGATCTCCTAGAGGAAGAACGAGAACTTGTGCTTCAAATATCTTCCATTTATCAGCAAGGTTTACGACGTTACCATAGTCGGAAAATCATGCATCGTTCTTTTAAAAAAGGTGACCTAGTGTTAAGATTGGTACAACAAAGAAAGCACAAATTGGCCCCAGTTTGGGAAGGACCATTCGTCATCAGCAAAGCTATGAAAAATGGATCATACTATCTTGTAGATATTCGAGACACGGAAGATGATCCTGAAAATCCGAATCGCAAAAGAAAGAGAAAGATAGATGACGAACTAGGGGAGACCAAAAGACCCTGGAGCATCCATCAGTTACGTCCCTTCTATACTTAGTTCAATTTCTATGTAAACATCTTTGAGATCATGAAATAAAGTTGTCGGAATTCATACATTTATGATTTTTATATGTTTATTATAGTAAAGCATAACTCTGTCTTATCTATTTCCCAATGATCTTTCAAAATACTCAATGTTAACCCGAACTGTGCCTGTGTGCTCTGTGTTAAAAAACTAAATGATTTTCAGCCTAAAATGGCTTAAGGAAACCCAGATTGTGCCTGCGTACCTGAGTTTCATTCAAAAAATTCCTTGATTTTCTCTAAGTATTATCTGATTGTTTTTATGCTGGGTCGCTGGAGTTAGTAAGTAAAAATGCCTTTAGTATGATCCATGTTTCCGAGTTTAGAATGATTGGTTAAACCCGGTCACTTGGCATGAAGATTAAAATACTATCGAGTCATTTCAAACACTAAGGACAGTTAAAGCATATAAACCATAGAACTTGGAAGATAAATGAATAAAACCCAGGAAACTTGCAAAGACTAAATAATATTGCTGCAAAAGCAGAGTACTTGTTTATACAAAAGCTCGGATTTTCTCAATCCGAGTAAGCTGGGGGCTATCTCCTGTTTTAGTAAAACACAAAAAGTGTTAGCAAAACAGAGAAAGATGTAAACATGGGAAATCCGGTAAAGGTAAAGTACTTACCGAGAATTTTGTCCATCTCGGCGCCCTCCTCCAAGCGCTGGTTCAAGGCATTCTCCAAATCTCGGATGGTGTCCTTGTCCTTGGCTGCTTGGCTGGAGGCATTGGACTCGACAATGCCAACGGCCAATTGGCTGGCCTCCAGGTCCTGCTGCAACTTCATATTGAGCTTATAAAGATCCAGGTTTTCCCGGCGCAGGTTCTCGGCATTGTCGGCATCTTCAGCAAATTGTTTGGCTTTCGCCAAAGAAGGTGAAAAGCAAGTAAAAAAGACGAGTTAGAAAACTCGGAAAAATTTACTTAGAAAAAATTATACAACTAGAAGCAGAGAAATATCTTACCTGCCGATTCCTTCAGCTGCTGCTGAGTGGATACCAGTTCTGCCTCCTTACCCTCAAGAGCCGAAAGAAGGGATTTCACCTCCTAATTTTTGATGGTAAGCTTGTTGAAAACTTCCATGTTGATGCTTTCAGTGGTTTGCTTAAACACGGAAAATAGACAAAAAAATGCTTAAGTTAAAAACAAGCATAAAAGCGAAAAAAGCGTTAAGGAAAAAGCATGCATTTGACTTATTGCTTGGGGGCTAGAGGTATTACATGGCTCATCCGCTGGAAACCTGACCAGGTTTCGTTGAACTCTTTTGCAAACTCTGCAAAAAGAGTCCCGACGTTGCTAAGGCCCTCATTGATGACCTTGAAATCCTTATCAAAAGTGGGAATGGGATCTTCCTTAGCTGGCTGAGAAGGACCTCCCATTTACGGGGCCACCCTTTCCCTCGTGTCCGTTTCCGGCACAATGGGATGGCTGGTCTGCTGGGTTTCTTCGTTTGTAGCAGCATCATGTTCTTCTGTAGCTGCAACTGGAGTATCTGGGGCAGTTGCAGGAGAAGGATGTGGACCTCTTTTGGCCACAGACTTAAACCTTTTTAGCTTTTTAGGCTTCAAGGTTGTGGGAGGCAAGCTAAAAAGAGAAGTACCAGAGAATTAAAAATTCGAGACAAAGTAAGAAAAGTTCCGACAAAAATAGAAAACCTGGATGTCAAACCTGGAGGTAGCGACGGGGACACCGTCAAGATCGATTACTTCCTGGGAGGCGGAAATCTTCTTGCGTTTCCGTCCACCTGCGAAGTTGGCACGCAATGCGTCCAACTCGGCATTATTTGCAAGGTCCGACTTAGGAAGATCGAAGATCTGTTAAAAAAGACAAAGTCCGGGTTAAGACAATTATCCGAGAAAGAAAATAATGTGAAACCCAAAATGAAGAAGACGTACCTTTGGAGCCGGGTTAGTCGATGTGTACATCGGCCGGCTTTCCTCATATTGGTCGCATGGCATCCGTGGTTCCCGTGTAGTCGCATAAGAGCTGGGGACCGTGGTCAGCCAAAGGCTGAATTCGCCTCTCTAACCAGCATAGAACTGTATCCATGCCGGTCTGTAACACCCGGGGGTTTTCCCCCAAATTAGAAGTTGATTGTTTTACTTTTTGGCATTGCATGGCATTGCATCATGCATGAAGTGCACCTTGTTTCCAAACCAAATTAAAAATGTAAACATATTACAATGTTGCCAAAACCATTTGCAAACAAAACAACTCAAATTGTTTTTCAATAGTTTTGAATTTGAATTATTCAAATGGCTTGGTTGATAAAACCTCTTCTATTAAAACCCTAATGTGAATTTCAAATTCAAATTCAAACATGTCCCAAAGAGTTTCAAATAAAATTGCAAACAAATCATTTTGGGAATTGGGAATAATTACAAATGGCTGGTTTTCAAATTGGTATTAAATAAACCCCTAATTTGAATTCAAATTTGCAAATTCAAATGATTTGTGAAATTGAAATTTTCAAAAAACAAACTTTTGTGCAATTGGGCTTTTTCAATAAGGGACTCACAGGAATTTTCCCATAAATTTTTGAAACCCCAAAACCCTTCTAATTTCTCTCCTTATTTCTTTTCATTTTCTTTTCAGCAAAAAAAAAAGAGAAAAAAAAAAACCCAACTCGCTGGGGGAGGCAGGCCAGCAGGCCCACCTACAACCCCAGGAGCCAGGCCCACCCCAGCCCTCCAGCCCACACCCTGGCCTTTTTCCCCTCCTCCTTCTCCGTACGATCGACCGAGGCACGCAGAAGGCGTGACCTCCTGTCACCACCGCACCCACCTGCTCCCTACCACGCTCCCCTCCTCTAAAGCCGCCTCCCTTCTCCTCTCAAACCCTAGCCTTCTTTCTCCTCACCTCCGCAGCCGCTAGAGCCTCCTCTGTTTTCCCTTCTCCGAAAAGTTGTACACGTCCTCCATGGATGGAGCTTCAAAGAGCACAGCTCACAACGGCCTCCGTCCAGCACAAGCCTTTAGGTAATGTCCTGGAGGTTCCCATATAATTAATCTTTCAATCCCCCATGTCGGAATCTCCGCTCATGCACGCTGTCGTTCGCGGACGAGCTCGCCCGATCGCGCTCTGCAGCTTCAAGGTCGACGGATGCCGACGTCTCCCTTCGATCTGATCTTCCCCAAGGCCGGAGATCATGTCTAGGAGATGCTCCCCGGAGGCCTATTCCTCCATGTCTAAGCACGTGCGCCAGGGAGCACGGACGCCTCCACGCCAAGCACTTCCTTCCGCCGGTCACCGTCGTCCTACATCCGCGTCTTCCGATCGTGTTCGTCATCTTCAAGCCGAGCTGTTGCGCCATCCACCTCAAGGTGAGAGTTGTAAGCGTCTGGACATCCTCTCCGCCTCCCTCCCCATTTGTACGCATGGATCCGTCGGAGTCCGACCTCGTCCATCTCACCGCGGGGATGACCATCTTGTTTTGAGCTCCTACTGGTCCGATGGTTACATACCCTGCGCACACACACACCAGAACCCCACACGCCGCACCCAAATCACACACCAGCTGCGTTCTTGGCCGTCTCCAATCTGGAGTGTCGCCCTTCTCCTCGTTGGGTTTAGTTCCAGGAGCGAAGCCCCAAGTCTGAAACTTTCCGTCTGGGCTAAATTTCAGTTAGTGTCAATTTTGTTGAATCATGTACGTTCGATCTGTTATACATCAAACAGACAGGTTTAGCTCAGTGGTTCAGCCTCCCGTCTGCTTCCTGGAGACCAGGGTTCAAGTCCAATCCGAGGCAAAAGCCTCCCTTTTTTTGTTGTTTTCTGTTAAAAACCTGAGTTAAAAAAAAACCTGAGCTTGCAGGTCTGAATTTTGCGTGTACATAAACTGAAAATCAAACACAAAACCGTAGCTATCCTAGTGGGTTGCCTCTCTGTCCACACACACAGTGGAAACCCGAGTTCAATTCCTTGTCCATACAAATAAAACCCATCTTTTGTTGTTTTACCGAAAATGCTCTTATTTTTTGTAGATGCTACAACTCTCTTATCCTAATTCCAAATAATACAAACTTTATGTCTAACATTATCAGAAAAATGCAAGGAATATTAATATGCCATCCATGTTCATGTTTGCATATTGTATCTTGCATCTTAGTGGTGTTTTGCATGTCACCTATTAATTAAACATGGAATGTGTTGAGTATTCAATTCCATATTGCCCTATTCCATTTAATCTTGTTTAATTCATTTAAAATTGCTAAATTAATAACTTGGTCAAACTAAATTCTTTTTGAACATATAAAATATGTTTTCCATCCCATTTTTCATGAACTTTGCAAATATCAACCTTGTTTTCTGTTTTAAATAAATTAAATTGCTGAAAACAACTATTTGTTAATTAATGCATTTAAAATTGTCAATTTAATAACTTGCTCATCTAAAATCAAATCCAACAAATGAAATATGTATTCCATCTAAAATTTTGTGTTCTTTCCAAATATAAATTTTGTTATCTGTTTTGAAGATTTAAAATTGGTGAAAACAACAAATGTTTGTTTAAATCATTTAAAATGCCAAAGTTCATAACTTAACAAATAAAATTCCAAACTTGGTAAACAACATATCAAACTGAAGCTATTGTTGTTTTCTTATTGTTTTCATCATCCATGTATCATTCTAATCAACTCTCACATGATGGTTATTTGTAGATCATTTAATTCAACATTAATTCATGTGTTTTTCCATATGCAATCCAAATTGCATATGGGCCCATTTAAATATGTTTACCATGTCAACTAGTTTATCTTTGATGCATCCTTAAACTTGTCATGCATCCATATCTTGATCATGCTGGATCTTTTGCCGTAGTAGTAATTGTTGCATCCGGTGTTTGTTCGAGGTTCGTTGCTTCTTCCCGGATAGGACGTTGAGATCATGTGAGCAACGACAAGTTCTGCTATCTTGCGGGATCTCAGGCAAGTATACTCACTTGCATGCCATATGGCTGCCTTTCATCACTTGTTACCGATTCTTCCCGTTGATTCTTTTCTGCTAGCCTTAGTGGTAGTTGTTTCTGTTACGAACCCATCACATGAATCCTTTAACCCTGATATTGCCTCACCTCCACTCCTATAACCTTTGCTTGAGCCTGTGTCTTACTATCATGCTTAGGTTGTTTTGCTCGAGTCTGTTATCCGTTACTTTCTGTTATTACTCCGTTATGTTCTGGGGCTCGTTGTTTAATCAATCAATTAATCATGCTACCGTTACTGCTTAATAATAAATTGATGATAAGGCACCGGCGGGAGGCCCAGGGTGGTTTTGAGGCCCGCTAGTGTCGACCCCCCCTAATTAGGAAAAGGGTCTTGTCTACTGATCCATGATGAGCGCACTACCCGCATTTGGGGAGTATGGGCTCCCCCTCAGTTTGACTCGATTCGCATCTCGTCCAAATCGCCGTACTAGTTCGGGCTTTCCATTTGCTGCATGCATGATCTTGCGAGCCCTTGGCGCCCGGGTGGAACTTTCGTAGTCGGCATTTAGGGCGGCGTGGTCTTCCAGTGCTATGAGGGTCCCCTTTTCTTCGTGGGGCTCGATTAGCCGCGCACGCACAGCACGCGGTGCTTTGGGCTTGATGCGAAGAAGGGTTGGATTGTGTTGAGTGCCCCGCTTGGTGGAGTGGCCGCTCCATCTGGCGGGATATTCATGAGTGTCGGTTACTTTGGTGCACCCCTGCAGGGTAAATCTTCTCGAGAAGCCGTGTTTTCCGCGGTTATGGATTACTTGGTGAAAGTACTGGCTAACAAGTACTCAGGACAACTTCAACATAATGATCAATTATGTTTCACCCAAGGATTAATAACTTGACTAGTAATAGGTTATTCACACAATAACTTGACTCATCTTTAATACCACGGTGTGAGTTATCCTCGGATTGCTTCTTCGGATAAGGGGCGAGATCCAGGATGGGTTTGTTTGACGTTATCTTTCAGTTGGTTACAATCCTCGATCTTATCTCCTTTCTGATAGTTGGAAGTAATAGAATCTCTGTAGTTGGTTAGTGCAGCCTGCTGTCAATTATTTGCAATAACCCCTTCCTTTCCGTTGATCCTAAAGTATTTGTATCTTGTGATGACTGGCTACGCCGGTAACTTGTGAGTATGGGCTTTATCCCCCTTGCCAGTACTTAACCGTACTGACCCACGAATCTCTTTCGTGGCTGCAAATTCCAACTTGCAGTCAACAGGTTTGAAGTCTGACGACGTTAGCTTGGGAATCCCTCCGGCTTGGCCTGGGCAGGGATTGGACGCTCTCGGTTATCTTCAGGACTCTTAGTCCAATTTGGATCTTGTCCGTAGCCGGACGTTTGTTTCTTCCGCTGTTATTTGGATCTTTGTATTGTATCAGTTGCAATCCCTGGCTCGTTGAGTCATCTTGTATCTTTCTGATGCTGTTGTAATTGTGGATTATTCGTGAACTATTGTAATGTTATCATAAATGGCAACCTGGAATCGGTTATTATGCGGATTTAGCGGGAATGCTGAAATCTGCATAGTGCCCGATCTCGGGGCGTCACAAAATGGTATCAGAGCCTTGGTTCCGATTCCCGAGATTGTTTCGATACGAATGGTTATCGAAGCAACGGGTCCGCAAAGCCTGTAGGTTAACCTCGCTAACGGTCGTTGTTTCTAGAGTGTCGAAAAATATCTCTGCTAAACTATTTTGGAAAAACATCTCAATAGGATTCTTGTTTTCTCCTTACCCCTATTCTATTTCCCCTCCCATCTTATTTGTTTTGGAGTCTCCCCTCTTGTCTATCTTTCAAAGTGTTAGGATCCTACGTGGGTGGACGTAATCTGAGCCGTTAACCTAATAGTTTCGATCATCGGAAGATTCCTGGTGGGAGAAGATCGTCATCACTCCGAGCAAGAATCTCTTGTTAGTGGTGTCGAGAAGCCTTGTTAGTGGTGTCGAGGAGATCAACTGGAAGCATGAAGAATCGATAGTCGAACTTCTTTCCCCTCCCGGGTTAGTGGGTGGATTGCGAGGGCGCAATCCCTTGTTAGTGGTGTCGTCTGTAACACCCGGGGGTTTTCCCCCAAATTAGAAGTTGATTGTTTTACTTTTTGGCATTGCATGGCATTGCATCATGCATGAAGTGCACCTTGTTTCCAAACCAAATTAAAAATGTAAACATATTACAATGTTGCCAAAACCATTTGCAAACAAAACAACTCAAATTGTTTTTCAATAGTTTTGAATTTGAATTATTCAAATGGCTTGGTTGATAAAACCTCTTCTATTAAAACCCTAATGTGAATTTCAAATTCAAATTCAAACATGTCCCAAAGAGTTTCAAATAAAATTGCAAACAAATCATTTTGGGAATTGGGAATAATTACAAATGGCTGGTTTTCAAATTGGTATTAAATAAACCCCTAATTTGAATTCAAATTTGCAAATTCAAATGATTTGTGAAATTGAAATTTTCAAAAAACAAACTTTTGTGCAATTGGGCTTTTTCAATAAGGGACTCACAGGAATTTTCCCATAAATTTTTGAAACCCCAAAACCCTTCTAATTTCTCTCCTTATTTCTTTTCATTTTCTTTTCAGCAAAAAAAAAAGAGAAAAAAAAAACCCAACTCGCTGGGGGAGGCAGGCCAGCAGGCCCACCTACAACCCCAGGAGCCAGGCCCACCCCAGCCCTCCAGCCCACACCCCGGCCTTTTTCCCCTCCTCCTTCTCCGTACGATCGACCGAGGCACGCAGAAGGCGTGACCTCCTGTCACCACCGCACCCACCTGCTCCCTACCACGCTCCCCTCCTCTAAAGCCGCCTCCCTTCTCCTCTCAAACCCTAGCCTTCTTTCTCCTCACCTCCGCAGCCGCTAGAGCCTCCTCTGTTTTCCCTTCTCCGAAAAGTTGTACACGTCCTCCATGGATGGAGCTTCAAAGAGCACAGCTCACAACGGCCTCCGTCCAGCACAAGCCTTTAGGTAATGTCCTGGAGGTTCCCATATAATTAATCTTTCAATCCCCCATGTCGGAATCTCCGCTCATGCACGCTGTCGTTCGCGGACGAGCTCGCCCGATCGCGCTCTGCAGCTTCAAGGTCGACGGATGCCGACGTCTCCCTTCGATCTGATCTTCCCCAAGGCCGGAGATCATGTCTAGGAGATGCGCCCCGGAGGCCTATTCCTCCATGTCTAAGCACGTGCGCCAGGGAGCACGGACGCCTCCACGCCAAGCACTTCCTTCCGCCGGTCACCGTCGTCCTACATCCGCGTCTTCCGATCGTGTTCGTCATCTTCAAGCCGAGCTGTTGCGCCATCCACCTCAAGGTGAGAGTTGTAAGCGTCTGGACATCCTCTCCGCCTCCCTCCCCATTTGTACGCATGGATCCGTCGGAGTCCGACCTCGTCCATCTCACCGCGGGGATGACCATCTTGTTTTGAGCTCCTACTGGTCCGATGGTTACATACCCTGCGCACACACACACCAGAACCCCACACGCCGCACCCAAATCACACACCAGCTGCGTTCTTGGCCGTCTCCAATCTGGAGTGTCGCCCTTCTCCTCGTTGGGTTTAGTTCCAGGAGCGAAGCCCCAAGTCTGAAACTTTCCGTCTGGGCTAAATTTCAGTTAGTGTCAATTTTGTTGAATCATGTACGTTCGATCTGTTATACATCAAACAGACAGGTTTAGCTCAGTGGTTCAGCCTCCCGTCTGCTTCCTGGAGACCAGGGTTCAAGTCCAATCCGAGGCAAAAGCCTCCCTTTTTTTGTTGTTTTCTGTTAAAAACCTGAGTTAAAAAAAACCTGAGCTTGCAGGTCTGAATTTTGCGTGTACATAAACTGAAAATCAAACACAAAACCGTAGCTATCCTAGTGGGTTGCCTCTCTGTCCACACACACAGTGGAAACCCGAGTTCAATTCCTTGTCCATACAAATAAAACCCATCTTTTGTTGTTTTACCGAAAATGCTCTTATTTTTTGTAGATGCTACAACTCTCTTATCCTAATTCCAACTAATACAAACTTTATGTCTAACATTATCAGAAAAATGCAAGGAATATTAATATGCCATCCATGTTCATGTTTGCATATTGTATCTTGCATCTTAGTGGTGTTTTGCATGTCACCTATTAATTAAACATGGAATGTGTTGAGTATTCAATTCCATATTGCCCTATTCCATTTAATCTTGTTTAATTCATTTAAAATTGCTAAATTAATAACTTGGTCAAACTAAATTCTTTTTGAACATATAAAATATGTTTTCCATCCCATTTTTCATGAACTTTGCAAATATCAACCTTGTTTTCTGTTTTAAATAAATTAAATTGCTGAAAACAACTATTTGTTAATTAATGCATTTAAAATTGTCAATTTAATAACTTGCTCATCTAAAATCAAATCCAACAAATGAAATATGTATTCCATCTAAAATTTTGTGTTCTTTCCAAATATAAATTTTGTTATCTGTTTTGAAGATTTAAAATTGGTGAAAACAACAAATGTTTGTTTAAATCATTTAAAATGCCAAAGTTCATAACTTAACAAATAAAATTCCAAACTTGGTAAACAACATATCAAACTGAAGCTATTGTTGTTTTCTTATTGTTTTCATCATCCATGTATCATTCTAATCAACTCTCACATGATGGTTATTTGTAGATCATTTAATTCAACATTAATTCATGTGTTTTTCCATATGCAATCCAAATTGCATATGGGCCCATTTAAATATGTTTACCATGTCAACTAGTTTATCTTTGATGCATACTTAAACTTGTCATGCATCCATATCTTGATCATGCTGGATCTTTTGCCGTAGTAGTAATTGTTGCATCCGGTGTTTGTTCGAGGTTCGTTGCTTCTTCTCGGATAGGACGTTGAGATGATGTGAGCAACGACAAGTTCTGCTACCTTGCGGGATCTCAGGCAAGTATACTCACTTGCATGCCATATGGCTGCCTTTCATCACTTGTTACCGATTCTTCCCGTTGATTCTTTTCTGCTAGCCTTAGTGGTAGTTGTTTCTGTTACGAACCCATCACATGAATCCTTTAACCCTGATATTGCCTCACCTCCACTCCTATAACCTTTGCTTGAGCCTGTGTCTTACTATCATGCTTAGGTTGTTTTGCTCGAGTCTGTTATCCGTTACTTTCTGTTATTACTCCGTTATGTTCTGGGGCTCGTTGTTTAATCAATCAATTAATCATGCTACCGTTACTGCTTAATAATAAATTGATGATAAGGCACCGGCGGGAGGCCCAGGGTGGTTTTGAGGCCCGCTAGTGTCGACCCCCCCTAATTAGGAAAAGGGTCTTGTCTACTGATCCATGATGAGCGCACTACCCGCATTTGGGGAGTATGGGCTCCCCCTCAGTTTGACTCGATTCGCATCTCGTCCAAATCGCCGTACTAGTTCGGGCTTTCCATTTGCTGCATGCATGATCTTGCGAGCCCTTGGCGCCCGGGTGGAACTTTCGTAGTCGGCATTTAGGGCGGCGTGGTCTTCCAGTGCTATGAGGGTCCCCTTTTCTTCGTGGGGCTCGATTAGCCGCGCACGCACAGCACGCGGTGCTTTGGGCTTGATGCGAAGAAGGGTTGGATTGTGTTGAGTGCCCCGCTTGGTGGAGTGGCCGCTCCATCTGGCGGGATATTCATGAGTGTCGGTTACTTTGGTGCACCCCTGCAGGGTAAATCTTCTCGAGAAGCCGTGTTTTCCGCGGTTATGGATTACTTGGTGAAAGTACTGGCTAACAAGTACTCAGGACAACTTCAACATAATGATCAATTATGTTTCACCCAAGGATTAATAACTTGGCTAGTAATAGGTTATTCACACAATAACTTGACTCATCTTTAATACCACAGTGTGAGTTATCCTCGGATTGCTTCTTCGGATAAGGGGCGAGATCCAGGATGGGTTTGTTTGACGTTATCTTTCAGTTGGTTACAATCCTCGATCTTATCTCCTTTCTGATAGTTGGAAGTAATAGAATCTCTGTAGTTGGTTAGTGCAGCCTGCTGTCAATTATTTGCAATAACCCCTTCCTTTCCGTTGATCCTAAAGTATTTGTATCTTGTGATGACTGGCTACGCCGGTAACTTGTGAGTATGGGCTTTATCCCCCTTGCCAGTACTTAACCGTACTGACCCACGAATCTCTTTCGTGGCTGCAAATTCCAACTTGCAGTCAACAGGTTTGAAGTCTGACGACGTTAGCTTGGGAATCCCTCCGGCTTGGCCTGGGCAGGGATTGGACGCTCTCGGTTATCTTCAGGACTCTTAGTCCAATTTGGATCTTGTCCGTAGCCGGACGTTTGTTTCTTCCGCTGTTATTTGGATCTTTGTATTGTATCAGTTGCAATCCCTGGCTCGTTGAGTCATCTTGTATCTTTCTGATGCTGTTGTAATTGTGGATTATTCGTGAACTATTGTAATGTTATCATAAATGGCAACCTGGAATCGGTTATTATGCGGATTTAGCGGGAATGCTGAAATCTGCATAGTGCCCGATCTCGGGGCGTCACACGGTCAAAGGTGGATCGGAAGTGACGAGTTTGGCGATGCGCCTCTTAATTCTAAGAAGATCTGGCGGCAGGGTTTGCACTGCTTCAGTCGCCGAGTTTTTCTGGGGAGTGGCGGCAGTGTTGGCGAAAGGTGGAATCCCTGTTGTTTTTCCAGGGAATGGGACGTCTGGGTGGTAGAAGAAGGAACCCGTCCATAAGTTAACGGATTCCGAAGTTTCTATCTTGGGGAACCCCCTGAATCTACGCAGGGTGAAAGAAATGGTTCCGCAAGTCGGGAGTGCACCCTCTGAGGGGTTTCGCTTAACCCCGGAACTGTACATCCAGAAATCTAACCTAGGGGCTATTCGTAAATACCCTTCGAAGAGGGCCTGGAACCCGGCTAAGTAGAGAATGGAATTAGGTGGCAAGTTGTGAGGCTGGATGTTGTAATGATTGAGTACCTCGAGGAAGAAGGCAGACGGCGGAAATCCCATACCTCGTGAGATATGAGAAGTGAGAAGAACCCGCTCTCCGGCCCTAGGTAAGGGCTCAGACTCTTCCTCCTTGCACCGCCATTTACCTTTCTCTATCAACCCCTCCTTCTGCATTGTCGGAAGAAGGGAGGGAGGAATATTGCACCGGCTCCAATTGCCGGAAGTTTCGCCCTAATCCTCGGCTCCGGCGGCGGCAGCGAGCTCCTCTCCGACGAGAGTGATCTTTTCCTCCGCTGTTTCGGGAGCGAGATGCGGAGGCGGCGCGGAGGAGGATGCGGCCAGGTTATTGGCCGCGAGATGTGGATCCTCGCGGGCCTGGCCGCCGGAGATGTTCTCCGGCACGTCGACGGTGGCGCGGCTCGGCGAGTCGAGCAGCGGATCCATCAAATTGATGATGTCGTCGATGTCCATGGCAACGGAGTGCTCCTGAGACGCGCGTGGTGAGTCCATTCTTTGGCGGCGCGACGAGGACCTCGAGCTCTCCAACGATAAGTCCGGGAACGGAGCTGCACAAGCACGGGCTCTGCTTTTATTCTCACTGGACTGAGGCTGGGGGGCCATGGCGCTTGAGCTGGAAGGTGAGAGGAGAGCGGAAGGATTGCCGGAGGGGATGAAGTGGGCTATTTATAGCCAGAAATCCTTTACGATGCGCGCTAACGGAACTTTTGACCGTTGGATGATCAATGCGTGTCACTCGCCGGCAAATCCGGGGAAAGAATCGATAGGTGATTATGGATATCTCCTCGTTTCCCGTGAGAATTTGTCAGAGATACGTTTCAGAGTTTCACACTCGAAACCCAAACGTCCCTGACGTCAGCACGATTTCATCGCTGACGTAGGAAGTTCCTTCTCCACGAAGGTTCGTGGAAGAAAAAGCCGGATTTCCCGAAATCCGAGTTTCGTGTTAAAGCATGATTTGAAGGAAAAGAATAATCAAGACGAAGAGCCGACATTTCTCGGAAAGAATGCAATTTGACGAAAGATGACGATTCAGAGTCTTAATCCTTCTTGGGGGCTACTCTCAGATATATACCAATTAGGGGTATATCAGATGGTGTCCTAAAGTGCCGGATTACCAGGGTGACCTGAATGGTAATGGATTACGGTCCATTAGGCGGCCTAGTAACCTGACGCGCAGAAGCCAGATTCTAGAAGAACCCGGACCACGGCCCACGTGGTACAGGTTTCCTTTTCTGTAAGCCCTAACCTGGCTATTATATAAAGCCGGACGAGATATAAGAAAAATATAGATAATAAGCTAGAGGCTAACTCGCCGAGAGGTTGATCCTTGTCGAGTAGCTAAACCTAACTCACATTGTACTTTGTATACTTCAGGCTCCAGCCCTGATTTAGTGAGATTGCAGGAGTAGGAACGCCGCCTAGTTGTGACGTACCGAACCTGGGTAAAACCCTAGTGTCATTGTTCGTCATATGATCACGTCCCCCCACATCTCTATCGGTAGTATCATGGCACCCCCATCTATGAATTCTACTACGATGTATCGACAGTCTCCCTGTTACGGTGTGACGTTTGATGACATCAAAGCACCCTTCCGATATCAGTGATTGACATGATCTCATGGTCTAAGGAATAAGTTACTTCGTATGTTTGATATAACAATGTAAACTTAATGACTTGATCGCATTGCTATATTCATTTTGGGTATATGTTCATCACATCATTCTTCTAATGACATGACCCTGCTATTAGCAACATCCAATGTTCACGATCAGGAAACCTTGATCATCTATTAATCAACAAGCTAGTTAAAAGAGAGGCTTTACTAGGAACTATTGTTTGTTTATTAAACACACATGTATCAACGTTTCCGGTTAATACAATTCTAGCATGAGAAATAAACATTCATCATAAACAAGGAATAAGATAATAACCATTTTATTATTGCCTCTCAGGCATATTCCCTTCAGTCTCCCACTTGCACTAGAGTCAATAATCTAGTTTGTAAGCAAGTAACACATATGGCATTCCAGTGTTATTACCATGCTTCGCATGTGGTAAACATCATCAAAAAGATCTGAACTGTTCAGGTCCTATTATATTTGCATGTTCTTTGCGTCTACACGCATCATTCATTCTCTAATGAGATGGCTTTGTATATATTTGGTCAATCGGTCAAACCTTAATTCCTCAGCTTTAACCAATGTCACTAACATTGTGAAAATGTAGTTTCATACTGTTAGCATTCTTAGAGATTCACCAAGTTCCGGTGAGATCTTAATTCCTCAAATTAAAGTAATGTTACTAACATTGTGAAAATGCAGCTTCATAGTGTCAGCATTCTTGGAAATTCACCAAGTTCAATAAAGAACTCCTTGACACAAAATACGCTTATTATCTATTATCAACACAACGATATACTTAGCTTTTGTTGTAGTATCCATCACAATACTTCAATTTTGAAACTCTTTCAAATCCAGCATGGAACTTTCTTCCAGCCTATTGTGCTACCCTTCATTACATATTTTAATTGAGATAAAATTATTTGAATAGATGACAAGACTATTAGTGTAACATATTACAACTAACATTTTGTCATTACTACATCGGAAAAACATATCCTTATCATTTCTAAAATGATACACAGATATCTCCCAATGTTGTCTAATCAACATATGAATTATCCCGCTATAACATTTTATAGCATAGGACTCATCTAGTTGTGTACATAGCATACAAACATCACTTTGAAATCTCAATTTCAATGATGCTCATCGTGTGTCAAAACACTTGAATATTGCTCAATTATTTTCCATGTGACAAGAACTCCTTCTTGTCATTTCGATATTTACTTACTTCAATATTTCATCTATGTAATTTGGCTTCAATCATATTAGGCGCTTCAATCCATCTCTTATAGTTATCGATGCCCAATATCTTCTAAGCCTTTCATCAATAAGAAAATCTTAACCGTGTTAATTTAAAAATACATATTTTCCAATCAACCATATGTCATCTACATAAAGTATTAGAAATATGTCATAGCGCTCCCACTTAATTTCTTGTAATTCTACAAGCATCTTTATCGTTCATGATGCAACCAAAATCTTTTGATAACTTCATTAAGGTAAAGATTTCAACTTCGTTATGCTCACTTCAACCATTGAAGTGTGCATACCTTTCTAGCAACCTTTTGAATTTTACAAAACTCTCAGACTGTGTCAAGTACACATCCTTGATCAAACTTCCTCGAGAGGAGAGATGGTTTTGTTATTCAACTTCCATATCATAATATGTAACTTTGCTAGAACTATCCGCAAAGACTAAGCATCACTACGGAAGATCAAAATCTTGTAGTAGTCAACTCTTTGAACTTCGTCGAAAACAACTTTTCGGTAAGTACAAATTTCAAAGGATGTTAAAATCCATGTCTTTGTTGCTATATAGACCATTTTGCTATCGTTAGGCATCAAGCCTATCGAAAGGACTACCAAGTCACATACTTGATATTCATACAAGGATACTATGGCAGATATAATGACTCATAGTCAATTTTACGAAGTCAGGGCCCATCATTTGCTTCCTTTATAAGGTACAGGTCCTTTTGTTGTCAAAACAACACTTTACTCTTAAACCATAAGTTGGTCTAAGTACAAAGTTTTAGGAATTTTATGGTTCAGTTCGCAAACTCATTTGAAGTATCTACAACATTTGTTGTGTCTTCTACTTAGTCAAAATAGGAAACCCCGGAACAACTTCCACTGCTACGCTACTCTTGACATGATAAAAAAAATTCTCTAATCTTGTTGAGTTTGTACTGTCCTCCCACTCACTTGTTTCGCAAGAACTACTTTCTCGAGAAATCAACCCTTTGAGACAAACAACATTTGTCTTTTGGTTCGGTGATAGGAGAAATACCCAATGTTTTATTTGGGATAACCTTATAAGCATATATTTATCCTATTTTGGTTGTAAACATTTTACACATGCTATGCATACCAAAACTTAAGAAAATGACAATTCGGGTCACTACCCAAACCATATCTTATATGTTGCCAATTTCAACGGATCATGATGGTGCTCTTTTCAATGGAAAAGCGGTTGTCACTAATGTATAAACTACAAAATTATAATGGCATTTTTATTAATCTTACCATGTCTAACAAGGTTTGATTTTGTCTCTTGAATACTCCAAACTAATATGGGGTATTCGATAAGTATAAGTTGTAGAATAGTTCTGCAACTTCTCAGATGTTTTGCTAAACTTGGAACTCAAACTTTATCCTTTATGATCCAATCATACATACTTGAATATCTTGTTACATTGATTTTTACTTCGTATTTAAAACCATTTGAACCAATTCAAAAATTCAAACTCCGTTCTCTCTCAAATCATCGACATAATTTTATGAAGGAAAAATAATAACCCACCATACATGACTACACATAATGGACTATATACATCAATATGTATAATCTCCACTAAATTAGTCGTCCATTCTACTTTGGCCTAAGAACAAAATTCTAGTCATCTTTTGGAAGAGGTCTCACAAGCGTCAATTTATTCAAAACCAAATGACTCCGAAAGTCCATCAATATGGAGTTCCTTCATGTTTTATTTCCGATATGAACTAAAATGGTGGTGTCACAATTTAAGTGAAACTCTTTTACATCTTGCAATGTTTAGCATTTAGTCTTATAGATGTTTACTTTACCAACATGATTTATATTAACATATCCATCAATTATGGAATATGGTCATAGTTTGAACAATCTCATTTGTTCTCACAAAATACTAGAACAAAATAACAACTTATTAAGTTCTTAAAATAAATCTTGAATGTTTGGTTCGATACGACAATAAACACAATAACACTTTATTTATGTTCTTGTCATAATCGATTCCACATCTATTACTAGTTCCTTTTAGGCCCTTGTATTTCTTGCATTGCGTTGCTTTGTATGACAACTCATACCAACCAATGTGGTATAAAAATACCCAAAAATACTTTGTTAACTAGTAATACAACTATAACTTGTATATCAAGCATATATTCCTGAGCTGGACTTTTCCAGTTATCTTTTTTTTTTCTGCCATATATATTTTTGTAATTCTATTTTCAATATTTCCTTTCCTTTACAGAAGAATCATTCAACATCAAACAATGCTAGTCGTTTATCGTCAATCCGGCGTCCGAGAGAGAGGCGACCGAGAGAGAGGCGACCCCACCCACCGGCGACCAGATCAGGGCTTCTGCCGGCGACGGGACGACGTTTATCGTCAATCCGGCGCGTGTAGGCCCTCCATCTCCTGTCTCGGTGCGGTGGACCGCGACCTATCACGTCTCTGGTGAGTCGCGGTCTAGGGTTGGCTACGTTATTCTCCGTTGTGCCGAGCGGCGTTTGGTGCTCGTCGACGACGTCGGGATCGCCGTTGATGTTCGTTTGGTTGTTGACGACGAGGAGGTTGTACCCGGTGCACGTATCTCTTTCCCGTGTCACGTTGCGGTGGTTGGTGAGCGCGTTGTTTCGCCGCGTGTCCAGAATCATGGCGTACGCGTCCCTCAGCGACCGTGCCAGAACCTGGGCCCTCGTGTTCTCTTCCGTGACCCGCCGGTGGGTGGGTGGTTTCAAGGCCATGTCTGTACATGCTAGGCTTGAAAACACCCGTTGTATGCGAACGTTGAGTCTATCACACCCGATCATCATGTGGTGTGTCGAAACGACGAACTTACTTAACGGTGCATACTTAAGGAAGAACACATTATTATCTTGATATTAAGTGAGAGGGATCATCTTATAATGCTACCGTCACTATTTAAGCAAAATAAGATGCATAAAATGATTAACAACACATGTAAGGATAACGTGATATGATATGGTCCTTCTTTCACTTGATCTCCATCATGTGCATCATGGTATGATCTCCATCATTCCACCGGCGTGGTAGTACCATGGCACCCCAATCTTGATTGTCCATCAATAATACGACAATCATATGAATACCTTCTGGTGTATCAATAATTTACAAAAATAGATCATCTCATAATCAAATTTGTAACATTGACCATATCACATCACATGCCCATCATATGCCCAACAAAAACTAGTTAGACGCCTCTAATTTATTTTTGTATATTTTACGTGGCTTAGGGCATTCGAGGATAGAACCGTTCATACCTACGAACATCAACAAGAACGTTGATAAACACATTTTTAACAACCCTTTGTAGATTAGATCTTAACTATAGTAGGAGAAACGGACACCCCCTTAGCCACAAGTGAGACAATTCTCGCGTACATAGTAAACTTAGTCTGGGGCAGCTTCAACCTACTATGCCACTAAGATCATAAAATACTCAAGGAGGCAATAACATGATCATCAACGCGCACATACTCATATGTGTTCTACCCGTACAAAACATCTAAGAATAGCTCCGGCTCTGTTACCACTAAAGGGGTCGTTGCATAGAAAACAAAAAATTTCCTACGCGAGAGACACCTGAAAGGCCAAGATCTAATCTAGGCGATGAAAGCAACGGGCATAGAGAGATTCTTAAGAAGAACATACCCTCGAAGACACAAAGCGTTACGAGATCAAATATCTTTGTTGGCGTAGTCGTACTCACACCGATCCCGATAGCGAGAAGATGTGCACCGCAACCCGGCGGTGCCTCCGTGATCGGTCACACGTACGGTTGATGACGACCTCCGTTCCCTCGATCCAGCGGGAAGGCGGAAGTAGAGGATCCCTCGGAACTCCAGCAGCACGACGACGTGGTGGTGGTGACGAATCCCACGGTCAAGGCTTCGCCAAGCCGGAGACCATGGAATTGAGCAGCGGGTGAAGTGGAAGGGAGGTGGGACAAGTGTGTGGAGAAGAGGAGCTCTCACCCTCCTTTTTTATAGGGGAGAGGGAGGCAGCCCAAGAGGGGGTGCGGCCAGCCATGGTGGTCCCCCCACCTCTTCTCTCTTAATGTGAGTGGAAGCTCCACTCACACCCACTCATGCTCCCATTATTTCCCACATGGAAAATCCAAAGGTTTTCCTTTAATAAATAAATAAACATTTTTATTTATATTTGTTAATTCCATTAACAAACATTTGCATATAGCACCTCGAATAATTTGTTAATTATATCAACAACCATTCGACGAAAAACCCCTTGAACTATTTCAATTTTCCCCGAAATAATTTCGGTGCTGCCAAAAATATTCTTCGATATTCCGTATCCTCTCAAACGCGTCATCGAACCATAAGTGTGTCATCCTACGGTTCGCGAATAAGATAGACATGATTGAGACTCCTCTCCGATCAATAATCAACAGCGGGATCTGGAGATCCGTGATGACTCCTATATATTCAACGATGACTCTCGTGATCGTGTGAACCATCAACGTCGTGAACTATTTCCCTTTGTTTCGCGATATTTTACTTGTCCGAGATTCGATCATTGGTATCAACCATAACTTGTTCAATCTCGTTACCGACAAGTACTCTTTTCTTGTTCCCATGATATAACATCCTTGTGATCATATCACGTGCTTGCAAGCGGTGTCGATGTGATATCACCGAGAGGGCCCAGAGTATATCTCTCCGTCATTTTGTATGGACAAATCCCACTCTTGATCCATGATCCGCAACTAATAATTTCCGAATACCTAACGGCACCTTTATAGTCACCCTGTTTTGGTGTGAAGTTTGATGACATCAAAGCACCCTTCCGGTATCAGTGATTGACATGATCTCATGGTCTAAGGAATAAGTTACTTCGTATGTTTGATATAACAATGTAAACTTAATGACTTGATCGCACTGCTATATTCATTTTGGGTATATGTCCATCACATCATTCTTCTAATGAGATGACCCTGTTATTAACAACATCCAATGTTCATGATCATGAAACCTTGATCATCTATTAATCAACGAGCTAGTTAAAAGAGAGGCTTTACTAGGAACTTTTGTTTATTAAACACACATGTATCAACGTTTCCGGTTAATAAATTCTAGCATGAGAAATAAACATTCATCATAAACAAGGAATAAGATAATAACCATTTTATTATTGCCTCTCGGGCATATTCCCTTCAGCTACAACTGGTAACAAGGTAAATTCTGTTGAAGAAACCTCCTCTTTGAGTGATAGACTTGATGCTATCACGTCTATGCTTGTGAATGGCCATGGTCCTATTGATCCAAATAATGTTCCTTTAGCCTATTTGGTTGCTCAAGAAGAGCATGTTGATGTGAACTTCATTAAAAATAATAATTTCAACACCAATGCTTATAGGAATAATTTTGGTAGCAACAATTATAGGCCATATCCTTTTAATAGTGGTAATAATGATAGAACTGGAATGTCTAATGAAAGAATTTCAGAAGTTGAAAGAGCTACTAAAGAGTTTATGCAAAAACAATATGAGCAAAATAAATTATTTACTAAAACCATGGAGGAACAATCTATTATGCTAAGAAATATCAGCTATCAACTTGAGAGTTTAAATAGAGTAATATCTGGGTTGCAAGTTAAAATTGCTCATGCTGAAACTTCTATCATCCATGTCCGAAGCTCAATCTTCTTTGATTAATAGGATGACCGCTAAAACTGAAACCATATATGAGAACCCTTTTTCTGCTACAAATGCCATCCAAATTTAAATTCATGATAATGTTAGGATGTTAGCTGAATTGCATCCTAGATGGGAAAGAGAAGATCAAATAGCTAGAAAAAATAATATAGCTAATGTTTGCACCATTACCACCACGAGTAAAACTGAAGCCTCTCATGCTAGTAAACCTTCTACTATCAATGGTAAAGTAATTGGTGTTGGAAATACTCCCACTTCTGCTATTAAAAATGCAAAACTGCCTGAAACTGCTAAAAAATGTTCCTGATAAAAGTGCTGAAATTTTTAGAAACATGGAAGATAATGGTCCCATTATCTTTGATAAAAATGATCTTGATTTTGATGATTGCAACATAAATGAAGTGATTAAGTTCCTACAAAAGCTTGCTAGTTGTCATAATGCTAGCGCTATGAATATGGCTTTCACAAAACATATTACAAATGCTCTCATGCAAATTAGAGAGGATGAATTAAGATGTGAAGCCTCTATCCCTAGGAAGCTAGATTATGGATGGGAACCCATTATTAAAATGAAATTGAATGATTTTGATTGCAATTCTCTATGTGATCTTGGTGCTAGTATCTCTGTTATGCCCAAGAAACTCTATGATATTCTTGATTTACCACCATTGGAACCCTGCTATTTGGATGTTTGTCTTATTGATAATGTTAGAAAGAAACCTTTGGGGAGTGTTGATGATGTTATTATCATGGTTAATAATAATCTTGTCCCTGTTGATTTTGTTTTCTTGAATATTGAATGCAATCCTTCTTGTCCAATTGTTTTGGGAAGACCTTTTTTTAGAACCGCTGGTGTTGTTATTGATATGAAAGAGGGGAATATTAAATTTCAGTTCCCACTCAAGAAAGGTATGGACCACTTTCCTATAAAGAGAATGAAGTTTCCATTTGATTCTGTTATTCGAACAAATTACAATTTGGATGCTTCTTCACTTGAAAACACTTGATTCCACTTTTCTGGGCCTAGCTAAAAGGCGTTAAAGAAAAGCACTTCTTGGGAGATAACCCATAGTTTTATATTTGCTTTGTTTTTTTACGTTTTATTTGAGTCAAGGGGTTTTATACTTTTGTAGAAACTCCTTTTTATCTTTATTTTCATGTTTTAGTTGTGCCAAGTAAAGTTTCTGATGAGAGTTGGAGTTGGTTTTGGATTTCTGCGTAGGAAACAGATTTCTGCTGTCCACCGTAAAAAATCGTATAATTCACAGGAAAATCAGAATGACCTGGAACTTTTTGTGCTTATTCCTCAGCTAATTCCGCAAATTTTTAGTTCTTTAAGTTTTTTGATCTACACACGTATGTGCCACGAAAAAATTCGTCTTTACAGATTGTTCTGTTTTTCACAGTTCTGCCATTTTTCTTGCATTTGCTCTTTTACAATGTCAAGTGGATTTATTTGCTTCAAGAAACATCAGTGGTGTATAATGTTTAAAATTTCAATAGAACTTTTTCCAATACATATCCCATGGATTTTTTTTATTGTTGCACTAACCCTCTAATGTGAATTACTCTTTGAGTGTGGTATGAAGGAAGTTTTCAAGGGTCAAGACAAGAGGGTGATATATGTGATCAAGAAGAGTACAGGGTCAAAGCTTGGGGATGCCCCGTGGTTAATACAAGAATTTTTTAATAATATTCAAGCATCTAAGCTTGGGGATGCCCAAGGCATCCCCTTCATCATCAACAATATATCGGGTCACTTCTAGTGAAACTATATTTTTATTCGGTCACATCGTATGAAGTTTACTTGGAGCGTCTGTTTGTTTTTATTTTGTTTTATCTTGTTTTCTTTTGTTTTCCATGATTAAATAATTTATTTGGACCCTAAAATTCCTTGTTTGGGAGAGAGACACACTCCGCTTTTTCGTTTGAATACTCGTTATGCTCATATTCTTAGTTTTTCTTCTAGCTGCTGCAAAATTTCCTGTTTAGCTCTTGTTTTCTCTCCATCTCTTATTCGGAGTTGTTAGTTTTAGTGCTCTTATGTGATTACTCTCATGTTTTCTTGATGTATCTTTTAGAGAGTTTTTGTTAAAACATATTTTGTATGGTGCTTCTGGAAAAAGAAACTGCTGCTTGAAGTAGAATTTATAACGATGCAAGTAGAAGCTTGTATAGACTGTGGCTAGACTTTTTTGTATCATGATAGATGTTATTTTAATTCTAAATCCTAGTTGTTATTTAGTAGCATGATTAGTATCAAATAGCTGAGAGTGTTTGATGTGCCATTGTAAGAATCATGAGTTGTTCTTGTCATATTGAAGCATAAATTTGTGGTGTTCTTCTTTGAATGTTTTATTTGGTTGACTTGGCGCATGCTCACACCATGTTTATGACTATGAACCAGTCACTTATAGCCTCTATTATCATTTAGTTTTTGAATTTGTGGTACCACTTATGCTTTGATTAATGATGTTTATGTCACTATGCATGATTATGGCTCTTATGCTCTCTTGATTTGTCACTCCCAGTCTTTTGCTAGCCTCCACCTGTACTGAGTATGAGATCTACTCATGCATCCAACTCCAAAAAAACAAAGTTTGCCCAATTTTTCCACCATACCTACCTACATGCGGTATTTAACCGCCACTCCAAAGTAAATTTCACATGTGTTACCTTTAAAACTTTCAAAATTACTCCTATTTTTTCTCCTGTTTTAGCTCATGAGGACGTAAATAGAGAATCTTTATCTCACTTGTTGCTTGGACTTTCACACCCTAGACTCCTGTTTTTGCTCCTATTTTAGCTCATGAGGACGTAAATAGAGAATCTTTATCTCACTTGTTGCTTGGACTTTCACACCCTGGACTAGTGGCTTCATCCGATTATCCAATTGATAGAAGAGCTGGCAGCGGGGTGCCCAACCCCAAAGTAATACAACAAATTCTCTTCACTATTTTGCCCCTGATTTATCAGTCAAAGCATAATTGTGTAAACAGAAGAGAAAGAGGGATGACCGTCTACCCAGATGCATCCTTCTATGGGAGCCACTCTTGTGAAGTCTAGTTGGCTTGTGTCGTACTGTATTTTCTGTTTACCATTCGTTGACATAAGCATACACCTCTCTAAAAAAATAGACACTCCTCCATGGTATGTGATTGTTGGCAAGCACCCGAGGATTCGGTTAGACATGGTTTGTGTAAGATGGATGGGATGAGTGTCAAACATTTTATACCTCTGTTTAATAAAATAAAAAGCTCTAACACATGAGTTGATCCATGCTTCCCTCTGCGAAGGGCCTTTCTTTTACTTTTATGTTGAGTCTCCACCTTCTAACTTTATGCACAGTTGAGAGAGCGAAGTTGCCATTCTGAGTTTAATGTGCATTTGTCCTAGAAACATTATTAATTGATTCATGATGTGTTATTGTTTGTTCTCTAATTATTTGTTCTAGTCTTCCTCATGAACTTTGAACGTGTCCTGGCATTTATGTTTTGCCCCACTCTTAAGGACTAGCGAAATATCACTTTGCCATGTTTTCCCTATACTTGAAACAAACATATATCTTTCGATGCATTGTTATTAATGATCTTTTATTTGTGTTACTTCTCATGATGCGAGGTGATTGCTATCCTTTATTGTTAAAATTTTATTTATCATGCTTCTGTTGAAGTTCTACGATCTTAGCTTACATATGCTTTTACATTTTTTATGATCAAGTTTATGTTGGTAGCATGTCACCTCAGAAATTATGTGTTTTTATCGTTTACCTACTCGAGGACGAGCAGAAACTAAGCTTGGGGATGTTGATACGTCATAAATCTATCCTTAATTTCTAATGTTCCATGTTGTTTCCTACATGTTTGCTATACATTTTATGTCATGTTTATCGATTTTACTTACTAACCTATTGACAAGATGCCACGGAGAGAGTTCCCTGTTTTCTGCTGTTTTTAGTTTCAGAAAAGTTGTTCTGGAAATATTCTCGGAATTGGAAAATTCAAAGTCCGGAAGTCTTAGAATTCCTGAAGGTTCCACGGAGTCCCGAAGAGGCCCGGAGGGGGGCCACAGGGGGCACACTATAGGGCGGCACGCCCCCTCGCCGCGCCTGGGGGTGGTGTGGGCCCCTCGGGCCTCCACCGACATCGCCCTTTCGCCTATTTATAGCCCCCTGATACGTCAACCCTAAAAATATACAACTTTGTCTCGAGAAACACCCGAGGCCGTCGTCATCGTCATCCCGAGACCGGGAGGGTTCTGGAGCTATCCCCGGCACCCTGCCGGGAGGGGAATTCATCACCGGAGGGGTCTACACCACCATGCCCTCCTCCGAAGTGATGTGTGAGTAGTTCATCCCTGGAGTACAGGTCCATAGCAGTATCTAGATGGTTGTCTTCTCCACTTTGTACCTCATGTTTAGATCTCGTGAGCTGCCCTGCATGATCAAGATCATCTTTATGTAATGCTACATGTTGTGTTTGCTGGGATCTGATGAATGTTGAATGCTATGTATTCTGATTATCAATTTATCATGTTATCTTCATGCATATGTTATTTATGATCTTGCATGCTCTCCGTTATTAGTAGATTCCCTGGCCAAGTAGATGCTAGTAACTCCAAGAGGGAATATTTATGCTCGATAGTGGTTTCATGCCTCCTTTGCATTTGTGCTCGAGTGATAGAAATGTGACGGATGGAGGATGTGTTGTTGCCATTAGGGAGAAAACAACGGTGTTCACTTAGTTTACATTGTTTACATTACACACTTTTCTTATTGTGATAATGTGTTGCTTGCAACTTAATACCCAACGTTTGTTCGGATGATATTCGGAGGGTGGATTATTAGTCATAGATGCAGTTGGATGACGGTCTATGTATTTTGTTGTAATGCCTGCATGAATCACATAGTAATCTTTATGTCTTGCATATGCACTACGGTGCAGCCTTAAATTCTGTCAATTTCCCAGCTGTAATTTGTTCACCACACATGTTATTTATCTTTCACGGAGAGACACCACTAGTGAACTGTGGTCCCCGGTCCATTTTCTCATTCTAATAATACACACACTGCTTCTACTGTTTTAACACTGCTCACACTGCTTTCATACTGTTGCTACTGCTTTCATACTGTTCTCATATTGTTTTCCACACCATACGTTTAACCTCTTTGTGTTCAGCAAAACTGGTGACATTGACAACCTCACTGCTTCGTTGGGGCAAAGTGATTTGATTGTGTTGTGTAGGTTCCACGTTGTTGCTGAATCTGTAGTGCGCCCTGCCATCTCAGCTGCATCAACTTTCAGAAGTGCTTCTTCCTCCTACTGGTCGATTCAACCTTGGTTTCTTTCTGAGGGAAACTTGCTGTTGCACTCTTCATACCTTCCTCTTGGGGTCTCCCAACGAACGTGTGTTCACACGCATCAGATCCCATCATTAAAATGAAGGTTAATAATTTTGATTGTAATGCTTTATGTGATCTTGGCGCTAGTATATCTGTTATGCCTAAGAAACTCTATGATATGCTTGATTTACCACCTTTGGAACATTGTTATTTGGATGTTCGTCTTGCTGATAATGCTAGAAAGAAACCTTTGGGGAGAGTTGATGATGTTTTTATTATGGTTGACAATAACCTTGTCCCTGTTGATTTCATTGTTATAAATATTTAATGCATTGCTTCTTGTCCTATTGTTTTGGGAAGACCTTTTCTTAGAAATGTTGGTGTTGTTATTGATATGAGAGAGGAGAATATTAATTATCCACTCAAGAAATGTATGTAACTCTTTCCTAGGAAAAGAATGAAGTTGCCTTTTGATTCTATTATTAGAAAAAATTATGTTTTGGATGCTTCTTCACTTGAAAATACTTGATTCTTTCTTTCTATGCCAAGATGAAAGGCATTAAAGAAAAGCATTTCTTCGGAGATAACCCACGTTTTTATTTTTGCAATGGTTTATTCTATTTTCTTTGAGTAAAGGTGTTGTTTACTTTTGTAGCAACTCCTTTGTATCTTTACTTTTTCGTATTGTTGAGCCAAGTAAAGTCTCTAGTGAAAAGTTGACGCTAGATTTGGATTTCTGTGCAAGAACAAATTTTTGTTGTCCACTGTTTAATTTGTATAATTTCACAGAATAATCGAAACTACCCGAAAAATTTTGTGCGTGAACCTCAGCTATTTTTCGAAACTTTTTATATTTTTGAGTTTTCCTATCTGAGCAATGTAAGTGCCTAGAAAAAAATCATCTTTGAAGAATGTTCTAGTTTTGACAGATTCTGCCTTTTTACTTTGCATTCTCTCTTTTACTATGTTGAGTGGTTTTCTTTGCTCCACAAAACATCAGTGGCTACAGATAATGTTAAGAAAGTATTAATAATTCTTGTGTCCATGGAGAACATGTGAGTTTTTGATTATGCACTAACCCTCCAATGAGAATTACTTTGAGTTTGGTGTGAAGGAAGTTTTCAAGGGTCAGGAGAAGAGGATGATATAATGTGATCAAGAAGAGTGAAAATCCTAAGCTTGGGGATGCCCCCGTGGTTCATCCCAACAAATTCCAAGAAGACTGAAGCGTCTAATCTTGGGGATGCCCAAGGCATCCCTTTCTACATCAGCAACTTATCAGGTCACCTCTAGTGAAACTATATTTTCATTCGGTCACATCATATGCACTTTACTTGGAACGTTTGTTTACTTTTATTTTATTTTCTTTTCCTTGCTGCAATAAACTTGGTTGGAACCCATCATTCTTGTGTGGGAGAGAGACACGCTCCGCTTTTTCATATGAATACTCGTATTCCTCATTTATCATACTCGTATTCTTCGGGTTTTTTCTAACTGCTACAATCTTTTTAGCTCCTGTTTTTCATGCATATCTTATTCAGAGCTGTTAGTTCTTGTAGAGTAGTTGTACTCTCTTGTTTCATTGATATATTCTTTGGAGAGTTTTTGTTTAAATAAAGTGATTGGTGTTGGAAAGCAAAAAAAATATTTCATGCTTATAACGGTGCAAAAAGAAGCTTGTTTAGACTGTGGCTAGACTTTATCATGTCATGTTGGATATTATTTTAATTATATGATTAGTAGTTATTTATGTGGCACGACTTGTCTCAAATATCTGAGAGTGCTTAATGTTCCATCGAAAGAATCATGAGTTGTTTTTATCATGCCGAAGCATAATATTGTGGTATTCTCCTTCGAATGCTTTATTTGGTTGACTTGGAGCATGCTTACAACATGTTATGACTATAAAAAAATTCACCTCTAGCCTCTATGATCATTTAGTTTTTGACTTGTAATAGCATTTATGCTTTGATTAATAAAAAAAAATCGCTATGCATGATTATGGCCATTATTGCTCTCTTAATTTGTTGCTCCCAGTATTTTTCCAGCCTTCACTTGTACTGAGTATTAGCTCTACTCGTGCATCCAACTCCCACAAAACCAAAGTTTGCCAAATTTGTCCACTATACCTACCTATATGTGGTATTTAACCGCTACTCCAAAGTAAATTTCTCATGTGCTACATTTAAAACCTTCAAAATTATACATGTTTTGTGCCCCTGTTCTCACTTGTTGATTGGAATTTACACACCTGGACTAGTGGCACATACTCTTATCCAAATTGATAGAAGAGCTGGCAACGGGGTGCCCAGCCCCAAACTTGGTTATTGTAAGTTCTCTTCACTCTTTTTGCCTCTGATTTATCAGTTAAAGCATAATTGTGTAAACAAAAGAGAAGAGGGATGATCTAGTGACTCCAGTAGAAAGAACGTCCTTCAATGGAAGCCGCTCTTGTAAAGTCTAGTTAACTTGTGACGTACTGTATTTTCTGTTTGCCATTCGTTGACATAAACATACACCTCTCTAAAAAAAATCAATACCTCTATTTATAAAATAAAAATCTCTAGCACATGAGTTAATCCATGCTTCCCTCTGCGAAGGGTCTGTCTTTTAATTTTATGTCGAGTCTTCATCTTCTAACCTTATGCACAATTAAGAGAGCATAGTTGTCATTCTGAGTATAATGTGCATCAGTCCCAAAGATTATTATTGATTGATTCATGATATGTTGTTACTTGTTCTCAAATTATTTGTTTATAGTCACCACTTGAACTTTGAATCTCTCCTAGCATTTATGTTTTGCTCAACTTTAAGGACAAGCAGGATACCACTTTACTATGTTTTCTTTACGCTCGAAACAAACATATAACTTTCAAGTGCATTATTATTCATGATCTTTTGTTTGTGTTACTTTTCATGTTGCAACATGGTTGCTAAGTTTCATTGTTAGAATTATATCTATCATGCCTATGTTTAGAGTACTATGATCTCAGCTTACAAATGCTTTTACAAATATGATGATCAAGATTATGTTGGTAGCATGTCACCTTAGAAATTATTTTGTTTTTATCGTTTTACCTACTTGAGGACGAGTATCAATAATTTCTGATGTTACATGTTGTTTTCATGCCATTTGGTACATGTTTTCTATACCCTTTATATCATTTTTATGGATTTCCTGGGACTAACCTATTAACAAGATGCCATAGCGCCAGTTCCTGTTTTCAGCTGGTTTTGGTTTCAGAAAAGTTGTTCTGGAAATATTCTCGGAATTGGACGAAACAAAATCCAGGGTCATATTTTTCTGTCACAAACAAGGAGTCCGGAGGAGACCCGGAGGGGGGCCACATGGTGGCCACACCATAGGGCGGCGCCCCCCCGGCCACGCCACCAAATGGTGTGGGCCCCCTGGCCACCCACCAACATTGCACTTTCGCCTATTTAAGCTCCTTCTCGGAAAAACCCTAAATACCCGAGCCTCCATCCATGAAAATTTCCGCAGCCGCCACCATCGTCAACCCTAGTTCGGGAGGGTTCTGAAGCTCTCCCCAGGACCCTGCCGGGAGGGGAAATCATCACCGGAGGTCTCTACATCACCATGCCTGCCTCCGGAGTGAGGCGTGAGTAGTTCATCCTTGGACTACGGGTCCATAGCAGGAGCTAGATGATTGTCTTCTCCTCTTTATGCCACCATGTTTAGATCTTGTGAGCTGCCTAACATGATCAAGATCATCTATCTGTAATGCTACATGTTATGTTTGATGGGATCCGATGAATATGGAATCCTATGTCCAGTTGATTATCAATCTATCATGTTTATGTTATTTATGATCTTGCATGCTCTCCGTTACTAGTAGATGCTCTGGACAAGTTGATGCTTGTAACTCCAAGAGGGAGTATTTATGCTCGATAGTGGGTTCATGCCTCCCTTTCATCTGTGCTCGAGTGACAGAAACGTGACGGATGGGGGATGTGTTGTTTCCATTATGCCTCGTTTGGATGTATATATTGAGAGCCTAGATATTATATTGGGATGAATATCCAATATCCAGGATATTGATATTGAGTTTGAATATCAATATTTGTGTTTGGATGTATTAGATATTCGGATAGCAAACAAGATATTGAGGTTGAATGTCAAATGTCGTTTGGATGTACAAAAGTAGTGATATTGCAGTATTTTCAGACTTTGATCATTTTACAGTTCTGTTTACGCCAAATTGTACGGAACACCAATGCCTTAAACAAGACGAATATATTATATGAAAATGAAAGCATAATCCATCACAATCGAACATTTTTAAGATGTCTGAAGTAAACTACATAGTCTCAAGCAAACGACCATTTTTAAAAAGTCTCAAACAAACTACATAGTCTTGTACTAAATATTACAAGTTCTTAACATAGCAAATAACAAGGTCTTGACACAGCAAGCAAATGTGAAGTTAATCAAACCACCATGAGCAGAAATTCCTTCCTATCCTCCACGGGGAGCTCAAGAAGAGCATGAAATAAACGCTCGCTAAGAATTAGCTTCGCGTAAGCTCGCAGCCTGTCAGTTTTACTTAACTCCGGTATGTCGGCAAGTGTAGCAAGCACAACAGAAGGAGAAATAGCCTGATTCGCTTGTACCGGCTCAGTTGACTTCATTGCATCAGCAAAAGACGTCTTCACATCTCCAAGCATGCACATAATTGCTTCACCCATACGTGGCTTCTTTGATGATGGCCTAGCCAATTCAGGAGAGATATCATTTGCCTCCGGTGTAGCTGCTGCTGCATCTACAGTGTCAGTCTCAGTCGCAGCCTCAGCACCTGTCCTAGCACCTTCACCGGTGGCATGGTCTTTTGAGTAAATAATACATATCTCATTCCAATTGTGGATTACCTTGTTCTTGTATATAGCTGCTTTTTCATTAGCCTGTAAGCACATACAAACATTAGTTACATTGGCAAGTTAAAAGAAATAGTGGTACATATCATATTGGTTGTCATTTACCTCCACATATTTCTCCCACACTTCTTCACTGTCCATTAGTAGGACATTCTTCTCCCAATCCCAGCCAAATCCACTCTGAGAAAGAATTTTGCTAACGATACATCATCCATTGAGAAAAAATTGCGTCCTAAAGTTTTTCCATGCATTAGTGACTTGAACAGTTCGAATGTAACCACGGCCATCTTCATCCTCAACTGGCTGCGCTGCTAGTTCAATATCGACCTCCTCCAACAATACATCATCCATTGCATACTGCCTCTCCCTTGCGTAGTTGTGCAACACAGCACAAGCATTAATAATTTTAATCTGCGTACATATTAGTTCATTGTCAGCATAAGTTAGCTAGCTTTTGCGGATTTTATTCGAAGACAAATAAACTCGATGTTACCTGGTCCTCTATGTTAAAGAAACTCGCAGTACGCAATATAGCAAATCTTTTCTTCCATAGCCCAAAAGTTCGCTCTACCACATTTCTAGCACGAGCATGACGCAAGTTATATAACTCCTCAGGTTTTTTGGGCTGTTGTGCACTTGCTGCCCACTCTTTCAAGTGATACCGAGTGGACCTAAAAGGAGTAAGAAATCCAGGTCCATTGGTGTAACCAGCATCAGCTAAGTAATATTTACCTACGGTCAATCAATCAAATTATTTAGTTAACAACCAAAGCAAATAGAAACAAAAATCCAAGACAAGAATAGTACCGTTAGGCACAGCAAATGCATCTTGACGGCTTATTCTCATTGCATCACGTAGGACTCTAGAGTCAGAAGCTGAACCTTCCCAACCAGGCAAGACATACAGAAATTTCATATTCCAATCTACCACACCAAGCACGTTAGTGGTGATAGCTTGTTTTCTATTTCTGTACCGTCCTTGGGCAGCTACATCAACAGTAACATCAATATGGCAACCATCTAATGCTCCAAGTGCATTGGGAAACCACTTCCATTTGTAATCATTGGGAGGTTCAACCGAAGGATCCGGCAGTTTAATGAACTCTCCATGGAGACATAGGATGGCCTTTAACACCGCAGAAAAATGTGTACTAATAGTCCATAAGGACCTCTTGTAATGCCCTCGCAACAACCTCATTTTCAAACCATGTCCAAGAACAAGTAAGAACATGGCAACCTTTTCTTCCACGGTAACATACACACTGCCACGTAAACCACACTTTTCACGCAGCATAGCACACAAATCATGGAAGTTTCGTTTAGTAAGACGAAGCTGATCATAGCAGGCAACTTCAGTACCATCATACATGTCTTTGAGCAAATATTTTCGAAGCGACAATCTATGCTCATCGTCGGTAAAGCTCCCTAAATCCCTCGGTAGTCTTCGTGTACTAAGATATGCCAATGCAAGAAGAGTGGATTCAAAGTATAGTTTCATGAACATAATCCTTCTCCTCTTCCTTCTTTTGTTTTCTTCAGATACATAATTAATCAAGTCTAAATCATCTGACATTTTTCTACAATGTACACAATTTAATTATTTTAATAATGGAGATTCTGACATGCACTCACACCACATATAAGATAAAAAAAAGGGAATAGAGGGACGGGAGACGCAGCAAATCACCTTCCTGTGGTCGCCGCTCGCCGGAAATCGAGGTGCTGGTGCGCTGTCCACGGGTCTCCCTCCGATCTTCCCAACCTGTAGTGCATAAAAAGAAATAGTTGAGGATTTTCTGCCTTGATTAGCTTCTCTGCAATTAGTTATGCCAGAAACAGTGCTATTACATCACCGCAATTATTAGCAAGATTTATGTTTATGCGAATTCCACTTAGTAAACCGGGTGTCCTCTTTGAGCGAGAACCTAGCAGCAATGTACCGGTGAAATTCTTAACCTGACAAAAGCCGAGGCTGGCGCTGTCAAGTAGTACATTGCTGCATGAGAATTCTCTGGAACCAAGGTTATCGGTTATTGGGTGTAAAATTCTTTAGCCCAGGACGTAATATGGCACCAAACGGTAGGCAATTAACTCTGTAGTTACTACCCCCGGCCATAATCGCGTGCATGCATTGGCAGAATTTATACTCGCACCTGCATGAAGGAATCCAAAACCGTGTACACACTAGCGAAAAGAAAAGGCAGGGAGAAGATTGTGGGCCTGAATTTCGTTTACTGCGCCCTAATTAACATGCGATTAATGCAAACGCGCCTAAAACAGCTACGGATGTGAAACGGCGCCCTGCAAACCGTGATGGAGGGAGTAGTACAGTACTATTGTGCGTCGATCTGCTGGTCTCGAAGGGACGGAGGAGTGCGGGATTTACCTTGGGCAGCCGCCGCCGGTCTCCTCGTAGATTCGATCTCGAGAGTCGCGCGGGGCTTCGAGCGACGTGCGGCGCTTCGAGCGACGTGCGGGTCGAGCTAGGCTGCGTGCGAAGCTGCGCGAACGTCAGGGAATATCTCCCGATCTCCAGGTCTTCGGGTGGAGATTGAGTCCGGCCCAATTTTGTCTCCGCAATGTACAGCTCAATATTCACCCCGAAAATCCAGCCCTATTATCAAGTACATCCAAACTACAATATTCTCTATATTCGGGATTAATTAGTCCGAATATCCAATATCAAGCCCCCAATATATACATCCAAACGAGGCATTAGGGAGAAAACTAAAATGCTTTGTATAAGGATAAATTCTATTGTTTACATTACACACTTTACTTAATGCAATAATATGTTGCTTGCAACTTAACACTTGAAGTCTGCTTGGATTATGTTCTGAGGGTGGATTAATAGTCATAGATACAATTGGATTATGGTCTATGTATTATGTTGTAATGCCCACGTGAATCTCATAGTAATTATCATGTCTTGCATATTCACTACGGCGCAGCCTTTATTTCTATCAATTTCCCAGATGTAATTTGTTTACCCAGCATGTTATCTATCTTTTATGGAGAGACACCACTAGTGAACTGTGGACCCCGGTCCATTTTTTACACTGATAATACAACCTACTGCAGGCACTTTTCTTTTTACTGCAATCATTGCTCTCTTTTCATTCACTGCAAACAAGTACTATTTTCCACATTATACATATAATCCTTTGTGTTAGCAAAACCGGTGAGATTGACAACCTCACTTTTTTGTTGGGGAAAAGTATCTTGGTTGTGTTGTGTTGTGTTGTCTTCAACCTTCAAAAGTGATTTCTTTCTCCTACTGGTCGATTCAACCTTTGTTTCTTTCTAAGGGAAAACTTGTTGTTGCACTCTTCATACCTTCCTCTTGGGGTATCCCAACGAACGTGTGTCCACACGCAACTATCACCCACCACCAAAATATTCCGGGCCTCCTCCGGATCCGATCCTCCAATCTTCCAGGCATCTTCTTCCCCACGCGGTTCCTCCATGGAAAAGGGTAACTCCACTCCTTTCAAATCTTGGGTGCTCTTCACCCATTGTTATTTTCTTGTGGAGTTATTGGTTTTTCCTTGGGGTAGATGTCATTGATCTCAATTGCATTGTAGATACATTAGTTTTGGTACTATGTTGTCTGATCTGTTGTTAGATCTAGTGGAATCGGTTTGAGAAATTTTCGTAGGGGCGGAATATCCCTCCTCGTGGGTCGGAATATCCGCCCCTAACAAGCCAAAATATCCGCCCCTCACAGCAGTTCAAAGTCCTAATTTTCTTGCTCTGATTCCTCTATGGGCTAAGTAGTATCGACTCATGTGTACCATCTCTAATGTATTTATGATTTCCATTTTTAGCTTGTGTGTACTTATCTTTTGCTATCCATCTATTATTCTCATTCACATGTGACTCTCCGACGAATGCCCCTCCGAAGCGGATTCGTAATTATTCTCTTCGTCCTGATGAGGATGGTGTCCTTGTTGATGAGCATGTGATCTGTGAGCGCAACCGTGAGGCCACTAGGAAGATCAAGACACCCGTTGATGCCAAGAAGAAAGGGAAAGGCAAGAGGGTCAATTATGAGGAGGACATGGATGGCATTGATTACTCGGCTAGGAGCCAGCTTAACTGGTTCTAGGATGAGGAGAAAGAGGAAGATGTTCAGAATCGGAACTTTTGGCTCATGAAGCAAAATCATATTTTTTATGACATCTATTAGACTTTTGAGCATCCTGTGCGTCCTATCCATCTGATAAATATGAAACTCTTTTGTGGCAAAAAGGAGTCTGCTGAGGCTATGGAGATAACTGAGAGGATGGGTCTTCACCATCTCATGGAGGTTCAATGCAACTATAATGTTACTCTCCTGAAGCAGTTCTTTGCTACTCTTGTTATGAAGAGTGGTGAATCTAGGACTATGAAGTGGATGTCTGGCTCTATGCTTTGTGAGGCTACCTTCCATTACTTTGGGAGGGTTCTTGGCTAACCCTTTCGATGTGAGTCTCGTACTTTGGGTATTAATCTTAATGCTCCTGAGAGGACTAGCAAAAACGTGTTGGATGATCTCTATGGCCCTGATGGTGTGATTGGGAGAATGTGGGTCTCCTGCCTCTCTTTGACCTTCTTGTGACGATCTTCCGCGAGAACATTGATCCGAGAGGTGGAAAGAATAATTCTATTCGTGGAACCCTTATGGACCTTCTTATGCTTGCTCATGATATTACTACTTCCGAGGATTATCAGAAGGACTTCATTCTTGATGTGATGGACTGTATCTTCTATGTGATGCATGCTGCCATGGTTCCCCGATTGACTATCCCGTATGCTCCCTTCATCGTGTTGCTCATCAAGGAAAATATGAAGGAATATGTTCTGAGTGGGATCTGTGAGGATCACAAGGTCAAGAGGTTCTATGTGAAGAAGAAGACCACTCCAGTTGCTACCGATGACACTTTCATGGCACATGCTCGTAGGAGCAGCAACACTCATAGGGGCAGCAGGTCTTCTGCTCCCCCATTTTCCTCTAAGGTGAAGAAGCTCAATTAGTTTCAGTGTACCATCCTTTGCATGAAGGTGAACATTCGCAAGGAGCAGTACAATTCCTATCGCAGGGATAAGATGATGTCAGGGACTCAGAAGCAGATTCTTCACCATGTCAGTGGTGCTTCCGGTACCCCTTCTGTTGCTTTTCAGCATGTCTCCTACTCTCGGTGGAACATAGACTCTTCTCAGTATCCTATGGCTGACTTGGAGCGTTCTCTCTATCGTGCACCTCCTTCTGATCATGTTGAGGGTTATGAGGAGGAGGCGCAGGGCAGCCCCAGCCAGGATGATGCTTTGGAGGACCCGCAGGACTCGGATTGATCTCTTTGGGACGTGTAGCATTGCTCTTTTCCCTTTTTGGCGTTTTGATGCCAATGGGGGAGAAGTAGGTCTATTAGGAGTATCCGTGGGATTTGCATGGGTCGGACACAAGCATATGTGTTTATCATTTATTTAGAGCTTGTGTCCATTTATCTTTATTTTTTGGAACTATTTTCTTTAGTTTGAATATTATTTCTATTGTATGTGAGACATATGGATGATATATTATCTTCTATGTTGAGAACTATGTGATGATGAGATTGTGATTGATATTTATCTACCATCATCTTGTGCACAAGGTTTGATCTCAACCATCACTTATTTCTATGTCTCATATCATGCTTGTCTTATCTTCTTGCAATGAACCCTTTGTTGTGCGTTTTCGTTCTTTAAAATTCATATATGCACACACTTAGGTAGAGCTTCTAATTGTTCATGATATTGAGTATGATTTCATTGCAAATCCATGTGTTGTCATCAAACACCAAAAAAGGGGGATTGAAAGAGCATTTCTTATCCCTTAAGGTTTTGTGTGTTAATTAACAACACTAGTGATGATTAATGGAGTGTTAAGTGGTGCAGGTTATCCAGATAAATTTTACAAGCACCAAGCACCAAAAAGTCAAGAAAAGATTAATGGTCCTTCCTCTGGTCTGGCCGGATTATTTGGCCTTAAGTGGCCGGACATTTTGGGGGAGGATATTCCGCCCATCAAAATTGAGGAGGAAAATTGGCTAAGGACCATTCTGCGACATCTCCTAGTGCTGCCGGAATATTGGTCGGAAGTTTCCACTTCAAGGGGTCGGATATTCCGGGGGGGGGGGGGGATATTCTGCCCACATAAAATTGGTAAAGAAAAAAATGGCTAAGGACTGGAATGCGACATCTCCTGGTGTGCCTAGAAATTTGGCCGGATTATTTGGCCCGAAGGGGCCGGATATTCCGCCTGAAAAATTCTGTAACGACTATATTTATGAGAGGGGGGGTATAAATACACTTCTCCTTCTTCAAGTCAAGTTAGCTCGTCCAACATTTAATTCTCCATTAATTGAGCTCACCAAACTATGGAGATCTTCCAATCCCTCCACCCAAACTCGATGATCCTCGAAGGATTGAAGGAGAAGGGCCCAATCTACATCTACACCGAGTCATTCTTCATTCCCCCTCATTCACTTGAGGGATTCGTGTCTAGGGTTTCCTTGTGGGAAACCTAGACCATATTGTTACCCACTTGTTGTTTGTAGCAGATTGTTGGTGTTCTTGAGAGCCCCCAATTCAGTTGTGGGTGTTTTCCTCAAACTCATTGTAAATGCTGCTGATTCCGCCTTGAAGGATTCCATAGTGGAAGGTGAACTAGGTGTAACATCCCTGATTTTTTGAAAGTTCACAAATCACTAAAAATTGAAACTTTTGTTTTCTTGTTAATGCAAGTCACAAAATAAAATAAAATGCAAACACAAAAGAAATATTTTTTATTCCAATGTTATTGGAATTGTTAATCCAAATAATGCCTCTGTTTTATAAACCTTAATTTTATTCAAATGAATATTTTGCAAAGAGGCAAAACTATTTTCAAGCAATGCTTTGAAACAAAAAGGTTTTGAATTATATTTTTTGCTTTAAAAATATTATTTTGGTATTTGAAAACATAATTATTTTGGTATTTAAAAACATAAGGACTATGAGCCTTGATAATATTTAATTATTAATATTAAAACTGAAAAACTCTTCATTTGTTTCAAAGCACTTAAAATAAGTTTGAATGTTTTATTTGGGCACAAAAATAATATATTATGATTTATAAACTCAGTAGTTCTATTTTTAGAATTTTTCTTATTTTTTATAAAGCCAATTTTCCTAATTATTGGTTTTCTAAATTTAAAAGGCGTTTTCAAATCATTTAAGAAATCATTCAAATTTTGAATTCCAAATTTCAAAATTTGAAATTTGTCCAAAATTGTGTGTTAACTACGCTGCATCATATAAGCTATTTTATAGTACTCTTATTTTCTCCATTTTACAAAAGAAATTGATCTAACCTAAATTTCTTCGGATTCCGGTCAAGAACCCTCACTTGCAAGGCGAAAGATTGGGACACGGTTTCTGTCATCTCTGACCATCCCTTTGATACGTCTCAAATGTATCTTTCATTCTTATTGATACATGATATTATTATATCACTACTACATGCTTTTGCTATGTTTTATATCTATTTATAATATTTTTATTGACTAATCTATTAACCTAGTGTCAAGTGATAGTTGTTGTTTTCAACCTATTTTTGCATCGCAGAAATACCTAGGTACTGGAAACAAGAAATTCAGGAAAATATGAAACACGAATAACTTTATGAGACAAAGATGGAGAGCATTGGAGGTGGACAGGGGGGCCTTGCATCCCTGGCACGGGTGTCAGGCACGGCCAGTGAGTGCATCACTCTAGCGCGCCACCCCCTGGTGCCTCCTCTAGCTTCACCCATTCTCCTATATAAAACCCTGACTTAATTAGACGATATCGAGAGTAGTTTTGGGAGTTTTTGATACATAAACACTGCCATTACAAAGATGAATCTAAATCCTTGTTCAGGTACTCATCTTGAGGCGGGAATCATCACCAGAGGCTTCTACTCAACATTGTTGCCTACATGATGATATGTGAGAATTCACCGATCCATAGCAGTAGCTAGATAGAATCCTCTCACATGTTCTTCAGTACAAAGGTCTCTTGATATTCCCTACATGATTGAGATCCATATCATGCAATTGCTATTTACTATTGTGTTTGTTCGAATATGATGAATTTTTACTTTATGATCCGATCATCCATGTTATTTATTGATGTTGTTTACTATCTTTGATTGCATTATTTATTGTCTTATATGCTCTCTGATCTATGTGTTTACTCTAACCAAGTTGATGTTTAGATCTCCAAGAGAGGGTTTTGTGTATAATAGTGGGTTTAACCATGCATATTTCTTTACCCCGTGATATCCAACGGGTAACAATTATATTTTTTGTTGTTGTTAAGAATAAAATAATGGTTTCTATGACAGACTTGTATTATTCTTTTACTGTTTACATTATGTCTTCATGCTTAAGGCAATATCCTGTTTGTTAAAACTTAGTACTTAGAAATGCAAGCATAAAAGTGGTCTCGAGGTGGAGTATTGGTTATATACGTTGTACAATAACGGTCTATATATTTTGTACTTAATGCCAATATGAAATATTGCTTTGAAAAATCTTTGTCATAATTAGTTGAAAGTGAAAGTTAATCGCCGCCCAAGTGTAATGGTTCACCCAACAATGTTCTATCTTTGTGGAAAGATGTTGCTAGCGAAACTATGGCCCTCGTTCCATCTTTTATTTTATTTTACACTCTCCTTTTACTTGTTTTCACCATTGTTTTCTTGTTGATCCGTTTATACTTTAACTATTATTCATCATTTCTTTCCACACCATTCGTTTAATCCTTGTAACTAGAGAAGGTTGACAACCTTGTTGGACGTTGAGGACCAGTGTTTTGTGTTTTATGGGCAGTGACGATGAACTTAGTTGTCGTGTTGTGTTTCCTACTGGTTCGGTAAACCTTGGTTGTTATGAGGGATTTGTTTTTGCTTTGGGCTGCATCATCCCATTCACTTGGGAGTTCCCAACAACTTGTACGGAAGTAGCAAGCTAATTTCTTACTCCATTGTTGAGGAGATACAATCATCAACTAAGGGACCTACACACTTTCTCTTTACTCTTTTTATTTTTATGCTTTTATTTGATTGTTTTCTTTCTCAAAGACTAAAAAGTACCAAAAATATATTGAAGTTTCAACATGTCAGTCGTCTTCAAGGAAATATCATGATCAACACATAGAAACTAAAAGGATAATTGATGGATTGGAATGGTCATGGTAATTTTTGGGGAATTTTAGAAAATATTATATGCTTGGAACCAATATTTAGTAATGAAGAAACTATAGAAGAAAAGCTATTGGAATATGCTCATTGAAAGAAAATTATTATTGGAGTAGATATGATAATCTTAATGATTCACGTGATGAAGATGACACACTTGATGAAAGTATTGATTTTTATGGTGACACCATGTCTTTATGTACTATTGAGTATGATTATGTTATGCCTACTACTTAGTATAATTAACATGATTGGGGAGGCAATTATATTACTTCTTGTAACCTTGAAAACTTGATGCTAATGAGTCTATGTTTGATGATACTAATTATAATATTACTGAAATGGGATTGGAGAGGTCTCAACTTTATCTAAATGGAGTCTCGTACCTTCGGATAGTGATCAATATTCTTGCAATATTTTTTTTGAAATTTGGTTTGAAGAGATTAAACACTTTAAATAATTTCGATCCCACTATTTTGGAGAGTGAAAAAATCTATGTTCACATGGATCATTAATAGCGATAGCTATATTGTTGAGTTTTAATGTTTTATTATGATTCTGCATGTGATTATTATGAGGGAGAGTGAAATGTGGTTCTAGGAATCTTAATGTTACTAAATCACCTATCTCTATGTTTATTTTTTAAAGTTGTACTCCTTTTATTTCCTATGCTAGGTATTTCTTGTTCTAATAATTTGTTTACATATAAGACTCCTAAGCATAGGAAGTGGGTTGTGATTAAATGTGTTTTATACCGTTGCGGTCTAATTGTTGGGAGATCGAATCTTCTAGTTCTTACTGGTTACCGGTTACTTTGCTCTCGATCTCCCCATTTACATTCTTCGTGTTCGTCATCTCTCGTCGGATCAATCTGTGAGATCGGGCCAAACCTAATAGGTTGACCCTCATCATATGGTATCAACAGCCTCGTTGCCATGAATTTTACCCCTCAAGTGCCCTTTTATACCAATTTTGTTTCCTCCAATCCCTAATTTCGAAAATTCCACAAAAAGAGCAAAAAAAAAAGGATTTTGACCGGTCTCTTGAATCGTTCCATTTTTTGTAGTTTTAGTCCATGGATTTGTTGCTTTAGACCCGCTGTCACGTTTCCCCTAATTTTGCCTATTTTTCCTCGAATTTTGTAGTGGGAGGAGATTTTCGAAAAAACACGTGCATTACCGTGGTGGTCGGACGATCCGACACCAGAATTGCCGGTCCATCCGACGACAGGTAGATAGGCCCCCTCCTCCTTTTTCCTTTTCAGTTTTGTGTTGGCATAACTTTTGTTGTGTTTCTCGCGAAACTTTGTTTTGCAAATAACACTTTGTTGGGTTAAGCTTCATGTTATACTTCCAGAGGTTTTTAAAGGTCTCCCTTAATTCTTCGATGAGTGAGCCCCTTTTCTGTGACTTGACCACTATGTCGTTCACATTGGCATGCACGTTGCGCTCAATCTATTTACTGAGACAATTCTGGATGCACCTCTGGTAAGTCTCGTCTCTGTTTTTTGAATCTTAAAGGCATACAATTCTGGATGCACCTCTGGTAAGTCTCGTCTGGTGGTATCCTGAGTACGCATCCAGAAAACAATAGAAATTCACTTCCTTTTGTTGAGTCGATGACTTGGTCGATCCTAGGCAATGCGAGTGGGCCCTTAGAGTAGGCTTTGTTCAACTCTGTATAGTCGATACACATTTGCCAAGTGTTATTTTTCTTCAATACCAACGCTGGATTGGCCAGCCACTTCGGGTGATATACTTCCTTGATGAATCCTTCCACATGGTGGAAGAAGAAAGTTACGTCTTACACATGTACATGCCCGTTGACACGTACACACAGTGGGTGCACCATCCAAAAATTAAATCTTCCACCAAAAATAAAGTCTAACTCGATTCATGAAAGACGAAGTCTGTACGTGCATGGCGAGGTAGAAGGCGGAGCATGACTGCGCTTAAACCACACCTATTATCACTCGATAGTGGTAGAAGAGTTAAAAAATACATAGGAAGTCCTCGGATGAGCGCACCCGATATTTTAATAAAAAATCTAAAAGAATCTAAAAAATCCGACATTTTGGCCCAACATTATCAAATATTGTATCCATACAAAAATTACACTAAAGAATGACTTTCATTGCACCCTAGTGCAAATATTTGGCTAAAAACGCTATGTACACGTTATATTCGTCATAGTTCTTTATTTTTGCCCACAAGTCAATAAGAATCATTTACCGACAAATCTTTTAAGTGTTTAGAATACTTGATAATCTTTGAACGCAAAATGATTCGTAGTTTTTTTAAATCTTTGAAAAAACAACTTATATCATGTGCACGGGTATGCAAGAGCCATTAGTCGGCCTTCTACAAAATTTGTCCTTATAACCTGCCCCAACTCTACCCAACTAGTAATGTGGGGGAAAAACTGTTTTTCCTTCGCATGTGCCAGGCGGTGGCGGAAACAGCTTTCCTCCCCATCTCCATCGGCCAGATCTTTGGTCCCATCTCTCTCCGCTTGTCGCCCTAGCGGCGGGAGGCAGAGGTACCTCATCCTTCCGTTCTGGACTAGTAGTTAGGGTTTGGACCTATCTGTTGTGGTGTGTAGTTGGGGTGGTGGAAGGGGCGCCCGGGAAAATAAATCTGCATAAACTTTACTCCTACACCAGCGGCGACCTTCACGGCGGCGCCTCGGAGTTGGTGGCAATGTGTGTTGCTCAGTCCTTCAGATCTGCAGCTTGGTCTTCTCGATGTTCTTCAGATCTGGCGAGATCAGTTTCTCGGTGTGTCGCTGGCGCTCGTGTTACTTGCGACGACGCTGGCGGCCAGGGCGAGGTGGTTCTTCTGGAGCGAGGATGTTGGTCCGGATGTGGTGGATCTGCCATTCATCATTGACTTCATCGATGGGAAGTGACATATCTTGGTCCAATGGCACGGGGACGTCTCCCGGTCGACGTGCCACAACATCATGTGCCTTGTTGCGTGTAGCGGGCGTGTTCATCGACTCACAAAGCCTCGTTGGAGATGGTGCTATTTCGGATCTTGCAATGGTGGAGGCTCAGCGTTTCTTTCGGCGTTCGTCTTGGTGGTGCTGGAGTTGAGCGGCGGCCACTCGCAACGGTGGTTGCAGTAAGCCCTAGGGTCGTTTTGTATTTCTCGATCTATTAGCTTTTTATCTGCAAATTCAGAATAATCATTTTATCCCGGGCGGTCTTTTCGTTTCCACACGTGTTGCTTACTGTAACTTGATTTCTATTGATGAAATATGTGGTTGCTCCCAAAAAAACTAGCAATGTGGGACTAAACCACGCCCACTTTATTTACATACCATACAGTCAACCTGAACGAGTCTTTGAGATTTAAGGATTTGCTAGGCTAAATGGGGCAGAAGCCCATAAAAATCCAACATGTACTTCCATGAAATAAACTATGTTCTATTTTTTCATGTTAAATAAAAATTCATGTAATTAGATTCAAACTACACATGCAGATTATTTTCTTAACAATACAATGCGAAAATCTGTTTTTTGGAGAATGAGAGTTCAAAAGACTAATCGGAATTTCGCATTGTGATTTTGCATGCTTGTATGATACATCATCCGTTACATCTGGAATTTCTTTAAGGGTTTTAAAAACTTATAAATATTTTTTATTTTTGAAATAAAGAGATCACTTAATCTTGGGAGGCAAAGTGACTTTTCGCCAAATAAGCATTGTTTCCGTTGGTTTTACTTCTTCTGTTCACTATGTTTTTTTTAATGCATTCAATCATTTTGATCCGTATATAGTGCATTAGTGCACATTAAAATATTTAAAACATCGTATAATGGTGAATGGAAGGAATACAAAATATTTTTTCATGATGCTACCAAATGATAAATTGAAAAACACATATTTAGGTTTTTTATTTATAAGTCAAAATCTAAAAGCTAAAAATCAGACTAAAAAAAACTCTAGAATTATGCTTGCTCGGGCTTTTGACAGTATTGACGAGGGGTCTCTTTTCGTATTCCATCCGTTCCAAATTACTATAAACGAACAAACACGCTAAAATGTGTCTAGCTACAAAATTAGAAGAAGAAATATGTTACTCCTCGGGGTAGATAGGAACGGCTGGAATATTTCCTTGAAATACAGTTCACATCATTGAATTCAAAGCACCTATTCGAACATATTCTCGGGGCTGCAATTTCTACATCCTGTGGCTCAATTACGCACGTATCCTTGGTATGTAGAGACGCACCATTGGTATCCATTCAGGAATGCATCAGGACGTATTCCCAGCTCTGTTCATCCTCTGAACATTGACTAACGGCATGCTCGCATCTGCCCGCTATCACGGCGACATTCTGAACGGAGCATTATCTGCCACGCAAACGAGTCGGCATGATTGATATGTGCAATGAACAAATATTTTGTCATCGTATTACCGGTCGTAACCAAACGAAATTTATCTGGACAGTTTGTACTTCTTCTGTAGAATTGTCTAAATATGAACTAAGGAATGTGGACGCATTTTAGTGTATGCATACATCCATATTTAGACAAAGTTTAGTCAATTATTTTAGCATGGAGCGAGTACTCTACATGAGATCCAATGATGTGAGACGTCAAATTGACATGGAAGGATATAGGTGGTTGAGTTTTACCGTTACACGATTAAAGAGTTTTGCACCTATCGTTCTTTCCTTCTTACTCCGTACATGATATGAAAGAGAATTTTACTATGACCTTTCTTTCGTTTTGCGAGAATTTTTCTACACCGGTTTATTTGCCTAATACTCCCTCCGTTCAACAATAGATGACTTCCATTTGTCCAAATATGAATGTATCTAGACATCTTTTAGTATCTACGTACATTTATATCTAGACAAGTGAAAGTCATCTACTCACTCCGTTCCAAAATGTAAGCCTTTTTAGCAAACTGTTTTAACTCGTTAAAAAGTCTTACATTTTAGAAGGGATGAAGTATTGTTGAACGGAGGGAGTAGAAGCGGAATCTGCTACGGCCGGCGAGCAACAGAAAGTGTCGCTGGAAAAGCAGCGGTAGTCTCGCCGGAGCTCTTGGAGAACAGCAATGGTGCGGTACAACGGAGAGTCACCGGAGCGCGGCCTCGCCAAAGTAAGGCACATCCCAAGTATGCTCGTTTGTGAAGTCAAATGCCGGAAGGAGATTTTTTGTTGCTTCGGGTGCTTTTTTTCTCCTGGAGTCGTTGATCATCCGTTTTGGTAGATCGAACGATTGGCCCTACCCTCATCGGGCAGCTCTGGAGGAAGATGGGAGTTTTTCACCAGCCAGGCGAGAGATGATAGCATAATACTATCAGTTTCTCTCCAAAATTCGGCAAAACTATCACTTTTTGTTTCAATCACAGAAATGTACCACATTTTATGGAACCGTTCGCAAGAAAAACAGATCACGAATTGATCCCAGTTGACGCACAGGTGGGATCCATTTGTCAGCGCAATTACAAAAATGGCAAAAGGAAAAAAGTGAGACGAGGCCCACATATTAGCCCACGTATCCACCCAAGTCAACGCAATGAGATCAATCGCGGATCGTAAGTGATTCTCGGCTCGCAGTCGAGGATCACTGTCGGGCGTCGCCGATGTTCCAGCTAGTCCTCGGCTCCCGACGACGGCCCTTCATCACGAGCATCGGCGCCGGTGGCCTCCCTCTCTGTTCCGGCCGGCAAACTTATGGCCACCTCCACGTCGTGGTTGCCCTCCTGTCTGTCGGGTCACTAGGACGTCCGGCTCGTGCGACGCCCTCTTGGGCCTCGTCACGAGCCATGTCTCCCCACAGTGATCCAGTGTGACCCATTACACTTGGCATGTCTCGCACTCCGACATATGCCAAGTCATCGTGGATTTCTAAGATGAATTCCTTCCTTTATGAGAACCCATTTCATACCCTTTGGGATGGTATGCTACTTGAGCGTCCACCCCATTGCATTTATAGGCTATCCACGATGTATACAGATGCATGGGAGGGTGGCAAGGGACCCTAGGCACTCAAGCCATCCAAGGTGTATGCGTGGAAGAGGAGGAAGAACTAACAAGATGAAGACGCAGAGAAGATCGAAGATGGCAGTGGCCGCCGAATCATCCGCCGCGAGCTTCCGGACCATCCGCCGCCTGGAACTTCACTCGCATGAGCGCCGGATGGCCACCGGACTAGTTTGTCTCCCATCCGGAGCCTCCCGGTTACTTCGCCAGACCGTCCGGTAGGACCAGCCGGACCGTCTGGCAGGACCCGCCAGTCCAGCCGACACCTGGAGACCAAGCCCGCACCGTTGGACCATCCGTCACACGCACCTAGAGCCACCATCTGCATCGTACCATCCGGATACTAAGACGCCGGTCAAGATGCGATGGGTCCGGTTCGGCCCACTGACCCCCTGGACCGAACCTGGAATTTGTCACCCATAGGGTGAGGGCCTGACCCGCTGAGAAATAGGTTCATCGTGAACCTGAATCTTTCGAACCTAGGGTGGAACCGAACATCCATGCGTAGATGGCCGCCGCCGCGGACCTTGCTAGTTATAGGCTCTCGATCTCGCGCAACACTACTTGCTCGACCTCTCCGGCCCGCTCCTCTGGTCGCCGTGCTCCGCCGCGCACCCCACTGCCGCGTGCTCTTGCGCCGAGTGCGCTGGGCAGCCGGCGGCGTGGGCTTGGGCCGGGGCGCCACGAACCTGTCTTCCCAGTTTACTCCAAGCTCTCACTCGAGCGGCTGTTTGCCGGTTGCCTGTCGAGCACAGCCGCTGCGGCCGTCATGGCGTGCTTCAGAAGCATGCCGTACGAGTTCATGTCACCGACAGAGTTCAATGCGAGCACCATCCTCTCCTACACACCCTTCCTGAGCAACCCCAGAAACACCTCCGTTTACAACATCTAGTTCGCCGGCATCGACATCAACCAAGAAGACGTCCAGCTCTTGTCCGGCGCGCTCGACCTTGTCACGCTCGACACGCTGGCTCCATACACGTTGCTGCAGCGTGACGTGTGTAACGCGTGTTCGAGCGGGCGACGCCGTGGGTGCCGTGCGTCCCGGTCGTGGTGCCGTTTGAGGTGTGCTTCTACAGAAACGCGCGGTGGCACCGGTGAACCTGGTGATGGCGCGCCGGGTTGGGAACTGGACGCTCTTGGGGTCCAAATAGCTTGCATAGGCGGCCGGTCGCTTGCAGAGTTGATTTTAAATCCCTAGCAATGGTGCCAGAAATTCTTGCTACAGAAACTATGGATGGTGCGTTGGGAAACCTCAAGAGGAGGGTGTGATGAGTGCAGCGGTAAGAATTTTCCTCAGTTAAAAACCAAGATTATCAATACAGTAGGAGAAAGAGGATCTTCGGAAGGTTGATGCCACTGACGGTGGTGATGGCGCCTCACCGGTGTCAGCAACAACGCGGAACCTGCACACAACACAACCAAAATACTTTGTCCCAACGATACGGTGAGGTTGTCAATCTCATCGATCTTGCTGAAAATAAAGATTAGACATATAGTGTGGAAAATAGTGTATGCTTGCAGTAAGTAAAAAAAGCAGGAAATTGTAGTGGTTTGTTTAACAGTGTAGGAAAATGGACCGGGGTTCATAGGTTCACTAGTGGTGTCTCTCCATAAAAGATATCATGATGGGTGAACAAATTACAGCTAGGCAATTGACAAATAAAGGTTGTGGCGTAGTGCACATTCATGACATGACGACTAATATAATATTTTGTGCGGGCATTACAACAATATACATAGACCATAATCCAACTGCATCTATGACTAATAATCCACCCTCAGTTATCATCCGAACCCCCTTAGGTATTAAGTTGCAAGCAATAGATAACCGCATTAAGCAATGTGTGTAATGTAAGCAATGATTGTACACGCGGGCACTCACGCCGCTGTTTTCTCCCTAGTGGCAACAACACATCCTCCCCCGTCACGTTTCTGTCACTCGAGCACAGGCGAAAAGGAGGTATGAACCCACTATCGAGCATAAATACTCCCTCTTGGAGTCAGTAGCAACTACTTGGACAGAGCAATCACTAGCAACGGAAAGCATGCAAGATCACAAATAACATATGCAATAAAGACTATAATCAACTTGGCATAAGTTTAATATTCATCGGATCCCAGCAAACACAGCACGTAGAGTTACATAAGAACAATCTCGATCATGTTAGGCAGCTCATGAGATCTAAACATGGATGCATAGTAGGATAAGACAACCATCTAACTACTGCTATGGACCCGTAGTCCAAGGATGAACTACTCACACATCACTCCGAAGGCAGGCATGGTGATGAAGAGGCCTCCGGTGATGATCTCCTCTCCGGCAGGGTGCCGGGAGACAGCTTCAGAACCCTCCTGGTCTAGGGTTGACGACGACGGCGGCTGCGAAACTTTTCGGGGATTTTTGATCAGGTGTTTAGGGTTTTCCATCCGGGGAGATAAATAGGTGAAAGGGCAAAGGAGGTGGAGCCCTGGGGGGGCCACACCACACCCTGGCGCGGCCAAGGGGGTGCGCGCCACCCCATGGTGTGGGCCTCCTGCTGCATGTCTTCGACTCCTCTTCGGTCTTCTGGATGCTTTCGGGGAAAATATGAACTTTGAGATTTATGGGGTCCAATTCCGAGAATATTTCCAGAACAACTTTTCTGAAATAAAAAACAGCAGAAAACAGGGAACTGACACTTGGCATCTTGTTAATAGGTTAGTCCCGAAAAACGTGTAAAAATGACATAAAGAAGGGAGAAAACATGTAGCAATTGGCATAATATCATCATGGAGCATCAGAAGGTATAGATACGTTGGAGACGTATCAGCGGCGCAGTGCAGGCGGGCGGCGCCCAGCGCGGTGGTTCTCCAGGAGGGTTCTAGACGGGAATAGCTTTTTGCAGTTCGACCAGAAGAGGGCCGAACCTAAGGTTTACCCGTGAACCTAGAACAGGGGTTACGGTGCAAACCTAAACCTGCAAGTTGTTTAACAGGTTCGGTGGTCCAATGCCAGGTCCGAACCGGACCGGACCTAGACCATCTAGAGACGTCGGACGACCCGGTGACCTCCTGCATGCGCACATCAAAGGGCATATTCCCATGTACCCCTTTGCACCAAAACTTGAAGGGTTTCATAGTAGAAAATAAAAAGATTCTAACAACGATAACCGAAAACTAGCCAAGATCTATTACTATGTAGATATAGAGTAACAGAGAAGGAACGGTGCTCGTACCCTTTAAGACCGAAAGTGGGGATTACCCTCCCGCACAAGGGATGTCGATGAAGACAACGAAATCGACCTCAAGGTCGAGGAGTGGTTCACGACTAGTGCCCCAAGTGTGACACCTAGTGGGATTACACACGTACGGTGTAGACTATGACTCCCGGTCTCCGGCCCATCGATGGTTGCGTAAGTATAGCGATAGACCGAAGACAAATAGCATGGCAGGATTCTTATAGTGGAGAATACTCAACTCCTAGCACGGCTCCAGAGGGAACCACGGTTGGAGAAAATAAGAGAGAGAGAAAATTGGATGGAGAAAAGGGTAGAGGTGCCTCCCTTTATATAGTGGAAAGGGGGAGCTTTTCCCCTTGGCCAAGCCATGTGGGACTAATCCCACATGGCCAATGCGGCCAAGGGAGAGGCAGCCGCACCGCACATGGGCCCCAAGTGGCCCATGTGGGCTCCCCCTTTTTTCTTTATTGCTTTTTCCCACTTTTTCCCTTATGGGTCAAATATGCCCGGAAGGCCCATTAGTGGAATAAATACAATTTAAGATGAAATAAAATTCTATTTAATTATTAATTACTATAATTAATAATAAATACACATTACTTATTCATTTTGAGTCTTCGAAACACTTCCGACACTTTCCTATCACTATCGGGCATTTCTCCCTTAATTTCGATACTACTTTGGAACTCTTCGATCTCTATCGGATAAATGCCAGAACGATTCCGGCTCTCTCTAATATTCTCTTCGGTACTAAGATCACTCTTAAACATTGTCTACCCTTAAGTGTGACACCCTATGGTTTGGGATACTCCATACATGGTCGAGACTCTTTCCGACCAATGACCAATAGCGGGATCTCGACATCCATAATGGCCCCTGTGCATCCATCGAAGTTTCTGCATCGTTTTGAACCTTAAACATAAGTCACCATACCTCTTGCCTTAGTGATACTATGTCAGTACGAGACTTGATCATCCAGTATCTTATACCTTCAGTCTCGTTACCGACATAACAATTCATCTCGTTCCCGTGTCATTGCATCTCCGTGACCGAGTCACATCCTTGCAAGATAATTGATGCAACTCCACCGAGTGGGCCCAGCAGTATCTATCCGTCATTAGGATTGGAAAGTCCCGCTCTTGATGGATCGCCTCAACATATCCCTTTCATTACCAAGAGACACCTTTATAATCACCTTGTCACGGTGTGACGTTTGATGCAATCAAATTAACTTCCAGGATAGCAATTCAGATACCATCTCACGGTCAAAGGTCATGGTACTAGGTTTTCGTTATCATGACGTTGGACTTTTAATGACTTGATCTCATTATGATAAACATAATGGGTCTAAGTCCATCACATCATTCACCAATGATATGACTCCGTTGTCAATGACATAAATGCCCATGATCAGAAAACCTTGATCATCTATTTCCCAACGAACTAGTGTAACTAGAGACTATTAGAGACCTGGTTTTGTTTAGATACCACACGTGTATTAATGTTTACGCTTAATACAGTTATAGCATGGTATGAAACATTATGAACAGATGAGTTATGAATAATAAAAACTCTTTATTAAATTGCCTCTAGGCCATAACTCTTTTAGTCTCCCACTTGCACTAGATTACAATTTAATCAAATTATACCAGGTAATATTATAAAATCGATGGAATCTCGATGTTTCTTGTGCTTTTTCCGTAGGAGACTCTTTGTCAACGGATCTACCACATTCATGTCCACATGTATCTTGCTAATGTTTATGTCACCATTCTTATGATAATATCTTATCACATGGTAACGCTGGAGTATATTCTTGGTTGTGGAGTGAGACCTTGGTTCCTTTGTGTTAGCAATGGCACCTGTGTTGTCGCGGTAGATGTTCACAGGGTCTTGCGCGCCCGGAAACACTCCAAGCTCCATGAGAAATTTCCTCATCCATAAATCTTCATTCGCCGCATCATTAGCGGCGATGTACTCTGACTCTATTTTAGATTGGGCCACCACAGGTTGCTTCCCGCTTCTCCAGCTCACTACACCACCATTCACCACAAACACATAGCCCTTCTGCGACTTTGAGTCATCAGGATCTGTGCAGAAACTTGCATCAACGTAACATGTTACGTTAAGCTCATATGTACATCCTCCATAGACAAGAAACATATCCTTGGTTCACTTAATATACTTGAGGATGTTTTAACTGCTACCCAGTGTGCCTCTCCAGGGTCACTTTGGTATCTGCTTGTCAAACTGACAGCATGTGATACATATGGTCTAGTACACAACATGGCATACATGATCGAGCCTATGGCTAAAGCATAAGGGATGTATGACATCCTATTTTTCTCCTCTGCTATTTTCGGACATTGAGTCTTACTCAATACCGTCCCTGATATCATGAGCAAGAAACCTTTCTTAGCCTCTTCCATGCTGAATATTTTCACAATCTTATCAAGGTATGTACTTTGACTCAACGCTATTAGACGCCTAGATCTATTAGGATAGATCTTGATGCCTAATACGTAATAAGATTCTCCCAAGTCTTTCATAGAAAAATTATTGTTAAAATACTCCTTCACGTTATTCAGCAATTTCACATCATTCTCAACTAGTAATATGTCATCTACATATAATACCAGCAATGCAACTAAGCTCCCACTCATTTTCTTGTAAATGCAGGTCTCTTCTACATTTTGGACAAATCCAAAAGCTTTGGTAACCTCATCAAAGCAAAGATTCTAGCTTCGAGAGACTTGCTTCATACTTTATCAGCATCCTTTGGATCGATAAAACCTTCCGGTTCCATCATATACAACTCTTCCTCAATGTTTCCATTTAGGAACCGCTGTTTTGACATCCATCTGCCATATCTCATAATCAAAATAGGCAACAACTGCTAATAAAATCCGAACAGATTTGAGCATTGATACGGGTGAAAAAACTTCATCGTAGTAAATTCCCTCCACTTGTCAAAAACCCTTTGCGACAAGTCGAGCTTTATAGACAGTTACATTACCATCAGCATCAGTCTTTTTCTTAATTATCCATTTATTCTCTACGCCCTTGCGGTCTTCGGGAAGATCCACAAAAGTCCACACTTTGTTGTCATACATGGATTGGATTTCGGATTTCATGGCTCCTAGCCATCTCTCGAACTCGGGTACTTACATTGCTGCTTTGTAGGTTGCAGGTTCGTCTAGGTCAGTCACCATGACCATGTAGACAACATCACCATACCAAGGAGGTGTGGTACGATGTCTTAGAGACCTGCGAGGTACGATAGCTGACTCGATATACGCTCCATTAGCGGAAGATGCTTCCGTAATAACTTCCGGTGCGCTACTCTGAATTTCATGTTCAGGAGCAATGATCTCATCGAGTTCTATCTTTCTTCCACACACTCCTTTAGCGAGAAACTCTTTCTGAAGCAAAGAACCGTTTTTGGCAATAAACGTTTTGCCTTCGGTCTTACTATAGAAGGTGTATCCAATAGTATCATTTGGATATCCTACAAAAGTGCATTTTTCCGCCTTAGGTTCAAGTTTGTCAGTCTGCAGTTTCTTAATGTAAGCCTCACAACTCCAAACCTTTAGAAACGACAACTTTGGCTTCTTGCCATGCCATATCCCATACGGTTTTGTCTCCACGGATTTGGATAGTGCCCTATTTAAAATGGATGAAGTTGTTTCTAACGCATAACCCCAAAATGATACAGACAAGTCGGTGAGAGACATCATAGATCTCACACTATCCAGCAGAGTCCTATTACGTCACTTTGAGACACCATTACGATGTGGTGTTCCAGCCGGCGTCAGTTGTGGTACAATACCACAAGACTTCAAATGAGTGCCAAACTAAAAACTCAAATACTCACCACCTCGATCAGATCGAAGGTGTTTGATTTCTTGTTTAGTTGATTATCCACTTCATTCTGAAACTCCTTGAATTTCTCAAATGTTTCAGATTTGTGCTTCATCAAGTAGATATACCTATATCTTCTTAAATCATCAGTGAAGGTAACAAATTAACGATAATCATTGTGTGTCGAAACGCTCATTGATACACATACATCAGTATGAATGATTCCCAATAAGTCTGATGCCCGCTCCATAACACTGGAGAACGGGGTCCTAGTCATCTTTCCCATCAGACATGGTTCGCACATGTCAAGAGAATCAAATTCTAATGAATCTAAAAGTCCATCAGCATGGAGCTTCTTCATGCGTTTTATTCCGATATGACCAAGTCGGCAATGCCATAGAGTCATGGATTATCATCAATACGTTTTAATCTCTTGGCATCTACACTATGGATGTGCGTACTATTGTCGAGATTCAATAAGAGTAAACCATTGCGCTTCGGTGCATGAACATAGAAAATATCATTAATAGAAATAGTGCAACCATTTGATACTGATTTGAATGAATAATTGTCTTGTAAAAAGCAAGACTCACTAATAATGTTCATACTTAATGCGTGCACATAATAGTATTTATTCAACATTAAAACTAATCCCGACGGTATATGTAGAGGAAGAGTGTTGACGGCCATCACATCAACTTTGTTGTCGTTCCCAACATGCATTGTCACCTCGTCCTTTGTCAGGCGTCGTTCATTCCGCAACTCTCTCTGCGAGTTACATATGTGAGCAACAGAACAGATATCAAATACCCAAGTGTTACTCCGGGCACAGGTAAGATGAACATCTATTACATGTATATCGCATATACCTTTCTCTCTGTCGGCAAACTTGTTGGCCTTCTTTTCTGCTAGGTACTTGGTGCAGTTGCGCTTACGGTGACCATCGCCCTTGCAGTATTAGCATGTCACGCCGGGCTTTGGCTTGGGGTCAGACTTGGGATCCCTCAGATTAGCAATAGGCTTGATACTCTTCTTGGACTTCTAGTTCTTGCCCTTTCCCTTGGCGCCAGATTTCTTGAAATCTACGGCCTTGTTTACCATCAACACCGTGTGTCGTGGGATAATCACGGCAGACGTTACCGGGGGTAACTGATCTTGGGGCAAGACGACACAGGCGTTAGGGAGAGGGTTTAGCTCAGAGGAAAACATGATGCAACTCGATCTGGTAGCCGGCAATCAAAGTCGCCGAGTCTCCGATCTTGATATAATAACTCAACTTTGGGGTTACACTGGATGCTCGATATCAAGCGATATTGCTAGGGTTCTTAGATTTTTTTACAACTACTCCTAGGGGTCGGTTTATAAAGCACCCGTACCCCCTAGCTTACCCTCCAAGGCGCATCCTGGATCCTATCCGGACACGGCGCACAAACCCTAACTTTCCTTTACCATAACCCACAATCCGGGTTACTGGGCCTACAAACTTGGGCCTTCCAAGAGTTTCTTTATCCTTAGCCGGATCCTGCGCAGCGTCCTTTGGGCCGGGTTACTCCTTGGAGTTTGGCCTACCGGGTTATTATCCCCCCATCAGTAGTCCCCAGAATAGCCTGGGCTTCACGGATCCTTCCTTGAAGCGCTCGCTATTCCCTGCAAGGATATCAAACACACGAGTATGTGGAGGCCGGGTTAAGATGTTTTGATATACAGCTAGGCCTGACTCCATGGTGGCTATATAGTAACCCCGGTTTTCCCCCAAACACTTTGGTTTAATTTTCCAGGTCCAAACCCTAATAAAAATGCCAAGATCCCATACTCGATAACCGATCCTGATATCACGGGGTGGATCTCCTTCTCTCTCTTGTCCAGATGCTTTGCTCAATACTTGGCGCATATCTCGCAGAATCCTCGTGGATAACCATTACCCCACGATTTTCGGCTTCTGGCCGTTGAGATAGACTCACCCTCACCTTATAAATAGTGCTCAGAGGGTAACCCTAAACCCATCACTCCGCCTCAGCTTCCCCTTTCCTTCCTTGCTCCTTACACCCTCGCAGCACCACCGCAAGAAGCTCGTGCTCGCCATCGAAGCAAGGCCGCCGCCGGCCGCGCTCGCCCTCGAGCCATCTCGCGCCGCCGTCAAGCTTCACTTTCGCACCTTCATTCCACGCGCCAAGAGTCGCGAAGGGGGCATTCGAGCCACGCCGCTCACCACCGTCGCGCTAGACTCCAATCTCTCCTGTAAGCCCCTTGCACTCGTTTAATTTAGCCCCACAATTTTTCAATTCATCCAGGATTGGATCTAGGTCAACCTGCGAGTCGTTCTTCCGGTCGCATCGAATTCGATCGATTTGATGCTTGCTAACTCCTTTAACCATCTGCTTGATAACTACAACTCATCCTCCTACCATTACTAATCACCAAATCCCCCGTAAAATCGTTCGCAAATTTTTCCATCTAGATCCATCCCTCCTCGATTTTCCGCTCATTGCATTAACACCCGGAAAATCCTCCTTTTCCAGCTATTTTGCTTGCAGTAGATACATGGGCAACCATCCATCTTCCCCAAATGCTTTTCCATACATAAGTGACCAATAATCTGCACAGTTATACTTAACACCCGGATACCTGGTAACCTCCACCTCATAACGTGATACCCGGATAGTTCTTAGCTTCATACCTTCTTGATACCTTACACTCGGATAATTCAACACTTCCGGGTCTTATTTCCTATGCCTCTTTTTCTTGTGTCTTGCAGGTCGATCCCATGGCTCCCAAACGGCAAGGAAAACAGCCGACTCAGGCAAGGACTACCCAAACCATATCCGCCAACTGGGGGCGTTCCACAGCTACAAAGGCCAAATTGGACGAGCTAGCCGAATTAGGAATTCTCCCTTCTCAGAAGGACATTCACTGGAGAGCGCCGGGCAACGAGACCCTGCCCACACCCGCCGATAACGAGGTAATCTGCTTCGTAGAGCACGTGACCCGGGGATTCCGTCCTCCGGGTCACCCTTTCTTTAGGGAGGTCTTAAGCCATTATGGCCTCCGGGTATTCGACATAGGGCCTAACTCTATGTTGAATATTACCCACTTCATCGTTCTATCCGAGTCGTACTTGTGCATACCGCCAAGTTTGACTCTCTTCATCGAATTATTCCAGTGTAAGCCGTGCCGCGAAAGTGGTGACGGAGCACTTCTTACTTGCGGCGGGGTATCCATCCAACGCCGCAAGAATTCACCGATGCCAACCCTCAATTTAAACTCCCACGTCAAACATTGGCAGCTGTCTTTCTTTTATTGCCACGATACCTCCCCAGACAGCGAAAAGAAACTGCCGGGCTACTCGGAGAACCTCGGAGAACCTTCCGAGTCTTTCAATGCCTTTGCACCAGACTCAGACAGGGAGGAAATCCTTCCCTCGCTAGCCAAGATAGCCATCCTCTCAGCCCAAGGCCTCCTTGGGCTCAATTTAGTGAAAACGTGGGTTGATTTTCGGATCCAACCCAACTCTATCCGCACCAAATTGATGTGCGAGTACTCGGGGCATACCACAGATGCACTCCGATACTCCACCAAGAGCTTTGCGACCGGTGACACCAACAAGACCATCAAGGGCTTCTTGACAGAGAGGCTAGAGGTGATAAAGGGCATCGCCAGGTTACCCCCATTTACTCAGGAAAACCCGGCTCCAGCGGTAATATCCGATATTCATAACTTATTTCCATATTTGGACTTGATTCAGCTTCTAACCCTTAGTCTCATTCTTTTGTCTTAGGCTGATGACCCTTTCTGGAGAGTTGAACCCTCCCCTCCTTCCAGAGACCCGGAGGAAGAGGACGAGCCGGCCGACGATAGTGAAGGTATTTACACAGAACTTGTGTCATCTTTACTTGCATCATTTTCCTCCCATTTAACTTTTTCCACGAACACACACCCGGTTCGCAGGGCTGGAGGACGAAGGTGAGACCAACGAGGATGACCCGGAGGCAACCGAGTCTGATCAAGAAGCAACAGTTGGAGCCAAGAGGAAGGCCAGAGGGGCAGTATCCAAGGTTCCTTTTTCCTCGTTATCCTCTGAACCTTACTCCATTGACGCCATGCAACGACTTAACCATCAATTATCAAATTCGTCGTGCTTGAAGGATTCCCTCCCAGCCAAACGCAGAGTAACTCGGAGCTCCCCGGGTGAAGATCCCCTTAACCCGGGCATTTCTACCTCCTCCGTCCATCGTGCCAGTGCTCCTCCGTCTCGTCCTTCCGACTCTCCTCAACGCCACCCTTCTCCTAACCATCCACGTGCCGGGCAATTCCGGGTTCCGTTAGTGGTCCATGTGACGACTTCATCTGCTTCCAGCGGCGAGCTCCCGCCGGACTACACCGTGAATGCCGGGTAAGTTTTTGCTATATGATTTCCTTTGACGTCCGACAAGTTTCCACTCAAGTCACCGTCACCACTGATAACTGCCTCTTCTCATTTTTTTTTAGCACTCAAGTCACCGTCAGTGACCCGGAAAATGTAGAGACGGATAACCATCGGGCAGAGAAGCCGACTGAGAACGCAGACGCCGCGATTGGCGGTGATACGGAGAATAACCAGGAACAAGGCCCTCTGAACAATCCGCTTCCCCGAGCCGCCGGATCTCCTTCCTCATCGGAACCAGTGGACGAGGAGATCGAGGTTCTGGATACAAGGATGGGTTCTCCCAACCCGGATACTCAAACTGTCCGGGTCTCGACCCCAAGGGCGGGGAGAGCTCCCCCACCAGGCGACCAGGCTGCCGGCTCTTCCGATACTCGACCCGAGGAACTGACGTTTGCCCAGATGCTGGAAACCCTGCGCACTTTAAGGGCTAATGAAGAAAACATCTTGGGGGCTTTAATAGCCAAACACGAGGTAAATCCGACTGACGTTGCTTGTGCCCTTATCCAGTCCCCAAGTTCCGAGTGAATTGATTCATAATTTGCTTGGGACTTTATTATACAAGCGACTGATAACTTGCCCCTCTACCCGACTAATCCTTGTTTGCATCCATGCAGTCTTTCGTGACTCAATCTGAGGAGAAACTGGCAGACGCCACCAAGCTCATTGAAAAGGAGGTGGCTTTGCGTGAAGCAGCCGAGGCTGAGGCCAGGAGGAATAGGATGATAATAAGGAAGTATAGGAAAAGGGCTCACAAAGCAGAAGATGACCTAACAAGCCTTTCTGTCCAAATTTCTGACACATATCGTGATTTACTTGGTACGTTTCTTCCTCCAGGTATATCCTTTTGATACATAGCAAGAGTTTTCCCGACTTATGTTTCCATTTCTTCAGGCCCGGACAAAGCCATGCCGGATGAGGATGACATTGCCAGGCTGAAAACTATGAAGAGCGTTATCCGGCAGCTATGTGCCGGAACCAAATGGATCCTTCAGGAATTACGGTGGCCGGGTAAAGGACATGTTGATCTGAAGAGGATGCTGGATGCCTTCTCCACTATTCCTGAGTGGATTTGGCACTGGAAACGCTCGTCTTGCCGGGTTGGAGTAACCCGGGGGCTTGCACTTGCCAAGGCTTATTTCCCCAAGCTCGAGCTAGTGAAGCTTATGGGTGGCTTCCCAGAGTTCAAGCTTGATGGGTCCAAGTTCTCGGTGAAGGATTTTCAGGCTGTCCAGAAGGAGGTCCGTTACCCGGCCAGCGTGATCGCTGACGACCTGGATGTTAATATCCTTGTTCCAGCATATGATGCTGCTGGTGAAGCGATTAAATCGGATCTTCCCGAGCCGTATGATATGCTGGCTCGGTGGAAGGAGGAAGTTGCTGCGTTGAGGGCGGAGGCTGCCAAGAAGCAAGCTGAAGCCGGCTCTGCCCCCGCTACCTCAACACCAGTCGTTCCACCTCCTGCGCGGGCTGGTACTACTGATCCGGGTGCTGCTGCTACCACCAATGATGGCAAGGGCAAGGCCAAGATGAACGCCGAGTGATATCTGATCTCTAATGCCTCTTCTTATGCACCGGTCGGCCAACGTGCTGTTTAAACAATTATATTTTGGGTGGTGCGCCTGTGCACCTTTGATATTTTTTCACCGGGATTTTGTAATGCACGCTAAGGTCTTGATATACTCTATGCCTCTTCCGGCCTTTTTAAATTTATCCATTCTTGAACTCATATGTTCTCGATATCCGACTTTCTTTATTGTTCCTTTTGTGAAACTCGATTTCCGGGTCTCATGGGTGTTGACAAGCGGATTTGCTTCTAAGTCCCCAAGTCCACAAGACTCGGATATTTGGGTTTTTGGAATTCTAACAAGTAAGCAATTTTTTCTCTTTTCAAGATTTCAAATCACCCGGACCCAGATCTCCAAGTCTAGGACACTTGATCTTGAAAGGAGAACAAATTGCCTGCTGCTAAATTCACAAAGATCCTTGAGTGGTTTCACATAGGATTTGAAGTTATGCTTAATAATCGTTGAGTTTCCAGCTGTTAGCCTTGTACTCTGCATAACTTGTGGTTTAGATGACCCTTTTGACTATCTTGTACTGTAAGCCGGCTTTCGCGTGGATACCATGTTGTTACATCTATACGAAAACGTGGCCAGTCAAGCCCCGTCGGGTTTCACGGCTGACTGTAATCGTAAGCGAACAAATCATGCCACTTTAGTGCGAGTCACATCGAGCTTAAGTAAGAATAGCCAAGAAATTTGGACTTCTTTGTCCGGTTATAAGATTGTAGCCGTACTCGTTTGCAAGTAATCGGCCCTTATAACTCATAGGCATCATGGCCGGGTCTTTGAGTTCGTAACTGTGCTATTCAAGCGACCAGCCCCCAAGACCTAGATATACGCGTCATACTGAGAGTACAGAACCTGATAATAATCATCTCTTTTCTTGATAATCACCTCTTTACTTTATATGAAAAATCTAGGTAAGCAAGCCGCCTCATTAAAAACCCGTCCAGTCCCCAAGGGTACCCTGGATAGGAAAAGAGTACGTCTGAAAACCTGCTGCCTGTTACATCGTTCAATTCCATATGCCAACACAATTTTTGCTAAGTATAATATGGACGTAGCTGAGCCACGTTCCACGGTCTGTCTCTTTCTTGCATAGATGAAGTGGTATGAGCGGTGTCATTAACTGTGGTCGACTCTTCCCTTGCATCTATCAAGTAATATGACCCATTATGCAAATTCCGGCTTACGATAAACGGTCCTTCCCAGGGTGGTGATAACTTGTGCTTTCCTTCGTTCGACTGCACCAGGCGCAGAACCAGGTCTCCTTCCTGGAAGACCCAGGTTTTCACGTGCCGGCTATGATACCTTCGTAAATCCTGCTGATATATGGCTGATCTTTCCGGGGCTTGTTCCCTTTGCTCTTCTAACATATCCACGGCATCTTGCCGGGTTTTTTCATTCTCCACTTCGACGTATGCTGATACTCGTGGTGAATCATGAATAATATCACTCGGTAGTACTGCCTCCGCGCCATAGACCATGAAGAAGGGTGTCATCTGAGTAGATCTATTAGGCGTAGTATTGATACCCCAAACCACAGAAGGAAGCTCTTCGACCCATGCGCCAGCTGCCCTGATACAGGGGACTCGTAATCGTGGTCTTAATCCGCGAAGCAATTCTTGGTTTGCCCTCTCCACTTGTCCATTGGCCTGCGGATGAGCCACTGATGCGACGTCAAGCCGGATGCCATTGTTGCCACAGAACTTCTCCATCTCACCAAGGGACATGTTGGTTCCATTGTCGGTAATTATGCTGTGGGGATACCCGAACCGGTAGATAATCCTTTTCAGGAACTTGACTGTTGTGGCTGATTCGCAATTAGTAACTGGCATAACCTCAACCCACTTGGTAAACTTATCAATAGCCACCAGAAGATGTGTCTTCTTGCATGGTGACATATGAAAGGGGCCAACCATGTCCATACCCCAGACAGCGAACGGCCAAGTTAACGGGATTGTCCGTAACTCCATAGCCGGCACATGGGTTTGGCGAGCGTACCTTTGACATCCGTCACACCTTGCTAACAATCGTTCCGCGTCTGCTAGAGCTGTGAGCCAGAAAAATCCGTGTCGATAAGCTTTAGCCACGAGAGATCTTGTGGACGCATGATGTCCACAGTCGCCTTCATGGATTTCCTTGAGAATCTGTCGGCCTTCTTCTGGCGCTACGCAGCGCAAAAAGACCCCCGCTGCGCTTCTCTTATATAATTCCCCATTGATGATGGAATATCCCTTTGCTCGCCTCAAGATTTGCCTTGCTAATACTTCCTGCTGTGGTAACTCGCCTTGCGATAGGTAGGCCAAAAACGGTTCTGTCCATTCGGGAATAGTACGTACAGTGGCCACAAGTCCTGAATCCGGGTCTTGATTTGCCAATTCCTCCTCTGACTCGGTTTTAACTGATGGTCGCCATAATTCGTCTAGGAAAACGTTAGGTGGAACCGGCTCTCTTCGCGAGCCGAGTCTAGCGAGTGCGTCGGCTGCCTCATTCTTTCTTCTGTCTATATGCTCCACCTCATACCCGGAAAAACATCCTGCAACCCTATCAACTTCCCTGCGGTATGCTGCCATAGTTGCGTCCTTTCTATCCCAAGTTCCTGACACCTGCTGTACCACAAGGTCCGAATCTCCGAAACATCGTATCCTCTTGACGTTCATCTCCTTGGCTGCCTTTAAGCCGTGCAATAGGGCCTCATACTCGGCCACGTTGTTGGAACAGTCAAAGTGAATTTGTAGTATGTAACTTAATTTATCTCCTTTGGGTGACGTTAGCACCACTCCAGCTCCTGATCCCTCGTATTGCTTAGATCCATCGAAGTGCATGATCCATGACTCGGAGTTTGGAACCGTTGTAGTCATGCCTGTATGTGTCCAGTCGTTAACGAAATCAATTAAAGCTTGAGATTTGATTGCTGACCTGGGTTCGTAGTTGATGTGATAATCCCCCATCTCTATCGCCCATTTGGCTATTCTTCCCGTCGCGTCCGAGTTTCTGATGATATCCGACATTGGTATTGAACTAACCACTGTTATGGGGTGTTCTTGGAAATACGGCTTCAATTTCCGGCTAGCCATAAAGACCCCGAACACCAACTTTTGCCAATGCGGATAGCGCTGCTTTGCTTCTGATAATACCTCGCTGACGTAATAAACCGGTCTCTGGACCGGGTAACCCTTCCCATCCTCTTTGCGCTCCACAACAACTACTGCGCTGACGGCTCGGGGGCCGGCTGCCACGTATAGCAACATAGGTTCTTTAGGACCCGGGGCCGCTAGTACTGGTGCTTCAGATAATTGCTTCTTTAGTGCCTCAAACGCCTCATCCGCCTCTTGATCCCATACGAATTTATCTGATTTCCTCAAGAGCCGGTACAAGGGTATTGCTTTTTCTCCGAGCCTGGATATGAATCGGCTCAAGGCTGCTACGCAGCCCGTGAGCTTTTGAACATGCTTCAAATTTTCCGGTTTTTTCAGACTCTGGATGGCCTTGATTTTATCCGGGTTTTCCTCGATTCCTCTCTCGGAAACGATAAAGCCGAGTAATTTCCCGGCTGGAACTCCGAACACGCACTTTGTCGGGTTAAGCTTCATCTGATACCTCCTCAAGTTTTTGAACGTCTCCTTTAGATCATCGATAAATGTCTCCGCCTTCCTGGTCTTGATGACCACATCATCCACATAGGCATGGACGTTGCGTCCAATTTGGTCCTCGAAGCACTTTTGAATACACCGTTGGTAAGTTGCACCGGCGTTTTTCAATCCAAACGTCATAGTTTTATAACAGAAGGCCCCAAAAGGGGTTATGAATGATGTTTTCTCCCAATCCTCCCTCTTGAGTTTAATCTGATGATACCCGGAATATGCGTCCAGAAAGCATAATAGATCGCTTCCAGCTACTGCGTCTATAATCTGATCTATCCTTGGTAGCGCGAACGGATCCTTTGGGCAATGTTTGTTGAGACTCGTAAAATCAATGCACATCCTCCACTCATTGGTCTTTTTCATCACTAGAACTGGGTTTGCCAACTAATCCGGGTGAAATACTTCCATGATAAAGCCGGCTGCCAATAGCCGAGCGATCTCTTCGCCTATAGCCTTCCTTCTTTCCTCATTCATTTTCCTCAAACCCTGCTTCACGGGCCTGGACTTGGGATCTACATGCAAACTGTGCTCGGCCAGCTCTGTAGGGATACCTGGCATGTCGCTAGGTGTCCAGGCGAACACGTCTGCATTTGAACGAATAAACTCCACAAGTGCCTTCTCCTGCTCTTTTCCCAAATTGGACCCTATGGTAAATTGCTTAGTGGAATCACCTTCGACAAAATCTATCTTCTTGGTGTCTTGCGCTGCCTTGAATTTTGCTCTCTCGTCCTCAGTATTCGGCTTTTTCAAGGCTGTTCTATCATCCGGATTTACTTGAGACCGGTAATATTCGAGTTCTTCCTTTCTGCACGCTTGCTCGGCCATTACTGAATCTCCTTCATCACACTCAGCCGCTATATCCCGGTTCCCATGTATGGTGATAGTCCGTTTAGGGCCCGGGATCTTTAGCTGCAAATACACATAACACGGTCTAGCCATGAATTTAGCATAAGCCGGTCTTCCAAACAGCGCGTGATAAGGACTGCGCAATTTGACCACCTCGAACGTGAGCCACTCAACTCGATAATTATCCGTCGATTCTCCGAAAGCAACCTCCAAGGTGATCTTTCCCTCGGGGCTCGCCGAGTGACCCGGCACGATCCCATGAAAGACTGTCGAACTTTTCTGTAACTGGGACTCTTTGAGACTCATCCGTAAGAAGGTTTCCCAATAAAGGATGTTGATGCTACTTCCACCGTCCATCAGGACCCTTTTCAGCTCGTAACCATTAACCTGTGGAGCAACCACCAATGCCAGGACTCCTGGACGCTCTACTCTTTCCGGATATCTCTTCTACTCCACGTTACCTCTTGTTCCGCCCATCTAAGGTATCTCGGCGCAGCCGAGGAAACCGAGTTTACCGCTTGCTTTAACGCCTCTTTGTTCCTGCTAGAAGTTCCTGTAGTATGCACATGATATTGTCCCTTTAAATCAGGCGTACATACCATACCGATGAAGATGTTGATCCGGCCGATCGTCACCGTAGATCCGGACTCGAGGTGATCCGACTCTGGCCCCCAGCCGGAATCGTCCACCATCTTTTCTCCTTTGTGGTCGATGTAGATCTCGCCCACGACAAGATTCTCCATGTTCTTCCGAGCTTCTCCCGTGATGTAAACACCTTTGGACGCAGGCCCCACGGTGGGCGCCAACTGTCGTGGGATAATCACGGCAGACGTTATCGGGGGTAACTGATCTTGGGGCAAGACGACACAGGCGTTAGGGAGAGGGTTTAGCTCAGAGGAAAACATGATGCAACTCGATCTGGTAGCCAGCAATCAAAGTCGCCGAGTCTCCGATCTTGATATAATAACTCAACTCGGGGGTTACACTGGATGCTCGATATCAAGCGATATTGCTAGGGTTCTTAGATTTTTTTACAACTACTCCTAGGGGTCGGTTTATAAAGCACCCGTACCCCCTAGCTTACCCTCCAAGGCGCATCCTGGATCCTATCCGGACACGGCGCACAAACCCTAACTTTCCTTTACCATAACCCACAATCCGGGTTACTGGGCCTACAAACTTGGGCCTTCCAAGAGTTTCTTTATCCTTAGCCGGATCCTGCGCAGCGTCCTTTGGGCCGGGTTACTCCTTGGAGTTTGGCCTACCGGGTTATTATCCCCCCATCACCGTGTGCTCCTTCTTAATCTCCACCTCAGCAGTTTTGAGCATCACGAATAGCTCAGACAGCTTCTTGGCCATCCCGTGCATGTTGTAGTTCATGAAAAACCCTTTATAGCTATGAGGCAACGATTTCAGCACCCTGTCTATAGCCAGCTCATCGGGAATTTTGCAATCCAGAGCATTGAGGCGAGTAACATAGCCATACATTCTGACTATGTGCTTGCTAACATTGTTGTGCTCTTCCATCTTTGCTGATAAGAATTCCTCAGAGGCTTCATACCTCTTAGCCTTGGCTTGTGGTTCAAAAATTTCCTTGAGATCAGTGATTATCTCAAATGCACCCATAGTCTCAAAGCATTTTTAAAGTCAGCCTCCATGGCATAGAGTTTGCCACTCTGTACAAAAGCAGAGTCATCCACCTTGGACTGATAGGCTTTCTTATCGTCCTCGGAGGCGGAGTCATCACGCTGGTCACCTATTGCGGCCTCAAGAATGTAGGCCATCTTGTGGGGAGTGAGGAGGATCCTCAGATTGCGAAACTAGGACATGAAGTTTGAACCGTTTGTCTTAAGCTTTTCTTTCTCAAGGAACGAGCTTAGTTTGAAGGTGGGGCGAGACATCTACAATGGTATTTACAAGATATAATACTTTTGTTCATAATATTGGGTTCATGTTTTTCAGATTGAAATATATGTCATGCATATATAAAACGAACTCCCACCCAAATGAACATCCCTCACTCTGTTTAGTGATTACACGACCCCCTTCCACCACACCTCCTCGGGTCGTCACGTCCATTGGTGTAGCTTCAGAGGTAGACAAAACATGTCGGTTGCATCGTCCATGCAACTCGTGCTCAACCTTTCGGTCTTCCGTGTTCCGAGGCCATGTTTTTACATGCTAGGCTTGCAAACTTAACATTAGTGTATCCGGATGTGCATGCCAAGGCGGCGACCAAGATGGTGTCTCAAGTGGAGAAGCTGAAAATGGAAGTTTCTCTTCGGAAATGGAGGCAAGTGATGATGCCCATTTTATGGCATTCACAATTTGAGGCAACAAGGTTGATGAGTTTTAGCATGGGAATTTTCCTACAAACAAGTAGGCGCATGGAGTTGAGGAAATCGAGTCCATACATATGTGCTTGAGTGATGAGATGGTACAAATACCATGCGAGTATGGGAGCCACTGAGCCCACATGAGTGAGAGTGCATGTGAGATGAGTGACTCCACCAGATTGAGTGCATCCACTCTAAGGGAATGATGGATATAACACATGAGTTGAGAGAGGTAATTGATAGTTCATGTGAGGCCATTTTGAATTGTAGCGACTTATCCTCTACCTCTAGTGTGTTTTCACATTATGTGCTAAGTTCCATGGATGATGAGACTCCACCCCTAAACAAGACAGTTTCCTATGGATAAGAAGATCTACATGGAGGATGAAGGTCATGCCACCTCATGTCTACAACAAGATGGACAATTCGGCCAGATGGAGGCCTATACTACGAGAACACCTAGATCACATGAGCAGGATGACAAAGGCACGAACATAGGTGTTGATGATGCCATGCTCCTACTAGTGGACAAGATGAATGATGATTGCTTGCATGTTATGGATGGTACTATTGATGCCACATATGCTTCATTACTATTCCCATGTGATGACATGTTTTGCTCATATGTTGATCGTGTGGAGTTACCTATTTGTGATGATATTGCCATAGACATGACAATTTGTGAATGTTACCATTACGCTCCCATTGTCAACACAATCATGATGTAGAATTGCTCTTTCTCTATGAAAGTTTACAACCATGATCACGCTTTCTGCACCCTTTATAATAAATGTTTAACCTATTATCACATTATTGCACCCAAAATGTTGAAACAATTGTTATTTAAATACCTTCTTTGCAATAATGTTTCTATGCTTTCAAGTGAGATTGGCCCCATGGCTTTCTCAAACTTTGGAGGTTTTTTTTGTGGACATGTTGACAATTTTCCATCCTTCAAGTTGCATGTTAACCATTTATATATTTTTAGTTTTCCATATTTATTTTGGTCCTTTGGTGATGTGCACATGAATACATGTCATGATGGATGACGTGTTCATTTACTACAAACAAAATTCCTTCATTTAGTATTTTGTGTGTTCAAGTATCCGCATGATAATGCCAACGCCAATCGAACGTGAGTTGACAAAACGAGCTCTTGAGAGCATAATAAATGTGTGTTGAAGATCGTACCCGGCTCTAATAACTTTCCCATGTTTTTCATCAAACAAGTCGAAAATGTTCTCTTTACTTTGGTTTGTTTGCAATCATGTTTGTGTTGTTGTTGTTCTCCCTTGTGACATGAATATTCCCTTCATCTTGTATATAGATAACTTATGTGTTGCCACAAATATGACGAACAATTGTTCTTTCTGATGACTTGTTGGCAACCATAATGATATTTTTAACATGTCTTGTCATGAGTGTTTACGAGTGTCTTCAATTTGTGTTGCAACAAAAATGTCGAAAGCTTGCTATGTCCTAAGCTTTTCTTGCACCCATGATGATGTTATTTTGAACATTCTTCATCTTGTGTTTTTGCCAATTTATCCTCACATTGCATAAAAGATGTTAACAAATTGCTTTTCTCCCTACTTTATTTGCAATGGTAATCATATGGTTCCAAATTAGATAGATATCAAAGCCTTCTCACATTTTCTTGGAGATTTTGTGTTACCACATTTTGACGATGTTTCGATGAGTTGCTTGCACATTGAACTTGCACTTGCATTATACTTCCTATACTTGTGTTTTGCTAACGGTGTTATGAAAAAGAATGGACATGTCATTGATGATATGCTCCTCTATCATGCACACACAGGGTTAGCTTGGTCTTTGATGTGTAGTACTAAAGTTGGATGAGATGGCAGGAGTGGCTACAACTCCAAATTTCTATGACGAAAAATCTTGCAAGTCGACCGCATCAACATCTGCTAAGGTTACATGAAGGCCGAAAGAACATTCAAGAGCGACCATATCATTTAGATCACCATGGTGACTAATGATACGTCATAAACGTATCCATAATTTCTGATGTTCCATGTTGATTTCATGTCATATGCTACATGTTTCCTTTACACTTTATGCCATTTTTATCGATTTCCTGGGACTAACCTATTGACAAGATGCCACATAGCCCGTTCATGTTTTCTATTGTTTTTAGTTTCAGAAAAGTTGTTCTGGAAATATTCTCGGAATTGGACGATTCGAAGCCCAGAAGTTTTAGAATTCTCGGAGGATCCAGGGAGTCCAAAAGAGAACCGAAGAGGGGCAGAGGGGTGCCCACACCATGGGTGGGCTTGGGTCCCCCCGGTCATTCTCAGGGGTGGCGTGGCCCCCCTTCTCGCCCACCGACGTTGGCCTATCGCCTATTTAGTCTCCTCGAAGGGTTAACCCTAAATACCCGAGTCTTTTCCACCAAAAACATCCACAGCCGCCGTCATCGTCAACCGTAGTTCGGGAGGGTTCTGGAGCCCTCGCCGGCACTCTGCTGGGAGGGGGGTCATCAGTGGAGGGCTCTACACCAACATGTCCGCCTCCGGAATAATGCGTGAGTAGTTCATCCTTGGACTATGGGTCCATAGCAGTAGCTAGATGGTCGTTCTCTCCTCTTTATGCCTCATGTTTAGATCTTGTGAGCTGCCCTACATGATCAAGATCATCTTATTGTAATGCCTCATGTTGTGTTTGCTGGGATCCGATGAATATTGAATGCTATGTCTAGTGATTATCAATCTATCATGTTCTTTTCACGTGTATGTTATTTATGATCTTGCATGCTCTCCGTTGTTAGTAGATGCTCTGGCCAAGTAGATGCTAGTAACTCCAAGAGGGGGTATTTATTCTTGATAGTGGGTTCATGCCTCCTTTGCATCTGTGCTCGAGTGACAGAAACGTGACGGATGGAGGATGTGTTGTTGCCATTAGGCAGAAAATAACGATGTTTACATTACACACTTTGCTTATTACGATTATCTGCTGCTTGCAACTTAATACCCAAGGTTTGCTCGGATGCCATTCTGAGGGTGGATTATTAGTCATAGATGCAGTTAGATGACGGTCTATGTATCTTGTTGTAATGCCCACATGAATCACATGGTAATCATCATGTCATGCATATGCACTACGGTGCAGCCTTTATATATGTCAATTGTCCAGTTGTAATTTGTTTACCATACATGCTATCTATCTGTCTTGGGAGAGACACCTCTAGTGAACTGTGGAACCCGGTCCATTTTCCTCATACTGGTAATACAACTACTGCAATCTATGTTTTCATATTGTTGCTGCTGTTTTATTACTGCGATCACTGTTCTCTTTCATCTACTGCAAACAAATATTATTTTCCACACGGTACGTTTAACCTCTTTGTGTTCAGCAAAACCGGTGAGATTGACAACCTCACTGCTTCGTTGGGGCAAAGTGATTTGATTGTGTTGTGTAAGTTCCACGTTGCTTCTGAACCGGTAGTACGCCCTGCCACCTCAGCCGCATCAACCTTCGGAAGTGATTTGTTTCTCCTACTGGTCGATTCAACCTTGATTTCTTTCTGAGGGAAACTTGCTACTGTTCTCTTCATACCTTCATCTTGGGGTCTCCCAACGAACGTGTGTTACACGCGCATCAACTACCACTTCACCATTTACACATCTACCTCCTCTACAAGTTGGTGACGACTTACCGTTGAGGATGACTCTTTTTCAAGTGGGAGAGGGATGATGCAGTGTGACCCATTACACTGGGCATGTCTCGCACTCCAACATATGCCAAGTCACCATGGACTTCAAAGGTGAATTCCTTCCTCTAAGAGAACACATTTCATACCCTTACGGATGGTATACTACTTGAGCATCCACCCTATTGCATTGATAGGTTATCCACGATGTATACACATGCATGGGAGGGTGGAAAGGGACCACGAGCACTCAAGCCATCCAAGGTGTATGCGTGGAAGAGGAGCAAGATACGACAAGGCGAAGAAGAAGAAAAGAGAGAAGATGGCAGTGTCCGCCGGATCATCCGGTGCCAGCTGCCAAAAAATTCGACGCCTAGAATTTCACTCGTGTGAGCGCCGGATGGCTACCGGACTGGTCCGGCGCCAATCCGGCGCCTCTCAGTTACTTTATCGGACCCTCCGGTAGGACCCGCCGGACCATCCTGCGCGTGGAGACCAATATTGCATAAATGCCACCGCTAAACCATCCGATGCACGTGCCTAGAGCCAGCATCTGCGCCACACCATCCAGCGTCCTCCTACTTGCGCGTAGTAAAGGGCATCTGCCGATGTACTCCTCTCCCACCTACCCCTTTGTGCCAAAACTATATATAGGAGGTGCCCCTCCCCCACTAGAGGATAAATTTGATGTTGATATAGAATAGAGTTTGTGCTCCTCCCTCCTATGTGGAGATGGTCCTCATGATATCCATGGCTACTCCTATGATGTGTATCTAGGATCGTATCAAGGTTACTTCATAGTTTATCTATTGGATTGTATAAAGCCTCATTGGTAATTGTTATTCTTGCCCCTTTGGATTCTAGTAGTGTCACGTCAATCTCTCTCAACTAATCCTTGAGATTCTATTGGCTCGGTGGATCCGTCGCTAAGGTGAATCGGTTACATCAAGTGTGTTGTTGACTTGGGTTTTGTGATCCCCTCGTAGGCTTCGCAAGTTATACCTCTTTTTGAAGGGTTCCGTAGGATAAAACAAAAAAAATCCTAACAACAATAACCAATTTAGCCAAGATCTATTACTATGCATATATAAAGTAACGGAGGGAATTGGTATTCATACCCTTGAAGACCGAACGTGGGGATTACGGTCCCGCACAAGCGTTGATGATGAAGACGGCGTAGCCGACCTCAAGGTTGTGTAGTGGTACCGGCGACAAGTGTCCCAAGTGTTCTATCTCGTAGTACTCGCACACATACGGTGCTTGACAACGACTCCCGGGCCTCCGTTCCAGCCAAGGTTGCGGAAGTAGATCTTCTGGACCAAAATTCCCATATCACGACGGTGTGCCGCAGCGAAGATACCTCTCACGAGCACATCCCAGACTTGGATCCGCACAAGAGAGAGAGGGAGAGGGTGGCGCAAGAGCTGGGAGAAGTCTCCCAATTTTCTAAAATGTATTTCGTCCCTAAATCCCTCCTATGCCTCTCTTTACATCTGGGACAGCATGTGTACATGTCAATTACCCGGGCAATGTGGGACTAAAGGGGAGGGGAAGCCATGGTGTGCCACATGGGCCCCACCAAGTGTGGCTAGGAAGTCTAGCCGGCGACCCTTGGCCCTCCCTCGTGCGGCTAGTGAAGGATCGAGAGGTTAACTAGAGGGGGGGTGAATAGGTTAACTACAAATTTTAGCTTATTTTTTAAGTTAACAAGGTAATGCTCAAATATAGATTATCTAGATTATGCAACTAGGTCAACAATCCTATATGTTGAGCAAGTACAACTAGCACAAGGTGAATATATGACTAAGCTAGTAGCAACTAGTAAAGGTAAGTTGAGGAATAACCGAGCATAATGACGCGGAGATTTATCCCGAAGTTCACTTCCCAATGGAAGCTAATCTCCGTTGGAGCGGTGAGGTGCCACCAAAGTGGAACACCGAGTAGGCCTCAAATGCCACACCGTATCTCCTTCGAGTCTTTCCACCGATGTGGATAGGCTCGAATCACTATGTTGCCGTTGAGGTTGACAACTAGAACCTTTACAAGGATGGGGCACACTCCACAAGATTGGAGGGTCCTCACCAAATCCCGAGAGCCGCCAAGACTCCGAGAAGCAAGATCCACGAGCACAAGAGCACCGGGGATATCAACAAGGCTCCTAGCTCCGATGAGCTAAGAGCAACAAGATTCTTGGCTCCAATGAACTAAGAATGACAAGATCCCTAAGGGATGAGTGGGTGGATTTCTAATCGACTTGGTGGAGTTGTAGATCGGGGTGGTCTCCTTCAAATCCCAAAGTATCACGTGCTTCGGTTGGGGAATTGAGGAGTTGATTGTTCGAGCTTGAGCTTGGTCAATCAATGGTGGAAAGTGAGAGAGTGAGTCGGATTGACAACTCCAAAAGGTAGGGGAAAGACCCCTTTTATACCGGGACGAAATACGGTCGTTGGGAGGGGTATTTCCCACTTGGCAGCCCCCCCCCCCCCGGCCTAGGGGGGCGGCCAGGCTGGCCCGGAGCAGCCAGGGCCGGAGCCAAACCCACCCCGGCCTAGGGGGCCGGCCTGGGGCCGGCGTGGAGTGCGCAACGGCCGGATTGGTCAACCCACCCCGGCCTGGGTCAGCCCGGCCTGGGGCCGGCGTGGGCGCACGGGGGGAGGCCGGCTGGAGGTGGCCCGGCCTGGCAGGCCGGCCAGGCCGGCGTGGAGGCGAAGGCGAGGCCGGGGAGCAGCCCGAGCCGCCCGGCCTAGGGGGCCGGCTCGGGGTCGGCGTGGGGAGCAGGGCGAGGCCGTGCACCCACCCGAGCCTCCCGTCCAGGAGCCCGGCCTGAGGCCGGCATGGGGGGAGGCGAGGCCGGCGCACAGCCTAGACCCGGCCTAGGGACCGTCCAAGCCGGCCTGGGAGGCCGGCACCCCACCTTTTTCTCCTTTTTCTTCTTCTCTCTTCCCCTTTCTTTCCGTAACCTTTTCTTCATTTTTGCTGCTCATTGTATGAGGTCTACGGGGAGATATGGTTGCACTTTATCCATGATATTTTCTGAGTACACTTAGGGAACACGTTAGTCCATCCATATGTTGTGATCAAACACTCAAAATAGGATTTAGGAACTATGTTCTTTCAATCTCCCCCTTTTTCATGTTTGATGACAACATACGGATTTGCTTAAAGAACAATTTATCATGGCTATTTGCGAAAGGATAAAAATTATATTCGTACTCCCCCTATTTGTGTGCCCAAACAAGAGACATATATATTTGATTATCATATTGAGTGCAACGAACATGATTTCATCTTCACACTATGTTTTATAAGATAATAGGGTATGTGATGTAACTATGATATACCTATGTGAAGTGCGAGGATTATCCAATCATGATTTTAGCATTAGAGATGCACATGTATAGGCATAATGTTATCTTCTAGATGAGTGATAGTATTTAACATAAGATAGATCTCACCATAGCATTCTTCTGATAGTGGTAGATGGATAAAGACTACCCTCATTATGGCTTCAACACATCAAATAGTGAGTAGATAGATAACATAATAGCCTTGCTATGATCTTCAACATATCAAATATCTCACACAAAATAGATAGGTAGATAGTACGATAGGTAAATAAGGACATAGTCTTACAATAGCACCAAGGTTCAACAAACCACACAAATAGTAGCATCAACTAAAAGCAAAGAAAACAAATAGCGAGGATAAGACGCAAATAGATGCATGAAATGCAATGCAATGCGTGAGTGTTTCTCCCCCTTGGCATCAGACACCAAAAAGGGAGAAAGATGCAAGTCCAATCACTCGTCGCCCTCCATGTCATCATCCTCAGCAGTGAAGTCCTCGGGAGCAGCCTGACTGGAGCTAGCAGTAGTAGTGTAGTGCGCCGCAAAAGAGCCGAGAGAGCTAGCGTCATCACCAAGCCAGTATGTGTGCTGGGACTTCCACTTATCCTCTGGAACCTCTTCTGAGCTAGGAGGGCTGAGGGGGATCTGAAGAGATGTCATGATGGCACGCTGACGGCGACTAGAGGCCTTGCCCTTGCGATATGCCTCATAGTCCTGCTGCTGCTTGTCAATGAAAAAGCAGTTCATCTTCTGGAGGGCCCTCTTAAGGCTGAAAGTGTCAGTAGTAGGGCCAGTAGGAGCAGGAGAAGGAGAGCGGCGGACCCCTTGAGATGTACTAGGTGCGGAGGACATGGTGCGGGTGCGCTTAGGGCGTTGAGCAGCAGCTATCTCAGCCTCAGCCTCAGTGATAAGGACAGACTTCTTGGGAGTCGCCTTGGCATAGTTGTTGATGAGACCAACTGGAATCTTGGTCTCAATAAGAATCTGAAGGTAAGAGCCATAGATGGGCACCCTCTTGGCACGAAACACGGACCTCATCTCTTGCCACATGAAATCCAGAACGTCCAATTGCTTATTGCTCTTCATCTTGGTTTCAATGTGAAAGAGAAGATTGATCAACCATTTGCGGACCTCACCCTTCTCACCATATTTGACATTGATGGTATTGCGGAGAATGGTGTGCACAATGTACCAATATTCAGAGAAGAACTTGACTTTGGGGATGTGCATAGAGCCGGTACCTTCTGGATAGCAATGACGGATACCATCTTTGGCCTTCATAATGTTCTTGGGATCACCATGAATGCGAAAGTTGTACATACCATCATAGTTGACCACAGGAAGATCAAGAAGGGCACCAAACTCTGCCATGGTAGCAACACACTTAACACCACCACTCATCCACGTCAATGTACGCGGATTCCTTGTGCCCTCACCAGATGAGAAGAAAACAGTGGCATAAAACTCCTTGATCAGCTCAGGGGCAAATGGATGGGCATTATTGGGACCCATGAGAGGAGTGATACCGTGGAAATCCATGAGTTCCATGACACGTGGCCAATGAGTGCGAGCAGAATCCACATCAAAGAAATGTTGATCCACATAGCTATTCTGGAGTTTGCCAAGAATGAAATCATACATGACTTGATGCATCTTGCAATAAAACCGAGGGTCTGGACTTGTACTTTGGCCAAACTCATAGGGGTTGAAATTCAGTCTAACATTCTCAAAGTCAGTGGCACTGAGAACACCCCAGTTCTTGACCACGGGTTCATTTGGATTGATAGGAATAGAAGAACCCTGTCTCCGCGAGGGAGTAGACCCAGCAACAACAGCAACACTCTTCTTGCGAGGACGAAGAGAGCGGTGAGTATCGGAATCATGGTGAGTATCGGAATCACCTGAAACGAATGATGCATGGATATGGATAACGATAATAAGTGCACATGGTCGTTGTGTGAGAGAAAAAAAATTAATCCATGAATATAAGTGATAGCGCCATGGTGGAAAAAAAACAAACAAACTACTAATGAGGACAGACACAATTATATCATAGCATTTGTGTAAGGAGTAGGATGCGGTTGTGTTTGTGTTCTTATTGAAAATATAAACGATATATAGTGTTGTTATGTATTGGGCATGAGACTACAAGAACCATTATCATGTAAGAATTAAGGCATAGCATACATACCATGACACTACGAACATAATATGTGAGAACCATGACACAACGACAATCATAGCACTAATGTGGGAATTTGTGAACTATGGCCTAACATGGGAGAACCATTTGCATAGTGAAGTAAATCATGATACCACAAGACTATAACATGAGGAGCATACGAGATAAACGTATCATGCCATAGGAACTAATCTAGTGGCATATGAGCGACATGAACTCTAGCATGAGCATAAAAAAATCCTAACCGAGCGGTAGGGATGGGCTAGGGAGGTGGGGGAAGGGGAGGAGAGCTCCAATGGGGCTCTAATGGAGGGATTAGGAGGAGGAAGATGAGTAGTGGGGGTTGGGGCGGTTTGGGCAGGGGTGGGGGCGTGTACGTGCGTGCGTGTGTGTGGTGTGTGCCCACCCCGGCCTCGGGCCGGCGTGAGGCGGGGCGGGGCCAGGCCGGGTCATGTGCGTGCGTGTGTGGTGCGTGAGTGCCCGGCCTGGGGTGCCGGCCAGGACGGCGTGCGTGTGTGCGCGGGGCCGGGCAGGGGCCCGAGCATCCCGGCCTAACCCCCAGCCTGGGGCCGGCGCGGTGGTAGCGCGAGGCCGGGCGGGTGCCCGAGAGCCCCGGCCTGACCCCCGGCCTGGGGCCGGCGCGGCGGGTGGCAGGGCCGGGCGGGGGAGGTTCCTAGCAGTTTTTTGTTGTTGTTGTTTTGTTTGTGTTTGTGTTTGGTTGTTGTTTGTTGTTTTTTTTTAAATTGCCCGCAACTAGAGTTAAAACGACACACAAAATAAACAAAACAAAACAAAAAAAATTGAAGCTAGTGTTCTAATAACAAATTTTCATAAGTTTGTTTCTAGCACCCCATATGTTTTATGTAGCAATTTTACTTGACCATGGGCACGAATGAAATGAGTATGATGACATGAGTATGATGTTTTCATTTGCATCCAATGGAGAGAAAAAGTGAAAACAAAATGAGCAACATTGGATACCAATGAAATATGAAAAATGGAAATGCAAATGAGTGAAACACAAACACAAATTTCTCATCGATATAAAACAAACCAAATTTTGGGCGGTGGCCTTAGCCACCATGTATGATTATGTTCGATATGTCACCGCGAAGATATATCTTGGGTGCATTGTCGAGACTCATCATTTAAGCACATGATGTCATTTGAAATGATCATTATGCATGATTTGTTTATTTATGCATCATAGAGGTAGTGTTGGCTCATTGATTTAGATACACTCCCCCTATGTCTATGCGTACATCTAGAATCCAAATAAGAGTCTAGTAAGGGTGTGTACGCAAGATTTTCAATCAACTAAAATTGCTTGCACATACGATGTTGAGCTCACTCCTCAATTGCTTGAATCTCTTCACATCTAGAGGCTTGGTAAGGATGTCGGCAAGTTGATCTTTGGTGTTGACATACGAAAGTGAGACATCTCCATTGGCCACATGATCCCGGATAAAGTGATACCGAATCTCAATATGCTTGGTCTTGCCATGAAGTACCGGATTGTGACCAATATTTATAGCACTCTCATTCTCACATAAAAGAGGCATTTTCTTAATCTTAATTCCAAAGTCCTTAAGACATTGCCTCATCCATAGGAGTTGAGAGCAACAACTTGTGGCGGAAATATACTCCGCTTCCGTGGAGGAGGTGGCAATGCAATTTTGCTTCTTGGAAGACCAACACACAAGGGACCTACCAAGGAATTGGCAAGCACCCGAAGTTGATTTTCTATCCACTTTGTCACCTCCCCAATCCGCATCCGAATATCCCACAAGATCAAAAGTTGTGTTTGATGGATACCAAAGCCCATGTTTGGGAGTGTCAACCAAGTACCTAAGAATCCTTTTGACCGCAATCGTATGGCTTTCCTTGGGGTTAGATTGAAATCTTGTACACAAACCCACACTAAACATAATGTCCGGTCTAGATGCACAAAGATAAAGCAAAGATCCAATGATAGAACGATAAAGCTTTGGATCTACCGGTATACCTTCGTGATCCATAGTAAGATTCACGGTTGTTGTCATTGGATAAGGTAATGGTTTGGCATTGTTCATATCAAATTTCTTGAGCATGTCTTGAATATATTTGGCTTGACAAATAAAAGTCCCTTCATGATATTTTTTGATCTCAAAACCTATAAAGAACTTCAATTCTCCCATCATAGACATCTCAAATTCAGTTGTCATTAGTTTGGCAAATTGGTCTACAAAACTCACGTTAGAGGATCCAAATATAATATCATCAACATATACTTGACATACAAATAAATGTCCATCTACACTTTTGGTAAAGAGAGTGGGATCAATTACCCCAAGTACGAAACCACGATCCACTAAGAACTCCTTTAAATGATCATACCAAGCACGTGGGGCTTGTTTGAGGCCATACAAAGCCTTATGAAGGAAGTAGACATGGTTAGGATACTTGGGATCCTAGAATCCCGGAGGTTGTTTAACATATACCATTTCATTTAGAGGACCATTTAGAAAAGCACTTTTAACATCCATTTGATGCAAGATGAAGTTATGACTAGTGGCAAATGCAAGTAATATACGAATGGATTCAAGTCTAGCTACGGGGGCGAAAGTTTCACCGTAGTCATGTCCTTCGACTTGAGAGTAGCCTTGAGCAACCAATCGGGCCTTGTTGAAAATCACTTGCCCATGAGAATCTTGCTTGTTTTTGAACACCCATTTAGTTCCAATGATATTATGATCCTTGGGTATTTCCACTAGTGACCATACTTTGTTTCTCTCAAAATTATGGAGCTCTTCATGCATAGCTTGAACCCAATCTTCATCTTCAAGAGCATCATATACTTTGATAGGTTCAATATGAGAAACATATGAATGAATACCACAAAACTTGAGTACTTGTCCACGAGTGGAGACACTTCTTCCCAAGCCACCAATGATGTTCTTTTGGTATAGTGACTTTTGTTGCAATCTTGATGCTTGACGAGTCATGATACGAACTAGTGCATCATCGGGATTTTCATTGGGGGGAATATCCTCATCATTTCCTTCATCAAGACCATTGCCCATTCATATTGGAGTTCTTGGTGACGAAGCACCAAAATCATTTCCACCATTATCATTGGGTGGATCTTGATCATTTTCTTGATGAGAGATATCCACATGAAGGTCTTCTTCTTGCTCTTGGTCTACCATTTGATTGGTGGTTGATGTAGAGGGCTCCACTTGCGTAGAGATAGTTCCATCCTCATTTGCCACAAGGTGTCCCTCAACGGGTATAAGTGGACCTACACCCATTCTTCCTATGGCTATGGAGGACGGTTCATCACCTACATCATCACAATCAATTTTCTCCACTTGGGAGCCATTATCCTCATGAAATTCCACATTCATAGATTCTTCAACACACCCGGTGGATATGTTGTAGACTCTATAAGTGTGGGAGTTCGTGGCGTAACCAACAAAAATGCCTTCAAAAGTTCTAGAATCAAACTTAGACAATCTAGTTCCCTTTATGTAGACTTGGCATTTGCACCCAAAAACTCGAAGATATTTGAGGTTGGGTTTGTTACCTGTTAGGAGCTCATATGGAGTCATGCCAATCATCGGACGAAGGAAGAGTCGGTTAGATAAATGACAAGCGGTGTTGATGGCTTCGGCCCAAAAGTTATATGGGGATTTGAACTCGGCCATCATAGTTCTTGCCATATCAATAAGTGTGTGATTCTTCCTCTCCGCTACACCATTTTGTTGAGGGGTGTACGCAGCGGAATATTGATGCCTTATCCCCCCTTCACTCAAGAATTCATCCATGGTGTAGTTCTTGAACTCGGAACCATTGTCACTCCTTATAGACAAGATCTTGGTGTCATATTGGCGTTGCACTTTGGTGGCCCAAGTTATGAATCTTTCTTGAGTCTCACTCTTCTTCTTGATGTAGAAAACCTAAGTGTATCTTGTATAATCATCAACAATTACCAAACAATACTTTTTGCCTCCAATACTATCATATGTGGGAGGCCCAAATAGGTCCAAGTGAATGTGCTCAAAGGGCCTTGTTGTAGAGATGATTGATGTCTTGGGGTGATTCTTCTCATGCATCTTTCCGGCAATACAAGAGCTACAGGGACGATCTTTGGAAAAAATCACACTTGTTAGTCCTACCACATGCTCACCCTTCACAAGAGTTTGTAGATTTCTCATACCGACGTGGCCTAGGCGGCGATTCCAAAGCCACCCCACGTCGGATTTAGCCATTAGACATGTGGCGATATGTGTAGTTTCTTTCGAGAAATCCACTATGTACATACCGTTTTCCACAAATCCAACAAAGGCTACCTTAAGATAAATAGTGTGAAGGAAAAGCACATGATGACGCCCAAATACACATGTAAAATTGCATTCACAAAGTTGCAAGACGGAAAGAAGATTGTAGCCAAGGGACTCAACAAGGAGGACTTTCTCAATGGATGAATCCGGAGAAATGACCACCTTGCCATGTCCCAATACCTTAAGTTGTGAGCGATCACCAATAGTTACATGAGCAAATTTGAGAAGTTGGAGTTTCAAATCTTCTAATACTTCTTTGCTTCCGGTCATGTGTGCGGAACAACCACTATCAATCATCCATGATGTCCCACCGGAGATACAACCCTACAATGAATCAACTTCTTGTCTTAGGTACCGATTTTTGGATGGGTCCTTTTTTGTTAGTCACAAGGGTCTTAGGAACCCAAATAGCATGATTATAATCATCACCATATGAAGTGCCTACATACTTTGCATAAACATGACCATCAATAGATTTAAGAAGCACATAGGATGGGTTATACTTTCCCGCAAAGTTGTTCTGAGTAGTAGTGTTCCTAGGAACAATACTTTTAGCAATAATATCAAACTCATCTTCATCATTAGCCAACTCCCCCTCCTTCACAAAAACAATAGATTTAGTGGAGGGAGTTGACTTCTTCTTGTAAGCCACCTTGGATGTGGAACCAAAACCAAGGCCTTCTTTGCCAATAACTCTCTTATGATTACTCAAAAGATCATTAAGGTTCTTTTGCCCTTGGATGCATGTGGAAAGACCTTTTTTTAGTTGTGCCTTCAACCTATTGTTCTCCTCAACGAGAGTTGCCTTGACACACAAAGGGTTAGTAACACAAGAGTTTTCATTCACAACTTTTACTCCTTTTAAGGTTTTGAGCTCATCTGAGATTGTTCGATGATCAATTTTAAGCTTATCAAAATCCTTAATGAGTTCATTATAACCTTGGTTAGTTGCATCATTTAAAGCCATGAATTCCGTTACCTTAGCAAAAGCATGTTCACAATCAAGTTTTACTTTAGCTATGTCAATTGCAAAGGTTTCCTCTATGCTTTCTCTAAAGCAATGTGATTCATCTAGAGCTTTCTCAAGCTCCTCAATCTTACTAGCATCATCACGAGCAAACTTTTCAAGTAACATTATTTTCTCCTCATGTTCATCAATGAGGCCATATGCCTCACTTAATTGATCCATGAGAGAGACAAAAGTAGATTTAGTTTCTCCTTCTAGTTTTTCTACAAAGTTTACCAAGGGGTCTTCCTCAACACAATTTAATAGTGAAGGAGTAGAGGAGTTTGAAAGTTTGAGAGTAGGAGTCACCTTTTGGGATATACCCTTGGCCATGAAGCACTTGTGACTCGAAGGACCCTTGTTGTCATTTGGGTTGGAGAAGAGAGAGATTAAGTTAGGAGGTACGACGCCCCTAGCCATGGCCGCCATACCTACTTGTTCGCCTTCACCGTCGCTCTCTTCACCACCGGATGTGTACTCAACTTCTTTTGCAATCAATTCCCTAGGAGGACATCTCTTGATGAAGTTCTTGGACTTGGGAATCAAAGTGGATTTCTTGATGAGTCTTCCACCATTTTCAATTCTACTCTTGAAGGGGCACTCGACAACGAAGTGCTCGGAATCTCCACAATTGAAGCAAGTTCTTGCTTTCTTCATGCTTGAGACTTCCTTCCCTTTAATCTTGGTGGCATTGGATCTAAAATCTCCTTTCTTCCACCACTTGTGTTGAGCAAGTGCCAAGCACTCTTCATGTGATGTTCTCATCTCTTTCTCAGAGACCTCATGAGTGGATCCACCATCATAACTTGAATCATTTTCTTCATGGGGAGTGGCCTTGGCCTTCAAGGCTAGAGAGGGTCTCTTCATTCCATTTACACGGGCCATAACATCATCGGAGGTTTGCTTCATGACTTTTAGAGTGATAAAGAGACCCAAAACATCATTGGGGGAGAGGTCCAAGTAGTCGGCCCTTGCTTGTACATTCATCACCATGTTTTCATTGTATCGCATCAAGGTGAGTAGAAATTTCTCCTTGACCCAATTCTCCGTACAATCCGTGAATCCACAATCTCTCATATCATTTATGAGAGCCTTGAGTCTTCTAAACATGTCTTCTATGTTCTCTCCATCACTCAAGTGAAAGTGTTCAACTTGTCTTTGAATGATTGACTTCTTGGATCTTTGGAGGTTGACGTTGTCGTCAAACATATCAACAAGATAGTCATAAGCTTTCTTTGCACTTGTGAAGGACCGGATGTTCTCAACTCCTTCCTTTTCCATTGCCCTTTCCAACATGTGCAAAGCATGAGCGTTGAGTTGCTCATCTATGATGTCACTTGAGCTCAAGTTTGCGGGGTCCTTTGGCTCGTATCCTTTTTCAACAATTCTCCATATTTGCATTGAAGATCTGCACATGTAAGACTTCATGGAAGCTTTCCAATTAGTAAAACGATGCCGATCCACCATAGGAGGTGGACCAAGATGATTAACATGTGGATGTTGAACATTAGGAGAATTGTTATAGGCAAAACCAAAGGAGTTTCCACCACTAGCATTTAAAGGTGAAGATGTTGCGCTTCCTTCCTTAGTTGGAATGGGGTTTCCATGTTCATCTAAGATAACCTTATCTTTAGATTGACTATATGGGGATGTCAATTCTTTTATTAGTCCCTCCATCTTTTTCTCGGAACTATCAATCATAGCTTGGATTAGCTTTTGAATCCCATCCATGGTGACGGGATCATCGGCCATCCTTACCTCCTCTTTAGGCGGTAAAGCCCTATATAAAGAGACGAGGCTCTGATACCAATTGAATGATCGAGAGGTTAACTAGAGGGGGGTGAATAGGTTAATTACAAATTTTAGCTTCTTTTTCAAGTTAACAAGGTAATGCTCAAATATAGATTATCTAGATTATGCAACTAGGTGAACAATCCTATATGTTGAGCAAGTACAACTAGCACAAGGTGAATATATGACTAAGCTAGTATTAACTAGTAAAGGTAAGTTGAGGAATAACCGAACATAATGACGCGGAGATTTATCCCGAAGTTCACTTCCCAATGGAAGCTAATCTCCGTTGGAGCGGTGCGGTTCCACCAAAGTGGAACACCGAGTAGGCCTCAAATGTCACACCGTATCTCCTTCGAGTCCTTCCACCGATGTGGATAGGCTCGAATCACTATGTTGCCGTTGAGGTTGACAACTAGAACCTTTATAAGGATGAGGCACACTCCACAAGATTGGAGGGTCCTCACCAAATCCCGAGAGCCGCCAAGACTCCGAGAAGCAAGATCCACGAGCACAAGAGCACCGGGGATATCAACAAGGCTCCTAGCTCCGATGAGCTAAGAGCAACAAGATTCTTGGCTCCAATGAACTAAGAATGACAAGATACCTAAGGGATGAGTGGGTGGATTTCTAATCGACTTGGTGGAGTTGTAGATCGGGGTGGTCTCCTTCAAATCCCAAAGTATCACGTGCTTCGGTTGGGGATTTGAGGAGTTGCTTGTTCGAGCTTGAGCTTGGTCAATCAATGGTGGAAAGTGAGAGAGTGAGTGGGATTGACAACTCCAAAAGGTAGGAGAAAGACCCCTTTTATACCGGGACAAAATACGGTCGTTGGGAGGGGTATTTCCCACTTGGCAGCCCCCCCCCCCCGGCCTAGGGGGCCGGCCTGGGGCCGGCGTGGAGTGCGCAACGACCGGATTGGTCAACCCACCCCGGCCTGGGTCAGCCTGGCCTGGGGCCGGCGTGGGCGCACGGGGGGAGGCCGGCCAGGCCGGCGTGGAGGCGAAGGCGAGGCCGGGCACCCACCCGAGCCTCCCGTCCAGAAGCCCGGTCTGGGGCCGGCGTAGGGCGAGGCGAGGCCGGCGCACAGCCTAGACCCGGCCTAGGGACCGGCCAGGCCGGCCTGGGAGGCCGGCACCCCCACCTTTTTCTTCTTCTCTCTTCCCCTTTCTTTCCGTAACCTTTTCTTCATTTTTGATGCTTATTGTATGAGGTCTACGGGGAGATATGGTTGCACTTTATCCATGATATTTTCTGAGTACACTTAGGGAACACGTTAGTCCATCCATATGTTGTGATCAAACACTCAAAATAGGATTTAGGAACTATGTTCTTTCAGCTAGCCCATTGTGGGTCTTTTCCCTAATTGGGCTGCACAAAAAAACGAATTTTAATCACTATTAAATAAAGGATTAATATATTGACATGTTATTCAATTGTCAGTGGCTTTGGAACTCCTTTCAGACCTCCCCCGTGTCTCCGGAACCCCTTGTGGATCACCCCCCGAACACTTCGGTCTTTCCCGGAACTCTTCCGAATTCCTCTCCTCTTTTCATTGGTGATTCCGACAGATCCAAAACGATCTTCTAGCGTCGTCAAACCCTTAAGTATGTTACACTAAGGTTCGGGATCACTCCAAAACATGATCGAGACACCTCTCTGATCAATGACCAACAACGGGATGTGGAAACCCATGATGTCCCTTGTGCAATCCACGGTTATTTTTGTCGCTTGAACTTTAAATGTCAAGTCCCCGTTCCTTTGCCCAACGATACCAAGTTTGTCCGGGACTCGATCTCTGGTATTTCCATGCCTAGTTCAATCTCGTTACCAAGAAACACATTTACTCGTTCCCGTGATATTGCATCCTCGTGACTTAGTCACATGCTTGCAAGGTTTACTTGATACAAAATCACCGAGTGGGCCCAGAGTATCTATCCATCACTTGGACTGGAAAATCCCGCTCTTGATGCATACGCCTCTACGTATCCCTCTGGAAACCTGATAGAAACCTTTGTGATCACCCTGTTTCGGTGTGACGGTTGATGCAGTCAAGACAACCTCGGAGACGGTGATTAAATATGATCTCACGGTCAGAGGTTTGGGTACTATGTTTTCTGTGTTATTACAATACTGAACTATGTGATTAGATCCCATTGTGATAATACGTATTGGGTGTGTGTCCGTCACATCATTCATCTAATGATATGACTCCATTGTTAATTGACATGAATATTCATGATCGGGAAATCTTGATCATCTGCTGCTCAATGGACTAGTTAAATAGAGCCTACTAGGGACTTGGTTTGTTTACATGTCACACGTGTATTAATGTTTCTGCTTAATACAATTTTAGCATGGTATAAAACTTATTATGAACATATATGAGTTATGATAATAAAACACTTTTATTGTTTGCCTCTAGGGCATAACTCTTTCACTTTTGTGTGTGTTCTTCATGGTGTTCGTCGCGTTCTTCGTGTTCTTCCCAAACTCCTCATCTCTCGTGCGTCAATCCATGAAGATCAGGCATCCCTAGCTATGCAACCGCATCACGCAGGCCACTAAAGTGGCGCTTGTCACGACCTACTTGGTCTGCGCCACCGCACGCTTCGCCGAGCTAGGCGGCGTGCCCGTCCTCACGGAGCTCCTCGTGGACGTCAATAAGGGCACCCACGAGATGGCCTCCACGGTGGCGACGGAGGACGCGAGCTTGCTGAGCCCGTCCTCATGGAGCTCCTCGTGGACATCAATAAGGGCACCGGCGAGATGGCCTCCACGGTGACGATGGAGGGCGCGAGCTTGCTGAGCACGACGACGGCGCTGGCCCGCGTGGGAAGGTCATTGTGGGAGAGCACTGAGCCAAGAGCCGGCGACGCGGAGGCGCGAGGCCTCGTCGAGCGAGAAGAAGACAACGAGAGCGCGGCCAGGACATTCCCCAATGCGGCGCCCTCGCAGACGACGGGCTGCCCCGCGACTGTCTCCACGCATCAAGGTCTAGTTTTCTGAAATTTTGGAGAAAGTGATAGTTTCATGCTATTACCTCGCCGGATGACGCATAGCGTTGTCCTTTCATATTTGGTTGGAACACCATCAAAATCTTGTTAAATTGAAGAAAAAAAAAATCCTACTCCCTTCATTCCATTTTAGTTGCCTTTTAATATAGTTGCATCTGTTGGCAACTAATATGAAACGAAAGGGGTACTAGATTCAAGCAACCCCAAACTAAAAAAAAAAACCACCTGAATTTTACTAAAGGGCACGTTTGCGCGTGAACAAAGGCATTGCCACCAAGACGTGGCAGCGGCCTCGTCGCAAGGATCATGACACCTGAGCACTACTTGTCTATATCCGATGTCAGATCTGCAGTAAGAGTTTTGAAAAGTTGTTTTCCGGGGTAGGTTTTATTTTAACCTAGAGCTACCGGTACGTAACGGCAGCTACTATGAGCGTACACACGTAAACGTCCAGGGAAAACGAAAGGAAACGATCCAAGCCCGTCGGGTTGACTATTACTGTAGTTGCCTGACAGGTAGCAATGCCTACCTGGGTAGCACGGGTCGACCTTCACTGATTCAGTCACGAGGTGATTAAACGAGAAGCACCCGTTCTGAATCAAAATACCTCACCGACTAAATCGCTTTAAACGAGAAGCACCCGTTAACTTTAAGCAGTTAAAGTTAACCTCCTTCGTTGTGAAGATACCTCACCGACTAAATCGCTAAACTGGAGCAACGCTAGGAAGTGGCGGGAGCTACTAAGTAACACGAAATTAACTGGTGCACCTCAGACGATGGAACTCCCACGATATTGAGTCTTGTCAAAATGAGTTGGTACAGCGTGTCCACAAAACGGAGGCACCACCATTCTTGTTAGACGTGCCAGGGGGATTGATTCAATTCCCCGTTCTAGCCCAGATTTGCTACTGCGCTAGCACCCGGACATGTTTGGCATGGAATTGAAGTTCGCTAAGCTTGATCTATGTCGAATAGGTGACAAGTTGTGATCTTCTCTATCATACACAATGGTTGGCGATGTTTAACGCTCTCAGATGTCAAGGTGCTCTAGGTTGACCATGCTTGCCGCCTTCTGGATCAGTTCCTTCCTATACTCAACCTGGAAGGGAAAGGTGTTGCCTCAAAGCGAAACATTGGGTAAACTCGTAAGTAAACGAGTACTCAGATAGTTCACAGATTGCTTACCCGAGTACCCATAAGAGATGAGAACACAACATTGGCCTCGGCAGCATCTTCGACTGTTAGCTGCTTCAACAGCCTCCTTTCAGGATCCATTGTCGTTTCCCACAATTGTACAGGCATCATCTCACCCAAACCTATTTAACAACCAGGATTAATTGATACATGAAATCTTACAGTCTATGCCATTAAAAAAGGAGAACACATGAAACCTTATAGATGCCATGAAAATACGCATATGCGTATTGTGTTGCATAAGAATATAAAAATATTTTTCTCCATAGTTCATAGTCGATCATTTTTCTTCTCCGTAGTCGATCATTACTTGGATGGGTTGAGACACTGTACCTTTGAACCTTTGGGTATTATAAGAAGCGTTTGACGGAAAGGTGCTAACTAGCTCTTTAAGATCAGCCTCATCATAGCAGTAGTGAACTTGTTTCCCACGCTCAACCTAGGACAAAAGGATAATTAGTTAAATACAAACTTAAGATCAGTTCATTCCAAATTTCAAGTAAGTGGTGTCATCATGATCAAACCTTGTAAAGAGGAGGCACACCAACATAGATGCAGCCTTCATCGAATAGTGCCCTCTACAAACATAGTTTGAGAAAGCAAGGCCCTTTAGTTATCATCTTACAGCTTAGATGCACTTGCCATCATAATATGGTATGGAAGTTTGCACATGAAGTTTTGGTAACTCGACTATAACAAGCATGTAAATAGAAGTGGTAATTGGTGCTTTGCTTACCAGCACATCATAAACAGATAAACCTACAGCAAGTGGATTGATCATATGCAAATCACAACCCATTTCCAGACCAGTTATGGGACCTTTCAGAGTTTTTGTGTTGGGGGAGGAGGAACCTAATGGTTCTCTGTGGTGAGAAGCAACCCTACCCCGTTATGGCAAAATTAGCTCACTCCTGGACCCATTGTCACCCAAATCTCAGCTGCCAACACACCAGCCCATAGTGACAGATTGCATTTTGTCCTTCAGGGATTTTCTTCAGTGGAAAAGAGTCTAATGTGTAGGCTAAGAAACAACCCTAGTCTTCCATGGGCGCAACCAACAGGTTTGAGTGTTCCACAATTTCATACAGAATGTGATTTTTTTTTGTTGTTGTTTCTTCGTAAACAATCTTCTTGCTTAACATTAGCATCTTCTAGAACCTTTTTTGGAACGAATCCACTTTTCAAGGAAGATGGAACATTTTGGGATAATGTACCCTGGTTTTTATAGGAAAACCATATGGTTTTTTATGGATCCTCTTATGCATTATGTTTGATATCAAGGATTTCAGCCTCAAGTACCCAACCCATAATTCTTCCCATTTCAGCCAAATCAAACCCCAATTTTCAATCATATGGAGCCCAGCCCTTTACAAAGCCTAGTTGTGCAAGAGTTGGTAGTGGAAACACAAGTACAGTCAGGCAGGGGCGTCACCAGGCTAGCTCAATGGGAGTGCACCAGGCATGGCAATTTCACTCTCAAATCATGCTCAATGAGCATGCACACATCCTATTTGTGCACCTAGCCTGTTGTCGTGCACCAGGCCATTTTTCCCTAGCTCCACCCCTGCAATCAGACAACATTCACTTGGCAGATGCGTAACTGGGTATGAGGCCTAGTGGTGGGAGTGAGGGTGTTCTTCCCTCCTCTCATTGGTTCAATCTCTAGGATCTACACGGGTCACAGTACTTAATAAAGTACAGACATGCATGTGTGTTCAGTGGTAAAGTATGTGCCCACGCTACGTGAGGCTCTCATGACCCCGCCAAAGTACCTTCCTCAACACCTCTAACAGTAAAACATGAGCTATATCTCCCGTTGGTAATATGATTTAAGATAACTATACCTGATATCTAAAGAAGAAAGTGAGAAGAAGAGTCCGGATATGGGCACCATCTACATCAGCATCTGTCAGTATAACTATCTTATGATACCGAAGAGCTTCCTTCTTAAAATCCTCACCCTGAAAGAATATATTAGAGAGAAAACGCCAATAGTAACAGATGTTCAGAAGAAAACAATATGCACCTTCACTCCTAACCCAAGACCAAGAATAAGATTTTGGATCTCTTCGTTCTTGTACATGGCTGCTTCATCCCTCCTTTCAATGTTGAGAATTTTGCCTCTCAGAGGCAAGATAGCCTGCATCCATGTTGAAGGCATGCTTAGATTTGAATGAATGCCAGCAATATAATGTGTACGTTGCAACCAAACTTGACATAGAAAAACATATTATGAACATTTATCTCGCATTTCATAGTTTAGGGTAACTCTATCTACACTATAGCAGTGTAAATAAGAATTAGTCAAACAAAACTTCTCCTGGCAAAGGATACCACATGACAAAACACTATACACCTTTAATGATTTGTTATTGCTCCTAATTTCATTCGGAATCTTGCAATGCTTTTGGAGATAGAACAGTTGAGTATATCATAGTATCAATAGATTGAAAAGAAAACTTTATACCTGAAATTTCCTATCCCGGCCTTGCTTTGCACTACCTCCAGCCGAATCACCTTCAACTATGAAGATTTCTGAATTCATGTGTGATCAGCAAAAGTCAAAGCCTTGAAATAAGATAGTAAATCCATAACTTACAACAAAAGCATATAGCTGGAACTGTCCGAATTAAAAACTTTATGTCAAAAGAAGAATGCAAAACACTAGATGTATGACAGTCAATTTTATGATGCTAATGTGCACCTTGATATATACTCCCTCCGTATCAAAAATGTAAGATATTTAAACGTTTACTAGACAACATGTATCTAGACATGTTTTAGTGCAAGATGTACATGAATCTACACACTAATACTCCCTCCGTCCGGAATTAAATGTTACAAAGTTTGACAAAAGTTGATGTATCTAACACTAAATTATGTCTAGATACATCCACTTTTGTCAAATTTTGTGACATTTAATTCCGGACGGAGGAAGTACATGTCTAGATACGTGTTGTCTAAAAAATGCTAAAACATCATATATTTTGATACGGAAGGAGTATTACATAAAGAGATAATGCAAGTGGCAACTCACCGGATTCTGCAGGATTAGAAGATGCACAGTCAGCTAGTTTCCCAGGGAGTGAAGAAGATTTCAAGACACTCTTTGTCCTCACTAACTCTCTAGCCCGCTTGGCAGCCAATGCAGCCTGCAACAGAAAAATATGTCATACAGTGCATCAAAACCCTAATAAATGAGTTCTTGGGCAAAAATCATTAATAAGATAAGACGTGTGTGTTTTCATGTCCTTCCAATCAGAAACTTCCAAAATGTACATTGTAGCCTGTATCATGGCTATTCAGGACTTGAGATGAATCACTTCGTTCATGGCAAAGACTAATGTACCTTGAGAGCATTAAGGGACTTCGTCAGAATTGAATCTAAAACATCTGGATGTAACTCCAAGTATTCAGTTAAATTTTCTTGGACAGATTGTTCAACTATTCTTCGTACTTCTGGATTTCCCAGCCTGGTCTGCAAAAGAAACGAACAAAAAATTCAACATGTCAGGAGAAAAAAAAATCTTTTGGCTTATCTGTTGAGTTCCATGAAAGGTGGTATTACTTTTGTTTGCCCTTCAAACTCTGGATTAGGGACCTTCACTGAAATAATGCATGTCATTCCTTCCCTTACATGCTCCCCACTCAGACTAATATCTTTATCCTGCAAAAAAAGCACCATCTGTTTAGACAAATCCCTGAATTGCAGATCCATTTATTCAAATTAGCATTCAATGGAACAAATACACATCCCAAGTTTGGACTTCGGACTGAGCAAACAATATTAACATACAGCTGTTGCTGCAGTCCTTGTCAAACAAAATTTAACAGACTGGTTTAAAGTCAGCGGGCTAGAGTTGCATATATGAAATAAGGTGGCATTTACCAGGAAAGAACAAAATAAATAGTGTGTAGTATTATCAGTTATAACCTTTATAGTCTTTGACTTCTTTGCAAAGCTATTAATCGTTCTTGTCAATGAAGTTTTCAGCCCCTCGATATGAGTACCACCATCAATAGTACGGATACTGTTGGCATATCCTAGCACTGTATCAGAGTAGGAATCCGTGCACCTGCAAAATAGTGAAAATTAGTTGTTTCAGAATAAGGCATACAACAGGGCAAATGAAAGATGACACAAGCTTTAATGACCATGGAACATTGTTTTTGAAAATCGAAATAGCTCCTGATACATGCCAGGGAAAAAAACTATAAGGGAAGGAAAGAGGAACCCTTAAAAAGCTGTTATTTCTAGATGGTGAGCATCATTTATTTACTTTGGCTAAAAGTCAGAGCTGGTGCTGTACACTGATTAATTGCACCACTCAAGAACATCACAGATAGTACAAATTAAGCTAACCAGTACATCCAAAAGCCCAAGCTAATGGCGAAATGTGGACAATATACCAAAACTTCAACACTCGCTCTCAGATTTGGTTCTTTTAAGCCTACACGCCTATTTGTTGAAACCAAAGAAAGCCCAAGAGCATGCTTGGTTCATAGCCAAACTATGCCACACTTGATAACTATGGCTTTCCATAGAATCGATGCTCAAGAAGTTGCCCAAGAAGCCGCGGAAGGTGACCGAGAAGAACCAGCGCAAGAAGACGAAGGAAAGAAGCCCCAGGTGGCGGAGCCTCCGGTGAAAGCACTGGAGCTTCCGCCCTGCTCCAGGAGCTTCCGGTGCCGCCTCCGCCCAAAACCCCTTCTGTGCGACCAGAGTGGAGCTTGCACCGGAATCGACGCAGGAGCCTCCGGTGGTCAGACCCAGGAGGCGGAACCTCCGGTGCTACCTCCGCCGAAAACCCCTTCGGTGTGCGCACGGCGGAGCCCCACCGGAACCTCCAGCGGAGCCCCACCGGAACCTCCGGTGAAACCACCGGAGCCTCCGCTCCTGCGCGGCCTGCGTGCCAACTTTCGGGCCTTTGACCCTTGTATCTCCTCCTCCCACCTATGACCTACCCCCTTGGCACTAGACTATAAATAGACTCCCCAATCTCAGATCTAGGGTTAGAGATGAAATTAGAACTTTGAGCTTTGCTCTGCCACAACTTTGGCAAAGTTTAGAAAGATACGAGCCTGTGACGAGAAGGATAGGCCACGGAGGAAGTGTGTTGTGCCACAGCTGCGGTAAATGAGACAAACTGTAGCCACCGACAGACGTCACAATTGGTGAAGTTTGGCTGTGTGTAGCTATGAACCAAATATGATATATACATGTTAAACTTTTTGTCCAACTTCTCTAACTTGTGAGCAAAGAAAACAGAGCTACAAGTGAGGTAAGCCTGGCAAAAAAAAAAAAAAAGAGTGACAAATGTGGCCATAAGGCTAAGAATGTGTGACTAGCCATAGTTGTGACAGTGAACCGAACACTAGGCATGAACCTGCCTAACTTTCGTAGCCAGGTTGTGACAAATTTTGGACTGCAACCAAATACCCGTAGACTGAAAGAGGTACGAAAACTTTTACTCCCTCCGTCTCAAAATAATTGTCTCAAAGTTGACTTTTGTCCAACTTTGAGACAATTATTTTGAGACGGGGGGAATACTTATAAATTTTGCTAACAAGGTACTTGTGATATCTTCACTCTGAAACCATATTGGGTTGCGCACACTAGCCAGTTCACCTAAAGTTAAAGTTGATGGGAAAAGGTGGGTAACATACATACTCAACTGTCTCAAATATATACGCAACAATACCGGCAGTGTTATTTAATAGAGCTGGTGAGCTAAACATTTACTGTGTACACCAAGAAAATATTTGAATTCATCGATTTATAAAACTAGATGGTTTAATCAAGGTTGTAGATCGAGAATGTGGTTCATTGTGGCAAGAGGCAGGAAACATCTATCACGGCTATAAAGTGTATCAGGCAAGCTATGCTGCACACAGTGGTATACAAGAATATGTCTTTACTGTTTGAAATATGATGGGTATGCATTTAATATGCAAATCACTCGAGTATGTGTCGATCACTGATCATAATAATATTTAAAATAAAGTGTGCAAGAGAAAAATCATCTAAATTACTACAAGAATACAGGCGAGGGATTTGGGATGCATTTAATTAATATTCCGTATCTACAAGATCAAAACTGATTCAGTTTATAAGAATACAATTATTGTAACCAAAATAGTTTTAAAAATGCGATCAAGGTTTAGGAATCTAAAGGGAACTGACACATGCATCATAGTTCTAGCCGGGTTTTAATAAAAAATCTAACTCACAAAGTTTATAGATCAACACAATAGTCTACAGAAGGGGAAAATTAGAAGATGAATATGCAGGTAACAAGAAAATTGGGAACACAATACTTTAATATATCCTTTAGCACATCTGACGATTTATGGAAGATAAATGCGGATAACTGCAATTGACGCTCAACCAAATATAAATCCAAGAAACAATATTGATTTGTAATCCAAAATTTGGCAGAAATTTCAGGACAGATACATCATTCAGTTTGGTATTTCTAATACGTAGTAAAAACACGGTATCAAAAACTTAGAAAGAAGAATCGCATGTATAAACTAGAAAAGATAGGCAACAAATTATGAATATCTTCAATAAGATAAACCACTGCTGTTTGCGACAGAGAACATGGAGCAAAACAGTGCAGGATATAAGCAAGTTCCGTGCATAACGTTCCATGTCACAACTTACCATTGAAGGGAGACGTCCACAACTATTCCATCCAATTCCTTTCTGAATGCTATTGGGTCATGAAGGGGTTTCTAAGAAAGAAAGCATACACAAGGAATAGTGTTAGGGTTGTTATGATAATATAATTTGCAGATTGCTATATGCAGTAGAAGTAGCGTTCAATCTGGTGTCTTAGTAGTACCAAAATTTACGCTGTTGGCCTTTTTTGGGAGCAGCTAATGCTGGTCCCTTCAATGAAATATTAAAGGTCGTGTGATAGGGGGAATTAACCGTGAAAAATATAGATCATTAACATTTCTAAATTTTCATAAAAAAGAAGGCAAAGATCAGTTCAGTCTATGCACATCTGCTCTAAGTCACTCATGACACTCCTTTCAAGCAATCTAGCATAGTTTCTGATTAGCAACAGGATTAACATAAGCTGGTCAACATAATATTGGATGGGTCCAAGGAGTAGAGTTAATAAATGGCTGTCGGCATCACTGCTATCTAGAGCCATCTGAATAGGTTCATGTATTGCATTCTTAGTTACCTGTTAATAGCAAGAGAAAGGAATAAACCTAGCCCTTAATAATTTCATGAGTCGCTCAGGAAAGATTAGCTAGGCCGACTGTAAACCATTAGGCAGTAGGCACCACGATAGCTAGAGGGTACAGGAAATGGCATAGACGGTTTTGTATGTCCAGAATCTTAGCCAAATTGGGACAGCATGGAGCATATAGTGCTAGATGTTGCGGGACAAACCTTGTCTGTGTTCAACCAGGCAACATATTCAACCAGGCCACCAGCATAACAGTATTCATTGTGTTGAACCTGTGTATCTTCTTCCTTGGTCAATGTTATTGTCAGCTGGCATTGAGAGAAGAACAATATAATGAAAAGCCAGAGGTCTACCTTTAAGCATAGCAGGTATCACATGAAAGTTGTGCATGCAAAGCAGCATTAAAAAAGAAGACGATTACAATGCACACAAAACCAAACTGCCCAATTGCAATTTGCAACACTCAATGAATTTGAAAAGGACACATAAGAATTGAACAGGAAAAACGACAAATGATACAAGTAAACTGAACAGAAATTTAAATCAACTTTCATGCACGTAAGACAGAGAGAGAACAGCAAACATTTGATTTAAGCACCTGGTGAAAATTTAACTCAAATTTCCATTGTAACAAATATTTCATTTTGTCTCTGTTGTTTAGTGGTTTTCTCATCAGCAGTACTGGAATAGCTCCACTGATACCCACAATTAGCTACTGCAGTCTGCAAAAAGTATATCCTCGTGTCTCCCAATTAAAGATTTTATGATGCAGAATGCTTTCTGAGCACAGAAGTCCAACGATATATACTATCGTTGGATATGACAAAATACCAACAGATGCTTCTTTTTTAATCTTGTTAGAAAGGAAAAGGATCAAAAAAATATGTCCCCATGTAAGACAACAGTAAAGTCTACCTATCACGGTAAGTTACTCCAGTAATCTGATAAACAAGGTGTGTTAGCCTGACAGAGCAACCGTGATTCATTAATCAGATAGGAAACAAAGAAAAGAAGGAAATGATCACAATCATGCGATATCTCTGAGAACTAGCAACCTGGTACAGAACAAAGCAACTTCGAGCTGAAGGATAATCATACCTCAGGATTTAAGAAAGCAAGTTCACGGATGCGACTAGAGATTGTATTGAAGTCAAATTCAATTGTGGTGGTAAATACTACAAAACAATAATTAAGCATTGGGTCACCACAACATACTAGTAACGCCAAGACCAGAAAACTTTGTCATGAAAATAAAAGCATACTTTCTTTGTCAGGCCAAAATCTGATGCATGACCCCTGGCGAGAACTTGATTCATCAGGCAGTGTAGTACTGCTTAGCGTTGTCAGTGGTTTTCCCCGAGAATAGTTTTGCCGGTATTCCTTTCCATCACGGCAAACAGTTACTTCTAGTGCCTGACATTGTAGTATCATGAAAATGAAAATTAATTGCACATTAATTGCAAAAGTATGTATGGGTAGCATATTCAAAACATGTTATAATTGTGATAGAGATTTCTAGTGGGTTCATGGTTCAGGCCCTCTTTCTCTTCTTAAAATGAGAAAATTATGTAGTCCGTACTACTATTCTAGTTATATTTTCATGATAATCATTCAACTAAGTTACTATGTACTGCGCTCCTCTTTACATACAAACTAATTAACAACTACTCCAAGAATCCTTTTTCATGTGCATGCTTACTAATACTATCAGTGTAATGCATTTTTACATGTTATTTAACATCCACATTGATACTAGAGGGAGAATTAGCCTCAGCGGGAAAATTCAGGATCTAATTTACAACCACAACAAAAATTTGCACAAGATGGGGCCCTAGAAAAATATTCCTTGACCAGGGAATTGAATTTTTTTCATATACATCATACTATTTGATAAGTGAAGTGTTATTTGTCTGATATAACATTATTTTCATCTAACTGTATTAGGTGCTTGTAGACATTCTCGTTATATTCATCTAGCGATACTGGACCAGGATTGCTAGGGAACCTATCCAAATTCAAGTTCATCCTGGCCTAACTCACTGGTTGTTTCGATGCGCGGAGGGTAAGGAATTTCCCAGCTTAATCCATGTCTATTCAGTTCAAAAGCATATCCACATGACAGGGCAGTGAGGCTTAAACGGTGAGAAGGTGAAAGCTTTATGACTCAGTTGCAGCCACCATAAGAACCATTATTAAAATTCCTTAGTGCAGTGCATATCAACCTCCTTGGCAGCCATGTGTGTCCTTGACGGACATCGCATGGTTGCTCGCCCTCCCTAGACCAGCAAGACGACCGTTTTGGTGATGTGCTTTTTTTTTCTAGAACCATACGTGGTATTGCATGGCGGCTGCCCGTGTTCGGCATTCTTGCTGTGTTGTGGATCGAACCGCCACTTCTGCTCTCCTATTCCAACATGCCTCATCATTAAGGATAAAGCTTGCTCGTCCTGGACGGATTTATCGATATACGTACTGACGTACCAAGAATAAAGGGTCCATTTTGCACGGGGATCCCATGTGCCCAAAATAAACCTCTGTAGGTTTACTTTCCTGGGAATAATACCACAACTACTCAAACATGCCCTGGAGGGAATTTCTAAAGAGCATATTTGTAATATTTACCAATTATGTTTTGTCTGGTTTGGGGGGCACAATCGTTATTAGACTTGGTCCATGGAATGCTAGTACTCATATAAAAACAATATATGAAAAGCTTAAGAAAGCTTGAGAGGGATAGTTTCATGTAGAGATAATTTATCTTCCACCCAATGGATAGTGATTTTGCTTAGAGAGAACTGCAATTTTCTCCGAATATCTACAATTCATAGTCTTTTTCAAAAAGCATCTACAATTCATACTCAATACAGGTTAAAACCAGAACCTCTGATAAAGCATTGACAACTGATAGGCCAACACCATGCAGCCCTCCGGCAACACTGTAGCTACTCGTTGAGCCTCCAAATTTGCCACCAGCATGCATTAACTGCATGATCAGAAGAAAAACTTTACAAGATGTTCAGCATTTAAACATGTCAACTGTTGACCACCCAAAAGTAAATTCTAGTGCTGCCATATGGACAAGCACCTTACAAGGCCATGTTGATGCACATGGCAATAAAAAATGTACTGAAACGTTTCTACAAAATACGGGCATGCACTTATAGCAACAGCACAAAATCCTCAGATCAAGTCTTAGAACCTAAACATCTGCAGAGGTACCACATGTCAAGAGATATTCATTCCTAGAGTATGATCTTAATAAGTAAGTGAATTTTACTGGGATTGAGGTCAGGGTGGCTAGAAAATGCAATCAGCAGTCTTTGAATGAATGGTGTTAGCCATACCGTTAAGACAGTCTCCACGCATGATTTCTTTGTCTGCGGGTGTATATCTGTAGGGATCTGCAGTGTGTCCAGGATTTAGTAGTAGTTTTATATAACACATAAGGAGATAATCATAGAGTAGATATGTTATATGTTAGTTAATCAAAAGCTGCTGCTTTGTAAATCTCAACCGTAAAGAAGCAAGCCAACCCAGAACTACAAATTATAAGAAACAAAACAAAATGGTAATGTTCAATTAACAAAGCACTATTGGTGGCATACAAAATAGTGTGCGACGTATGCAGCATGCATGTTGAAGTTCGTTCATCCAAGAGTCCAGAAGAGGGTATCAGACTATCAGCCAAGGATAGTAGTTGCACGAAATAGAGTCCATGCAGAGGCAGGAAAATATAGTGAAATAGTTGCAGCAATTCGAGGGGAGAGCAGACAAGGTACCCGTTAGCCAGAAACATACTCGCACAGGGAGAGCTAGCCAGTGCAAGCATCATTCAGCAGCATGAGTAGGACTAGGAGTTGCTAGTCAAGAGGAGTGCGGTTGGGATCCGAAATCAATTAGTTACAGTGTCACGGATCCTTGTAGTTCAAATATTAAAGAGAACGGTGTCAAAGTGTAGTTACAGAGATTATTTTGCATGAAGCAATCATTCTTTTGTTAACTTCAATGATGACTTTCTTGGCATGCCAAATGTGTACTAAAAGAAAATTAAATCTTACAAGTGAATATGATAAAATACTTTGTTAACATTTATTAAACTTCAATTTGATTCACCTACACAAGTAGGTTTACTCACTATTAACAATAACTAGTACATCAGCTCAAAACTGAATTCATAATAATCACATTGTTCATAAAACTTGTAAAAGCATAAAGCATTCAGGAAGTCTTCCTTGGATTTTAGGAACTACGTACCCCACGGCCGTTGTCTGTTACACTAACTGAATTATCATCATGAAGGACTACATTAATCTCAGTAGCATAGCCTGCTTGAGCTTCATCCACAGCATTATCCAATATTTCATACACCTAAATTGCACCAAACAGATCAATGAGCAGGCAATAAACAAAATCGAACACGTAGAAACATGGAAAAATATAAAAGCATAATCTGCTGCGATATACCAGATGATGCAGTCCGCGTGGTCCTGTGCTGCCTATGTACATACCAGGCCTTTTGCGAACTCCATCTAATGCTTCTAAGACCTGCAAATTAACCATTATAAACAAATATCAAGTCAATGAACAATTTGTTCACATTTCACAAATAATAGTTAATAGTGGCACAAAGGAGAAACACATAACAAAGCTGTGCCCAGATACATATTGTTCTTCCTTTTCTTTCTTTCCGATGATAACATCAGCAAGCTTTATGCTACACTCAATAGACGATTATATTAACTGAAAATCGAGCAGATTGATAAACTAACTACATGTTGCTGCATTCTTAACAGTTCAAATACAACCTGTGATAAATGTTTATGTGTTTGAGAGCCATTTAGAAATATCAAATGCATTGGTAATAGCATTTGCTAAATTCTCAAGAAAGGTTCTTAACCCCTCCAGCTCAGGTTCAGAAACGACGATGTAAGTACGAAATCCATAATATGCACCAAAATAGATAAAAGTATAAACCATTTGCATGATGTAAAATTAGATACGCATTACTTGCGTCATTACAGGGTAAAAAAATGTCAAGTCAAAACAACCTACTTGTGGGCTTTAAGTAGGATACCAACCAAAAGGAAGACCCTATAAGCAAAAGCTCCACGGCATCACTGTATCGACTAAAATGGTTACACGGTTACCTCAATTAATTTATCTAACATTGACATGTAAACCCACGTAACCTGGTGAAAACTATGATAAGAACATATGTATAAGATTGCAAAGCTGCTTGGTGCGGATTAGCTTTGCTCCTGCTGTGCCTGCCCCTTACATAATTACACGCGTTTGCACTCCCCGCATCGCCCAGTGGTGCACATACTGTTTAAAATCTGAGACAAATATTTCAATTACATGCTTGCTAAGGGGGGCCCGAGTTGACCCCGTTAGCAACAGAAGCCGCGTATGAGAATCACCTGGACGTTTGCGGCCGTGTACTCCCCGGCCACCCGCTTTTCCTGCATCGCATCGGATGCTGCCGTGGAGGCCATGAAAGCCCTCACCCCGAGCCCATTCCGCTGAGGGACCGCCGCCGCCACAACCCTAGAGGGGGAAAAGGCGCGCCAAAAATACACCACCAAATCAGCATCCAAACCGCTCCAACTAGAGGAATCTTCCTTACCGAGAAGCGTAGAAGGAAGGATGAAGCGGGACATGGAGGCACCTGGGTCTGAAGAGGAGTCGGGCGGAGGGGGCGGGCGGGAGCAGCCGGGAGGGGGTAGAGGCGGTGGAGAGGAGGCGGCGAAGGAGAAGGCGGAGGTGGGGTGGGGGAGGCGACGGTCGGAGTAGGAGCGCCATTGGCGGCGGCGAGCTCGCGTCGTGCCCGCCTCGCTTCTGGCTGGGGTTGCTGCTGCTGTGTGTTCGCTTGTGGTGAGGGGGGAATGGGAGGAGGGTTTGGGGTTTAGACGGGGTTGGACGGCAGTGGATGAGGCGACGAGGAGGTCGAGGAGGGTTTTAGAAAGGGAACGGGGTCGGGTTTCACAGGAGGAAGGCTTTTTCGAAAAGAAAAGGGGGGTCTTGGGCTGTGTCGATCGGCCTGGCCTGGGCAGGTTGGTCCTCGTGAATCTGCGTCGGGCCTGTTCGAGATTCTCGAACAAGTTGTGGATTCTCTCTAACAAAAAAAAAAATTGTAGTGAATGATATATAAATGAAGGCAGAGATGAGGAAATAAGCTCAGTTCTGGTGGGGAGATGATGATGAGAATAAGAAGATGCACTGGTTATCTTGGTGGAAAATGTGTTGTCCAAAATGTGATGGAGGTATGGGATTCCGAGACCTACACTTATTTAACTTGGCTTTATTATCCAAGCAGTGTTGGAGAATCATTACAAATCCTGACTCTCTATGCGCAAGGGTTCTTAAAGCAAAGTATTTTCCTAATATGAGTATTCTGCAAGCTGGTCCCAAGAGTGGATCATCAACAACATGGCAAAGTATTGTGGCTGGAATTACAATTTTTAAGCGTGGGTATATTTGGCGTATTGGAACAGGTGATGAGATTAATATCTGGACAGATCCATGGATTCCCTCGAGTCCGGATCAAAAAGTTATCACACCTAGAGGACTTAGTGTGTACACCAAAGTGGTTGATCTTATTGATCATATCTCTGGAATGTGGGATGAGGAGTTAACCAAATCTATATTTAACACAGTGGATGTTTCTAGGATTCTAAAAATTCCACTAACCAGCCATTCTTTTGATGATTTTATTGCTTGGCATCTTAATAGGAATGGCATTTTCTCTGTTAGATCGGCATATCATGCGGAGTGGAGCCATAAACATGGTGGGCATTCTGGAGTTTCGGGTTACCCTGGTCCCTCCTCGCAACCAGCTGTTTGGAAGCAACTTTGGAGGTTAAAAATACCACGCAAGATTCTTATTTTCGGGTGGAGAATACTGCGGGGAATTATTCCTGTTAATTGCATCTTGGCCAACAGACATATTGGGAGTAATGGTGAATGCCCAGTATGTCATCTTGCAGCGGAGGACATTAAGCACATGTTATTTGAGTGCTTCCCGGCTATTGAATTATGGAAAAAATTGGATCTCTCTGATTTTATTAATTCTCATATTGATTATGAAAGGTCTGGATCAGTGATTATGGAAAACATCCTGGTTTCGGATGATCTACCTTGCCCTATTATGCCGAGTTTGGGGGCAAAGGAAATTATACTCATTGGATGTTGGTATCTTTGGTGGATTCGAAGGCAGGTAACTCATGATGGAAAAATCCCACCTGTTTGGAGATGGTCGGCTTCGGTACTTGCAATTGGCAATAATTATAAAAAGTCTATTACTCGGAATTCTGTACAGGCTTCGGGTACTTGGCTTAAACCGGAACCTAATGTTGTTAAAATTAATGTTGATGCCTCCTTTCATCTAGATAGTGGTGCAGGGTCTACGGCGGTGATAATCAGAGATCATCATGGAAATTTTATTGCTGCACAGTGCATATTTATTGATAGAGGTGCTGATGCTATTACCCTTGAAGCGATGGCTATGAGAGATGGTTTAAATATGGCAAAAGAGCTTGGTTTCCATAGGATTGAAGCGGAATCCGACTCCCGGGAGGTGATCAATTTTTGTACCGGTCAATCACGATGGTGGGATGCTGCTGCTGCAATTTTTGCCGAATGTGTGGATATTTCAACGTCTATTGGTCAGGTGGTGTTCAGACATTGTCCTCGGCAAGCAAATTTTGTTGCTCATGAGATTGCTAAATATAGTTACTGTAATAGAAATTCGATTAGTTGGATTAACGAACCTCCGGGTTGGTTAATGAACTTCCTAGTGGATGATGTAACTTTTATAACTGGGTAGCAACAGGTTTCTTATGCACTCTTTTCCTTACCAGGATACCTAAGGGGACTGAAAGGTTTTTAATGAGGCGGCTTGTTTGCTTAATATAGTGTGTTTTATTTTCAAAAAAAAAAAGCTCGATCACGAGATCAGTGCTTGTGCAAACCACGCGGCATACGTGGTGAGCACCCCAAACTAAAATCATATCAAGATCATTGCTCGCGCAAGGCATTTCCGGGATTGTATATTTGTTCACAAAGGAAGATTTCCAACTATGAAGAAGTATACTACAAATCGAACGGGTTGGTAATCAATTTTGGACGATTGTCAGCATATGGTGAAATCTTGAAGGAGGATGAAGCCCCGAATGGACGTATTCAAGTTTGAATCCAAAAGCATGAGGAACTAGACATAGGAAATCATTTGGATATGGCAAAGCATGACCCTAGAAGCCAAATGGCACGATGTTAGTTGGCTCAGTCCAGTAAAGTTCAGGGAGGCGAACCAACGCACACTCATAGACCAAGGTGGATGTGGCACCGACTCGAGGGAGACATTCTTCAACACGGCTGGGAGACTAGCCCATGTATGGAGGTTTGCTTGGCCCGCTAAAGTTGGACACAGCGTGAAGACGAAGGCGGTGAATACACTTTGGTCCTAGTTTGCCACGATCAAGGTCTCTCGCGCGAATACTTCGCGGCTACTCTAACACAGAAGGAAGGCCGAATCAGATGTGATGAGGACACTTGGAGTCTGGTTCCAGTATGACGCCGAAGATTTGCCTAGTTTAGCATAGGTGTTGTACTGAGATTCGAACATGCAAGACTTGCACGGGAAGACCAAGTGTCCCATGTAATGTAAGGGCGATGGCCAATTGTAAAGTGAGGTGACCCAACACACCACTGCATGTGTAGTGCGCAAGTCGTTGACATAATACTCACAGAAGGACTTATCCGTGAATATTACATCTCTCAGAGTGGTACAACAGAAACACAGCAGGACCAAGCAAAGCTATAGGATACACACTTTCATTACAAAATCTTAAGAATCTCCTTGATGAATCAAAGAAAATCTCATGCAAATGAAACATCACAAGAAGCAATTCGAAGATCCAAACTGGAGAAGAACTCTAGCTCAGAACTAAATCTACTACGGCTGATGCCAGCCCTAATCTATGGCTTGTAACAGCTAAGTCCACGAATGTTCTCCACCTACACCTTGATAGAATCTCCTCCACCAGCGTTGTTGATGATGATGCTTTACTGTCTAAGTAAGAGATGACTCCACCTAGCTTCATGAGGTAGCGATGACTTCACGATGACGACTTCCATAAGGCTTCAACTCTAAGCAGGGGGTCAAACGGGAACGAATGAGTAACGAGCGTTACTCAACAAGTTCATGATATACAGTGGGTAGTTGGATGCACTAACTACAGCTTTAGACTCGAAAGAGTCATAAGATAATGCAAGGTTTTGTAAAACTTTCTTCAAGAGGTTGCTTTTAATTCTGAAAACTATGTCCGTCAGACCATCACAGGAGCTAGAACTTCATGGAGTTACCTTTCATGTAGCGTTCGCAGTTCCTTTCCGGAACATGGGGTAACATGCCATATCATTTTACACTCTGTAGAGGTGCGTTACTTTACCCATGGGCGACCAAGAACATGTTGCACAACCAGGCTCGAGATCCTGTCCACGCCCACATAGGTGTGGGGCCTGGTTGTTGGTCCAAGCCAAACCATGCTTCTCCGCACAACGCATGCCCACCCATTTCCACCAGCAGGTTGAACCCCTGATTCCACCCCTCACGATGGAGATCTAGGCGCCCTTGGCAGACACTCATAGACCCCAGAGTCTGTGGGACGTAAGGGCTCCCACCCATGTGCATGTAGTCCCGCAAGACCTACAGCGTACGTCTCTGGCAGCCCGTTGACATGCGAACGAGAGAAGATCACAGTTGACTTACTCGCCCCATACAAGACCCATGGTTAACGCGGTATTTACGGCGCACCGAGTTCTGATTGCATTTGTGGTTAAGTCCTAGGTAATATTTTCCCATGCAGATGGAATCTTTCTTTGACCTATTCATCTTACCATGGTCTCATCTGCCCACCAAACAGAACACTACCACTCGGATAGTCATTCAGGTAGTCATATTATTATAAAAATATGATGATGCATTCTTTTGAGAACAGGTGGTAATACGATAGGGTTTTTGCAAATAGTTCTTTAGGAAGTACTACAGAGGATATGAGCAAGTGATGAACTTGCCCGATATTGAAATAACATAACAATCCATGTCTTTGGGGTTCGAGGTCGCGTAGAAAATCTCTACATCTGAAAGATACCAAATTAGTCCCGGTAAGAACTACTAAAAACACTGGCAAAATGATACATGCATAGTAATAAGATGCAACGTGAACTACCCTAGAAAACACCCCAGCTTACAAGTGTAAGCTAAATTTGATACGATAACTTGATCACACAGGTTTTAGGTGAGTTGTTTCATCACTTGAGGTGACGTTGTTATTTATTTTAGTCTTATGTGTGTTTCACTTTTATATAACAAACCCTTGTTATCATGTTTAACTTATAAGTATTTATCACATGGTTATAACACAAGGTAATATCATATTGAAACCAACTTTAAGGAAATAACAACACATGTTGTTTTCACTGTTGAAAAGCGTGGGGCTATGACCAAAGAATTTAACTCAAAGTGAGTACATACTACCATCATATTTATCAACTTGTAATCCAATAAATTTTTTCAAAAGGATTAGGAAGTAAAAACTTATTTGGGTTCAATACTAAAGAAGATTTTGTGGTGCTGGTTAGTCCTCGTTATATTGGAATCCTGTAGACTTCCCTTATACTTCTTAAAATGGAATTCATAAGTTGAACAAAATAAGTTGTTATAGACATAATGAGTTTGAAAATATTGTTATCTTTCATTTGGTATATTAGTTGAATGTTTCTGAAAAGATTAGAATAAGTTATTGATTTATTGATTTACTAATGAATTAAATGATTAGGCAAAACATTGCACACATGAAAACTTATTCAAATGATTATAAAACATCATATATGAGTTGCATTTGTCATTTGGAGCATTTTGGTATATAACTTGTATTTTTCTGATTTTATAAATTATTTATTATTTTTCCCAATTTTTAATTGATTTAATTTAATTAAAATATTTAATTTTAAATTTTATCAAACATTTTTGAAAAGTTCATAAACATTTAGATTATATTTTCTAATTAGTCTGATATATTATTTATATTTTTCTGACTTATAGAATTAAAGTTATTGAATTAATAAAATTTAATTATTTTCTGTCATTTTTTAATTGACAGGTGGGTCCCACCTGTCATATTCGTTTTAAATAAAAAATTAAAAGGAAATAAAAAGAAAAGGGCTCATAACGTCATGATGACGTCATGATTGTGTCATCATAGAGCAAATCCTCTCTGTGAATTCGAGTTTGATGAATTCGATGCAAATTGGTCTAATTGATCTTGCCAGCAAACTAGAGGGCATCTCGGCGAGTCAGGGAAGCGGTGGCGCAGCTTTGCTGCCGGCGAGCATCTGCGGCGGCGGAAGGCGGTGTTCGGCGATTGACAGAGTTGATGGATGAATTTCGAAAGCGAATGCACCCAGAGGTGTGGCAGCTCACTAGGAGTGTGCTAGTGTACATGATTCGGCACGAGGAGCTCCACGGCGACGATGCTCTTCCGCGGAGGCCGACACAGAGAGCAAAGGGAACGACCGAAATCTCCGGCCTCCCTTCATCCCGGGTTACGAGGTTCGTCAAGGAGGTAGAGGAAGACCCGGCGCATCCGATGGTGGCCTCGGTTCTACGCGAGGTGGACGGAAACGTCGGCGACGAGTGGTGGCCGCATGGGTTAGGGTTAGGGTTTCCACAGGGGAGAGGAACAGAGAGAGATAGAGGGAGACTGCAAGGAGGAAGAGAGGAAGCACGACACTCCAACCTGGTTCTTATCCACGCGCGAAGAGGCGGCACGAGGTGACACAGGGACGGTGACTCGACGACGATCGTCTGTGCCTTCTCCGAAAAGAAATAAAACGTTGCGCATAACCCCCTGGAATTTTCTAAAAATACAACTAAGTCCTTCTGTCTTAAAAACTGTGAAGAAACCTATGTTTTCAGGGCCTATTCGTAAACATAAAAATTATTAAAAATCACTTTTGAAATCCTTATCAAATGGTGCACCTCGACATGTTTTGTTTTGGTGGAATTGAAGAAGATTTAATTTTTAACTTGGGTGATCACTTTAAGTGGTTTTTGTTATATTCTCCATTTAATTTATTTAATGGCTTTAAAATTACCATAGGCATGATTATCATGAGCACACAAAAAACATGTGGTTAAACAAAGTGACATAACTTAATTGGACAATTTTAGATACAATTCCTTTTAGAAAATAATTTGGTAACATTACTTGGTAATGTTTCTATGCATTGGAATGATAACCACTTAATGGGGAATTTTATTCTATGTCAAACCAAATGATGTTAATGGGTGAAGGAACTTGTTTTCTGTTATGTGGCTTTGTTATTTTTCCCAATTGAAACTCTTAGCAAGTTTGGTTGACAATTTACGTAGGTGTGTGTAAGCCAGGGTTGCTGTTTTTAGTACTTGATTAAAGGGAAACATGTGTGGCTTTGGCATCTATTTGTTTGTTTTCCACCAGGTTCCAAGTGTGGATATTATCCCATGCTTGTTTTAGAAACATGTAGTCATTTACATGATTATGTGTAGATGAATTTTTGTTGTTATCTGTTAATCTTATGTATGAAAAGGATCTGCAAAACAAGGTATTAAGCTTGTTATCATCTACCTCCACATATCAAGACATGTGGATGCAATGGCTTGTTATTATTTCATACTTGATAATTGTTTCCATTTGAGATATTATTATGAGTTCCTCATTTCTGATGGGCTTGACAAAGGTTATTGGTTCTCTAATATTTCCTAATGATTCGCTGGATAATTTCTTATGCTCCATCATTGAGGCAGTGTTGCTCCTTGTTGACTTATGTTGCTTGCAATAACCTTGTCTCTAGTTGCCACTTGTCTTCGGATATTTCCTTGTTCACTAGCAAGTAAAATCATCTCTTGGATTCCATCTTCACTGTCAATTATACCAAGCAAGATTTTACTTAGATGATTAATAAAGAATGTAAGTTTGTTTTAATGACATCAATTTTCCATATGCATATAAGAAGAACTTGTTGACAAGGTTGCAAGGTTTGCCCCCAAATTATTAATCATTGTATGACACTCAATTGTTTGAGTATACAAAAGTGATATGTTAACAAGGTAATTAGTCTTGTTACCAAACTATTTCTATATAACACTAACATTGGAATATCACACTATTTCAAGAGAGTTAATAAGATCAGATCAAGATATAAGAGTTTCCAAGTACTCTTATGATAGATTGGAATAGCATTTCGAGAACATTCTAAAGAATCTTCCTGAAGATCTTCTGGTGGTAGTTATTCTTTTCTTGTGGGTGATTCTCTTGTAGAATGACTTTGAGAAGATTGGAAACAAGATAGAATGGTCCAGAAAACATAACAAGATCTAGATTAAGAGTTAGTTCATGCTTTTATTATCCTTCCATATACTTCTTATTTTATTTCCCAAAAGATATGTAATTATATCATATGGGATTTGTTTTACTTAGTTATCAATTCAACCTCTAATAGAGGTTATAACTTGTTGTTATTCCTTAGTTGTATCCAGAGATACTTTAGTTGTTGAATGTTGATTTGAATAGAAATGTGGGATGCGTATGGAATGATGACTTAATATATTAGGTTGATCATATGATCCATTAATGTGTTGAGGTTTCATATACTCACTTGTATAATATAAATGAGACAATGAGCATATGTAGATTATTGGAGTTTAATAATTTAAATCGGAGTTGTTAGTTGGTTTCTCAAAGTGTCATGTTGTTATATTGTATTCTTCATTTGTAATCTTGATGCAGACATAGAGGTTTGAATTATCATATGTAATGATCAAGGTTTAGCAATATCTTAAGAAGATCTATTTCTTCTTTTAGGTACTTCTTTTATGGTTGATGACATATGTACATATTCGTAAATATGTTAATACAATTATTATGTCATTTCCCACTTGTGGGTTTTGAGTTAACACTTGTTTGTATCATTTGTGTTCTATTGAACCTTTGTTATTTACTTGTGAAGGTTCACTTAGTAGTTACTAAATAATTTGGAAAGATGTCGTGTGAATGGTTGATAACTTAAGTAGCTCATTTTTAGAGAGTCTAAGATATTTGTGTAACATCCCAAATTTGCTAACAAAAGGGGTGGTGTTGTGTTCATCTCATACATGCATGAAACAAAAATTTAAATCATGTTTGAACCAATTTAAACTATGAAATTAAATGGTTTGAGAAAAATCCCACAAATAGTACTTAAAATGGGTCCCAAAATCTTGTATTGAAAAATATTTCAAATGCACCAAAGAAACACATGGTTTTGTTGGAAATTTTATGAGGTTTCCAAAAACTATTTTTGCCAAATTTTATCCTTTCAAAAAGGCCCGGAAAACATGGTTTTTGTTGCAGTTTAAAGGACAGAAGGACTGTTTTGTAATTCCCAACTACAGGGGGTTTTCAGAGTTTTCCTTTTCTTTTCTTTTTCTCCTCTCCGGCCAGAAGGACGAGAAGGACGTCGGCGTCGTGCCACCTCCTTCCTCTGGCCTCGCGCGTGGATAAGGAGGACGAGGAGACTCTCCTCTCCTCCTGCTCGCCCGCAGACCCCTCTCGCTCTCTGTATCGCGTCCGGAAGAACTCAAACCCTGAAGGAAACCCTAGCTACTGTGTCCGCCGGCCGTCGCGAATTGCCGCCACCTTGGACCGCGCCGAGCTACACCGAGCACGCCACTACGATCGCCTCGACCTCCTCTATCTCCCTGCGGAAGGGATCGGTCGAGGAAGGTCGGGCTCCCCGCTGTTGTCTGCGTCTTCTCCGACCCCGACAACTGCCACCGCGGACGATTCCGCCGTCGTCCGGCCGCTCCTCGCCTTCCTGCCACTTCCTACACAACCTCAGTGAGCTTCTACACCTCGTGGTGTGCTTAATTTTTGCAGTTTATACACGAATTTGTCGCTGTCGTCAAGCTCCCCGTCGGCCGCCGTCAAACCTGCACGCCGGCGAGGTTCCGGTTGCAATTAGCAGGCGGCGCCGCCACCACACTGCTCCCCGTTGTCCCCTCTACCCAACGGAGCAAACCAATTCGGAAATAACGGGCAGGAACGGGAGACCCATCCACAACAGCTCCGGCATGGACATTGCTGATGTCACAGTGACATCAGCATGACGTCACCGTTGGTCCAGGCTGCTAGCTCTTTTTCTTTTAATGTTCTTTTAATTGGAAAAAGAAACTGACACGTGGCCCTCTATTGTTTATATATCCCAAAAAATAAGTTAAATTTGTAAAATTAATATCTCTTAATGTGTTAATCAGAAAAAAAAAATAAAGATATGGAGTTGATCAGAAAAATATACTCTATCCAAATATTTCATTTTAAACCATGTTTGACAAAGTTAAAAAATAACCATTATTTAATGTTGTTAATTCATTTAAAAATAGAAAAATAAGTTTTTATTCAATAAAATACAAGATATATACCAATTTGATCAAAATGACAAATGCAACCTAGTTATGATGTTTTCAAAACAATTTGAGCACTTTAATTTGTGCTCACTTTCAAAATCACCCGAAGCGCCCCTCCGGGGTCTACTTCGGGCTAATTTCAGAAAAACTGCATAATTGCCATACGAACCCTAGCAACTCAACGAACATGTCTAGGGCTTTATTTCAGTGCATTAACTTGCTCATGCATACATATTGCGCATTGCATCGATGCCATGGTTGATTGTTCTTCTTTGTTTCGGTGTTATTCCCCCTCGGTAGAACGTGACTCCGAAGAGAAGGCCAACAGTTCCATGACGAATACTTGATCCTAACCGACAAGTCAAGCACTTATTCCTGAAGTCTTTATATGGTTTTCTTAACCAAGCCAAGCATAACCTCTTATCTGCTCATATATGGTTTCAAAGTGATTTGAATCTCGTACTCTGCATTCGGTTCCAAACTATTTGATGTCAGTAGATAGAGTTCTCCTATATACTACATAGCCTACATAACCTGATCCACTGCTCCTAGCAGGTATAGGTTTGTTTGTGCGCGCTCCGTTAAACCATGTGAGTCTTGCTTAGTCATGCCTAGTTGTGATCTCATACATCTGGTTGATGGATCTGGTCTTTTGCGTGAATATACTATGTTAGGTTGTTGTGATTTGATTTATATTTGATAACCTGACTAATCACGGCATGGATGTGAGGCCACAATGGGTTGTGGCGTTTTGTCCTGTTCATGCCCCTAGGAGCGAGTTCTCGCCTTCGAGCCAAGACTGAGCGTACAGCCACACGTTGTAGTAGTACGGCCCAACACAGGCTATACTGTTGCGTGTAGTACTGGCCCCTGGACCGTTCACCAGCACACACAACTAGATAGATATCAAAAGAACCAAATGTATCTCATATCTAGCGAATAATCCAGAGTACAAAATTCTTTACAAGTTGCATAGCGGAAGCTAGCACAAAACTTATTCAAGTATAACAAAGCGAATATAAGGGCTCCAGTCTTCAATTTGTGCCACAGGCGAACAAACATGTTGAGTGGAGTCACGAGACCTACGTCGATCACTCTGAAACCGAACAACCTGCACGTTGGAATATGCAGCCCCCAAAAGGAGGTCAGATCATTCTGAGCAATGATGGCAAGTGACACTATGGTGGTATAATAATGTCAAGTGCTATTCTACATGCATATTTGGCTTGTGGAGTTTCTAGGCTATTTTGCATAAAAGCATTTGACCTATCATTTATTAGAATTTAGATTTTTCAATAATTGGACACTTTGGTTGATAGCAAAATGCTCCTACCCTTTGGATTAGCACTCTGAAAAACCATCAGGCACTTCTCCAAATAACCCATAGTCAAATTATTAGTAATTAACAAAACAAGGATGAACGAGATATGTCATGTTTCCCATCTAGTTGTTGAATTGTCCCTAACCAATGGAACACGGCTAAGATCTTAGTTTTAACCCTCGCGAGGTTTGTGCCATTTACCCATGTTGCCTGATCGACCCCAAACACCATGATACACCAAGTAGTACCACAGAAGGAAAGAAGATCAAGCCATAAATCATAAGAAGTAGCTCCCCAAACCCACCACGAGCCGGACCAACCTACCACTAATCTACATCTCTGGACACGTTGTGTTCGAGTCACCACAACCTACAATCTATGTCTAGCCCATACTAATATGAAACATGGTTGCACGAAAATAACAACTACATAAAGAAAGTAAACATGATCTCAAGATACTGGGCGGCGGTCCCCACCAAACTTTGTACTCTGATGACTCTCTAGCAATCCGCCCAGTGGTTAATTAATTATCATGTTGTTTTTATAAGCAATTAAAATAACGATTTTCATCATAACATGATAATAATCCCAACCACGAATAGCTAGAGCATGGCTAAGCAATCTACAACTACGATGTTGTCTATCACAAGGATGCTACAATGTAGGGGTAACATGTGATTACTCCACCTGGGTGTTAATGGAGCAATCCCTAATAATAACTAGCATAGCTATAACACTCAACTCCTACTCATGCATAACTAGTATAAAACTCTAATGCATATAGTAAAATAATGGGTTCATGTGTGTCACTTGCCTTGGCAACACGTGCAGCTGCTCAAACACTCCTCGCAACCACAATCGTTGTAATCGTTGTAATCTACACGTTGCAATCGACAATCATAAGCAACAAGACAACAATATGCAACACATGTATGCATGAAATCTTAGTGATGCAAGAATAGATCTACTGTTTGTTGATGTAAAATAGATCTACTATTAGTCCCTGGTTGTTAATGACATGTATGATGCATAAAAATGTTTGTAATGCAACAAGAGGCAAAGAAGCAGCTTAACCAAATTAAATAGGGTTAATTAACTATCTACAAGATCTTATCGAAATAAGGTTCATAAAAAGGTAGATCTAAACCTAACACGTTAATAAGATCTAAAAAGCAAGTAAAACAATCAATGACAACTTTATGGATGACTAAGAACGAAGTATAGATTTGAAATTTCGAGTTACTCCGGTGACAAAAGTAGATCGGAATTATAGAAACAGATCTGTAACTCAAATCGAAAAATTCAAAGAACGAAAGTTGTAGGTAATGATGAGATGCAGCTACAGTAGAAATTTGAGCGAAAACGGACAAACGGTTGAAGAGTAATTGAGCAATTACCGCTTCAGATCTGAAAGAGTAGATCGCGAAATTCTCCGGCTGTGGTGGATGAAAAGAGGTGAGGTTTCTTGGGATGGATTGGTATCAACGAGATCTAAAACTCTCGTGAAGGCTTGAACGTCAACCGAGCAACTCACGGACCGTGGTGAGCAAAATACCACGAAACAGATCTGAAATTGGAGGTTCGAGTTTGGGACGACCTCACGGCCGGGGCTGGGGTATTTATAGGTGGGGAGGTCGGTGGAAAGTTGCTCCTTGGAGTAGGGAACAAGTAGAAAGAAGCGGAATCGAATTTGAACTCTCCAATGAAGAGATATGCGAGTTTGAATAAGGATAGGTCAAGAAAAACGGGATTTGTACCGGATTCGTACGATAGTACGAGCCTGCCTGTGGGCTGTGCATTCCTGGGCCGGCCCATGTGGTGCGGCTGAGTTTTTTATTTTTTTATTTTTTACCAAAACTAAAATGCTAATAACTTTTGAAATATAACTCGGAATCGAGTCAAACAAATTTCTAAAATCTTGAAATTTAAAACTCTATCATATTTGACTATTATTGAGTGATTTTGTGTAAAATAAAATATCCAAATATTCCTTGGCTTATAAACGCCTTATAGGAGAATTTTGAGATTTTTAAAACACGATTTTTTTTTGGAGTTTAAAATGCAACACTCAAATGCAAGTTTTGAAACCATGCTATGCTATGCATATGCTCTAAATGCAAAACATTCCAAATGTAAGATTTGGGATGTTACACACGTGGGCCGATGAACCCCGCCCGGCTAACTAACTTGTTTAACCTTATCCATTATCCATGTAGTTTGAGCTTTCCATCTGCCTGTGAGTCGGAAAATGTTTTGGAGAAAACTAGGTCGTGACTGGGACAAGTGATGGACGTACACGGATCTTGATCCCGACTCACAGAACAGGTGTCATCAGGAGGTGGCCAACTCCCTGTTGACGGGGTGGCCCTGTTTGGGTTGACTCATGGATATAGTTCGACAAGGTAAAGGCCGGGAATCGACCACCCTCTGCCGGCACTTCCCGGACTAGTGCCAACCCGGTGGCACTAAGAGTCGGTTGGTACGTGTGGGTAAAGTTGTACACCCCTGTAGGGTTAGATCTTTTCGAAAAGTCGTGTCTGCGGTTAAAGACGACTTGGTGACGGATTCGGTGATCATAGATAACTTGAACGAAATGACTAAAACTTGTTGATAACGAATGAAGGATGCCTCCTCGGAGATGCCGAGAGGGGTTACCTTGTAGCATGAGATAGTGGAACAACTGGAGGTGGTGATCTTTGAAGCACGAGGTGCTGATATGTTTCGGTGGATTAAAAGATGATGATATCAGTAGTTGAGTAGCTTTCTCATCTGTTTTCAAAATACTCCATGAGACGTGCTATTCCTTCCTCAACTTGGAAGACAATGATGGCTTTATGCAAAATAACCTTCATAACCCTTTCTAAAAGATAGCAGATATATAATAGGTTAACTAAGCTTGTTGAGTACCTCCCATACTCAGGTTTGCTTAATTTTGGTTCAGGTGAATATCTCACATCGGCGGTGATTCAACGTGGACATCGACGAGTAGTTTGGGATTCCCAGGTAGCAATCTGGAATCTATGGGCTGGAACGTCGCCTTATGTTGCGGCCTCTTAGGCCTTTCTGGTTCTTGTTGATTAGCAACATAATTTGCCTTCCGTTGTCTGATGTAATGTTGGGTCATGTGACCTCTGCTTGTACAGCTACTCTAGTAACACCTATTTAATAAATCTTCCATGTCTAGAGTGTTGCTTTGATCAGTTGTTGTTTCGAGCTCATTGTTATACAGTTTTGGCTATGCCTGCATAGTTGTCGCAGTCGAGGGGTTGTGGAGCCGATGATCCATGTCCGAGCCCGCCTGCCGATGTGATTTGGCCTGGGGAGAGGTAACCCCAGGAACCCTCGGTTGTTGTTGCACTTTCTGGACACATAGCAACTCTGTATAACTTTGGTCCCGTTCCTTCAGTTTCATCCGACTCATGGACGCTTGGGTATGCATATCTGGTTATGACTAGCATGGACACAAGGAGTAGTAGACTGGGGATCCGGACTACGTGCCGATGAATCCGGTCTGCCTGCCGTTGTTTGTTGCGGCCGGGGCTGGTAACCTTAAAGCCCTTGTGAGTCCATTGCTAGGAGTACATAACAGTTTGTATATCTCTGGGTCTGGGTTCGTGACAAGTCATGGTATCAGAGCAGGACTGCCTGTAGGAAAACCTTACTGCTTGGTCGATGTTGAGTCTAGTGTTTGCGAACACTATTTTGAAACCTCAAATGAATTGTGAAAACCTTCTTAGGATTCTTTTTACTGCTTATCTGGTATCGCTCTAACTCTGGCTCTCCTTACCTGTTTTGGTTTGAAAAGGTTTTGCTATCTCTTCTAGTCATTCAAAACCTAGGTGCCTTCTTTGGCAAGGACGTCTGTTACCCAAGTTGACCTAGTGTTAAAGTTTCTAGAATCGTGTGTGTTCCATGTTCCGTTATCTCTCGTTTCAAATAGGAGATTTCTTTCCATTATAATCTCTCAAAGTTGTCCGGATTCCACATTTTACATGTGTCAAAGTTCTAAATCCTGAACCTCGAGATCTGCTTTCCATCTCGAATGTATCCGTTATCCTCTGCTCAAATTCTTCTGGAGCTATCGTTGTCCTTCGAAAGATACTTTGTGATTGTTATCCGTAGTGTTTTTCAAGGCACTAAGATAGTAGTTACTCTTCTGTTTGGGTTTTTAACCCTTGGGCTTGAACCGAAGGTCCCGGAATGTGCTGAGTTGCGGTGTGGTTGAATCATGTGGTTATAACCATGTGATGCTCACGTTATCGGTACATGATGCTGACCTTTAAACCAAGTTCCTTTTTGTTGGCCTGAGGAACATCTTCTACCTCAGGATGGCTAGGCAATTCCAACTCTCATAGCCATAGGTTTTCTTTTGGAACCAAAAGGGATCACAATAAGAGTGATCATCCTGAATTCCACATCTTCGTTCTTATCCCAGATATATCAATTCTTTGCATGGGTTTTACAAATGAGATAACCCTGTGTATTCAACATGATCCTAGGATTCCCGGAGCATGTTCCCATATACTACTTGCTCTCAAATCTCCACCCGTTGTTTTGGACATCAAGTTGCATATGTGTGTTGGATTCTTACAATGCCTTTGCTCTTGTATTCCATCAGAACATTCCACCTTGGAATGTAAGTAGAAACAAACTCCAGTACCTCGTTCATCTTAAGGACCAGGACAAAGTTTTGTAATCCACAGAATAAGGAAGTTTCATTAGCTTATGTTCTGTTCCACCTTCGAGTATCACCCTCTTTTATATCAAGAGGTCGTGTTGAGTTTCATGGCCTCACCGATGAAGTGATGCTCTTACACATTTTCACTCCCCCTTCCTCCAAGCTTGAATGCTTGATAATGATGGGTCTATGCATTAATATGTGTATCAGGTATTCTTAGCGATCTTTATTGCTTTGAAAAATCTAAGAAACATTTGTATCCTTCTTAGCACTACTGGTCACCCAGCCTCTTTTTGAAGTAGACTGTGTTATCCAAATCCGTTCAATTCGGTGTACATTTTTGGTCAGAGAGATAGGTTCATACCAAAGCTCTCAAAACCATATTAGTTGCTTTGAAAAACAAGACTTTTTTCGAACTCTGAGACATATCGGTAGGTTGTGATATTCTAGTTGTATTTCTAGAAGTATCACCAGGTTGTCACCTGACCGTGATGTCTAAACAAAGGGTAGTTTGAACTGATCCTTTCTCCAAGAAACTACGCTAGACACCTTGGACTAGTGGTTGAGCTTAAACAACAACTTGGAGAGTTGAAAGGCAAAAGCTCCTCCTAACTTGATCCTTTGTTAAGGAATGCCTAGTTTCCTTTGTGTTGAAGCAGGATAGTATCTCTGTTGTGGACATGCTATCATTCTAACCTTGACTTGATTTGGGCTATCTTCAAATCGAGAAAAGATCCAGTGACTATCTTTATGGTGTTTCCATTCATGGTGTTTTGCCGAGTACACCTTCATGTCCTTTATTCTGACCAATATTCTGCCTTGTTCATATATCATATGAATCCCTTTTCTTGGAGTGTCTTGATAAGTTGGTGGCCGAGCCCATCGATAACATTCCTAATTCCTCCAAGTTATAAGAGGATCATGTGGAACAATTGGCACTAATGCTGGAAATTTTTGATAACCATCTTCGTGTCGTCACGAAGTTGTGTTCTCGATGTTCGAAGTGACTTTCTCGGGTTCGTGTGCTTGTGGTGAAAGTTGTCGCCATGGATTCGAGTATAGTTCTCTTATTCCTTCGGGAATAATTCCAAGTCGGTCATGTGTGTGTGGACTATTCTTGAGATGGTAGGTTGTTACCTCCATTTATTTGAATAAGTTTGCATCCACACCAAGCCACTGACTGATTACCCGTGAAAGAGAAGAAGTCCAAGAACTTAGTTATCTTTGTATCGTCTCCCCAACAAGGACTCCGATGTGTTTCGTTGCAAGTAGTCCATGTTGAAGGGAATATGCCCGAGAGGCAATAATAAAATGGTTATTATCTTATTCCTTGTTTATGATGAATGTTTATTTCTCATGCTAGTATTGTATTAACCGGAAACGTTGATACATGTGTGCTTAATAAACAAACAATGGTTCCTAGTAAAGCCTCTCTTTTAACTAGCTCGTTGATTAATAGATGATCAAGGTTTCCTGATCATGAACATTGGATGCTATTAATAACGGGGTCATGTCATTAGAAGAATGATGTGATGAACATATACCCAAAGAGAATATAGCAATGCGATCAAGTCATTTAGTTTACATTGTTATATCAAACATACGAAGTAACTTATTCCTTAGATCATGAGATCATGTCAATCGCTGATACCGGAAGAGTGCTTTGATGGCATCAAACATCACACCGTAACAGGGTGACTATAAAGGTGTCGTTAAGTATTCGGAAAGTATTAGTTTAGGATCATGGATCAACAGTGGGATTTGTCCATCCAAATGACGGAGAGATATACTCTGGGCCCTCTCGGTGATATCACATCGAAACCGCTTGCAGGCATGTGATATGATCACAAGGATGTTATATCACGGGAACGAGAAAAGAGTACTTGTCGGTAACGAGATTGAACAAGGTATGGTTGATACCAATGATCGAATCACGGACAAGTAAAATATCGCGAGACAAAGGGAATAGTTCACGGTGTTGTTGGTTCACACGATCACGAGAGTCATCGTTGAATATATAGGAGTCATCACGGATCTCCAGATCCCGCTGTTGATTATTGATCGGAGAGGAGTCTCGATCATGTCTATCTTATTCGCGAACCATAGGGTGACACACTTAAGGTTCGATGACGCGTTTGAGAGGATACGGAATATCAAAGAATATTTTGGGCAGCACCGAAATTGTTTCGGGGAAAATTGAAATAGTTCAAGGTGTTTTTCGTCGAATGGTTGTTAATAGAATTAACAAATGATTCGAGGTGCTATATGCAAATGTTTGTTAGTGGAATTAACAAATATAAATAAAGAAATAAAAATATTTTATTTATTTATTAAAAGAAAACCTTTGGATTTTCCAAGTGGGAAATAATGGGAAAGTGAGTGAAGGTGAGTGGAGTGTCCACTCACATGATGAGGGAAGAGGTGGGGGTACACCCATGGGCTGGCCGCACCACCCTTGGGCTGCCTCCCCCCTCTCCTATAAAAGGAGGGTGAGAGCTCTCGCTCCTTCACACACTTGGCCACTTCCCTTTCCCTCCACCCGCTGCTCCATTTCATGGTCTCCGGCTTGGCAAAGCCCTGACCGTGGGATTCTTCACCACCACCACGTCGTCGTGCTGCTGGAATTCCAAGGGATCCTCTACTTCCGCGCCCCGCTGGAACGAGGGAACAGAGGTCGTCATCAACCGTACGTGTGACCGATCACGGATGCACCGCAGGATTGCGGTGCCCATCTTCTCGCTATCGGGATCGGTGTGAGTACGACTACGCCAACAACGAGATTTGATCTCGTACCACTTTGAGTCTTCGGGGGTATGTGTTCTCCTTAACCCTCTTGTTGCCCGTTGCACTTCGTCTCCTAGATTAGATCTTGGCCTTTCGGGTGTCTCTCGCGTAGGAAATTTTTTGTTTTCTATGCAACGACCCCTTCAGTGGTATCAGAGCCGGATCTATGCGTAGATGTTTTGTACGGGTAGAACACATAGGTGTATGTGGGCGTTGATGATCATGTTATTACCTCCTTGATTATTATATGATCTTAGTGGCATAGTGGAATGAAGCGGCCTGAACTAACCTTACATGTCCACGTACATGAGACTTGTTCCACAACTGACATGCAACTTGTATTGCATAAGTGGCTTGCGGGTGTCTGTTTCTCCTACTATAGTTAAGATCTAATCTACGAAGGGTTGTTAAAAATGTGTTTATCAACGTTGTGGTTCATGTTCGTAGGTATGAACGGTTCTATCCTCGAAAGCCCTAAGCCACGTAAAATATGCAAAAATAAATTAGAAGCGTCTAACTAGTTTTTGCCGGGCATGTGATGTGATATGGTCAATATTACAAATTTGATTATGAGATGATCTATTTTGTAAATTATTGATATACCGGAAGGTATCCAGATGGTTGTCTTCTTATTGATGGACAATCAAGTTTGGGGTACCGTGGTACTTGGTACCATGCCGGTGGAATGATTGAGATCATACCATAATGCACATGATGGAGATCAAGTGCAAGAAGGACCATATCATATCACGTTATCCTTTCATGTGATGTCTGTGATGTTTATCCTTTTTATGCATCTTGTTTTGCTTAGATAACAATGGTAGCATTATAAGATGATCCCTCTCACTTAATATCAAGATAATAATGTGTTCTTCCTTAAGTATGCACCGTTAAGAAAGTTCGTCGTTTCGAGACACCACGTGATGATCGGGTGTGACAGACTCAACGTTCGCATACAACGGGTGTTTTTAAGCCTAGCATGTACAGACATGGCCTTGAAACACACGCAATACTACAGTTCTACTTGGCGAGCCTAGCATGTACAGACATGGCCTCGGAACACGTAACCGAAAGGTAAAGCATGAGTCATATGGATGATATGATGAACATGTCGATGTTCGCCTTTGAAACTACATCATCTCACGTGATGATCGGTTTTGGTGTAGTGAATTTGGTTCGTGTAATCACTAAAGACGACTAAGAGGGATGTTGTTTTTGAGTGGGAGTTCATGGTTTAATTTTGAATTAACTTGAACTTATTTATCATAAACAACCAATCAAAGTGAATTTGCACAAATTGTAGTATTCATTGGCATCCACATAACTACCTTATACTTAGATTGTTAATTGAGATATAACTGTTATGATCTGGTAAATACCTTTTAAGATTGGTACCGTATTAGTGAAATTTAAAATTGAATCCTATTGTAGATTTTCGGTATTTCTACCTAGCTCCATATGGTTAATGATTGATTAATCTAGAGAGCAAATAATTCCTACTTAGAATCCAGAGTCATGGTTGCTTTCATATTACTTTATCTTCTAAAGAATGTTTTGTTGATCAAGGTGATTTTGGAACTGAAAAGAGTTGTTTTCAGAAACAATCAAGTGAAAGATATATTGATATCTAGAAACTTATTTGTGGCAACATGACTGAGTATAATTTAGCGTGGCAATGTTTGCTTATATTATCTGAATATATGCAAATTTAGCGTGACAATGTTTGCTTATATTATCTGAATATATGCAATGATTGAAGACGCTAGGCATTCGAATATTCCAAGAAGTTGGGCGCTAAAAATTATCCTCTAAATCCCTTCCTTCGAGCTATAGTAGCTTAATCATAAAATTGTTATGATGGGATGGATTAGAAGTATGGGTAAAGTAGTTTACCTTACTTGGAGATTGCTAAGAGTGGAATCTAGAAGAATTCTATTAATATGGTGATATTAGTAGAACAATCAAACTCAAAGTATGAATGAATGGGTGATAGTATATGACTAACAAACCAAAGAAAATGAGCTAGTAAGACTAGCATTGTTTGATGTTGAATGATTCTTCTATAAAGGAAAGGGTATATTGAAAATAGAATTACAAAAAGATATATGGCAGAAAAAGAAGATAACTGGAAAAGTCCAGCTCAGGAGTATATGCTTGATATACAAGTTATAGATGTATTACTAGTTAACAAAGTATTTTTGGGTATTTTGATACCACATTGGTTGGTATGAGTTGTCATACAAAGCAACGCAATGCAAGAAATACAAGGGCCTAAAAGGAACTAGTAATAGATGTGGAATCGATTATGACAAGAACATAAATAAAGTGTTATTGTGTTTATTGTAGTATCGAACCAAACATTCAAGATTTATTTTAAGAACTTAATAAGTTGTTATTTTGTTCTAGTCTTTTGTGAGAACAAATGAGATTGTTCAAACGATGACCATATTCCATAATTGATGGATATGTTAATATAAATCATGTTGGTAAAGTAAACATGTATAAGACTGAATGCTAAACGTTGCAAAACGTAAAATATTTTCACTTAAATTGTGACACCACCATTTTAGTTCATATCGGAAAGGAAAACATGAAGGAACTCCGTATTGATGGACTTCCGGAGTCATTTTATTTTGAATAAATTGACGCTTGTGAGACCTCTTCCAAAAGATGACTAGAATTCCGTTCTTACGCCAAAGTAGAATGGACGACTAATTTAGTGGAGATTATACATATTGATGTATATAGTCCATTATGTGTAGTCATGTATGGTGGATTAATTTTTCCTTCATAAAATTCTGTCGATGACTTGAGTAGATATGTGAGTATATCTATTTAAAGGGAACGGAGTTTGACATTTTGAATTGGTTCGAAAGGTTGTTAATATGAAGTTAAAATCAATGTAACAGGATAATCAAGTATTTATGATTGGATCATAAAGGATAAAGTTTGAGTTACAAGTTTAGCAAAACATCTGAGAAGTTGCAGAATTGTTCTACAACTTATACTTCTCGAATACCCCACATTAGATTGGAGTATTCAAAAGACAAAATCAAACCTTGTTTGACACGGTAAGATTAATAAAATTGCCATTATAATTTTGTAGTTTATACATTAAGGACAACCGCTTTTACACTGAAAAGAGCACCATCATGATCCGTTGAAATTGACAACATATAAGATATGGTTTGGGTAGTGACCCGAATTGTCATTTTTCTTAAGTTTTGGTATGCATAGAATGTGTAAAATGTTTACAACCAAAATAGGATAAATATATGTTTATAAGGTTATCCCAAATAAAACATTGGGTATTTCTCCTATCACCGAACCAAAAGACAAATGTTGTTTGTTAGAAAGGGTTGATTTCTCGAGAAAGTAGTTCTTGCGAAACAAGTGAGTGGGAGCACAGTACAAACTCAACGAGATTAGAGAATCTTCGTTATCATGTCAATAGTAGCGCAGCACTGGAAGTTGTTCCGGGGTTTACTAATTTTACTAAGTAGAAGACACTACAAATGTTGTAGAAACTTCAAATGAGTTTGCGAACTGTACCAGAAAAGTCCAAAAACTTTGTACTTAGAACAACTTGTGGTTTAAGTGTAAAGTGTTGTTTTGACAACAAAAGGACCTGGACCTTATAAAGGAAGCAAATGATGGGCCCTGACTTCGTAAAATTGACTATGAGTCATTATATCCGCCATAGTATCCTTGTATAAATATCAAGTATGTGACTTGGTAGTCCTTTCGATAGGCATGATGCCTACCGATAGCAAAAGGGTCTATATAGCAACAAAGACATGGATTTTACATCTTTTGAAAGTTGTACTTATCGAAAAGTTGTTTTCGACGAAGTTGAAAGAGTTAACTACTAGAAGATTTTGATCTTCCGTAGTGATGCTTTAGTCTTTGCGGATGGTTCTAGCAAAAAGTTACATATTATGATCTGGCAGTTGAATAACAAAACCAACTCTCCTCTCGAGGAAGTTTGATCAAGGATGTGTACTTGACACAGTCTGAGAGTTTTGTAAAATTCAAAAGGTTGCTAGAAAGGTGTGCACACTTCAATGGTTGAAGTGAGCATAGCGAAGTTGAAATCTTTAGCTTAATGAAGTTATCAAAAGAGTTTGATTCCATCATGAATGATAAAGATGCTTGTAGAGTTACAAGAAATTAAGTGGGAGCGCTATGACATATTTCCAATACTTTATGTAGATAACATATGGTTGATTGGAAAATATGTATTTTAAATTAACACGGTTAAGATTTTTGATTTCATATTGATGAAAGGCTTAGAAGATATTGGGCATCGATATCTATAAAAGATGGATTGACGCACCTGATATGATTGAAGCCAAATTACATAGATGAAATATTGAAGTAAGTCAATATCAAAATGAAAGAAGGAGTTCTTGTCACATGGAAAATAATTGAGCAAGATTCATGTGTTTTGAAACATGATGAGCATCATTGAAATTGAGATTTCTAGGTCATGTTTCCATGCTATGTACACGACCAGATGAGTCCTATGCTATAAAATGTTATAGCAGGATAATTCATATGATGATTAGACAACAGTGGGAGAGATCCTTGTGTCATTTTAGAAATTTTAAGGATATGTTTTCCTATATAGTAATGACAAAATATTAGTTGTAATATGTTACACTAATAGTCTTGTCATTTATTCAAGTAATTTTATCTCAGTTAAAATATGTGATGAAGGGTAGCACAGTAGGATGGAAGAAAATTCCATGCTGGATTTGAAAGAGTTTCAAAATTAAAATATTGTGATAGATACTACAATAAAGGCTAAAGTATATCGTTGTGTTAACAACTGATTATAAGCGTATTTTGTGTCAAGGAGTTCTTTATTGAACTTGGTGAATTTCCAAGAATGCTGAAACTATGAAGCTACATTTGCACAATGTTAGTAACATCAGTTTAAGTTGAGGAATTAAGGTATCACCGGAACTTGGTGAGTTTCCAAGAATGCTAACACTATGAAGCTACATTTTCACAATGTTATTGACATCAGTTTAAGCTGAGGAATTAAGTTTTCACCAATTGACCATATATATACAAAGCCATCTCATTAGAGAATGAGTGATGCGTGTAGACGTAAAGAACATGCAAATACAATAGGACCTGAACAGTTCAGATCTTTTTGATGATGTTTACCGCATGCGAAGCATGGTAATAACACTGGTACGCCATATGTGTTAAAGTGCTTACAAACTAGATTATTGACTCTAGTGCAAGTGGGAGACTGAAGGGAATATGCCCGAGAGGCAATAATAAAATGGTTATTATCTTATTCCTTGTTTATGATGAATGTTTATTTCTCATGCTAGTATTGTATTAACCGGAAACGTTGATACATGTGTGCTTAATAAACAAACAATGGTTCCTAGTAAAGCCTCTCTTTTAACTAGCTCGTTGATTAATAGATGATCAAGGTTTCCTGATCATGAACATTGGATGTTATTAATAACGGGGTCATGTCATTAGAAGAATGATGTGATGAACATATACCCAAAGAGAATATAGCAATGCGATCAAGTCATTTAGTTTACATTGTTATATCAAACATACGAAGTAACTTATTCCTTAGATCATGAGATCATGTCAATCGCTGATACCGGAAGAGTGCTTTGATGGCATCAAACGTCACACCGTAACAGGGTGACTATAAAGGTGTCGTTAAGTATTCGGAAAGTATTAGTTGAGGATCATGGATCAAGAGTGGGATTTGTCCATCCAAATGACGGAGAGATATACTCTGGTCCCTCTCGGTGATATCACATCGAAACCGCTTGCAAGCACGTGATATGATCACAAGGATGTTATATCACGGGAACGAGAAAAGAGTACTTGTCGGTAACGAGATTGAACAAGGTATGATTGATACCAATGATCGAATCTCGGACAAGTAAAATATCGCGAGACAAAGGGAATAGTTCACGGCGTTGTTGGTTCACACGATCACGAGAGTCATCGTTGAATATATAGGAGTCATCACGGATCTCCAGATCCCGCTGTTGATTATTGATCGGAGAGGAGTCTCGATCATGTCTATCTTATTCGCGAACCGTAGGGTGACACACTTAAGGTTCGATGACGTGTTTGAGAGGATACGTAATATCGAAGAATATTTTGGGCAGCACCGAAATTGTTTCGGGGAAAATTGAAATAGTTCAAGGGGTTTTTCGTCGAATGGTTGTTAATAGAATTAACAAATGATTTGAGGTTCTATATGCAAATGTTTGTTAATGGAATTAACAAATATAAATAAAGAAATAAAAATGTTTTATTTATTTATTAAAAGAAAACCTTTGGATTTTCCAAGTGGGAAATAATGGGAAAGTGAGTGGAGGTGAGTGGAGTGTCCACTCACATGATGAGCGATGAGGTGGGGGCACACCCATGGGCTGGCAGCACCACCCTTGGGCTGCCTCCCCCCTCTCCTATAAAAGGAGGGTGAGAGCTCTCCCTCCTTCACACACTTGGCCACTTCCCTTTCCCTCCACCAGCTGTTCCATTTCATGGTCTCCGGCTTGGCGAAGCCCTGACCGTGGGATTCTTCACCACCACCACGTCGTCGTGCTGCTGGAGTTCTGAGGGATCCTCTACTTCCGCGCCCCGCTGGAACGAGGGAACGGAGGTCGTCATCAACCGTACGTGTGACCGATCACGGATGCACCGCCGGATTGCGGTGCCCATCTTCTCGCTATCGGGATCGGTGTGAGTACGACTACGCCAACAACGAGATTGATCTCGTACCACTTTGAGTCTTCGAGGGTATGTGTTCTCCTTAAACCTCTTGTTGCCCGTTGCACTTCGTCTCCTAGATTAGATCTTGGCCTTTCGGGTGTCTCTCGCGTAGGAAATTTTTTGTTTTCTATGCAACGACCCCTTCACATGTAGGTGCAAACGTCTTTCACAAGTTGCCAATACATAAGTTTTGTAATCTCGCTCATCTTTTTGAGCTTGGCATCGCAGTACATATCTTGAGAATCTAGTAAATGTATATCAATTGTAACCGGTGCAACCTCTTCGATCACACATATTGAGTCTGAGTTATTGTAACACCCCTGTTTTTAAGCCCTTGTTTAATATTAAATTAGCAAGCCTCTTAAGACTTTTGTAAGACAATTAAGTGGACAACATGTTTGTGTAGTCATGTGTATCTATGCAATATAAGTGGTGTGTTTCTTTTCACTCATTTGAGGATTTTTCCTGATGATTGATTATTGTCTGCCTGATGTTTTTCAACTGGAAACCCTAAGAAATTTTCTTCTCAAAGCTTGGGGAATGCTTGATTCACTCATGATAGCATTATTTAGTCATATCTTGACCAAGGAAACACTTTGGTTGGGATTTAAATAGCTTTGGGAATTTATTTCCTATTTAAACTTTTAGCAGAAAAACAACTTGACTAGCTGTTTTCCACACTTGTTTTCAAGGATCAAACATATTTGATTTGTTGTTTTCTTGTGGTATTATGGTTGAACATGTTAGATAGTACAACTATATGCCACTGGTTTGAATTTAACACTTGGAAAACAATCTAATCCATGATTGTTTTTCTAGTACAAAAATATTGATAAACCAATTCTATTTGGAAAACAGAAACATAGCTTTTTGGGCAGATGTTTTCAGAAGGTTAACCAACTCTTTTTCTTGTGTAATTGTTGTTTTCTAAAACTAGAAAGTACATATAACAATTAGCAACTTGAATTTCCAAAATCCAAGTTCATTTGCCCAATCAAACAGAAGCAAACTTTTGCTTCAAAACCCTGTTTTTCCAACACTTAGTGAAATTTTCACTAAGTCTTTTACTGAATTTTCTGAAAACTATTTTTGGACAGAACTTTGGAGGGTTGTTTCTCTGCCAATTCTTCATGGATTTAATTAAACTTGGTGTCTATTTTGGTTGCCTTGGTATGCTCTGTAACCCCATGTGCTTGTTGGCCCGAGACATGCCTTAGAGTAGAAGGAAAGAGGAGGGAAACTCGAGCCCGAGTAGAGGGGGGGTGTGCTAGTGGCATGGCCTAAAAATCGTCATGTCTCTCCACCCTAGCCCCACTGTGGTGAATAGCAATGTTAGGCACCGCCCCTGGCTCGTTGTGCAACGAAAGAAACGGCCCCCCCACCCCTCTGTTCGCCACACACGCGCACACACTCGAGCACCGAGAGCACCCACGACGGCCCCGTGCCTACAAAGCCTCAACGGCCTAGCCATTTCGCCACGGCACTCCACCACCATCCACTCCCCCACCCACGAGAGAACTAGCCGTGCCTCGCCGTGTGCGAGCGGCACGAGCTAATTTACGCCGCCGGCCACCGCAAGATCCCTCGAAGCCAATCGAGCGATCCCGTGAGTGAGGGCTCGACATTTTAGCACGCGCGAGTTTCCCGTAACCCTGGCCACCTCCCTGACATACCCCACGGTCCTTTCGCTTGCAGGAAGGCCCGCGCCATCGCCGCCGTGTCCGCCGCGCCGTCTCAGAGAGGAGCTCGCCGGGGAGGAAACGAACACCGCCGCCACCGCGCCACCAGCCTCCCACGACCCCACCGCCACCACGCGTCGCTCCACGGGCCCCCTAGGTGAGCACCCTGCCCGTCCCGAGCGTGCCCACGTGGTGTTCGACGACGTGCCTGTCGGGTTAGGCGAGAGGAAGGAGAAAGGAGCGGGACCGTTGATCGCGAGATCAACGGCCGCGCTTGAACGGCCGATTCCCGCGTCCCCCGCCCGCGCGCGCGCGCAGATGGGCTAGCCTAGGCGCTAGTTGGGCTGGGCGCGGCAGATCGGGCCCATCGGGGCTTGTCCCTGTTATTTGAGATCCATTTTTTTTACAGAATCGTACCTGTTAGCTTTTGGCCTAGGAAAAATAGCAAACAATTTTATTTGGCTTTGCCAATTTTTGTACAAGTAGCCAAACAAAATCACAACCACATCCCTTTGGCAGAATAAGGTTTTGACTTTTATTTATTTTTCTATAGCCTTTTTGCCAGACAGTACCATTAAAATGGAAATGAATAGAACTTCAAAAATACAAAACATTTTTGAGCAAACTCAACTGTTTTGGAAAGCCCTTATCAATACCTACCTTTAGAATTTTAGTTTGCATCCAGGAGAGTTACCATTTGGAAATGCCATCCATTTTGGTAAAACATCAGTGAGCTTTTCCAAGAATTTTAGGGGGAGTTTGGTACATTATTTTTGAGTGGGACCAATTGGAGAGGCTTTGTATTGTTAAGTACTATCACATCCTAGAAGGATTTAATTTTTGGAACCATAGAAAAAATTAGGGAGACAGAACAAGTTTTAGCACTTTTCTGCCTAATTTTTAATTTCTAGATCTTGTTTTATATGATCTTTTTGTATGTGCACCTATTGTGTTCTTGCTTGTAATGTTGTTATCTAGTGTGGTATTGATGTTTACAAGTTGTATGAGCATGTTAGAATAAATGGCTTGAGTGGTAGAATTTTTAGAATTAATTCCCATGCTTAAGTCTTGCTCATAGCTTATTTTCTATCTAGGTTTGTGAGTAGATTTTTAGTTTGTATCAAGCCTTGTGCTAGATTATTTTCATGGAACCAGTACCATTTTGGTACTGTTATTTTAGTTGCAACACCTCTGGTTACTTGGTGTTTTGAGTTTAGAATAGATTTAAAGTAGCATTGCTTAAGGTCTAGATTTCCTACTAGATTATGCATGCTTGCCTTTTGTTTTGTTTTCCACTAGGGAAAAATATGATTCTTTGTGGTTGAAAACAGAGGATGAAATGTCCTTGTGGCATTGTTATCCTTGTGTTTTCACCTCTGTTAATTTTCCCTCAAATACTAGAAATTGCTTGAGTATCATTTGGGTGCCTAGATTTAATTCCCTCACATGTGTAGCATTTCTAGTCTAGTTTTTCCTTGTTTCATAGCTAAACTTTTTGTGTTATTTTGTGGGATCCAGTAGCATTTTGGTACTGATTATAGGAGTATTTTACCTCTGTTAGTTTGCACACTTGTGCCTAAAATTAACAAGTGAAGTATAAACTAGTCTAGTATTTTTCCCAAGTTTCTACTAGTATGAGTAGGAGTTTGTGGGACTAGTTTGTTTGTTTTGAGCATTTTTAGAAATGTGACCAGAGGCTTATTTAACCTCTTTATGAAGCATTATGCTAGTGGAACACCCACTGGTATTTTTGGTTCATGGTGGAAAAAGAGCTTGACTTATTGTCATAAGCCTTTTTCACCACTTGCATATTTTAGCTTATATTTTGTGTTTGCCATAGAGAGTATTGGGGGAGTTTTTAGACATCAAAGTGTGTCTTATGTGACACCCTACTGTCTATTAACATGTGATTTACCCCACTGGTCCATGATGCTCTTGTCTTAAAATCATTAAGTTTCACCACACATAAACACTAGGAAAAAGCAGATTTTTCCACTATGGTTTTCTTGCCAATTTTCTTAAATGAAATTTGAATGTCTTGAGTGTTACTTTTTAATTGCTTGCTGTATGTATCACTTGTAGCATTGTTTGTCTTGGTTGGCTCTGAAAGTGTGCCTTTATTTCTTTTTACGACGTTAGAAAACGAGGAGGAAGGATTTGCTGAAGAAGGGTATTGCAACTCCTGTTACTTTCAGGATCAGGACCATCACTTGTACCAAGGCAAGCCATCCTAATGCTTGCTGTATAAATACTTATCATTATCTATCATGCATGCTTTTCACTTCTGAAGTTTTTACAAAACTATACTCTCAAAACTATTTTTGATGTGAATACTACTACTATTAATATTATTAGGAGAAGGAATCATAATAATAGTCAACTTGGTATTTGCCAAGCCCTTAGCCACTAAATGGTATATACATACCATCCACCAAATTAAAACTTGGGTTCTTAAAGGAACTAAATAAAATGTGTTTTTGTAAACAAATACCTTAGGAAGGAAAAACCCCGGATGAAGGGTGAGACCCTGTCTACCGGAAGAGTGCCATGAAGGGAAATTTTTGAGAAATGTTTACAAAAGACACATAACCTAGTCTTCGCTGGACAACTATTATCGTACTGCCACTTTACCCCAATATGGGTAGGGGCTTGATTAAAAACTTGTTATGGTTAGTATGTGAGCTATCTCAAAGTGCTATAGAGGATTGGATCCTCCGAACCGAAGTGTCGCTAGGAGTGAGCAGACGGGACATCTAAAGTGTGGGATTAATTTTCCCTCCGGATGCAGCAGTTGGGTCTCCTGTCTGGGCGGTGTGTGACACGGCTTGCCGGGGAGGGGTAACCCCAATTGAAGAGATAGTCATGTTCTAGCTTGTACATAGTGGATAGTCAAGATCAGTTATCTGATGTTCCCATAGGTTGGGAATAGTCCATGGTTGTTTCATGGCGGATTCTGGATCTAGTGGAAGTGTGTACACCTCTGCAGAGTAAAACTATTTCGAGATAGCCGCGTCCTCGGATATGGACGGTTGAATGGCCATGTAGCTAGTATTGTGTCAACTTTTCAAAAAGAGGTTTTTGAAGGACAACTTTGTACCTGCGAGGTACTATGGAGGAATGACTTGGTATCTGCGAGATACCGAGGAGGAGGAAACTATTATTACAAGTTTCTGAAAAGAAAACTTTCTCTTCTAAAAGACTTATAAAACCTCCAAGATATGTGATATCTACGAGAGAAAAACTATATTATTTTACTTGATTTATCCATAAAGGACTAAACTTGAAGAATCAACCATGATAAATCTTTTATCTGTCATGGGTAGCTGAACCATATGTATGGCCTACCCACTCCACCAAATAAGCATGTATGCATTGTTGTAAGCTCATGAAGGATGTCTTGTTGAGTACATTCAAATGTACTCATTTGGTTTCGCCCCTGGTATCTACTTATCAGACTATGAGGAGCCACCCCAGGAGGAGTTCTATGAGGAGGAGTTCTACGCTGATGGCCCTGCGAGTTAGGATCGTCTCCCAGTCAGCAGCCTGTAGGATGAGGCGTGACTCGGGTTCTACTACGCTATGCTTATCGCCTTCCGCTGTGTTTATTTTGAATGTCTGTCCTGTGTGACAGTTATCAAGAACTTGGTCATGTGACCATTTATGTAAGACTCTATTATTCGTGTAATGGATGATGTATTCTGTCTGCCAACTACGTATGTTGTTCACAACTGGTTATTCTGGGATTGTGAATGAATGCATATGAGGGGTTCTGAACCTTCCGGTTTGGGGCCTCTACAAAGTTGGTATCAGAGCCATCCTGACTCTAGGAGACCTTAGTTAGCATGGACGTTAGTGTATACTCCAAAAATATAAGTTATAACTACGAAAAGATTGGATATATGACTATGTATAAAACTATTCCCTATATCCCACCACCTCTCTGTGTCAAACTCTACTTGCATTAAGATTGTTCTTTGCATAAACTTAAAACTTTGCACACTGTGGTCTCACTTAAACTATACTTAAAATTTTGTGTAGATGGACGTGGTCATCACCGAGGCTTTCCAGTTGGGACGTCCACGTGGCGAGACTTTCCTTTTCGAGGAGAGGCTAGTAGCTATGGCTACTGTGTTGGGACGCCCACTTCCGGAGCTGCGAGGAGGTCTAGTTGACGGTGCACCTCTGGAGGGAGACTGGTACGCGGAGGTCACTATCCGTGCACCTCTGGCTAGCCCGACAGTAGAGGCCTACGTCTTTCGTGCTGTTGATCGTTCTTGGACCGAGGCAGCCGTGCGGGTGATTCAGGAGTCAGTGGCACGACTGGCACACATTGGGGAGTACATGTTCATCGGTTCCCGGTTCGAGTTGATTGGGAGGCGCGATGAGGAGGGAATACCACTTCCGGTTGAGCCAGACACTACCACTGTTGGTCCTCACTTGGACGAGATGGAGATTCTGTTGTACCGCACTCAGCACAGGTTGGACGATCAGCGACTCGCTCCCCACCTTGGCACATTGGTGCACCACACACTGATAGCCGAGACTGACGAGCTGAGGGCTGAGCTTCAGGACAGCCAGGAGGAGAGTGGAGCACTAGCACAGCAGTTGTCTGAGTTGAGGGAGGAGTTGGAGGCTGCCACCGCGAGGAGCCGTGCCTTGGAGAGACAGCTGCGGGCCACCCGACTGAGCCGTGCTCGTCTCACCAGCAGGGTGACAGCTCTGGAGGGGGCTAACTCAGTTCTGCACACTAGGCTTCACATAGCTCGTGACGACATAGCCGCGAGAGACTCTGCCATAGAGGAGCTTGAGGAGGAGGGCGCAGAGCTCAGCAGGGAGATTGAGGAGCTCCTGCCAGTAGAGGATGTTCCGTCTGACTTGGAGGGGATGGATATGAGTGAGGCTAGCGAGCAGGATGATGATGACCTGCTTGGCGAGGAGGAGGAGGAGGACCCTGAGGAGCGTATCTTCGAGGTTGGGGACAGTGACGACTCTGTGTAGTCACGGCCTCCTCACCCTTAGCACTTGATGCTGGTCTAGATGCTAGATAAGTATGCTAGATCGTTTTGCTAGTAGTAGCCTTGCGATGACCCCACAAATCGCACCCCTTGTAGCTCGATGAAGCCTTCCTTGTAAGATATGGCTTGTAATGTGTGTGTGTAATGTCTAAGACTCTGTTTAAGTTGTGTGATGAATGGAATGTTCTGCTTGTTTCCTTGATGATTGTCACTATTTGGCGTTCTTTTCATCCATGTTTGCGACTGCCCCGCTCTTGTTTTTGAAACATATCACTCGTATTCCTTTTTCTTATGTTAAAGGTACTGGGTTTTCAAAAACAAGAATATACTTCTAAAACTTACACATGTTTTCACTTCAGAATGGCACCTCGTCGCGAACCCCCACCGCCACCACCACCCACAGTGGAGGCGCTGTTGGCCCTGCTGATGGAAGATCGCCAGGCCAGCCGAGATGAGAGTGCAGCTACCATTACCGCTCTGCAACAACTGGCTGCTGCCGCCAACAATAATGGCAATGGCAATGGCAATGGCAATGGTGCTCGCTCGAGGCTGAGAGACTTTCAGCACACCAACCCCCCAGTCTTCACTAGGATTGTGGAGCCTCTCGATGCTGACGACTGGCTCCGCACCATTGCAAACAAACTGGAGGTTGCATCAGTTGAGGAAAATGATAAGGTCCTGTTTGCCTCCCATTTTCTTGCTGGACCTGCCAGGACTTGGTGGGAGACTACACGTGAGACTGTTGCTGCTGGTCACGTGTTCAACTGGGAGGATTTCTCTGCAAGATTCCGCAAGTATCACATTCCCCAAGGAATGATGACACTTATGCGTGAGAAATTTCTGAAGCTGAGGCAGGGAAGTATGCCTGTGTCTGAATACTGGGAGAATTTCACTACTCTGTCCAGGTATGCACAGGATGATATCAATACTGATGCTAAGAAGAGGGAGAGGTTCTTAAATGGGCTGGATGATGAGCTCCAGTGCGCTCTAGTGGTGGTTCCATTCCAGGACTTGGAGACCCTTGCAAATGCCGCTATGGTACTGGAGCACAAGCGGAAATCTGCTGATGATAACCGCAAGAGGAAGATGACCGTGCATGGAGGACCTAGTGCTCAGAGGACTCGCAACACTCCGTATGCGAGGCCACCACCCCACAAGGCGCCTGCTTATGCACCCCGCCCCAACCACAACTATGCACCAAGGCCCAACAACTACAACCCCAACTATGCACCAAAGTACGGAGGAAATAGCTATGGTGGTAACCATGGTAACCATTCTGGGAATAATCATGGAAACCGCTATGGAGGCAACAACAGTGGAAATGGGAACAACTCCAACAATGCTCCCAAACCTAACCCAAGCCCAAGGCCTTCTGGAGGTTGTTTTGCCTGCGGAAAGGAAGGTCACTTTGCTCGTGAGTGCCCTACCAAAGCTACTGCCACAGCCCAGCCAACTGCAACCAAGATGAACCATGGTCCTTCCACTGGACGGCAGAATAGGATGAAGGGACACCTGAACCACGTCACTGCTGCAGAAGCACAGGAGGCACCAGACATGGTGATGGGTACGTTTCCTGTCAACTCGGTGCCAGCCGCAGTACTGTTTGATTCTGGTGCATCACATTCTTTTGTCACAAAACCGTTTGCTGAGAAAAGTGGTATGAAGCATTCCCGTATGCACAACCCTATGCTAGTACAAATACCTGGGGATAGTACTAAAGCCAACTTAATTTGCAATGAAGTACCAGTAGAAATACAAGGGAAAACTTTTCATGCTGATCTTATAGTGCTGGGATCCAAGGGGATAGAAGTGGTACTTGGTATGAACTGGATGGCCAAGTATAAGGGGGTTATTGACTGCACTAAGAAATCTATTGATATGATCTCTGAGGATGGGGAAAAGGTTGCGTACACTGCAACTAAACCCTCGTCACAAGTTCACTGCCACACTGGTATAGCCCACCCTAACCTTGAGGAAGTCCCGGTCGTTTGCGAATACCCGGATGTTTTTCCTGAAGAGTTACCCGGTATGCCCCCTGACCGGGATATCGAGTTTGTGATCGAGTTAGTGCCCGGAACTGGACCCATAGCACAGAAGCCTTATCGGATGAACCCAAAGGAATTAGATGAGTTGAAGACCCAGCTGGATGATATGTTGAGAAAAGGTTTGATTCGCCCTAGTGCATCGCCATGGGGGTCTCCGATCATTTTTGTGGAAAAACGGGACGGTACCACTCGTTTATGTGTGGACTACCGCAAGTTGAATGATGTTACCATCAAGAACAAATACCCGTTGCCCAAAATTGAAGACCTGTTTGACCAGCTGAATGGGGCCGTAATCTTCTCGAAGATCGACCTTCGGACTGGTTATCACCAATTGAAAGTCCGTGATACTGATATTCCCAAGACTGCTTTCACCACTCGTTACGGGTTGTATGAATACACCGTGATGTCCTTTGGCCTAACCAATGCCCCTGCCTATTTCATGAATCTCATGAATAAGGTATTCATGGATTTTCTAGACAAGTTTGTCGTGGTGTTTATTGACGACATTCTCATATATTCTCGGAGTGAGGAAGAACACGAAGAACATCTGAGAATTGTGCTCGGAACACTTCGTGAGCATCAATTGTATGCTACGTTTAGTAAATGTCAATTCTGGTTGACGGAAGTCGGGTTTCTTGGACATGTAGTATCTGCGGGAGGAATATCTGTTGACCCTACTCTAGTTCAGTCTGTGGAGAAGCGTGCTGCTCCAACCAACCAGACTGAAGTCAGATCCTTTCTGGGTTTGGCAGGATATTACCGCAAGTTTGTTCAGGGATTCTCGAGTATAGCCAGACCCCTCACCCAGTTGCTCAAGAAGGATAGCAAGTTCCTATGGACGGACAAGTGTGAAGAGAGTTTCAATGAGTTAAAACATCGACTTGTGACCGCTCCAATCCTTATTATGCCGGATATCACCAAGAATTTCGACGTATATTGTGACGCTTCTAAGCTTGGTCTTGGAAGCGTACTTATGCAAGAAGGGAAAGTGATATCTTTCATATCCCGCCAGTTGAGACCCCACGAGTTGAATTACCCCACTCATGACTTAGAGCTTGCTGCTGTCGTGCATGCCCTCAAAACATGGCGACACTTTCTTATGGGAAGAAGAGTGGAAATTTACACGGATCATAAGAGTTTAAAGTATATCTTTACTCAACGTGAGCTCAACATGAGGCAGCGCCGCTGGATTGAGCTCATTAAAGATTATGATCTGAGTATTCATTATCACCCTGGAAAGGAAAATGTAGTTGCAGATGCTCTTAGTCGAGAGCCGGCCTCTCTAAATGCTATGATTCTAGTAAGGCAGCCCGAGTTGTGGAAAGAACTTGACCAACTTGGCATTGAAGTGGTCAGTTATGGTATGTTGGACGCCATAGAACTTAAACCAACTCTGGTTGACCAAATCAAAGAGGCGCAGAAAGGCCAGAAAAGTATTGATGGTATTAAGGCCCGCATGGAGAAGGAGAAGGTTGCTGGGTTTACTATCGATGCTGATGGGGGATTATGGTATGAAGGCCGTATTTGTGTTCCCTCTGAGTCTGATCTCAAGCAGACCATCATGGTCGAAGCTCATGAGACCATGTATTCTATCCATCCTGGAGGAACAAAGATGTATCAAGACCTGAAGGAGAGATTCTGGTGGCATGGAATGAAGCGAGAAATTGCTTCATTTGTAGCCAAGTGCCATGTCTGCCAGCAAGTGAAAGCTGGGCACCAGCGTCCCGCTGGCTTGCTCCAGCCGTTGCAGGTACCTGTTTGGAAATGGGATGAAGTAGGGATGGACTTCATCACAGGACTTCCTAGGTCCAGCCGAGGAAATGATTCTATATGGGTTGTCGTGGACAGGCTCACAAAAGTTGCTCACTTTATTCCTGTCCGGACCACCTATCGTGGAGATCAGCTTGCTGATCTTTACATTACTCGGATTGTCAGCCTGCACGGAGTCCCGAGCAGGATTGTGTCTGATCGAGGTACACAGTTCACATCCAGATTTTGGAAGAAGTTGCACGAGAGTTTGGGAACCAAATTAGCTTTTAGCACAGCCTATCACCCACAGACTGATGGACAGACGGAGCGTGTGAACCAAATTCTGGAAGACATGCTCCGTGCTTGTGTGTTGTCCTATGGAGTTAAATGGGAAGACTGTCTGCCTTTCGCAGAGTTTTCTTACAACAACAGTTATCAGTCTAGCTTGCAAATGGCCCCTTTTGAAGCACTGTATGGACGTAAATGCCGCACACCTCTGAATTGGACTGAGACTGGAGACAGTCAGGTTTTTGGTGTGGACACTTTGAAAGCTGCAGAAGAGCAGGTTCAGCTTATTCGGGAACGTTTAAAGACAGCTCAATCTCGTCAGAAGAGTTATGCTGACACGAAGCGTCGTGATGTCTCTTTCAGCATTGGAGATTTCGTGTACCTTCGTGTTACGCCACTCAAAGGGATGCAGCGTTTCCATGTCAAGGGAAAGCTGGCACCCAGGTATATTGGCCCTTTTAAGATCTTGGCACGTCGTGGCGAAGTTTCTTATCAGTTAGAATTACCTGAGGAGCTATCTGCGTTTCACAATGTTTTCCATGTGTCATTGCTCCGGAAATGTCTGCAAGTACCTGAGAAGGATCTCTCGTATCAAGACATAGATTTCAGGACCATTGATATCAATGATGATTTGACTTATCGTGATAGACCCCTGCGGGTTCTCGAGGAGATTGTGCGCGCTACCAGGAGGCGTGCTATAAAATTCCTTAAGATTCAGTGGACGAATCATTCTGAGGAAGAAGCTACCTGGGAGCGTGAAGATGATATCAGGAAGGAGTTCCCTGATTTTCTTAAAGACTAGACCCGCTAATCTCGGGACGAGATTCTTTTAAGGGGGGGAGATTTGTAACACCCCTGTTTTTAAGCCCTTGTTTAATATTAAATTAGCAAGCCTCTTAAGACTTTTGTAAGACAATTAAGTGGACAACATGTTTGTGTAGTCATGTGTATCTATGCAATATAAGTGGTGTGTTTCTTTTCACTCATTTGAGGATTTTTCCTGATGATTGATTATTGTCTGCCTGATGTTTTTCAACTGGAAACCCTAAGAAATTTTCTTCTCAAAGCTTGGGGAATGCTTGATTCACTCATGATAGCATTATTTAGTCATATCTTGACCAAGGAAACACTTTGGTTGGGATTTAAATAGCTTTGGGAATTTATTTCCTATTTAAACTTTTAGCAGAAAAACAACTTGACTAGCTGTTTTCCACACTTGTTTTCAAGGATCAAACATATTTGATTTGTTGTTTTCTTGTGGTATTATGGTTGAACATGTTAGATAGTACAACTATATGCCACTGGTTTGAATTTAACACTTGGAAAACAATCTAATCCATGATTGTTTTTCTAGTACAAAAATATTGATAAACCAATTCTATTTGGAAAACAGAAACATAGCTTTTTGGGCAGATGTTTTCAGAAGGTTAACCAACTCTTTTTCTTGTGTAATTGTTGTTTTCTAAAACTAGAAAGTACATATAACAATTAGCAACTTGAATTTCCAAAATCCAAGTTCATTTGCCCAATCAAACAGAAGCAAACTTTTGCTTCAAAACCCTGTTTTTCCAACACTTAGTGAAATTTTCACTAAGTCTTTTACTGAATTTTCTGAAAACTATTTTTGGACAGAACTTTGGAGGGTTGTTTCTCTGCCAATTCTTCATGGATTTAATTAAACTTGGTGTCTATTTTGGTTGCCTTGGTATGCTCTGTAACCCCATGTGCTTGTTGGCCCGAGACATGCCTTAGAGTAGAAGGAAAGAGGAGGGAAACTCGAGCCCGAGTAGAGGGGGGGTGTGCTAGTGGCATGGCCTAAAAATCGTCATGTCTCTCCACCCTAGCCCCACTGTGGTGAATAGCAATGTTAGGCACCGCCCCTGGCTCGTTGTGCAACGAAAGAAACGGCCCCCCCACCCCTCTGTTCGCCACACACGCGCACACACTCGAGCACCGAGAGCACCCACGACGGCCCCGTGCCTACAAAGCCTCAACGGCCTAGCCATTTCGCCACGGCACTCCACCACCATCCACTCCCCCACCCACGAGAGAACTAGCCGTGCCTCGCCGTGTGCGAGCGGCACGAGCTAATTTACGCCGCCGGCCACCGCAAGATCCCTCGAAGCCAATCGAGCGATCCCGTGAGTGAGGGCTCGACATTTTAGCACGCGCGAGTTTCCCGTAACCCTGGCCACCTCCCTGACATACCCCACGGTCCTTTCGCTTGCAGGAAGGCCCGCGCCATCGCCGCCGTGTCCGCCGCGCCGTCTCAGAGAGGAGCTCGCCGGGGAGGAAACGAACACCGCCGCCACCGCGCCACCAGCCTCCCACGACCCCACCGCCACCACGCGTCGCTCCACGGGCCCCCTAGGTGAGCACCCTGCCCGTCCCGAGCGTGCCCACGTGGTGTTCGACGACGTGCCTGTCGGGTTAGGCGAGAGGAAGGAGAAAGGAGCGGGACCGTTGATCGCGAGATCAACGGCCGCGCTTGAACGGCCGATTCCCGCGTCCCCCGCCCGCGCGCGCGCGCAGATGGGCTAGCCTAGGCGCTAGTTGGGCTGGGCGCGGCAGATCGGGCCCATCGGGGCTTGTCCCTGTTATTTGAGATCCATTTTTTTTACAGAATCGTACCTGTTAGCTTTTGGCCTAGGAAAAATAGCAAACAATTTTATTTGGCTTTGCCAATTTTTGTACAAGTAGCCAAACAAAATCACAACCACATCCCTTTGGCAGAATAAGGTTTTGACTTTTATTTATTTTTCTATAGCCTTTTTGCCAGACAGTACCATTAAAATGGAAATGAATAGAACTTCAAAAATACAAAACATTTTTGAGCAAACTCAACTGTTTTGGAAAGCCCTTATCAATACCTACCTTTAGAATTTTAGTTTGCATCCAGGAGAGTTACCATTTGGAAATGCCATCCATTTTGGTAAAACATCAGTGAGCTTTTCCAAGAATTTTAGGGGGAGTTTGGTACATTATTTTTGAGTGGGACCAATTGGAGAGGCTTTGTATTGTTAAGTACTATCACATCCTAGAAGGATTTAATTTTTGGAACCATAGAAAAAATTAGGGAGACAGAACAAGTTTTAGCACTTTTCTGCCTAATTTTTAATTTCTAGATCTTGTTTTATATGATCTTTTTGTATGTGCACCTATTGTGTTCTTGCTTGTAATGTTGTTATCTAGTGTGGTATTGATGTTTACAAGTTGTATGAGCATGTTAGAATAAATGGCTTGAGTGGTAGAATTTTTAGAATTAATTCCCATGCTTAAGTCTTGCTCATAGCTTATTTTCTATCTAGGTTTGTGAGTAGATTTTTAGTTTGTATCAAGCCTTGTGCTAGATTATTTTCATGGAACCAGTACCATTTTGGTACTGTTATTTTAGTTGCAACACCTCTGGTTACTTGGTGTTTTGAGTTTAGAATAGATTTAAAGTAGCATTGCTTAAGGTCTAGATTTCCTACTAGATTATGCATGCTTGCCTTTTGTTTTGTTTTCCACTAGGGAAAAATATGATTCTTTGTGGTTGAAAACAGAGGATGAAATGTCCTTGTGGCATTGTTATCCTTGTGTTTTCACCTCTGTTAATTTTCCCTCAAATACTAGAAATTGCTTGAGTATCATTTGGGTGCCTAGATTTAATTCCCTCACATGTGTAGCATTTCTAGTCTAGTTTTTCCTTGTTTCATAGCTAAACTTTTTGTGTTATTTTGTGGGATCCAGTAGCATTTTGGTACTGATTATAGGAGTATTTTACCTCTGTTAGTTTGCACACTTGTGCCTAAAATTAACAAGTGAAGTATAAACTAGTCTAGTATTTTTCCCAAGTTTCTACTAGTATGAGTAGGAGTTTGTGGGACTAGTTTGTTTGTTTTGAGCATTTTTAGAAATGTGACCAGAGGCTTATTTAACCTCTTTATGAAGCATTATGCTAGTGGAACACCCACTGGTATTTTTGGTTCATGGTGGAAAAAGAGCTTGACTTATTGTCATAAGCCTTTTTCACCACTTGCATATTTTAGCTTATATTTTGTGTTTGCCATAGAGAGTATTGGGGGAGTTTTTAGACATCAAAGTGTGTCTTATGTGACACCCTACTGTCTATTAACATGTGATTTACCCCACTGGTCCATGATGCTCTTGTCTTAAAATCATTAAGTTTCACCACACATAAACACTAGGAAAAAGCAGATTTTTCCACTATGGTTTTCTTGCCAATTTTCTTAAATGAAATTTGAATGTCTTGAGTGTTACTTTTTAATTGCTTGCTGTATGTATCACTTGTAGCATTGTTTGTCTTGGTTGGCTCTGAAAGTGTGCCTTTATTTCTTTTTACGACGTTAGAAAACGAGGAGGAAGGATTTGCTGAAGAAGGGTATTGCAACTCCTGTTACTTTCAGGATCAGGACCATCACTTGTACCAAGGCAAGCCATCCTAATGCTTGCTGTATAAATACTTATCATTATCTATCATGCATGCTTTTCACTTCTGAAGTTTTTACAAAACTATACTCTCAAAACTATTTTTGATGTGAATACTACTACTATTAATATTATTAGGAGAAGGAATCATAATAATAGTCAACTTGGTATTTGCCAAGCCCTTAGCCACTAAATGGTATATACATACCATCCACCAAATTAAAACTTGGGTTCTTAAAGGAACTAAATAAAATGTGTTTTTGTAAACAAATACCTTAGGAAGGAAAAACCCCGGATGAAGGGTGAGACCCTGTCTACCGGAAGAGTGCCATGAAGGGAAATTTTTGAGAAATGTTTACAAAAGACACATAACCTAGTCTTCGCTGGACAACTATTATCGTACTGCCACTTTACCCCAATATGGGTAGGGGCTTGATTAAAAACTTGTTATGGTTAGTATGTGAGCTATCTCAAAGTGCTATAGAGGATTGGATCCTCCGAACCGAAGTGTCGCTAGGAGTGAGCAGACGGGACATCTAAAGTGTGGGATTAATTTTCCCTCCGGATGCAGCAGTTGGGTCTCCTGTCTGGGCGGTGTGTGACACGGCTTGCCGGGGAGGGGTAACCCCAATTGAAGAGATAGTCATGTTCTAGCTTGTACATAGTGGATAGTCAAGATCAGTTATCTGATGTTCCCATAGGTTGGGAATAGTCCATGGTTGTTTCATGGCGGATTCTGGATCTAGTGGAAGTGTGTACACCTCTGCAGAGTAAAACTATTTCGAGATAGCCGCGTCCTCGGATATGGACGGTTGAATGGCCATGTAGCTAGTATTGTGTCAACTTTTCAAAAAGAGGTTTTTGAAGGACAACTTTGTACCTGCGAGGTACTATGGAGGAATGACTTGGTATCTGCGAGATACCGAGGAGGAGGAAACTATTATTACAAGTTTCTGAAAAGAAAACTTTCTCTTCTAAAAGACTTATAAAACCTCCAAGATATGTGATATCTACGAGAGAAAAACTATATTATTTTACTTGATTTATCCATAAAGGACTAACTTGAAGAATCAACCATGATAAATCTTTTATCTGTCATGGGTAGCTGAACCATATGTATGGCCTACCCACTCCACCAAATAAGCATGTATGCATTGTTGTAAGCTCATGAAGGATGTCTTGTTGAGTACATTCAAATGTACTCATTTGGTTTCGCCCCTGGTATCTACTTATCAGACTATGAGGAGCCACCCCAGGAGGAGTTCTATGAGGAGGAGTTCTACGCTGATGGCCCTGCGAGTTAGGATCGTCTCCCAGTCAGCAGCCTGTAGGATGAGGCGTGACTCGGGTTCTACTACGCTATGCTTATCGCCTTCCGCTGTGTTTATTTTGAATGTCTGTCCTGTGTGACAGTTATCAAGAACTTGGTCATGTGACCATTTATGTAAGACTCTATTATTCGTGTAATGGATGATGTATTCTGTCTGCCAACTACGTATGTTGTTCACAACTGGTTATTCTGGGATTGTGAATGAATGCATATGAGGGGTTCTGAACCTTCCGGTTTGGGGCCTCTACAGTTATCAACCCACTAACCAGAGCTGAATCTCAAGCAGCAACGATGGTTGGTGTTTTCTCAAGAGTACCGAATTAGGCCTGTTCAAAATCTGGCATGGTTGATGTGTGGTTGACACAATTAGCCGGAAGGCCTAATGTCATATCTCTTTTAATCTGTAAGAACAACCACTCCCCGTGAGAATTCTTGTGTGGCTCGTTCTCAACAAGTTTTCCTCACCGTTCTTCCAAACCGGAGTTTTACTTTCACTTGATGACCTATAGAAGGCTTGTTGTGAGCCTGCTGTCGGTATCTAGAACATCCAGGAGAACCTGGAAGTTGATTCTTCCAATGTCTCTTTGCTGATCCTCCAAACTTTTCTTTCAGTGGAAACAAGTTCATCATGAAAGCATCTCGTGGTGTTTTGTAACCACCATTGATCAGTTCCCTTTTTCAAGTGGTTTATACTTGAATCCCTATTCATCTCACACATTGTGTGAATTTGTCAGTCACTTCAGCCATGGGATCTTAACCATGTGGTAAACGTATTGCTACGTTAAATCCACCATAGTAAAGAGATTCCCTATTCCTTCTGGTGTTTCAATCCTCGTTGGTTACCCATCCTTTTGGTGTGACCAAGAATTCCTCCCTAATTACGGTGTTCCAACATTCGGTAGTTACTCATTTTCTGTCATGTAGTAACATTCCTACCTTTGACAAAGTTTTCAACAAAATTTGACGGAATGAAAGTTCCGTTATCTATCGTGTCCCCTCCAAAGAGTGAACATGATCCTGTATCAAATTTTCTTCGACGCACGATTTCAGTGTTTTCTCGTGTTCTCCCTTGTCTACGGATATTACATTGTGATGTTCAAGACCATCCTCTCCATCTTGGTTATCTGTTTGAAGAAACCTCAGTTTCATAAGTTGTTCAACCTTTGTTTTCCAAAAGTATTTAAAGTCTTGTGCAAAGCTCATATTCTAGATCCTTTCAAGAACCATTGTCCACAAAATTGAAACCATCTTATATTCACTCTGTTATCTTGATGTGTTTCATGCCTATTAACTCAAAAGTTCTTTATGAACATCCCTGTCATGAGTTACCCATGGGATACTCGATCTTCGTGAAGATCATTTCCTAAGAGTTTCCCTCTTACCTAAGGTGTATCCATTCAAATACTTCAAGATGATACGGATCAACCTCTTCGAGAAAAGAACCGTAAGGTTCAAGAAGATCGTACAAAGATGGCTTTATGCAAAATAACCTTCATAACCCTTTCTAAAAGATAGCAGATATATAATAGGTTAACTAAGCCTTGTTGAGTACCTTCCGTACTCAAGTTTGCTTAATTTTGGTTCAGGTGAAGATATCACATCGACGACGATTCAACGTGGACATCGACGAGTAGTTTGGGTTCCCAGGTAGCAGCCTGGAATCTATGGGCTGGGACGTCGCCTTATGTTGCGGCCTCTTAGGGCTTTCTGGTTCTTGTTGATTAGCAACATAATTTGCCTTCCGTTGTCTGATGTAATGTTGGGTCATGTGACCTCTGCTTGTACAGCTACTCTAGTAACACCTTTTTAATAAATCTTCCATGTCTAGAGTGTTGCTTTGATCAGTTGTTGTTTCGAGCTCATTGTTATATAGTTTTGGCTATGCCTGCATAGTTGTCGCAGTCGAGGGGTTGTGGAGCCGATGATCCATGTCCGAGCCCGCCTGCCGATGTGATTTGGCCTGGGGAGAGGCAACCCCAGGAACCCTCGGTTGTTGTTGCACTTTCTGGACACATAACAGCTCTGTATAACTTTGGTCCCGTTCCTTTAGTTTCATCCGACTCATGGACGATTGGGTATGCATATGTCGCACCCTGATTTCTAGGGGATACTCACCGTACGAACTGGATAGCAGAGGCTTGGATTATGGGGCATAACTGCTCCCACGTCCCAGCTTCCTGGTAGGCCTGCGCTTATGCGCGACAACACAAGCCCTGCTACTCCATCGTCGATGTAAACTATCCACTAGAGATCAAAGGCACTTCCGTCGACGTACTTCAACCCATACACACATGGTACGTCAACGGCGTTTAACAAGTGATATCACAACAGATCTCTACGACACAAAAGATTGAAATAAGTTGCAAATGGCTCTCATTAGAGCAGAGATAGCAAATACAATCATTCAGAGGGCACATGCCCCAACAATACATCATTACAATACAGCGGAAGCATTCAACATGTCTGAGTACAGACAAGAACCAAATAGGCCTAAGAGGCCGGAAACGAAAAGACGGAGCCCATCCACGAAGTCTCGGATCCTGCCCGGGTCCGCTATCTACTCGTCAGCAGTCACGTCGTCATACTCCACGTAGTAGCCATCGTGTAGATCCTCGGAAACGTCGTCTGCGTAAACCACAGCCCCAAAGGGGTCAGTACACCAACGTACTGGCAAGCAAGACTCACAGTTCACCAAAATGTAACCCGTCAACACCAAGCACAGATGCCTTGGGTTCAACGGAAGAAAAGGGGGTATGAAAGATGCTGCAACTGGCTGCGCTACCAACTACAGAAACATACTACAACTGCCGGCTAACAGAAAGGAGATAAGATCGAGGATTGTAACCAACTGAAAGATAACTGCAAGCAAACCCATCCTGGATCTCGCCCCTTATCCAAAGAAGCAATCCGAGGATAACTCACACAGTTGTAATAAGGTGAATCAAGTTATTGTGCCATCAACCTATTACTAGTCAAGTTATTAATCATTGGGTGTAACATGTTTGATCATTATGTTTAAGTTGTCCTGAGTACTTGTTAGCCAGTACTTTCACCAAGTAATCCATAACCGCGGAAAACACGGCTTCTCGAGAAGATTATCCCTGCAGGGTTGCACCAATTTGGCCGTACACTCAAGAATAACCCGCCAGATGGGAATCAAACCCACCAAGCGGGGTACTCTACACAACCAACCATTCCTCGCATCAAGCCCAAAGAACCTTGGGCGCACGGCTAATCGAGCCCAGAAGAAAATGGACCCTCATAGCACTCTAAGAACGTGTCCCCCTATATGCCGACTACAAAAGTTCCACCCTGGCCTGGGCTCGCAAAAACATGCATGCGGCAAATGGAAAACACGAACTAAATGAGGCGATTTGGACGAGATGCGAATCAGGTCAAGTTGAGGGGGGCGCCCATACTCGCTTCCCAAATGCGGGTAGTGCGCTCATCATGGATCAGTAGACAAGACCCTTTTCCTATTAGGGTCGACACTAGCAGGCCTCAAAACCTCTCATGGGCCTCCTGCCGGTGCCTTATCATCAAATTTATTATTTAACAATATCATTAGCATGATTGATTGATTAACATCGAGCCCCCAGAACATAATAGATATAGTAACAGAAAGTAACGGGTAACAGACTCGAGCAAAAGCAACCTAAGCATGCTAGTAAGACACGGGCTCAAACAATGGTTATAGGTATGGAGGTGAGGCAATATCAAGGTTAAGGGATTCATGTGATGGGTTCGCAACAGAAACAACTACTACTAAGGCTTAGCAGAAAAGAACAACGGAAAGTATCGGTAACCAATGTTGAAAGGAACACAGTGGTTCATGTGAGTGATAACTTGCCTGCAAAACCCAGTAGCCTGGTACTGAGCTAAATCCTTAGAAGGGGTGTCGTAAGTATCGTCGGTCTCAACGTCGTCGTATATCCGGGAAGAAGCAAACAGACAATGCAGAAAGATAAACAATCAATATCATGGCATAGGTGCACAAACATGGGATGATGCATGTCATGTTAATAGATGCATCAAAGTAACCTACTTGACAAGTAACACAATTTAATTGGATCCATATGCAATGTGAATTGCATATGGATGCAAATGGTTAAGGTGGAAGCAATGATCTACATTTGATTAACAAGTGTAAGTGGTTAAACATGATGCTTGCATGATGATGATGACAAGATAACAACAAAAATAACAATGATAGATGCAAAGGAAAAGGAATAAAACAAGTTTGGAAATGATTTGTTAATTTTGGAAAGTTTTGGTTACTTAGACATGTCACACAAGTATTTGTTGTTTTCATCAAGTTAAAGTGTGCAAAACAAATAACAAAGTTGATATTTGAAAAGGTTATCCAATTTTAGTTGGTTTACATGTTTCACATTTTGAAATTGGACTTTGGATTAATTAATTATGAATTAAACAATAATAAACAATTTTTAATTGCATTAAACAAGAATTAAATGGTTTAGGCAATTTAATTATTCAAAACATGAAACAAATTTTATATTTGGAAAGAGGGTTTAATGTTGCATGGAAAACATATTTCATTTGTGGAAATTGGATTTAAAATGAGCAAGTTATTATTTTGGCAATTTTAAATGCAATAAACAAGAAACAATTGTTTTCAGCAATTTAAATTATTCAAAACAGCAAACAAAATTTATATTTGGAAAGTACATGAAAAGTTGATTGGAAAACATATTTGGTTTGTGAAATTTGGAATTTTTATGCCCAAGTTATGATTTTTGCAAGTTTAAGTGATTTAAACAAGAATTCAAATGTTTTACCAATTTAAAATATTCAAAACAGGAAACAAAAATTATATTTGAATAGAACATTTAATTTGGTATGGAAAACATATTTAAAAAGTTAATTTTGGAGTTAAAATGAATTTGTTATGTATTTTAGAAGTATAGGGTGCAATCTGCCATTTTTTATGATCTAGGGACTTTAGGAAATATTTTCCAGGGGCTAGAAATTATTACCAGGGGCATGGTTAGGATTACTGAGAAGTTTGAGTATCAAACAAATGGAAAATAAAAAGAGGGGTTTAATTGAGGGAGGGGGGATTCGAACCCCCCACCTCCTGGACGCGCCAAGGGAACAGCACCACTGGGCTGGTGCACTGCGTTTGGATAGAAGGGATACTCGGGAGGGAAAAGGTTTCGCTGCGGGATGAAACTGAATTAAAACGGAAAAAAAAAAATGGGGAAGCTGGGACTTGAACCCATGATCTCTGGCTCGCGTGCGTGGAAGGATCGGTACCGCTGTGCTACTGCCAAGTTTGTGATGGGATACAGGCGAGACTGACTAAGAGGTGGGCTTCGCGGGGGTTTTTCTGAACTGCACTTGATCGTGTGCTGCTGTACGTTGCCGGAGAGAATAGATCGCGGCTGCTGCTCGCCGTGGCCGGGCTGCGGCGCGGTGGTTGGTGCTGGGAGGGGGCGGATGGCCTAGAGGAAAGGAGGGAGGTGAGCGAGAGGGAAGAGGAGGCGAGGGGAGGGGACCGTGGATGCTCACCTCGAGCGAGAAGGCAGAGGCGGACAGTAGGCGACGGTGGCGGAGAAGCTTTTCTCCGGCGACGGCACGGCCGCCGTGGTGCGTCCCAGCACCCGGTGAGGGGACGGCGAGCCTCAGGGACCCGCCAAGTTTCCATTCCCGCACCCAAAAACTCCTCGAGGTGGTCAGATCGCCGGCGATGAGGGAGGCGGTGGTGGTCTCGGTTGGGTTCAGGTTCAGTAGGGTGCAGAGGAAGGTTGCAGGGAAGAAGAAAGAGGGCAGGAAGAAGATGGCGGCTGGGGGAGGAAGGAAGGTTGGGGGGGAACCCTAGGGCAGGAGCTCCAGTTATAGGGGGAGGTGGAGTGGAGATCAACGTTGCTGGTTCTTTCTCTGCTACGTGGTGTGCGTGGATGGTGATCGTACAAAGGTTGATGACGACAGAGAAAAAAGGAGTTGGGCCAGAAAGAGAGAAAAAGGGTTGGGCCTTGGGGAAAAGAGGATGGGTGGGCTGCTCTTCTCTCTCCACCCCTCTCTTCTATTTTTTTCATGTTGTTTGCTTTGTATTATGAACAATTTTTGGGAATAGATAAAAGAGGGAGAAGGAAAATAGAATTTGGAGGGGAAGCTTAGGGTTTTTCCTTATTTTCTTTTTATGAATAACTTTCTTAGCAATGTTGCAAAAACAGTAATTAAAGCAATTTATCAATAACTTCAAATTATTTTGGGAATATTAATTTGATTAATTGGTTAGTTGGACTCCAAATAAGGTTTGGGGTTTTTAAGTTAACAACTTTTAGGAAATTTTTTGGGTTAGTTGAGTTTTTCAAATAGCCACTCAAAACTAATTTTTTTTGTTTTCCAAAGTTTTCAAATGTAATTGTTGTTTGTTCATAAAACCAAAATTGGGTGAATTTTTATAGAAATAAAACAATAGTTTGGAATCACACTTTAATGGAAACAAATAATTGTTTTATTTTGGAATATCATTTTAGAAATTGTAACATCACAAGGATGAAACAAAGGGTTTGGATTTTGGTTTGGAATTCAAATAGAAAACAAAGGAAAACAACTGAAAACAGTTGGAAAACAAATGACAACAGAGGAAAACAAATGCAATCAACATGATGCCATGATGCAAAACATAAAATAACAGAGAGCAAACATTCTAAAGGCTATTTTTCAGACTTGGGATGTTACAAAACGCCCCCCCTTGAAGGAATCGCGCCCCGAGATTCCTACTGAGAAAAGAAAAGGTCCGGAAACTTCTTGGGAAGATCTTCTTGAGCTTTGACACGTGAAACACATCGTGCACAGTGGATAGACGTCAGGGAATTTGGAAACCACCGGAACATTTCAAGTAAAGGGGAGAGATTTTGCACCAAGGGTGTATAGCTGGATAGAATTTGATTCATTTGGAGAATAGACTATCTGTAATAAGGGTGGAACAGAGTTATTGACATCAATGGAACACCAATAATGACATTAATGTCAGAATCATCAACATGAGAGTAACGAGGAATATGTGGCCTCCCATTAGAATTGGATTGTTCTTACTTATGTTGGAAGTCAACATTTGAGATTCCGGAGAGTGAACAGAGTTTTGATTGTTTAGTGGAACCAGAATTGGATTGTATGTTGTGGAAAAGATTGTTGACACGAAGGAATGTGATGCTCCGGTATGAAACAACACTTTAGCTGGAATAGAGTTTAGCAGATAAACGGGTAAACTTTGATTAGACGCCGGTAGAAGATTTGAAGTGGCAAACAACAACAAGATTTGAACGGACGAAAAGGAAATGTTTAGAAGAACAGGATATTGAAGCAACACCGAGGAAAACGAGAACAAAACTCCTGAGGTACTACGGAAAAACCCATCCGGGCTTCTAAAGGATCAATATCTACTGCTTAAGGAATAGAGGATCTGCTTCCGGGGCTTACACGCCTCCGTTCTCAATCATGAGTAGGCAACATGATAAATCACGTCACAACCACCTCCATTCCTATGGTCTAGTAGATATAACCATCCTAGAGAAACCAGAATTCGTGAAATCCTAACTTGAAAGTTTAGATGAGAAGGGAGAAATCAACGTTGCACTTCCTTACCAGAAAAGGGAGGGAGGGTGGGGAAAGAAGAAAAAGAACAGAATTCCTACTCTCACGTTTTGTTTTTGCCTATATAGCTACAAAATAGTTTCTAGACTCAACTGCGACCAGTAAAAAGGGATCCTACAGGCAGACAGGCTCTGATACCATTTGTCGCACCCTGATTTCTAGGGGATACTCACCGTACGAACTGGATAGCAGAGGCTTGGATTATGGGGCATAACTGCTCCCACGTCCCAGCTTCCTGGTAGGCCTGCGCTTATGCGCGACAACACAAGCCCTGCTACTCCATCGTCGATGTAAACTATCCACTAGAGATCAAAGGCACTTCCGTCGACGTACTTCAACCCATACACACATGGTACGTCAACGGCGTTTAACAAGTGATATCACAACAGATCTCTACGACACAAAAGATTGAAATAAGTTGCAAATGGCTCTCATTAGAGCAGAGATAGCAAATACAATCATTCAGAGGGCACATGCCCCAACAATACATCATTACAATACAGCGGAAGCATTCAACATGTCTGAGTACAGACAAGAACCAAATAGGCCTAAGAGGCCGGAAACGAAAAGACGGAGCCCATCCACGAAGTCTCGGATCCTGCCCGGGTCCGCTATCTACTCGTCAGCAGTCACGTCGTCATACTCCACGTAGTAGCCATCGTGTAGATCCTCGGAAACGTCGTCTGCGTAAACCACAGCCCCAAAGGGGTCAGTACACCAACGTACTGGCAAGCAAGACTCACAGTTCACCAAAATGTAACCCGTCAACACCAAGCACAGATGCCTTGGGTTCAACGGAAGAAAAGGGGGTATGAAAGATGCTGCAACTGGCTGCGCTACCAACTACAGAAACATACTACAACTGCCGGCTAACAGAAAGGAGATAAGATCGAGGATTGTAACCAACTGAAAGATAACTGCAAGCAAACCCATCCTGGATCTCGCCCCTTATCCAAAGAAGCAATCCGAGGATAACTCACACAGTTGTAATAAGGTGAATCAAGTTATTGTGCCATCAACCTATTACTAGTCAAGTTATTAATCATTGGGTGTAACATGTTTGATCATTATGTTTAAGTTGTCCTGAGTACTTGTTAGCCAGTACTTTCACCAAGTAATCCATAACCGCGGAAAACACGGCTTCTCGAGAAGATTATCCCTGCAGGGTTGCACCAATTTGGCCGTACACTCAAGAATAACCCGCCAGATGGGAATCAAACCCACCAAGCGGGGTACTCTACACAACCAACCATTCCTCGCATCAAGCCCAAAGAACCTTGGGCGCACGGCTAATCGAGCCCAGAAGAAAATGGACCCTCATAGCACTCTAAGAACGTGTCCCCCTATATGCCGACTACAAAAGTTCCACCCTGGCCTGGGCTCGCAAAAACATGCATGCGGCAAATGGAAAACACGAACTAAATGAGGCGATTTGGACGAGATGCGAATCAGGTCAAGTTGAGGGGGGCGCCCATACTCGCTTCCCAAATGCGGGTAGTGCGCTCATCATGGATCAGTAGACAAGACCCTTTTCCTATTAGGGTCGACACTAGCAGGCCTCAAAACCTCTCATGGGCCTCCTGCCGGTGCCTTATCATCAAATTTATTATTTAACAATATCATTAGCATGATTGATTGATTAACATCGAGCCCCCAGAACATAATAGATATAGTAACAGAAAGTAACGGGTAACAGACTCGAGCAAAAGCAACCTAAGCATGCTAGTAAGACACGGGCTCAAACAATGGTTATAGGTATGGAGGTGAGGCAATATCAAGGTTAAGGGATTCATGTGATGGGTTCGCAACAGAAACAACTACTACTAAGGCTTAGCAGAAAAGAACAACGGAAAGTATCGGTAACCAATGTTGAAAGGAACACAGTGGTTCATGTGAGTGATAACTTGCCTGCAAAACCCAGTAGCCTGGTACTGAGCTAAATCCTTAGAAGGGGTGTCGTAAGTATCGTCGGTCTCAACGTCGTCGTATATCCGGGAAGAAGCAAACAGACAATGCAGAAAGATAAACAATCAATATCATGGCATAGGTGCACAAACATGGGATGATGCATGTCATGTTAATAGATGCATCAAAGTAACCTACTTGACAAGTAACACAATTTAATTGGATCCATATGCAATGTGAATTGCATATGGATGCAAATGGTTAAGGTGGAAGCAATGATCTACATTTGATTAACAAGTGTAAGTGGTTAAACATGATGCTTGCATGATGATGATGACAAGATAACAACAAAAATAACAATGATAGATGCAAAGGAAAAGGAATAAAACAAGTTTGGAAATGATTTGTTAATTTTGGAAAGTTTTGGTTACTTAGACATGTCACACAAGTATTTGTTGTTTTCATCAAGTTAAAGTGTGCAAAACAAATAACAAAGTTGATATTTGAAAAGGTTATCCAATTTTAGTTGGTTTACATGTTTCACATTTTGAAATTGGACTTTGGATTAATTAATTATGAATTAAACAATAATAAACAATTTTTAATTGCATTAAACAAGAATTAAATGGTTTAGGCAATTTAATTATTCAAAACATGAAACAAATTTTATATTTGGAAAGAGGGTTTAATGTTGCATGGAAAACATATTTCATTTGTGGAAATTGGATTTAAAATGAGCAAGTTATTATTTTGGCAATTTTAAATGCAATAAACAAGAAACAATTGTTTTCAGCAATTTAAATTATTCAAAACAGCAAACAAAATTTATATTTGGAAAGTACATGAAAAGTTGATTGGAAAACATATTTGGTTTGTGAAATTTGGAATTTTTATGCCCAAGTTATGATTTTTGCAAGTTTAAGTGATTTAAACAAGAATTCAAATGTTTTACCAATTTAAAATATTCAAAACAGGAAACAAAAATTATATTTGAATAGAACATTTAATTTGGTATGGAAAACATATTTAAAAAGTTAATTTTGGAGTTAAAATGAATTTGTTATGTATTTTAGAAGTATAGGGTGCAATCTGCCATTTTTTATGATCTAGGGACTTTAGGAAATATTTTCCAGGGGCTAGAAATTATTACCAGGGGCATGGTTAGGATTACTGAGAAGTTTGAGTATCAAACAAATGGAAAATAAAAAGAGGGGTTTAATTGAGGGAGGGGGGATTCGAACCCCCCACCTCCTGGACGCGCCAAGGGAACAGCACCACTGGGCTGGTGCACTGCGTTTGGATAGAAGGGATACTCGGGAGGGAAAAGGTTTCGCTGCGGGATGAAACTGAATTAAAACGGAAAAAAAAAAATGGGGAAGCTGGGACTTGAACCCATGATCTCTGGCTCGCGTGCGTGGAAGGATCGGTACCGCTGTGCTACTGCCAAGTTTGTGATGGGATACAGGCGAGACTGACTAAGAGGTGGGCTTCGCGGGGGTTTTTCTGAACTGCACTTGATCGTGTGCTGCTGTACGTTGCCGGAGAGAATAGATCGCGGCTGCTGCTCGCCGTGGCCGGGCTGCGGCGCGGTGGTTGGTGCTGGGAGGGGGCGGATGGCCTAGAGGAAAGGAGGGAGGTGAGCGAGAGGGAAGAGGAGGCGAGGGGAGGGGACCGTGGATGCTCACCTCGAGCGAGAAGGCAGAGGCGGACAGTAGGCGACGGTGGCGGAGAAGCTTTTCTCCGGCGACGGCACGGCCGCCGTGGTGCGTCCCAGCACCCGGTGAGGGGACGGCGAGCCTCAGGGACCCGCCAAGTTTCCATTCCCGCACCCAAAAACTCCTCGAGGTGGTCAGATCGCCGGCGATGAGGGAGGCGGTGGTGGTCTCGGTTGGGTTCAGGTTCAGTAGGGTGCAGAGGAAGGTTGCAGGGAAGAAGAAAGAGGGCAGGAAGAAGATGGCGGCTGGGGGAGGAAGGAAGGTTGGGGGGGAACCCTAGGGCAGGAGCTCCAGTTATAGGGGGAGGTGGAGTGGAGATCAACGTTGCTGGTTCTTTCTCTGCTACGTGGTGTGCGTGGATGGTGATCGTACAAAGGTTGATGACGACAGAGAAAAAAGGAGTTGGGCCAGAAAGAGAGAAAAAGGGTTGGGCCTTGGGGAAAAGAGGATGGGTGGGCTGCTCTTCTCTCTCCACCCCTCTCTTCTATTTTTTTCATGTTGTTTGCTTTGTATTATGAACAATTTTTGGGAATAGATAAAAGAGGGAGAAGGAAAATAGAATTTGGAGGGGAAGCTTAGGGTTTTTCCTTATTTTCTTTTTATGAATAACTTTCTTAGCAATGTTGCAAAAACAGTAATTAAAGCAATTTATCAATAACTTCAAATTATTTTGGGAATATTAATTTGATTAATTGGTTAGTTGGACTCCAAATAAGGTTTGGGGTTTTTAAGTTAACAACTTTTAGGAAATTTTTTGGGTTAGTTGAGTTTTTCAAATAGCCACTCAAAACTAATTTTTTTTGTTTTCCAAAGTTTTCAAATGTAATTGTTGTTTGTTCATAAAACCAAAATTGGGTGAATTTTTATAGAAATAAAACAATAGTTTGGAATCACACTTTAATGGAAACAAATAATTGTTTTATTTTGGAATATCATTTTAGAAATTGTAACATCACAAGGATGAAACAAAGGGTTTGGATTTTGGTTTGGAATTCAAATAGAAAACAAAGGAAAACAACTGAAAACAGTTGGAAAACAAATGACAACAGAGGAAAACAAATGCAATCAACATGATGCCATGATGCAAAACATAAAATAACAGAGAGCAAACATTCTAAAGGCTATTTTTCAGACTTGGGATGTTACAGCATATCTGGTTATGACTAGCATGGACACAAGGAGTAGTAGACAGGGGATCCGGACTACGTGCCGATGAATCCGTTCTGCCTGCCATTGTTTGCTGCGGCCGGGGCTAGTAACCCTGAAGCCCTTGTGAGTCCATTGCTAGGAGTACATAACAGTTTGTATATCTCTGGGTCTGGGGTTGTGACAATTTGTTGATGAGATTATTCCATCAAGCATTTCTAACTTGTGGAAGTGTGATCATTAGTTATGAGATTTGGATACTCACCCCTCCTTGAGTTCTAAATACCTAGTTATTTATCCCAAGTCACTTATAGACTTGTGGTTAAGGTTGTTGAGAGTTTGTGTTGGTCATAACCAATTCAGGTTTCTCTTATCAGGTGATTTGGTTTCTTAAGATACTTGTTATAAAGAGCATTCCAAATGTACTATTGACTAGATGAACTAGACCTATTTCATCATGTCAAGTGAAACTTTGTTCACTTTGATTCGTTTAAACTTTCGCGCCAAAATTTCCCATACTTTTAGATGCATGCTTTGCAAATGCACATATTATATTTAGATCCTTATAACCTCCCAAACACCGCGATGTACAGTATCTCCCGCTTAACAAGAACTTCGTCCCCAAGTTCAACCTCTCTCACGTAAGGATAGGTAGAGAGAACTTCTGCAGACCGTTGATTCTTCACAGCATTTTTCTTGTGTTGACCTTGGCATGTGTAGGCTCTTGTCTTGATTGTTCACTTTCCACTATCTTGCATGATAATCTAATACTATGCCTGTTATTATGACAACTCTGTTTTTTTTACTATACCTTCCTAATGGTCTCACGGAGAACATGTGGTATTTCCACCACATAGTGGATACCAAGTTTCGTTCTCCGATGAATGGGTGTGGTTTCCTATCTCTCGAAACTTTCTGAAGAACTTTTGGTACATCCATCAGGTGATGAATAACCAATACGATTTTTTTCCAGTACACTAGATATTGTCTATGGTTTGGATTCCATTAGGTTCAATCTAATGGTTTAAAGAGAAAGACTTCTCAAACAAACTTGTACACGTAGTGTACATTGACTTAGACTCATCTAATTAGTAAAAATATCTTCGAGTTTTAAGTTTTTCCTACATGTGACTATAACCTAATCCACTGGTACTTTCTATGGTCCTTTTATATCCTTGGGTCTTGACTCCTACGGGAAGACTCTATAATCAGATTTCTCAAACTTATACCTATTTCCTTCTTGGATATAGCTACTCATGTGATCGCCTTCACATCACTTGTGGTAGATCTCCATGTGTTGATGTGGTATGTAACCAAATCCAAACAAGCTATGGAATATGATCTATTCCCATCAGTGGCTTTATTGACTTCTGCCTTCTTGACTTCCTAGTCTTCTAGAGCTTTTGTGGTTGTTTCCATCTGTTGATTACTCAGGCCGCTCTCATACTAATCCTATACCCTCTAGACCAGTAACATCAAGATAGAACTTAGTGTTTGCACATGCATTTGCACATCAAGTTCCATCTTCATGTACAGATTTAGTCAATCAAACATCCAAACAAGATCCAATAAATTCAATGCAGTTATCACTCATGCATCAAAAGCCTGTAAAATAATAGCACTTTGAGTAAAACATCTAACGTACCAAGGCTCTTAAATACTATACACTACAAGCAGGTATATAGTACCTTGTAATCCTAGTCTACACCAACACTCTTTGCCTCGGTAATTACTCCAATTGCATGCCTTATTGCAATGGAATAAACTAAGACAAGATGATACTATAGTGGTTGTTGTATAACTTGGTTCCACATAGGACTAAATACCATGTCAATTGAACTACATCCTCTTGATTACTATAAGATTCACATGGCATCTGTTGATCCTTCATGTTGTTGATCATGTCATAGGAGTAGTTGTGACGCCCCAAGATCGGGCACTATGCAGATTTCAGCATTCCCGCCAAAATCCACATAATAACCGATTCCAGGTTGCCACTTGTGATAACATTACAACAGTTCACGAATAATCCACAACAACAACAGAAAAGATATATACAAGTAGACTCAAACGAGCCAAGGATACAACTGATACAATACAAAGATACAAATAACAGCGGAAGAATCAACATAGCGTCCGACTACGGACAAGATACAAATTGGACTAAGAGTCCTGAAGATAACCGAGAGCGTCCAATCCCTGCCCAGGCCAAGCCGGAGGGATTCCCAAGCTAACGTCGTCAGACTTCAAACCTGTTGACTGCAATATTGAATATGCAGCCACGAAAAAGGATTCGTGGGTCAGTACGGTTAAGTACTGGCAAGTGAATAACCCATACTCACAAGATACCGGCGTAGCCAGTCATCACAAGATACAAATACTTTGGGTTCAACGGAAAGGAAAGGATTATTGCAAATAAGCGGCAGCGGGCTGCACTAACCAACTACAGAGACTCGATACAACTTCCGGCTAAAAGAGGGGGATAAGATAGCGTATCGTAACCAAGTACAACTACTCAGCAAACAAACCCATCCAATGTTACCCCCTACTAAGGAAGCAACCCAAGGATAACTCACACTGTTGGATTAATGATGTTCAACTTATTGTGTCAATAAGACTATTACTAGTCAAGTTATCATTAGTTAGGTGTAAGTTGTTCTGAGTACTTGTTAGCCAGTACTTTCACCAAGTTAACCATAACCGCGGAAAACACGGCTTCTCGAGAAGATTTAACCCTGCAGGGATGCACCAATTTGGCCGTACACGTAAGAATAACCCGCCAGACGGGGATCAAACCCACCAAGCGAGGTACTCAACACAACCCAACTCTTCTTCGCATCAAGCCCAAAGAACCCCGTGCAATTGAGCGCACGGCTAATCAAGCCCCACGAAGAAAAGGGGACCCTCATAGCACTCTAAGAACGTGTCTCCCTAAATGCCGACTACAAAAGTTCCACCCTAGCCTGGGTTCGCAAGATCATGCATGCGGCAAATGGAAAACCCGAACTAAATGAGGCGATTTGGACGAGATGCGAATCGAATCAAATTGAGGGGGGCGCCCATACTCGCTTCCCACATGCGGTTAGTGCGCTCATCATGGATCAGTAGACAAGACCCTTTTCCTAATTAGGGTCGACACTAGCAGGCTTCAAAACCACGCCGGGCCTCCTGTCGGTGCCTTATCGTCAAATTATTATTACCCAAAACATTAACAAGTTGTTGATTGAATTGAAACCCAACTATCAACTAAACAGGTGATAAGACGGACAACAAGACTTGAGCGCAAACAACACTAAGTATGCAACTACGACACGAGGGCCAACGAGGTAAACAAACAACAGTTAATCGGAAGTGGAAGGAAAGGCTATATCATGGCTGCAAGGTAAACATATAATAGGATCGAGACACAAGCATCGAATCAACAGGCTAGAATAAGAACAACGGAAAGAATCGGTAACAAGTGATGAAAGGCAGCCATTTGGCAGCAAGTGAGTATACTTGCCTGGAATCCAGCAAGTAGAGATACATCCGCAGCACTTGTCGTTGCTCACATCATCTCAACGTCCTATCCGGGAAGAAGCAACGAACTCGAACAAACACCGGATGCAACAATTACTACTACGGCAAAAGATCCAGCATGATCCTATTTTATATGCATGGCATGGCAAGATGCAACAGGGGAAACAACTTAAGCAATTTAATCGGAACCGGAGTCCGGAGAAATAGGAATTGGTTCAAGTTGTTTATCTAACCATCAATTTAATTGTTGTTTAGAATGGCAAACAATAAAGTAGGTGAGTTAGGCAATTTAAATGGAATGGGGCAACGGTTGGAATTAATTAGCCCACACATTCCATATTTATCTATTAGGTGAACATACATAACACTACTACAAATGCAACATGCAAGGTGCAAACATGAACAGATTAATTGCATTTTCCTGATATGAAAACATATTTTATTTGTTGGATTTGGAATTAAAATGAGCAAGTTATCAAATTAGCAATTTTAATGCATTAATTAAGAAATAGTTGTTTTCAGCAATTTAAATTATTCAAAACAGAAAACAAAGTTGATATTTGCAAAGTTTAGAGAATTTTGATTGGAAAACATATTTTACTTTTCAAATTTGGAGTTGAAATGAATTAGTTATGATTTATGCAATTTTAAATGGAACCGGAACAATATTTAATTATTCCAACTCATTCCATAATTAATTATTAGGTGATATTATTATTACCCGCACCCACAAGATGCAATGCAACACATGAATGAGATGACATTTTAATTATAGTTGATATGTTATAGAAAATGGGGCATAGGTATAGGGGTTTGGGTTCGCACGTTGGAAAGAGATCTTCGGATCACGCCGGTGTCGTTGGTGCGTGGAGGAAGTAGACGAAGAATGGGAAGTAGACAAAGTCGTCGATGTCGTGGAAGTAGTCGACGTAGTCATAGTAGAGGAAGTAGTCGTTCTCGTTCCGTAGCCGAGTAGTCGTTCACGTCATCGGTGGTCGTTGTCGATCTTTTCATCGAGGTCGCGAAGAGAAGTAGACGTTCGTTCTCAAACCACACGTCATCGTCGTCGACGTAGTCGTTCAACGTCCGGAGCCGGTGTAGTCGTATTAGTCGTGGGCGAGCGCTACCGCATCGTCTCGGGGTCGGAGGTGCTCGTGACGTCCGGTCTTCGGGCGCGCCACGAAGGCGGCCAACGCAAAACGGACACGGTCGAGGGTTCGGCGAGGTGGACGTTCACGGCTCGGGTTAGGCGTACATGTCGGCGAGAGAACTCGTCGACGAGGTACTTGTGGGGCGGGCGGTAGTCGTTCACCGGTGGTTATTGTTGATGCATCGTCGACGAGCTTGGTGTGCTATCTTCGAAGATCTTGACGATGTTTTAGCCTTCGTGGTCGAGGTGGCTCTTGTCGATGGTGGTCAGGTACCGGGCACGGGCACGAAGGCCTCGGCCAGAGCAAACGCACACATGCACACGGACGGGTGCTCACGGAGCACCCAAACTCTCGCTGACCTTGTGTCGAACACCAGGAGGGCAAGGGGCGGTGGAGATGTTGAGGGGAAGGGCAGCATCGGCCGCCGCCAGGGAAGCGGTCTGCTCGAGGAAGAGGACGGCCGGCGGGCGCCGGCGCCAGGCAGCGAGGTCGTCGGCCACGAGGTGTGGTGGAGAACGGCAAGGAGCTCGGGCTCCCGGTCATGGCGGCGCTCGTGGGGCGAGAGGAGGTAGAGGACGGCCGCGGGTGGAGGAGATGCTCGGGGTCCTGGCCGGAGAGGAGAGGCGACGGCGTCGGAAGGAGGGTGGCCGGAGGTGAGCTCGCCGTCGGGCCGGAGGTCACGGGGCAGGAGGCGGCGCTGGACGAGGGGACGAGGGGAGCGCCGGGAGGCGGCGGAGGCGGTCCGCGTCGCGGGAGGCGCACGGGTGGAAGGGAGGCTCCGCTCGCCGGCGGGAGGCGGGGAGAGGAGCTCCGGCGGCGGGGTTCGTGCAGAGGAGGGACAGCAGCGACGGGAGGCGGGCGATGGGGAGGCGCTGGCGTCGCTGCTGTTGGGAAAACGATCGATTCCTTTTTTTTTCTCTTCCGTGCGGTGTGCGTGCGTGAGTTGTGTGCTGTGTGATGTGCGTGCGTGTATTGTGTGCTGTGTTAGGTGTGGTGTTGTCTGCGTGTGTTAGGTGTTAGGGTTGGGGGGTGTGGGTGGCCGGCTGGGCCTTAGCTAGGCCCAGTTCGGCTGCCTCCCCCCACAAAACATTTTTTTATTATTATTATTTGATGTTTTATTAATTTTCCAGAAAAAAAGATATTTGGAGTGCTAATACAAATAGTTTTTGAGGCATCAAAATAATCCAGAAAATTTAGGAAGATAAAATTTGATGGAATTGAAATAATGTTTGCAAGTTTTATGCGCACATGATGCATGATGCCATGATGCGAAAAACAAACAACCAAATTCTAATTGGGAAAACCCCGGGTGTTACAGCCGACACCACTAACAAGGGGATTGCGCCCTCGCAATCCGCTCCAAACCACGGAAGAGGGAAGAAGTTCGACTATCGATTCTTCATGCTTCCAGTTGATCTCCTCGACACCACTAACAGGGCTTCTCGACACCACTAACAAGAGATTCTTGCTCGGATTGATGACGATGTTCTTCCGTTGAGAGATCTTCCGAAGATCGAACCTATTAGGTTAAAGGCTCAGAAAACGTCCACCCACGTAGGATCCTAAAACTTTGAAAGATTGAGAGGGAGAGAGACTCCAAAACAAATGAGATAGAAGGAGAAATAGAATAGAGATAAGGAGAAAACAAGAATCCTATTGAGATGTTTCCAAAATAGTTTAACAGAAATAGTTTTTGACACTCTAGAAACAACGACCGTTAGCGAGGTTATCCTACAGGCTTTGCGGACCCGTTGCTTCGATAACCATTCGTATCGAAACAATATTGGGAATCGGAAACCAGGCTCTGATACCATTTGTGACGCCCCAAGATCGGGCACTATGCAGATTTCAGCATTCCCGCCAAAATCCACATAATAACCGATTCCATGTTGCCACTTGTGATAACATTACAACATTCACGAATAATCCACAACAACAACAGAAAAGATATATACAAGAAGACTCAAACGAGCCAAGGATACAACTGATACAATACAAAGATCCAAATAACAGCGGAAGAATCAACATAGCGTCCGACTACGGACAAGATACAAATTGGACTAAGAGTCCTGAAGATAACCGAGAGCGTCCAATCCCTGCCCAGGCCAAGCCGGAGGGATTCCCAAGCTAACGTCGTCAGACTTCAAACCTGTTGACTGCAATATTGAATATGCAGCCACGAAAAAGGATTCGTGGGTCAGTACGGTTAAGTACTGGCAAGTGAATAACCCATACTCACAAGATACCGGCGTAGCCAGTCATCACAAGATACAAATACTTTGGGTTCAACGGAAAGGAAAGGATTATTGCAAATAAGCGGCAGCGGGCTGCACTAACCAACTACAGAGACTCGATACAACTTCCGGCTAAAAGAGGGGGATAAGATAGCGTATCGTAACCAAGTACAACTACTCACCAAACAAACCCATCCAATGTTACCCCCTACTAAGGAAGCAACCCAAGGATAACTCACACTGTTGGATTAATGATGTTCAACTTATTGTGTCAATAAGACTATTACTAGTCAAGTTATCATTAGTTAGGTGTAAGTTGTTCTGAGTACTTGTTAGCCAGTACTTTCACCAAGTTAACCATAACCGCGGAAAACACGGCTTCTCGAGAAGATTTAACCCTGCAGGGATGCACCAATTTGGCCGTACACGTAAGAATAACCCGCCAGACGGGGATCAAACCCACCAAGCGAGGTACTCAACACAACCCAACTCTTCTTCGCATCAAGCCCAAAGAACCCCGTGCAATTGAACGCACGGCTAATCAAGCCCCACGAAGAAAGGGGACCCTCATAGCACTCTAAGAACGTGTCTCCCTAAATGCCGACTACAAAAGTTCCACCCTAGCCTGGGTTCGCAAGATCATGCATGCGGCAAATGGAAAACCCGAACTAAATGAGGCGATTTGGACGAGATGCGAATCGAATCAAATTGAGGGGGGCGCCCATACTCGCTTCCCACATGCGGTTAGTGCGCTCATCATGGATCAGTAGACAAGACCCTTTTCCTAATTAGGGTCGACACTAGCAGGCTTCAAAACCACGCCGGGCCTCCTGTCGGTGCCTTATCGTCAAATTATTATTACCCAAAACATTAACAAGTTGTTGATTGAATTGAAACCCAACTATCAACTAAACAGGTGATAAGACGGACAACAAGACTTGAGCGCAAACAACACTAAGTATGCAACTACGACACGAGGGCCAACGAGGTAAACAAACAACAGTTAATCGGAAGTGGAAGGAAAGGCTATATCATGGCTGCAAGGTAAACATATAATAGGATCGAGACACAAGCATCGAATCAACAGGCTAGAATAAGAACAACGGAAAGAATCGGTAACAAGTGATGAAAGGCAGCCATTTGGCAGCAAGTGAGTATACTTGCCTGGAATCCAGCAAGTAGAGATACATCCGCAGCACTTGTCGTTGCTCACATCATCTCAACGTCCTATCCGGAAGAAGCAACGAACTCGAACAAACACCGGATGCAACAATTACTACTACGGCAAAAGATCCAGCATGATCCTATTTTATATGCATGGCATGGCAAGATGCAACAGGGGAAACAACTTAAGCAATTTAATCGGAACCGGAGTCCGGAGAAATAGGAATTGGTTCAAGTTGTTTATCTAACCATCAATTTAATTGTTGTTTAGAATGGCAAACAATAAAGTAGGTGAGTTAGGCAATTTAAATGGAATGGGGCAACGGTTGGAATTAATTAGCCCACACATTCCATATTTATCTATTAGGTGAACATACATAACACTACTACAAATGCAACATGCAAGGTGCAAACATGAACAGATTAATTGCATTTTCCTGATATGAAAACATATTTTATTTGTTGGATTTGGAATTAAAATGAGCAAGTTATCAAATTAGCAATTTTAATGCATTAATTAAGAAATAGTTGTTTTCAGCAATTTAAATTATTCAAAACAGAAAACAAAGTTGATATTTGCAAAGTTTAGAGAATTTTGATTGGAAAACATATTTTACTTTTCAAATTTGGAGTTGAAATGAATTAGTTATGATTATGCAATTTTAAATGGAACCGGAACAATATTTAATTATTCCAACTCATTCCATAATTAATTATTAGGTGATATTATTATTACCCGCACCCACAAGATGCAATGCAACACATGAATGAGATGACATTTTAATTATAGTTGATATGTTATAGAAAATGGGGCATAGGTATAGGGGTTTGGGTTCGCACGTTGGAAAGAGATCTTCGGATCACGCCGGTGTCGTTGGTGCGTGGAGGAAGTAGACGAAGAATGGGAAGTAGACAAAGTCGTCGATGTCGTGGAAGTAGTCGACGTAGTCATAGTAGAGGAAGTAGTCGTTCTCGTTCCGTAGCCGAGGTAGTCGTTCACGTCATCGGTGGTCGTTGTCGATCTTTTCATCGAGGTCCGAAGAGGAAGTAGACGTTCGTTCTCAAACCACACGATCATCGTCGTCGACGTAGTCGTTCAACGTCCGGAGCCGGTGTAGTCGTAGTAGTCGTGGGCGAGCCGCTACCGCATCGTCTTCGGGGTCGGAGGTGATCGTGACGGTCCCGGTCTTCGGGCGCGCACGAAGGCGGCCAACGCAAAACGGACACGGTCGAGGGTTCGGCGAGGTGGACGTTCACGGCTCGGGGTAGCGGTACATGTCGGTGAAGAACTCGTCGACGAGGTACATGTGGGGCGGCGGTAGTCGTTCACGGTGGTTATTGTTGATGCATCGTCGACGAGCTTGGTGTGCTATCTTCCGAAGATCTTGACGATGTTTTAGCCTTCGTGGTCGAGGTGGCTCTTGTCGATGGTGGTCAGGTACCGGGCACGGGCACGAAGGCCTCGGCCAGAGCAAACGCAACACATGCACACGGACGGGTGCTCACGGAGCACCAAAACTCTCGCTGACCTTGTGTCGAACACCAGGAGGGCAAGGGGCGGTGGAGATGTTGAGGGGAGAGGGCAGCATCGGCCGCCGCCAGGGAAGCGGTCTGCTCGAGGAAGAGGACGGCCGGCGGCGGCCGGCGCCAGGCAGCGAGGTCGTCGGCCACGAGGTGTGGTGGAGAACGGCAAGGAGCTCGGGCTCCCGGTCATGGCGGCGCTCGTGGGGCGAGAGGAGGTAGAGGACGGCCGCGGGTGGAGGAGATGCTCGGGGTCCTGGCCGGAGAGGAGAGGCGACGGCGTCGGAAGGAGGGTGGCCGGAGGTGAGCTCGCCGTCGGGCCGGAGGTCACGGGGCAGGAGGCGGCGCTGGACGGAGGGGACGAGGGGAGCGCGGGAGGCGGCGGAGGCGGTCCGCGTCGCGGGAGGCGCACGGGTGGAAGGGAGGCTCCGCTCGCCGGCGGGAGGCGGGGAGAGGAGCTCCGGCGGCGGGGTTCGTGCAGAGGAGGGACAGCAGCGACGGGAGGCGGGCGATGGGGAGGCGCTGGCGTCGCTGCTGTTGGGGAAAACGATCGATTCCTTTTTTTTCTCTTCCGTGCGGTGTGCGTGCGTGAGTTGTGTGCTGTGTGATGTGCGTGCGTGTATTGTGTGCTGTGTTAGGTGTGGTGTTGTCTGCGTGTGTTAGGTGTTAGGGTTGGGGGGTGTGGGGTGGCCGGCTGGGCCTTAGCTAGGCCCAGTTCGGCTGCCTCCCCCCACAAAACATTTTTTTATTATTATTATTTGATGTTTTATTAATTTTCCAGAAAAAAAGATATTTGGAGTGCTAATACAAATAGTTTTTGAGGCATCAAAATAATCCAGAAAATTTAGGAAGATAAAATTTGATGGAATTGAAATAATGTTTGCAAGTTTTATGCGCACATGATGCATGATGCCATGATGCGAAAAACAAACAACCAAATTCTAATTGGGGAAAACCCCGGGTGTTACAGCCGACACCACTAACAAGGGGATTGCGCCCTCGCAATCCGCTCCAAACCACGGAAGAGGGAAGAAGTTCGACTATCGATTCTTCATGCTTCCAGTTGATCTCCTCGACACCACTAACAAGGGCTTCTCGACACCACTAACAAGAGATTCTTGCTCGGATTGATGACGATGTTCTTCCGTTGAGAGATCTTCCGAAGATCGAACCTATTAGGTTAAAGGCTCAGAAAACGTCCACCCACGTAGGATCCTAAAACTTTGAAAGATTGAGAGGGAGAGAGACTCCAAAACAAATGAGATAGAAGGAGAAATAGAATAGAGATAAGGAGAAAACAAGAATCCTATTGAGATGTTTCCAAAATAGTTTAACAGAAATAGTTTTTGACACTCTAGAAACAACGACCGTTAGCGAGGTTATCCTACAGGCTTTGCGGACCCGTTGCTTCGATAACCATTCGTATCGAAACAATATTGGGAATCGGAAACCAGGCTCTGATACCATTTGTGACGCCCCAAGATCGGGCACTATGCAGATTTCAGCATTCCCGCCAAAATCCACATAATAACCGATTCCATGTTGCCACTTGTGATAACATTACAACATTCACGAATAATCCACAACAACAACAGAAAAGATATATACAAGAAGACTCAAACGAGCCAAGGATACAACTGATACAATACAAAGATCCAAATAACAGCGGAAGAATCAACATAGCGTCCGACTACGGACAAGATACAAATTGGACTAAGAGTCCTGAAGATAACCGAGAGCGTCCAATCCCTGCCCAGGCCAAGCCGGAGGGATTCCCAAGCTAACGTCGTCAGACTTCAAACCTGTTGACTGCAATATTGAATATGCAGCCACGAAAAAGGATTCGTGGGTCAGTACGGTTAAGTACTGGCAAGTGAATAACCCATACTCACAAGATACCGGCGTAGCCAGTCATCACAAGATACAAATACTTTGGGTTCAACGGAAAGGAAAGGATTATTGCAAATAAGCGGCAGCGGGCTGCACTAACCAACTACAGAGACTCGATACAACTTCCGGCTAAAAGAGGGGGATAAGATAGCGTATCGTAACCAAGTACAACTACTCACCAAACAAACCCATCCAATGTTACCCCCTACTAAGGAAGCAACCCAAGGATAACTCACACTGTTGGATTAATGATGTTCAACTTATTGTGTCAATAAGACTATTACTAGTCAAGTTATCATTAGTTAGGTGTAAGTTGTTCTGAGTACTTGTTAGCCAGTACTTTCACCAAGTTAACCATAACCGCGGAAAACACGGCTTCTCGAGAAGATTTAACCCTGCAGGGATGCACCAATTTGGCCGTACACGTAAGAATAACCCGCCAGACGGGGATCAAACCCACCAAGCGAGGTACTCAACACAACCCAACTCTTCTTCGCATCAAGCCCAAAGAACCCCGTGCAATTGAACGCACGGCTAATCAAGCCCCACGAAGAAAAGGGGACCCTCATAGCACTCTAAGAACGTGTCTCCCTAAATGCCGACTACAAAAGTTCCACCCTAGCCTGGGTTCGCAAGATCATGCATGCGGCAAATGGAAAACCCGAACTAAATGAGGCGATTTGGACGAGATGCGAATCGAATCAAATTGAGGGGGGCGCCCATACTCGCTTCCCACATGCGGTTAGTGCGCTCATCATGGATCAGTAGACAAGACCCTTTTCCTAATTAGGGTCGACACTAGCAGGCTTCAAAACCACGCCGGGCCTCCTGTCGGTGCCTTATCGTCAAATTATTATTACCCAAAACATTAACAAGTTGTTGATTGAATTGAAACCCAACTATCAACTAAACAGGTGATAAGACGGACAACAAGACTTGAGCGCAAACAACACTAAGTATGCAACTACGACACGAGGGCCAACGAGGTAAACAAACAACAGTTAATCGGAAGTGGAAGGAAAGGCTATATCATGGCTGCAAGGTAAACATATAATAGGATCGAGACACAAGCATCGAATCAACAGGCTAGAATAAGAACAACGGAAAGAATCGGTAACAAGTGATGAAAGGCAGCCATTTGGCAGCAAGTGAGTATACTTGCCTGGAATCCAGCAAGTAGAGATACATCCGCAGCACTTGTCGTTGCTCACATCATCTCAACGTCCTATCCGGGAAGAAGCAACGAACTCGAACAAACACCGGATGCAACAATTACTACTACGGCAAAAGATCCAGCATGATCCTATTTTATATGCATGGCATGGCAAGATGCAACAGGGGAAACAACTTAAGCAATTTAATCGGAACCGGAGTCCGGAGAAATAGGAATTGGTTCAAGTTGTTTATCTAACCATCAATTTAATTGTTGTTTAGAATGGCAAACAATAAAGTAGGTGAGTTAGGCAATTTAAATGGAATGGGGCAACGGTTGGAATTAATTAGCCCACACATTCCATATTTATCTATTAGGTGAACATACATAACACTACTACAAATGCAACATGCAAGGTGCAAACATGAACAGATTAATTGCATTTTCCTGATATGAAAACATATTTTATTTGTTGGATTTGGAATTAAAATGAGCAAGTTATCAAATTAGCAATTTTAATGCATTAATTAAGAAATAGTTGTTTTCAGCAATTTAAATTATTCAAAACAGAAAACAAAGTTGATATTTGCAAAGTTTAGAGAATTTTGATTGGAAAACATATTTTACTTTTCAAATTTGGAGTTGAAATGAATTAGTTATGATTTATGCAATTTTAAATGGAACCGGAACAATATTTAATTATTCCAACTCATTCCATAATTAATTATTAGGTGATATTATTATTACCCGCACCCACAAGATGCAATGCAACACATGAATGAGATGACATTTTAATTATAGTTGATATGTTATAGAAAATGGGGCATAGGTATAGGGGTTTGGGTTCGCACGTTGGAAAGAGATCTTCGGATCACGCCGGTGTCGTTGGTGCGTGGAGGAAGTAGACGAAGAATGGGAAGTAGACAAAGTCGTCGATGTCGTGGAAGTAGTCGACGTAGTCATAGTAGAGGAAGTAGTCGTTCTCGTTCCGTAGCCGAGGTAGTCGTTCACGTCATCGGTGGTCGTTGTCGATCTTTTCATCGAGGTCCGAAGAGGAAGTAGACGTTCGTTCTCAAACCACACGATCATCGTCGTCGACGTAGTCGTTCAACGTCCGGAGCCGGTGTAGTCGTAGTAGTCGTGGGCGAGCCGCTACCGCATCGTCTTCGGGGTCGGAGGTGATCGTGACGGTCCCGGTCTTCGGGCGCGCACGAAGGCGGCCAACGCAAAACGGACACGGTCGAGGGTTCGGCGAGGTGGACGTTCACGGCTCGGGGTAGCGGTACATGTCGGCGAAGAACTCGTCGACGAGGTACATGTGGGGCGGCGGTAGTCGTTCACAGTGGTTATTGTTGATGCATCGTCGACGAGCTTGGTGTGCTATCTTCCGAAGATCTTGACGATGTTTTAGCCTTCGTGGTCGAGGTGGCTCTTGTCGATGGTGGTCAGGTACCGGGCACGGGCACGAAGGCCTCGGCCAGAGCAAACGCAACACATGCACACGGACGGGTGCTCACGGAGCACCAAAACTCTCGCTGACCTTGTGTCGAACACCAGGAGGGCAAGGGGCGGTGGAGATGTTGAGGGGAGAGGGCAGCATCGGCCGCCGCCAGGGAAGCGGTCTGCTCGAGGAAGAGGACGGCCGGCGGCGGCCGGCGCCAGGCAGCGAGGTCGTCGGCCATGAGGTGTGGTGGAGAACGGCAAGGAGCTCGGGCTCCCGGTCATGGCGGCGCTCGTGGGGCGAGAGGAGGTAGAGGACGGCCGCGGGTGGAGGAGATGCTCGGGGTCCTGGCCGGAGAGGAGAGGCGACGGCGTCGGAAGGAGGGTGGCCGGAGGTGAGCTCGCCGTCGGGCCGGAGGTCACGGGGCAGGAGGCGGCGCTGGACGGAGGGGACGAGGGGAGCGCGGGAGGCGGCGGAGGCGGTCCGCGTCGCGGGAGGCGCACGGGTGGAAGGGAGGCTCCGCTCGCCGGCGGGAGGCGGGGAGAGGAGCTCCGGCGGCGGGGTTCGTGCAGAGGAGGGACAGCAGCGACGGGAGGCGGGCGATGGGGAGGCGCTGGCGTCGCTGCTGTTGGGGAAAACGATCGATTCCTTTTTTTTCTCTTCCGTGCGGTGTGCGTGCGTGAGTTGTGTGCTGTGTGATGTGCGTGCGTGTATTGTGTGCTGTGTTAGGTGTGGTGTTGTCTGCGTGTGTTAGGTGTTAGGGTTGGGGGGTGTGGGGTGGCCGGCTGGGCCTTAGCTAGGCCCAGTTCGGCTGCCTCCCCCCACAAAACATTTTTTTTATTATTATTATTTGATGTTTTATTAATTTTCCAGAAAAAAAGATATTTGGAGTGCTAATACAAATAGTTTTTGAGGCATCAAAATAATCCAGAAAATTTAGGAAGATAAAATTTGATGGAATTGAAATAATGTTTGCAAGTTTTATGCGCACATGATGCATGATGCCATGATGCGAAAAACAAACAACCAAATTCTAATTGGGGAAAACCCCGGGTGTTACAGCCGACACCACTAACAAGGGGATTGCGCCCTCGCAATCCGCTCCAAACCACGGAAGAGGGAAGAAGTTCGACTATCGATTCTTCATGCTTCCAGTTGATCTCCTCGACACCACTAACAAGGGCTTCTCGACACCACTAACAAGAGATTCTTGCTCGGATTGATGACGATGTTCTTCCGTTGAGAGATCTTCCGAAGATCGAACCTATTAGGTTAAAGGCTCAGAAAACGTCCACCCACGTAGGATCCTAAAACTTTGAAAGATTGAGAGGGAGAGAGACTCCAAAACAAATGAGATAGAAGGAGAAATAGAATAGAGATAAGGAGAAAACAAGAATCCTATTGAGATGTTTCCAAAATAGTTTAACAGAAATAGTTTTTGACACTCTAGAAACAACGACCGTTAGCGAGGTTATCCTACAGGCTTTGCGGACCCGTTGCTTCGATAACCATTCGTATCGAAACAATATTGGGAATCGGAAACCAGGCTCTGATACCATTTGTGACGCCCCAAGATCGGGCACTATGCAGATTTCAGCATTCCCGCCAAAATCCACATAATAACCGATTCCATGTTGCCACTTGTGATAACATTACAACAGTCACGAATAATCCACAACAACAACAGAAAAGATATATACAAGAAGACTCAAACGAGCCAAGGATACAACTGATACAATACAAAGATCCAAATAACAGCGGAAGAATCAACATAGCGTCCGACTACGGACAAGATACAAATTGGACTAAGAGTCCTGAAGATAACCGAGAGCGTCCAATCCCTGCCCAGGCCAAGCCGGAGGGATTCCCAAGCTAACGTCGTCAGACTTCAAACCTGTTGACTGCAATATTGAATATGCAGCCACGAAAAAGGATTCGTGGGTCAGTACGGTTAAGTACTGGCAAGTGAATAACCCATACTCACAAGATACCGGCGTAGCCAGTCATCACAAGATACAAATACTTTGGGTTCAACGGAAAGGAAAGGATTATTGCAAATAAGCGGCAGCGGGCTGCACTAACCAACTACAGAGACTCGATACAACTTCCGGCTAAAAGAGGGGGATAAGATAGCGTATCGTAACCAAGTACAACTACTCACCAAACAAACCCATCCAATGTTACCCCCTACTAAGGAAGCAACCCAAGGATAACTCACACTGTTGGATTAATGATGTTCAACTTATTGTGTCAATAAGACTATTACTAGTCAAGTTATCATTAGTTAGGTGTAAGTTGTTCTGAGTACTTGTTAGCCAGTACTTTCACCAAGTTAACCATAACCGCGGAAAACACGGCTTCTCGAGAAGATTTAACCCTGCAGGGATGCACCAATTTGGCCGTACACGTAAGAATAACCCGCCAGACGGGGATCAAACCCACCAAGCGAGGTACTCAACACAACCCAACTCTTCTTCGCATCAAGCCCAAAGAACCCCGTGCAATTGAACGCACGGCTAATCAAGCCCCACGAAGAAAAGGGGACCCTCATAGCACTCTAAGAACGTGTCTCCCTAAATGCCGACTACAAAAGTTCCACCCTAGCCTGGGTTCGCAAGATCATGCATGCGGCAAAGGGAAAACCCGAACTAAATGAGGCGATTTGGACGAGATGCGAATCGAATCAAATTGAGGGGGGCGCCCATACTCGCTTCCCACATGCGGTTAGTGCGCTCATCATGGATCAGTAGACAAGACCCTTTTCCTAATTAGGGTCGACACTAGCAGGCTTCAAAACCACGCCGGGCCTCCTGCCGGTGCCTTATCGTCAAATTATTATTACCCAAAACATTAACAAATTGTTGTTGAATTGAAACCCAACTATAAACTAAACAGGTGATAAGACGGACAACAAGACTTGAGCGCAAACAACACTAAGCATGCAACTACGACACGAGGGCCAACGAGGTAAACAAACAACAGTTAATCGGAAGTGGAAGGAAAGGCTATATCATGGCTGCAAGGTAAACATATAATAGGATCGAGACACAAGCATCGAATCAACAGGCTAGAATAAGAACAACGGAAAGAATCGGTAACAAGTGATGAAAGGCAGCCATTTGGCAGCAAGTGAGTATACTTGCCTGGAATCCAGCAAGTAGAGATACATCCGCAGCACTTGTCGTTGCTCACATCATATCAACGTCCTATCCGGGAAGAAGCAACGAACTCGAACAAACACCGGATGCAACAATTACTACTACGGCAAAAGATCCAGCATGATCCTATTTTATATGCATGGCATGGCAAGATGCAACAGGGGAAACAACTTAAGCAATTTAATCGGAACCGGAGTCCGGAGAAATAGGAATTGGTTCAAGTTGTTTATCTAACCATCAATTTAATTGTTGTTTAGAATGGCAAACAATAAAGTAGGTGAGTTAGGCAATTTAAATGGAACGGGGCAACGGTTGGAATTAATTAGCCCACACATTCCATATTTATCTATTAGGTGAACATACATAACACTACTACAAATGCAACATGCAAGGTGCAAACATGAACATGGATGACATGAACAGATTAATTGCATTTTCCTGATATGAAAACATATTTTATTTGTTGGATTTGGAATTAAAATGAGCAAGTTATCAAATTAGCCATTTTAATGCATTAATTAAGAAATAGTTGTTTTCAGCAATTTAAATTATTCAAAACAGAAAACAAAGCTGATATTTGCAAAGTTTAGAGAATTTTGATTGGAAAACATATTTTACTTTTCAAATTTGGAGTTGAAATGAATTAGTTATGATTTATGCAATTTTAAATGGAACCGGAACAATATTTAATTATTCCAACTCATTCCATAATTAATTATTAGGTGATATTATTATTACCCGCACCCACAAGATGCAATGCAACACATGAATGAGATGACATTTTAATTATAGTTGATATGTTATAGAAAATAGGGCATAGGTATAGGGGTTTGGGTTCGCACGTTGGAAAGAGATCTTCGGATCACGCCGGTGTCGTTGGTGCGTGGAGGAAGTAGACGAAGAATGGGAAGTAGACAAAGTCGTCGATGTCGTGGAAGTAGTCGACGTAGTCATAGTAGAGGAAGTAGTCGTTCTCGTTCCGTAGCCGAGGTAGTCGTTCACGTCATCGGTGGTCGTTGTCGATCTTTTCATCGAGGTCCGAAGAGGAAGTAGACGTTCGTTCTCAAACCACACGATCATCGTCGTCGACGTAGTCGTTCAACGTCCGGAGCCGGTGTAGTCGTAGTAGTCGTGGGCGAGCCGCTACCGCATCATCTTCGGGGTCGGAGGTGATCGTGACGGTCCCGGTCTTCGGGCGCGCACGAAGGCGGCCAACGCAAAACGGACACGGTCGAGGGTTCGGCGAGGTGGACGTTCACGGCTCGGGGTAGCGGTACGTGTCGGAGAAGAACTCGTCGACGAGGTACATGTGGGGCGGCGGTAGTCGTTCACGGTGGTTATTGTTGATGCATCGTCGACGAGCTTGGTGTGCTATCTTCCGAAGATCTTGACGATGTTTTAGCCTTCGTGGTCGAGGTGGTTCTTGTCGATGGTGGTCAGGTACCGGGCACGGGCACGAAGGCCTCGGCCAGAGCAAACGCAACACATGCACACGGACGGGTGCTCACGGAGCACCAAAACTCTCGCTGACCTTGTGTCGAACACCAGGAGGGCAAGGGGCGGTGGAGATGTTGAGGGGAGAGGGCAGCATCGGCCGCCGCCAGGGAAGCGGTCTGCTCGAGGAAGAGGACGGCCGGCGGCGACCGGCGCCAGGCAGCGAGGTCGTCGGCCACGAGGTGTGGTGGAGAACGGCAAGGAGCTCGGGCTCCCGGTCATGGCGGCGCTCGTGGGACGAGAGGAGGCAGAGGACGGCCGCAGGTGGAGGAGATGCTCGGGGTCCTGGCCGGAGAGGAGAGGCGACGACGTCGGAAGGAGGGTGGCCGGAGGTGAGGTCGCCGTCGGGCCGGAGGTCACGGGGCAGGAGGCGGCGCTCGACGGAGGGGACGAGGGGAGCGCGGGAGGCGGCGGAGGCGGTCCGCGTCGCGGGAGGCGCGCATGTGGAAGGGAGGCGCCGCTCGCCGGCGGGGGGCGGGGAGAGGAGCTCCGGCGGCGGGGTTCGTGCAGAGGAGGGACAGCAGCGACGGGAGGCGGGTGATGGGGAGGCGCTGGCGTCGCTGCTGTTGGGGAAAACGATCGATTCCTTTTTTTTCTCTTCCGTGCGGTGTGCGTGCGTGAGTTGTGTGCTGTGTGGTGTGCGTGCGTGAGTTATGTGCTGTGTTAGGTGTGGTGTTGTGTGCGTGTGTTAGGTGTTAGGGTTGGGGGTGTGGGGTGGCCGGCTGGGCCTTAGCTAGGCCCAGTTCGGCTGCCTCCCCCCACAAAACATTTTATTATTATTATTATTATTATTATTTCATGTTTTATTAATTTTCCAGAAAAAAAGATATTTGGAGTGCTAATACAAATAGTTTTTGAGGCATCAAAATAATCCAGAAAATTTAGGAAGATAAAATTTGATGGAATTGAAATAATGTTTGCAAGTTTTATGCGCACATGATGCATGATGCCATGATGCGAAAAACAAACAACCAAATTCTAATTGGGGAAAACCCCGGGTGTTACAGTAGTAATGTAGCTTCTATCAATGCTTATGGCTTCTCCTAACTCTATACTATACTATAATGATTCACCTCTAGACTTGATAACTAAGGATATGATGTATACCCCATAGTTACCATGGTTTAATGAATCTTTACGACTATCAAACATCCCTTATTGATGACTACTAAATTACTCGATACCATGTTCTACTCCATCCTATTAATTCATAGAATGGGGTTCTCATCACTGTGACTTAATCTACTCTGACTATGTGGGAACTCTTTTTCTCAATTAAATTCATACATACTATACCTCTAACTACTCATACATAGGTATTAAGAAAATAGATAAGTAGATTTACTCAACTTGAGTATGAACATTCTATACAAGTATGATCATATCATTCTCAAGTGGATGGTCATCATAGTTGTAAGAAATATAGTTTAGATAAGATGGCTTCCTATAGTCTTTACCAACCTACATATATCCTAAAAGGGTTTAAACCTAAGGTCGCTTTGCTCTAATACCATCCGAGGTGACCCAACACACCACTACATGTGTAGTGTGCAAGTCGTTGACATAATACTCACAGAAGGACTTATCCGTGAAGCAGGACCAAGCAAAGCTATAGGATACAAACTTTCATTACAAAATCTTGAGAATCTCCTTGATGAATCAAAGAAAATCTCATGCAAATGAAACATCATAATAAGCAATTCGAAGATCCAAGCTGGAGAAGAACTCTAGCTCAGAACTAAATCTACTACGGCCGATGCCAGCCCTAATCTATGGCTTGTAACAGCTAAGTCCACAAATGTTCTCCACCTACACCTTGATAGAATCTCCGCCACCAGCGTTGTTGATGATGATGCTTTACTGTCTAACTAAGAGATGACTGCACCTAGCTTCATGAGGTAGCGATGACTTCACGATGACGACTTCCATAAGGCTTCAACTCTAAGCAGGGGGTCAAACGAGAACGAATGAGTAACGATCGTTACTCAACAAGTTCATGATATACAGTGGGTAGTTGGATGCACTAACTACATCTTTAGACTCGAAAGAGTCATAAGCTAATGCAACGTTTTGTAAATCTTTCTTCAAGAGGTTGCTTTTAATTCTGAAAACTATGCCCGCCAGACCATCACAGGAGCTAGAACTTCATGGAGTTGCCTTTCCTGTAGCGTTCGCAGTTCCTTCCCAGAACAGGGGGTAACATGCCACATCCTTTTACACACTGCGGAGGTGCATTACTTTACCCATGGGCGACCAAGACCATGTTGCACAACCAGGCTCGAGATCCTGTCCACGCCCACATAGGTGTGGGGCCCGGTTGTTGGTCCAAGCCAAACATTCTTCTCCGCATAATACATGCCCACCCATTTCCACCAGCAGGTTGAACCCCTGATTCCACACCTCATGATGGAGATCTAGGCGCCCCTGGCAGACACTCATAGACCCCACAGTCCGTGGGACGTAAGGGCTCCCACCCATGTGCATTTAGTCCCACAAGACATACAGTGTACGTCTCTGGCAGCCCGTTGACATGCGAACGAGAGAAGATCACAACTGACTTACTCGCCCCATACAAGACCCATGGTTAACGCGGTATTTACGGTGCACCGAGTTCTAATGGCATTTGTGGTTAAGTCCTAGGTAATACTTTCCCATGCAGATGGAACCTTCCTTTGACCTATTCATCTTACCACTGTCCCATCTGCCCACCAAACAAAACACGACCACTCGGGTAGTCATTCAAGTAGTCATATTATTATAAAAATAGGTTTATGCATTCTTTTGAGAACATGTGGTAATACGATAGGGTTTTTGCAAATAGTTCTTTAGGAAGTATTGTAGAGGATATGAGCAAGTGATGAACTTGCCTGATATTGAAATGACCATAACAATCCATGTCTTCGGGGTTCGAGGTCGCGTAGAAAATCCCTACATCTGAAAGATAGCAAAGTAGTCCTGGTAAGGACACTGAAAACACTGCAAGATGATACATGCATAGTAATGAGATGCAACGTGAACTACCCTAGAAAACACCCCAGCTTACAAGTGTAAGCTATGTTTGATACGATAACTTGATCACACAGGTTTTAGGTGAGTTGTTTCATCACTTGAGGTGATGTTGTTATTTCTTTTAGTCTTATGTGTGTTTCACTTTTATATAACAAACACTTGTTATCATGTTTAACTTATAAGTATTTATCACATGGTTATAACACAAGGTAATATCATATTGAAACCAACTTTAAGGAAATAACAACACATGTTGTTTTTCACTGTTGAAAAGTGTGGGGCGAAGACCAAAGAATTTAACTCAAGGTGAGTACATAATGCCATCATCTTTATCAACTTGTAATCCAATAATGTTTGTCAAAAGGATTAGGAAGTAAAAAACTTATTTGGGTTCAATACTAAAGAAGATATTGTGGTGCTGGTTAGTCCTCGTTATATTGGAATCCTATAGACTTCCCTTATACTTCTTAAAATGGAACTCATAAGCTGAACAAAATAAGTTGTTATTGACATAATGAGTTTGAAAATGTTGTTATCTTCCATTTGGTATACTAGAAGGATACCCCGCGCGTTGCGGCAGGGATCCCATATGGTAAATGGCACGTGTGTTTTTTTATGCAGAGGCCAAGGGTCTTAACCTCCTTTTCGAAAAAATAGCATGATACATTATATAGTCTAAAGAAATATGAAAAATTCGGTTGATCATACTTGAGATACTAAATTTTGTAGACATGCGATGCTTATTATAAACCATTAATTTAAAAAATGGATGGTTTAAGGAATATATGATATTTAGTTTACATAAATCATTAAATTAAAAATGGATGGTTACAAAAATGTATGATATGTAGCTTGCATGTAATAATTTATAATATTAGAGAAGATGACATGGACAATTGATTGGCTAAAAGGGTGGATGATGCGGATAGCTTGCATGATGAGATAGAAAAATAATTAATGCATGTTAGTGGGGTTTTGCTTTATAAGAAGTATATATTAGTTGAATGTTTCTGAAAAGATTAGAATAAGTTATTGATTTACTAATGAAATGAATGATTAGGCAAAACATTGCACACATGAAAAGTTGTTCAAATGATTATGAAAAGATCATAGATGAGTTTCATTTGTCATTTGGAGCATTTTGGTATATAACTTGTATTTTTCTGATTTTATGAATTATTTATTATTTTTCTCAATTTTTAATTGATTTAATTTAATTAAAAAATCTTTAATTTTAAATCTTATCAAACATTTTTGTAAAGTTCATAAACATTTAAATTATATTTTTATAATTAATCCAATATATTATTTATATTTTTTCTGAGTTATAGAATTAAAGTTGTTGAATTAATAAAATTTAATTATTTTCTGACATTTTTGAATTGACAGGTGCGTCCCACCTGTCATATTCGTTTTAAATAAAAAATTAAAATAAAATAAAAAGAAAAGGGCTCATGACGTCATGACTGTGTCATCACAGAGCAAATCCTCTCTGTGAATTCGAGTTCGATGAATTCGATGCAAATTGGTCTAATTGATCTCGCCAGCAAGCTAGAGGGCATCTCGGCGAGTCAGGGAAGCGGCGGATTGAGACAAATGGTCGCCGCAGCTTTGCTGCCGGTGAGCATCTATGGTGGCGGACGGCGGTGTTCGGCGATTTAGAGATTCCATGGATGAATTTCGAAAGCGAATGCACCCAGAGGTGCGACAGCTCACTAGGAGTGTGCTGGTGTAGATGATTCGGCACGAGGAGCTCCACAGCGACGATGCTCTTCCGCGGCGACCGGAACAGAGAGCAAAGGGAACGACAGAAATCTCCGGCCTCCCTTCATCCCGTCTTATGAGGTTCGTCAAGGAGGTAGAGGAATACCCGGCGCATCCGATGGTGCCCTCGGTTCTACGCGAGGTGGACGGAAACGTCAGCGACGAGTGGTGGCCGTATGGGTTAGGGTTTCCACACGGGAGAGGAACAGAGAGAGAGGGAGACTGCGAGGAGGAAGAGAGGAAGCACGCCACTCCCTACTGGTTCTTATCCACGCGCGAAGAGGCGGCAGGACGTGACACGGCGATGGTGACTCGACGACGACCGCCTCTGCTTTCTGGCCAGAAAGGAAGAAGAAGAAAAGAAATAAAACGTTTCGCATAAGCCCCCGGAATTTTCTAAAAATACAACTAAGTCCTTCGGTCTTAAAAACTGCGAAGAAACCTATGTTTTCAGGGCCTATTTGTAAACATAAAAATTGTTGAAAATCAGTTTTGAAATCCTTATCAAATTGTGCACCTCACCATGTTTTGTTTTGGTTATTTAATGTCTTCAAAATTACCATAGGCATGATTATCATGGGCACACAACAAACATGTGGTTTAACAAAGTGACATAACTTAATTGGACAATTTTAGATACAATTCCTTTTAGAAAATAATTTGGTAACATTACTTGGTAATGTTTCTATGCATTGGAATGATAACCACTTAATAGGGAATTTTATTCTATGTCAAACCAAATGATTTTAGTGCGTGAAGGAACTTGTTTTCTGTTATGTGGCGTTGTTATTTTCCCAATTGAAACTCTTAACAAGTCTGGTTGACAATTTACTTAGGTGTGTGTAAGCGAGGATTGTTGTTTTTAGTACTTGATTAAAGAGAAACATGTGTGGCTCTGACATCTATTTGTTTGTTTTTCACCAGGTTCCAAGTGTGGATATTATCCCATGCTTATTTTAGAAACATGTAGTCATTTACATGATTATGTGTAGATGAATTTTTGTTGTTATCTATTAATCTTATGTATGAAAAGGATCTAGAAAACAAGGTATTAAGCTTGTTATCATCTACCTCCACATATCAAGACATGTGGATGCAATGGCTTGCTATTATTTGATACTTGATAATTGTTTCCATTTAAGATATTATTATGAGTTCCTCATTTCTGATGGGCTTGACAAAGGTTATTGGTTCTCTAATATTTCCTAATGATTTGCTGGATAACTTCTTATGCTCCATGATTGAGGCAGTGTTGCTCCATGTTGACTTATGTTACTTGCAATATCCTTGTCTCTAGTTGCCACTTGTCTTCAGATATTTCCTTGTTCACTAGCAAGTAAAATCATCTCTTGGATTCCACCTTCACTGTCAATTATACCAAGCAAGAATTTACTTAGATGATTAATAAAGAATGTGTTTTAATGACATCAATTTGCCATATGCATATAAGAAGAATTTGTTGACAAGGTTGCAAGGCTTGCCCCCAAATTACTAATCATATACAATTGGCTGAGATGTACTAGGTTATTCAACCTTCTGTTTGTTTTTGTATGACACTCAATTGTTTGAGTATACAAAAGTGATATGTTAACAAGGTAATTAGTCTTGTTACCAAACTACTTCTATATAACACTAACATTGAATATCACACTATTTCAAGAGATTTAATAAGATCAAATCAAGATATAAGAGTTTCCAAGTAATCTTATGATAGATTGGAATAGCACTTCTAGAACATTCTAAAGAATCTTCGTGAAGATCTTCTGGTGGTAGTTCCTCTTTTCTTGTGGGTGATTCCCTTGTAGAATGACTTTGAGAAGATTGGAAACAAGATAGAATGGTCTAGAAAACATAACAAGATCTAGATTAAGAGTTCGTTCATGCTTTTATTATCCTTCCATATACTTCTTATTTTATTTCCCAAAAGATATGTAATTATATCATATAGGATTTGTTTTACTTAGTTATCTATTCAACATCTAATAGAGGTTATAACTTGTTGCTATTCCTTAGTTGTATCCAGAGATACTTTAGTTGTTGAATGTTGATTTGAATAGAAATGTGGGATGCTTATGGAATTATGACTTAATATATTAGGTCGATCATATGATCCATTAATGTGTTGAGGTTTCATATACTCACTTGTATAAGATAAATGAGATAATGAGCATATGAAGATTATTGGAGTTTAATAATTTAAATCAGAGTTGTTAGTTGGTTTCTCAAAGTGTCATGTTGTTATATTGTATTCTTCATTTGTAATCTTGATGCAGACATAGAGGTTTGAATTATCATATGTAATGATCAAGGTTTAACAATAGCTTAAGAAGATCTATTTCTTCTTTTAGGTACTTCTTTTATGGTTGATGAGATATGTACATATTCTATAAATATGTTAATACAATTATTATGTCATTTCCCACTTGTGGTTTTGGAGTTAACACTTGTTTGTATCATTTGTGTTCTATTGAACCTTTATTATTTACTTGTGAAGGTTCACTTAGTAGTTACTAAGTAATTTGGAAAGATGTTGTGTGAATGGTTGATAACTTAAGTAGTTCATTTTTAGAGAGTCTAAGATATTTGTTGATGAGATTATTCCATCAAGCATTTATAACTTGTGGAAGTGTGATCATTAGTTATGAGATTTGGATACTCATCCCTTCTTGAGTTCTAGATACCTAGTGATTTATCGCAAGTCACTTATAGACTTGTGGTTAAGGTTGTTGAGAGTTTGTTTTGGTCATAACCAATTCTAGTTTCTCTTATCAGGTGATTTGGTTTCTTAATATACTTGTTATAAAGAGCATTCCAAATGTACTCTTGACTAGATGAACTAGACCTATTTCATCATGTCAAGTGAAACTTTGGTCACTTTGATTCGTTTAAACTTTCGCGCCAAAATTTCCCGTAATTTTAGATGCATGCTTTGCAAATGCACATATTATATTTAGATCCTTATAACCTCCCAAACACTTGGATGTTACATAAAGTAAGCACATAAATTCAATAAATCGTATTTTTACATCAGTCTCCTTTTTACCCTCGATCTTTGTCACTTCTTCTGTTCATCGGCAACTATGTTATACAGTTTTGCTCGTTAATTTACAACCGAGGTAGAGGTGAGCAAATCGATCTAGCTTAGGTAATCGTTGATGTGAGCCCGGACGGGGTCCCTCTTGGGTAGTGGGATGTCTGGTTGAAAAGCACTAGATGAACCGTATTGTGTATCGTATCTCTAGTCGGCCTCCCGCAGACGCTTGTGGTACATTACCCCTGCTCCCGTGGGTACACGAGGACGTGTTTGGTGTAGGCGTCAAGGATGAGTTATGGGTCGCTAAATAATACAATAAGAAGGTATGGCTGGAAAACTTTCAAGTTGATGACTTTCAAGTTTGGAATGTAATTCTGCTAGTCAGATCAAGGAGTCAAAAATTTGATAAATGGTCACAGAGTTAGGAATGACCTCTCCGGATTGCAGGGATAGTACTCGATAACTCGTATCTGGTGGAACCAGTGGAGGGGCATATGTCACCCGGAGTAATCAATGGAAGATACTTGAAGAAATTTCATCAAGTGTGTGGAAATCCGCCTAGCTGCATGTACGGTTGATATATGTATATCGGATGAGCTTAGCATCGCTCTTAGCCAAGCTATGCATTGAGTTTTTATGGCACGTAAGGTTTGCTAGAAAACAGGGGGCATGTGTTGGCAGTCATTTTTGGCCGATTGTCAGCTTATGGTGAAATCCCCAAGGATGTTAGAGACCATAGTGGACACATTCGAGTAGAAGCCAAAAGGAGGAACTAGGCATAGAACATCACTTGGATATGATGAAACATGCCAAGACATAGATATCCTGGGAGAAAATCTGTCACATCCCAAATTTTACATTTGGAATGTTTTGCATTTAGAGCATATGCATAGCATGACATAATTTCAAAAGTTGCATTTGAGTGTTGCATTTTAAACCCCAAAACAAAATCATGTTTTAAAAAGTCCAAAATCCTCTTATAAGGCGTTTATAAGCCAAAGTATGTTTGGATATTTTATATTTACCAAAATCACTCCCTAATAGTCTATTATGATAGAGTTTCAAATTTTAAAATTTTAGAAATTTGTTTGACTCGATTCCGAGTTATATTTCAAAAGTTATGAAAGTTTTAAGAAAGTGATAAAAGGAAAAAAAAAAAAAGGAAAAAAACTCAGCCGCACCACATGGGCCGGCCTAAGAATGCACACCCACATACGTAGACTCGTACGATCGTACGAATCTGGTACAAATCCCGTTTTTCTTGACCTATCCTCATTCAAACTCGCATATCTCTTCATTAGAGAGTCCAAATTCGATTCCGCTTCTTTCTACTTGTTCCCTACTCCAAGGAGCAATTTTCCACCGACCTCCCCACCTATAAATACCCCAGCCCCGGCCGTGAGGTCGTCCCAAACTCGAAACCCCAATTTCAGATCTGTTTCGTGGTATTTTACTCGCCACGGTCCGTGAGTTGCTCGGTTGACGTTCAAGTCTTCACGAAATTTTAGAGATCGTCGATACCAATCCATCCCAAAAAACCTCACCTCTTTTCATCCAGCACAGCCGGAGAATTTTGCGATCTACTCTCTCAGATCTGAAGCGGCAAAAATGCAATTACTCTTCAACCATTTGTTCGTTTTCGCTCAAATTTCTACTGTAGTTGCATCTCATCATTATCTACAACTTTTGTTCTTCGAGTTTTTCGATTTGAGCTACAGATCTGTTTCTATAATTCCGATCTACTTTTGCCCACCGGAGCAACTCGAATTTTCAAATCTATACTTCGTTCTTATTCATCCAAAAAGTTTTCGTTGAGTGTTTTATTTTACTTTTTGGATCTTATTAGTATGTTAGGTTTAGATCTACCTTTTTATAAACTTTATTTCGATAAGATCATGTAGATAGTTAATTAATCCTATTTATTTTGGTTAAACTGCTTCTTTGCCTCTTGTTGCATTACAAACTTTTTCATGCATCATATATTGTTTAGGCAACCAGATAACTAGTAAATTAGTTGTTTTGCATTATTAAATCATCATGAATCCATATGTTGCATTGTTTTTTTTTGCCTGGTTTGGTTATTTATTGTGGTATGCTTGCAACGTGTAGATTGCGAGAGTTGTGATTGCTGTTCGTGTGAGGACTGTGGTTGTTACGGTTGCGACTAAGTCGAGTGCGTGAACGACTCCAATTTCTGTCAAGGCAAGTGACACACACGAACCTACTATTTTACTATATGCATTAGCGTTTTATAGTAGTTATGCATGAGTAGGAGTTGAGTGTTATCGCTATGCTAGTTATTAGTAGAGATTGCTTCACTAACACCCAAGTGGAGTAATCACATGTCACCCCTAGATTGTAGCATCCATATGGTAGGCAAACATCGTAGTTGTAGATTGCTTAGCCATGCTCTAGCTATTCGTGGTTGGGATCATTATCATGTTATGATGAAAATCACTATTTTAATTGCTTATGAAAACAACATGATAATTAATTAACCACTGGGCGGATTGCTAGAGTGTCATCAGAGTACAAAGTTTGGTGGGGACCGCCGCCCAGTATCTTGAGATCATGTTTACTTTCTTTATGTAGTTGTTATTGCGTGCAACCATGTTTCATATTAGTATGGGCTAGACATAGATTGTAGGTTGTGGTGACTCGAACCCAACGTGTCCAGAGATGTAGATTAGTGGTAGGTTGGTCCGGCTCGTGGTGGGTTTGGGGATCTACTCCTTATGATGTATGGCTTGATCTTCTTTCCTTCCGTGGTACTAGTGGTGTATCATGGTGTTTGGGGTCGATTAGGCAACATGGGTAAAGGGCACAAACCTTGCGAGGGTTAAAACTAATATCTTAGCCGTGTTCCATTGGTTAGGAACAATTCAACAACTAGATGGGAAACATGACATATCTCGTTCATCTTGTTTTTCTTAATTACTAATAATTTTGACTATGGGTTATTGGAGAAGTGTCTGATGGTGTTTCAGCGCGCTAATCCAAAGGGTAGGAGCATCTTGCTATCAACCAAGGTGTCCAAATTGTTTAGGAGCACTTTGCTATCAACCAAAGTGTCCAGAATATGTGCAAAACTAAATTATTATCAAATGATAGGATAAATGCATTTATGCAAAATAGCCAATAAACTCCACTGGCCAAATATGCATGTAGTTTAGCACTTGTCAATTATATACCACCATAGTGTCACTTGCCATCATTGCTCAGAATGATCTGACCTCCTTTTGGGGGCTGCGTATTTCAACGTGCAGGTTGTTCGGTTTCAGAGTGATCGAGGTAGGTCTCGTGACTCCACTCAACATGTTTGTTCGCCTGTGGCACAAATTGAAGACTGGAGCCCTTATATTCGCTTTGTTATACTTGAATAAGTTTTGAGCTAGCTTCCGCTATGCAACTTGTAAAGAATTTTGTACTCTGGATTATTCGCTAGATATGAGATACAATTGCTTATTTTGATATCTATCTAGTTGTGTGTGCTGGTGAACGGTCCAGGGGCCAGTACTACACACAAAAGTATAGCTCGTGATGGGCTGTACTACTACAGATGGTATCAGAGCAATGTGTTGACTGTAGGAACGAGACCTTAGAAAATGGATTAGGAAAAGCCACAGGGTAAAAACTTATTTTTCTAAATCCTCTATACATTCTTTCTTTGACTCTATTCTTGTAATCTTCTCATCTTTATCTCCTATTTCCTTCTCTTCTTTTTAAATCATATTGGAGATTCCCATCGAGAAGAAGATTCAATTCAATACAAAGGAGATTCACCTCAACATAGAGAAGAAGGCTTACTACCAGAAGGAAACACGATGTAGCTATTTGGAGCCATGTGAAGACACTAGGTTAACCACCATGTAGGTTCCTAGTTATCGAGATCGTGTTAGGTGTTGACCATATCAAATTATATGATGTGGCAATGATAGTCCGAGTATTTTCAACTGTTTTGTTTTCAAAACTTATTGGTATTTTCGCAGGAAATTATACCCTATTTTTGAAAACTATTTTAAAGTGTTTGGTTTGATTATATGTTGATTGCTAAGTGTTGCTTTGGTCATATATAGTATGGGTAGCTATTTTCTTTAGTCCTATCCGTCTAAACTTACCTATGCTAACCCATAGATGCCTCCCCGTCGCGACACCAGCCGCAACAACGAGGAAGAGGAGAACAACAACAACAACAACAACAACAACAACAACAACAACAACAACAACAACAACAACAACAACAACAACAACAACATGGAGAATGCAGTGACTCAGCTAGCCCAACTGATGGCCCAGTACATCGCCCACAACAACAACAACCCACCGCCACCACCACAGGTGGATATGCTCACTCGCTTTCTGAGGTTGAGGCCAGCAAGGTTCTCGAGTGCTCCTGAACCCATGATAGCCCTTGACTGGTTGCGATCAGTGAACAAAGACCTAGTTACTGTTGGATGCAACGATGAAGAGAAAGTGAGATTTGCTGCTCACTTGCTAGAAGGACAAGCTGCTTCTTGGTGGGACAACTACCAGATAACCCATCCTATTGCGGATGTTACCTGGGAGATGTTCGAGGAAGGATTTAAGAATGCACATGTCTCAACTGGAGTGATGAGTCTGAAGCGGAGGGAGTTCCGTAATTTCCGTCAGTACCAGCGCTCTGTCACTGAGTACATTGACGAATTCAGCAACCTAGCTCGCTATGCTTCGGAAGATGTGGACACAGATGCCAAGAGGCGCGAGAAGTTTCTGGATGGACTAAATGATGATCTGGCTATTCAACTCTCAGTAGTTCACATTACCAACTTCCAAGAACTCATTGACAAGGCTGTCATTCTAGAGGGAAAGTACCAACAAGCGGAGAAACGCAAGAGGAAGCACAATGGTGGCAACCACATATCTGGATCACATCAGAGGGTCCGTACTCACCATGACAGTATTGGAAGTTCTGGATCTCATATGCAAGAAGGTAATGGGCATAATCAAAGTGAAGGAAACAAACATAAGCATGATGGAGGGAACAATCACAACCATAGCGACTACAAAGGCAACAATCAGGATGGGAACCAATACCATCATAATGGAGGAAATGGCCATAACCACAACAACAACCATGCAGGAAGGAAGGAAGGATCTCAGTCAAGTGGAATGCTTCAAGTGCAAGAAGATGGGACACTATGCAAACGATTGTTCAGAGAATATAACTGATGGAGGATCCAAACCAAACCCGTTCCGGAAGGCAACTGCGAACCATACGAATGTGGAGGAAGTATATGATGCAGCAGACCCTATGGCTGGTATGTTCTTCATCAGATCATAGGCCACAATAGTACTTATCAATACCGGTGCATCACAGTCATTCATATCAATTGCTTCCACGGATAAGAGTTAGCAAGCTACTCCACACATATTGTTGAAGATACCAAGTAGATTTCTCTTAAGGGGGTTAGCCTAAATATTGACCGTAGGAAAACCCATCCACACCTATTTGCTAGCCATTCCGAATCTCGGGACGAGATTCATCTTAAGAGGGTTAGTTTGTCACATCCCAAATTTTACATTTTGAATGTTTTGCATTTAGAGCATATTTATAGCATGACATAATTTCAAAACTTGCATTTGAGTGTTGCATTTTAAACCCCAAAACAAAATCATGTTTTAAAAAGTCCAAAATCCTCTTATAAGGCGTTTATAAGCCAAAGTATGTTTGGATATTTTATATTTACCAAAATCACTCCCTAATAGTCTATTATGATAGAGTTTCAAATTTCAAAAATTTAGAAATTTGTTTGACTCGATTCCGAGTTATATTTCAAAAGTTATGAAAGTTTTAAGAAAGTGATAAAAGGAAAAAAAAGGAAAAAAAAACTCAGCCGCACCACATGGGCCGGCCCAGGAATGCATAGCCCACATACCCAGACTCGTACGATCGTACGAATCTGGTACAAATCCCGTTTTTCTTAACCTATCCTCATTCAAACCCGCATATCTCTTCATTGGAGAGTCCAAATTTGATTCCGCTTCTTTCTACTTGTTTCCTACTCCAAGGAGCAATTTTCCACCGACCTCCCCACCTATAAATACCTCAGCCCCGGCCGTGAGGTCGTCCCAAACTCGAAACCCCAATTTCAGATCTGTTTCGTGGTATTTTACTCGCCACGGTCCGTGAGTTGCTCGGTTGACATTCAAGTCTTCACGAGAGTTTTAGAGATCGTCGATACCGATCCATTCCAAGAAACCTCACCTCTTTTCATCCAGCACAGCCGGAGAATTTCGCGATCTATTCTCTCAGATCTGAAGCGGCAAAAATGCAATTACTCGTCAACCATTTGTCCGTTTTTGCTCAAATTTCTACTGTAGTTGCATCTCATCATTATCTACAACTTTTGTTCTTCGAGTTTTTCGATTTGAGCTACAGATCTGTTTCTATAATTCCGATCTACTTTTGCCCACCGGAGCAACTCGAATTTTCAAATCTATACTTCGTTCTTATTCATCCAAAAAGTTTTCGCTGAGTGTTTTATTTTACTTTTTGGATCTTATTAGTATGTTAGGTTTAGATCTCACTTTTTATGAACTTTATTTCGATAAGATCATGTAGATAGTTAATTAACCCTATTTAATTTGGTTAAACTGCTTCTTTGCCTCTTGTTGCATTACAAACTTTTTCATGCATCATATATTGTTTAGGCAACCAGATAACTAGTAAATTAGTTGTTTTGCATTATTAAATCATCATGCATCCATATGTTGCATTGTTGTTTTGCCTGGTTTGGTTATTTATTGTGGTATGCTTGCAACATGTAGATTGCGAGAGTTGTGATTGCTGTTCGTGTGAGGACTGTGGTTGTTACGGTTGCGACTAAGTCGAGTGCGTGAACGACTCCAATTTCTGTCAAGACAAGTGACACACATGAACCTACTATTTTACTATATGCATTAGAGTTTTATAGTAGTTATGCATGAGTAGGAGTTGAGTGTTAATCGCTATGCTAGTTATTAGTAGAGATTGCTTCACTAACACCCAAGTGGAGTAATCACATGTCACCCCTAGATTGTAGCATCCATATGGTAGGCAAACATCGTAGTTGTAGATTGCTTAGCCATGCTCTAGCTATTCGTGGTTGGGATCATTATCATGTTATGATGAAAATCACTATTTTAATTGCTTATGAAAACAACATGATAATTAATTAACCACTGGGCGGATTGCTAGAGAGTCATCAGAGTACAAAGTTTGGTGGGGACCGCCGCCCAGTATCTTGAGATTATGTTTACTTTCTTCATGTAGTTGTTATTGCGTGCAACCATGTTTCATATTAGTATGGGCTAGACATAAATTGTAGGTTGTGGTGACTCGAACCCAACGTGTCCAGAGATGTAGATTAGTGGTAGGTTGGTCCGGCTCGTGGTGGGTTTGGGAATCTACTTCTTATGATTTATGGCTTGATCTTCTTTCCTTTCGTGGTACTAGTGGTGTATCATGGTGTTTGGGGTCGATTAGGCAACATGGGTAAAGGGCACAAACCTCGCGAGGGTTAAAACTAAGATCTTAGCCGTGTTCCATTGGTTAGGGACAATTCAACAACTAGATGGGAAACATGACATATCTCGTTCATCTTGTTTTATTAATTATTAATAATTTGACTATGGGTTATTGGAGAAGTGCCTGATGGTTTTTCAGCGTGCTAATCCAAAGGGTAGGAGCATCTTGCTATCAACCAAGGTGTCCAATTATTTAGGAGCACTTTGCTATCAACCAAAGTGTCCAGAATATGTGCAAAACTAATTTATTATCAAATGATAGGACAAATGCATTTATGCAAAATAGTCTAGAAACTCCACCAGCCAAATATGCATGTAGATTAGCACTTGCCAATTATATACCACCATAGTGTCACTTGCCATCATTGCTCAGAATGATCTGACCTCCTTTTTGGGGGCTGCATATTCCAACGTGCAGGTTGTTCGGTTTCAGAGTGATCGACGTAGGTCTCGTGACTCCACTCAACATGTTTGTTCGCCTGTGGCACAAATTGAAGACTAGAGCCCTTATATTCGCTTTGTTATACTTGAATAAGTTTTGAGCTAGCTTCTGCTATGCAACTTGTAAAGAGTTTTGTACTCTGGATTATTCGCTAGATATGAGATACATTTGCTTATTTTGATATCTATCTAGTTGTGTGTGCTGGTGAACAGCCCAGGGGCCAGTACTACACACAAAAGTATAGCTTGTGATGGGCTGTACTACTACAAAATCGCGTAGTGTCAGACGACATAGTCGAGTGAAGGACAAAAAAGACGAGCCAGTCATGCTTAAAGACAAGGTGGAGTCGGCAGTGAATCGAGGTAGACACTCTTCTACACGGTTGGGAGATTACCTCATGTATGAAGACTTCTTCGACCTGCTAAGGTTGGACACGAGGTGAATATAGAGGCACTAAGGACACTTGGGTCGTGCTCTGACATGATCAAGGCGGAATTAACCTCAAGTGCGGAGCCATGACGGCTACTCTAGCACGGAAGGAGGTGTACTCTGACTCGGAGGCTGTGAGGATGCTCGGTTCGGATATTTTCTAGTTTAACATAGTGGTTGTGCTCAGATTCAAATATGTAATAATTATATCGTGATTTGCACGTGAAGACCATCCATCCTATATAATGTAGGAGTGATGATCGATTGTAAATTAAACACCTAAATCTTATCAATTGTATCTTTAGTTCAATCTAATTTTTATCCTCATCCTTTGCCATTTCTTCCTTTACTGACGACTCTGTTATCGAGATTTGCTCGTCAATCAACAACCTAATTAGATGTGTATGAATTGATCTAGCTCAGCCAATTGTTGATGCGAGCTTTGGCAGTCCCTATTGGATTGTTTGGGCGTCAGATTGAAAAGCAACGGCTCGACTATCATGCGTAGTGTGATTCCATCCGACCTCCTTGAAAGAGCATGGTGCTCCCATGTGTGGTTTTGGTAATTAATGACAATCACTATGGACTAATGGTTGAATTAAGTTATACTTGTAGAGTTTGTCCATAGGTAACGCTTGATGTACAAGATTATCAAGTGATGACCAAGGTGTTATTCATGTGAATATCCGTTGTTTGGTCGTAAGAGAGTTGAGCATTTTGCAAGTATGAATTGAACAAGACTATTGTGTGAACATTCATGTTTACCTTCAAGACATCATTATAATTAAGAGATAATAAAAATACAAGGTTGATCAAGGCAAAGTGCTAAGAGATGATTAAAGTAGATCAACTCACAAAGTTAGAAGATGTACCATATGAGTTCATTGTATGCTAAGTTATTGTGCAATTAGCTTTGTGAACTAACCCATGACTGTGTGTGGTATATCTATGTGAGGTTAGGTATCTTTCCATGGTCTTTCATCAGAAGGAAGATTTCATATAGCCCATGATGGATGATGTCAAATGGTGATCATCATAAAAATTGAGAAGTGCAAGTCCAAGGGGAGCATATCGAAGAGATCACGTGCTTGAAGCTTGCCACCCTTTTGGAGATAATGGCTAGGTGAAGATGGACTTAAAAGAGTCTCTCCCATAGTGGCGTATGGGGAGCAATTTATGCGTCTTCATCGAGCAAAGCAAAATCAAGAAAGATGTTCCATCTTGAGGAGATCAAGATCTTCATCATCTAGCTCAAGAGTGAAAGAGCATTTCCCCATATTAATTTTTGATGTTTGTTGACAACACAATTAGAGTCTTAATATGTGCTAAGTGTTGTAGGAAATCTTGATGCTTAATTTCCATATATTTATATTATGTGATCTTGTGACAAACCCCATTGAGATCACTATGAAGAGTCAAGCATTTTGAGGGTTTTCTATCAAAGGTGGTACCACGGAAAGGCATCCAGTAGTACCGGGTTTTTCTGGTTTTGGTACTGGAACCACAACTTCGGTTTTGGTAGGATTCGGCACTACCGGCCCTGCCCGATAGTACCGCGTGTGAAAGAAGCTCAAGCACTATCGAGGTTGTTGTGTTCCTTTGGAGTAGTACTACGAGATGGCCCGGCAGTACCGGGGTCGCGGTACTACCGCTACGGTGCGGTAGTACTGTATTATTCAAGAAATGGTACTGGAATCGCCAAGTTCAAGTGAGAAAAATTCGGCACTGCCGCCCCTGTGCGGTAGTATAGTCTGTGGAGTGCAGCCCAACGGTACCAGCATTGGCCCGGTGAAGACATGAACGGCCCGTACTACCGGACACTGATACGTCCAAAACGTATCTCCTTTTCCGAACTTTTTTGCTATTGTTTTTTTTTAACTTGTGAGTTTTGGATGTAACTAACACGAACTAACACTGTTTTCAGCAGAATTACCTTGGTGACTTTTTTTTGTGCAGAAAAATCAACTTTCGGGAAAATGCCCAAAAAATATCCCAATGACCTTATTTCACCCGAAGACCCCCGGAGCTAGAAGGAGACTGAGAGGGGGCAAGGAGGGGGCCACACCACCCCTAGGCGCCCCCTAGGTCGCGCCACCAGGTGGTGTGGGGGGCCACGCACCCCCTGGGGGTCCCCTTTCGACTACTTATGCCCCATAACCCTAAAACGACAAGGGTTCGCCATAATCCAGAGAAACACACCTGAGCGCCGTCGCCACCTCGAAACCCAATTCGGGGATCAGAAGTTCTTGTTATGGCACCCTGCCGGGACGGGGATTCGAAGGAGATCATCGCCATCATCACCGCCACCACTTCTCCATCAACCATCCATGATTCCCCCATCCATGTGTGAGTAATCCCCACTGTAGGCTGAGAGGGATGGAAGGGATTGGATGATATCGTTCATGTAATAATGCTAGATTGTTAGGGCATAGTGCCTAATATCTGTTCTTAGTGTTTTCTATCGTTGTTGCAACTTGTTATGCTTAATGCTTGTCACTAGGGCCCGAGTGCCATGATCTCAGATCTGATAATGTTATTGTTTCATGAGTATAATTATGTTTCTTGATCATATCTGCAAGTTGTTTACACACATTGTTGTCCGGAACCCGAGGCCCCAAAGTGACAGAAATTGGGACAACCGGAGGGGATGGCTGCGATGTGAGCATCACGTGTGTTCACGAAGTGTTAATGCTTTGCTCTGGTGCTTTATTAAAAGGAGCACCTTAATTGCCAGTAGTTTCCCTTGAGGCCCCGCTGCAAAAGGGCTGGTAGGACAAAAGATGTTGTGCAAGTTTCTCATTGCGAGCACGTATGACTATATTGGAACACATGCCTATGGTTTACCTAGAACTTGGATGCTTTATTATTATTATCTGCAATGCCCACGTTATTATTATTGTATGAATTATCTTATCCATGCAACTCCCGTTCATCCATTCCCTATGCCTACGGTACTTTCATCCTGCTGTTTTCACGATTGCTACTGTTGTTACTATTTTACTCCTGCTGTTACTTTACTACTGATGCTGCTATAAAACTGTTACCACTAATAAACTGTTGCGATCAAGTCTACTTTCAGGTGCAGCTGAATTGACAACTCAGTTGTTAAGGCTTATAAATATTCTTTGGCTCCCCTTGTGTCGAATCAATAAATTTGGGTTTTACTTCCCTCGAAGACTGTTGCGATACCCTATACTTGTGGGTCATCAAGACTATTTTCTAGCGTCGTTGTTGGGGAGCATAGCTTTATTTATTTTCTCACTTGAATGTGATATTGTTCGCTGCAAGCCTTTCATAATGGGTAAGACTCGTGATGGAAAAGTTCCTATATTACCATCCACTACAAGAAGAGGTACAACTCTGAACACCTCTATTGCTCTTGATTCACCATATTTTATGAGTAAGATTATTACACCACCACATGCTGCACACAATGTTACTTATTCTGAGTCTGAAAATGCTTCTGATACTTTTGATGATGCTTCTACTGTGCTTGATGATATTGGTTCACTAGGTCCTTTCCTAGAGGCTACAATTGCTAAATCTAAACAAATTGAAATTCCTGTTGAAAATGTTGGTACACCTGTTAATTCACCTGAGTTTATTGATGATCTTGATGAAACCTACATTGAACTTAATGATGACTTTATTAAAGAAGCTCAAGCTACTACTAGTGCAAGTGCTCTTAAGAGTCTTCTTGCAAGACATGTTGTTAAATATAAATCTTCTCCCGATGCTAAGTTTGATACATCTCCCATACACATTAAAGATAAGGATTATGATTTCTCTCTAGATTTATCTTATATATCTATTGTTGAGAAAGAACCTTTTTGTGGTATTGAAAGTAAAATTGCTATGAAACATATGAATGAGATTTCATCTTTTAGTAGTTTATTTTCTGATGATAATAACTTACGTACTTACTTTGTTACTAAGTTTTTCTCTTTATCACTGAAAGATGAAGATAAAACTTGGTTTAACAATTTGTCACCTGGATCTACTGATAGTCCTATGGGTTTGGTTAATGCTTTCTTTCAAAAATATTTTCCTGGTAGTGCTCAACATGTTGTTTTGCAAAATTTCTTTAGCTTTAAGCAAATTGAAGAAGAGAAATTGCCTGAATCTTGGTCAAGGTTTTGTTCCTTAAAAAGAGCTAGTCCTGGAAATCCATTACCTAAAAAATGATCTATTATATATATGTTATAATGGACTAAATATTGAATCTAGGACATACCTTGATAGTTGTGATGGTTGTGTTTTCAGGAAAAGAACTCAGAAGAAGCTCAGGAATTATTGGCTAAAATAGCCAAAAATCATGGTGAATGGACTATACCTGAGCCTACACCTACACCAGAGCCAACACCAATACGAACACCCAAGAAGAGAGGGATGATTGTATTAAATGATGAAGTGATGAGGGAAGCAAAAAAATCTCTTAAAGAGAGGGGTATTAAATCTGAAGATGTGAAGAATTTACCTCCTATATAAGAATTATGTAAGTCAATTCCTCATCCATCAACAGTTGAGGTACACTCTCTCCAATATTTTGATAGTAGAGGCATTCCCTACTATAACTACCTGATCAATTCTTAGATGAATTTGATAATTATGTTGTTAAGCAAGATAATTTTAATATGAGAGTGCAAAATCATCTAATGGAAAACTCTAGAGCTATTGATAATTTGCATGGTATTATTGAGAGAACCTCTAATGGTGTTAAAATGCTTCTTAAAGATTTTCATATGGTTCAAACTCAAATTGATCAACTCACTAAAGTGCAAAAATATTTGCTAGTTAATGCTTCTAGAGAAATACATGTTTGTGAAATAATTACTAAAGTGGTGTTTCTACTCAGGACCCCTTGTATCCCGAAGGACATCCTAAAAGAATTGAACAAGATTCTCAACAACCTAAAAACAGTAGTTCTCCTTCTAAGAAAAAGAGACATAAAACTGTTGTAGAATCTCCTGAACCTGCTAAAGATCCTAATAGTATATCTATTTCTGATGCTGAAACTGAAAGTGGTAATGATAAAAGTGATGCTTCTGATAAAGAAGAAATTTTAGCTGAACCTGAAAGAAAACTAAAACTATGAAGTATACTAAGGAGGATTTTATTGCTAATAAACATGGTAATGAAAGAGAGCCTTGGGTACAAAAAGCAATGACTTTTCCTTATAAGAAAAACAAATCAAAGGAAGAATAACATTATAACAAGTTTTGTGAATGGATGAAACCTTTGTTTTTGAAAATTCCCTTGACTGATGCTATTAAACCGCCTCCTTATTCTAAATATATGAAAGATATTGTCTCTAACAAAAGGAAGATTCCTAATGAGGAAATTTTCACTATGCTTGCTAATTACTCTTTCAATGGCAAGGTTCTAAAGAAGCTTGGAGATCCTGGTATTCCTACTATCCCTTGTTCTATTAAAAATAATTATGTTAGAACTACTTTATGTGACTTGGGAGAAAGAGTTGGTGTTATGCCTTTTTCTCTCTATAAGAGGCTCTCTCTGGAAAAATTTGTCGCACCCGGACTTCTAGAGGATACTCGCAGTTCCGTTGAACAGTAGTTGATTAGATTACGGGGCTTACCGGCACCCGTATCTCTTACGAGTAGGCCAACACACGTATGTGTGACAACCAACCCCTAATGTTCATCGTCTACGTAAACCATCCCATAGAAATCAGGATACTACCATTGACGTACTTCATACCATACACACATGGTACGTCAACGGCGTTGAACAAAATGATAACACAACAGATCTCTAAGACACAAATAAATAGAAATAAGTTGCAAATAGCTCTCACTAGAGCAGAGATAGCAAATACAATCATCCAGAGGACACATGTCCCAACATATCATCATTACAACTCAGCGGAAGCATTCAAAGGGTCTGAGTACAGACAAATCCAAATAGGCTTAAGAAGCCGGAAACGAAAAGACGGAGCCCATCCACGATGTCTCGGATCCTGCCCGGGTCCGCTATCTACTCGTCAGCAGCCTCGTCAAACTCCACGTAGTAGCCGTCACGGGGATCCTCGTAAGCGCAGTCTGCGGAAACCACAACCCCAAAGGGGTCAGTACATAAACGTACTGGCAAGCAAGACTCACATTTCACCAAGCACAGATGCCTTGGGTTCAACGGAAGAAAGGGGATATAAAAGATGCTGCAACTGGCTGCTCTAACCAACTAAAGAGTTACTACCACTTCCGGCTAACAGAAAGAGGATAAGATAGCGTATCGTAACCAACTATAACTAACCACCAATTAAACCCATCCTGGATCTCGCCCCTTATCCAAAGAAGCAATCCGAGGATAACTCACACAGTTGGATTAGTGATGGTTCAAGTTATTGTGTCAATAAGACTATTACTAGTCAAGTTATCATTAGTTAGGTGTAAGTTGTTCTGAGTACTTGTTAGCCAGTACTTTCACCAAGTTAACCATAACCGCGGAAAACACGGCTTCTCGAGAAGATTTATCCCTGCAGGGGTGCACCAATTTGGCCGTACACGTAAGAATATCCCGCCAGACGGGAATCAAACCCACCAAGCGAGGCACTCTACACAACTCAACTCTTCTTTGCATCAAGCCCAAAGAACCACGTGCTGTGCGTGCGCGGCTAATCGAGCCCCCACGAAGAAAAGGGGGACCCTCATAGCACTCTAAGACCACGCCGCCCTAAATGCCGACTACAAAAATTCCACCCTGGCCTCGGGTTCGTACCTGCATATGCGTGCATCAAATGGAAAACCCGAACTAAGTGTGGCGATTTGGACGAGATGCGAATCGAATCAAATTGAGGGGGGCGCCCATACACGCTTCCCACATGCGGATAGTGCGCTCATCATGGATCAGTAGACAAGACCCTTTTCCTAATTAGGGTCGACACTAGCAGGCCTCAAAACCACGCCGGGCCTCCTGCCGGTGCCTTATCATCAATTTAGCATTACCTCAAAATTAACAGGTTGTTGTTTAAACATCGAGCCCCAGAACATAATAGAATATGGTAACAGAAAGTAACTGGCAACAGACTCGAGCAGAAACAACCCTAAGCATGCTAGTAAGACACGGGCAACAAGCAACGGGGTTATAGGTGTGGAGGTGAGGCTATATCAGGGTTAAAGGATAACATGTGATAGGATCGAACACAAGCAACGATTCATAAGGCTAGCAGAATAGACAACGGAAAGTATCGGTATCCAATGTGGAAAGGAACACAATGGTTCATGTGAGTGAATACTTGCCTGCAAACTCAGCAGCCTGGTACTGAGCTAGATCCTCAGAAGGGGTGTCGTAAAGCTCGTCTGTCTCAACGTCGTCGTCTATTCGAGAAGAAGCAAACAAACAACACAGAGAGACAAACAATCAATAACATGGCATAGTGCACAATCATGGGATGATGCATGACCATTTAATTGATGCATCAAAAGTAAGCTAGTTGACATGGTAACATAACATAATTAAATGGACCCACATGCAATTTGGATTGCATATAGAAAACCCATGAATTAAGGTTGGAATAATTGTTCTACCACTAAACATCATGTGTAAGTGAATTAGCATGATGCATGGATGAGGAAAACAAAAGAAAACAACAACAGAAACAATTTGAAATAAGGTTTACCAAGTTTAGGATTTTAGTTATTAAGTTATGGAATTTTGGTTCCTTAAAGGTGTTACACAAGTATTTGTTGTTTTCACCAATTTAAATTGTTCAAAATAGATAACAAAGTTCATATTTGAAGAGAACACAAAAATTTAGTTGGAATACATGTTTCATTTGTTGAAAAAGGATTTGAAATAAATTACTTATGAATTGAACAAGTTTAAACAAGATTTAAATGAATTTAATTCAAGTGTGAATTTATTTGAAATTTTATTTGTTCAAAACAGTAAACCAATTTCATATGTGAAAAGTTTATACTTTTCTAGTTTGAAAACATATTTTATATGTTTAAAAATAATTTAATTTGAGCAAGTTATGAATTTAGCAAATTTAAATGATTTAAACAAGGTTTAAATTATTTAACCAATTTTAATTATTCAAAACATGAAACAAAATTTATATTTGGAAAGGTGGTTCAATTTAGCATGGAAAACATATTTTATATGTGACAATTGAATTAAGTTTGAATTAGTTATGAATTTAACCAAATTTAAAAGGAGTTGTTTGAATTTGAATTTTGAAACAATTTGAAATGTTCAAAACAGAAAACAAATGCTTTAATCAGATAGAGAATTAAATTTGGCGCAGATTACATATTTCATTTGCATTATTTGGATTTGAATTTCAAAAGTTATTTGCATTTCAATTACAGGGACTATTCTGTAAAGGAAAAGGACTTAAATTTAAAAGAAAATGGCCAGAAACAAATGTTTACCTCGCAGTGGCCTAGCCTGGGCCACTGACGAGGGGCCCTGGGCCACAGTGGCCTGCGTGGCAGCACGCGTGGCAACCCAGGCCAATGGCAGGTGGGCCACGGGCGCCCGCGTGGCAAACGAAAAAGTGGGCGGATTAATCCGCGGAGGCGAGGGCTCGAACCCGCGCCGCGGTGCGCGAGGGAGCAGTGCGCTGCCACTGGGCTGAGTGAACGTTTCGTGACAGAGTAGAAGGCGCAGGGAGGTTATTGTTCAGTTTCAGTTGGCTAACTGAAACTGACGAACGCTGATTGCTTTTCTGAACCTGACGGAAAGGCAGCCGCCGGCGGCTAGCCGCTGCTGCTGCCCGCTGTTGTCCGCGCGTGTGCGTGTGCTGTGGGTGCTCGCGGCGTACAGAGATGCAGAGAGGGAAACAGGAGAGAGGTGGGCGAGAGGTGAAAGCTCACCTGCGATTGAAAGGGAAGCAGAGGTTCAGGGAAGTTGGCCGACGGCGACAGAGGCGAGGACGGTGGCGGAGATCCGTGAAGTTCCAGACGTGGTCGAGGAAGTGATGAAGACGGCGGCAGCACGGGGGCTCGATCCCCGTGCTCAGCCAGCGATGAGGAGCAAGGTAGGCGCGGCGGTCATCAGAGGGCAGTGCGGTGGCGCTCGGGGGTTGCAGAGAGGTGGAGCAGGTGCAGAGGAAGAAGAAAATGGCGGCGCTGCGCGAAGTGGAAGGAAGGAGGGGGGTTAGGGCTAGGGCAGAGGCCGCGGTAGGGTTTTTATGGAGGAGAGGGGGTCGCCACGGCCGTCCCATCACGATGGCGCCGACGTGGACTCGCTGGATTTCCTGCCGTACAGGTAGAAGAAAGGAGCGAAGGGGTAAGTGGCCCGCTGGTGGGCTGGGCCTGGCTGGTGGGCGCAACCCACTGGCTGGCCTGCCCCTCTCTCTGTTTTTTTTTAATTTTTCTTGTTCTGTTTTTTTTTTGCTGAAAAGAGAAAGGAAGAAAAAGAATAGGTTTTGGTGCTAGAAAATTTTAGGAAAAATTGGTAACAATTACTTATTGTAATAGCAACATTGTGCAAGCTTTGGTTTTCAAAAATATTGCAAATATGTTGCTGTTTGAAATTTGTTTGAAATTTGATGGAAAGTGAGATTAAGTGAATTATTTAAAAGAACCATTTAAATAGTTTGAACCCTCAAGTTTATTTGAAACAAATTGATTGGAATTGTTTTGTAATTTTCATAAGTTTCAACATGGTTGCTGTTTGGAAAATGTAATTGAATTTTGAATGAAATTTGAGTTAAGTGAGTTATTAAAAGGAACAATTCAATAGTTTGAGCTTTTCATTTTTAATGGAAACAAAAATGGATGTTTTTAATTGAAGTTTTTATTTGGAAAAATTGTGACAGCACAAGTATGAAACAAATATTTGAATTTGGTTTGAAGATTCAAATAGAAAACAAAGGAAAACAAATGCAAACAGATGGAAAACAAATGCAAAAACAAATGCAATGATGATGTCATGATGCAAAACATAAAATAACAAGAAATAAAACATTCTAAAGGTGATTTTCATACTTGGGATGTTACAAAACGCCCCCCTTGAAGGAATCGCGCCCCGAGATTCCTACTGAGAAGAGAAAAGGTCCGGATACTTCTTGCGAAGATCCTCTTCGGTCTGCCACGTTGCCTCTTTATCGGAATGATGGGACCACTGCACTTTCAAGAACTTGGTGCTCTTGTTGCGAGTCTTACGCTCGGTCTCATCGAGAATACGAACAGGGTGCTCCTCATAAGATAGATCTTCTTGCAGTTCAATGGAATCATGATCAACTGCACGATCTGGATCTTTGAAACACCTCTTGAGTTGTGACACGTGAAACACATCGTGCACCTTGGATAGTTTTTCTGGAAGTTCAAGACGATAGGCATTTTCCGCACGCCTTGAGAGAATGTTGAAAGGACCAATGTATCTTGGTGCAAGTTTTCCTTTCACACCAAAACGATGAGTGCCTCTGAGGGGAGTTACACGGAGATATGCTTTGTCACCAGGTGCATAGATCATATCCCTGTGCTTGCTGTCATAGTAGCTTTTCTGACGAGACTGAGCAATCTTGAGATTGTCACGAATGTTTCCAATCAACAATTGCCTTAACCTTTTCTGGGTCAATGGCTATGCCTTTGGCAGAGATGATATGACCAAGGTAAGCAACTTCTGGGATCCAGAACTCACACTTGGAGAATTTGGCATATAGACGATGCTCGCGAAGTTTCATGAGGGTGAGACGAAGGTGTTCTCCATGCTCTTCCTCGGATTTGGAGTAGACTAGAATGTCATCAAGATATACCACAACGAACTTGTCGAGGTATTCATGGAAGACAGAATTCATGAGTCTTGAGAATGTCGCCGGTGCATTGGTGAGACCAAAGGACATTACGGTGTATTCATATAGACCATACCGAGTGGTGAAGGCTGTCTTAGGAATATCTTCCTTTATGATCTTTATTTGATGGTAACCCATCCTCAAGTCCAACTTTGAGAATATTGAGGCTCCAGCAAGTTGATCAAAAAGATCATCGATACGAGGAATTGGATACTTGTTTTTGATGGTTTTCTCGTTGAGAGGACGATAGTCAACCACGAGTCTTTTTGTTTGATCCTTCTAGGCAACAAACAGAGTTGGGCAACCCCAAGCGGAGGAACTAGGCTGAATGTAACCTTTCTCCATGTACATATCGATTTGCTCCTTCAACATTTTCAGTTCAGGAGGAGCTATCTTGTATGGATGCTTAGAGATTGGAGCAGTACCTGGTTTAAGCTCGATCACGAACTCAACTGCTCTGTCCGGAGGCATCCCTGGCAACTCTTCTGGAAAGACGTCAGGGAATTCACAAACCACCAGAACATTTTCAAGCAGAGGTAGAGGTTTAACATCGAGGGTGTAAAGCTGAACATAACTTGATTCATTTGGAGAATAGACTATCTGGCCAGAAGGGTGGAACAGAGTTATTGACTTCTGAGCACAGTCAATCGTAGCTTTATTGGCCTTCAACCAATCCATGCCAAGAATGACATCAATGTCAGAATTGCCAAGCAGTATGAGAGAAGCAAGGAATATGTGACCTCCAATTAGAATCTGATTTTCATGACTGATCTTGGAAGTTTGCATAGTTGCTCCATGGGAGTTTACTACTAGCGGGGAACCCAAACCAACAAAAGGGAGTTTAATTGCTGTCGCAAAGATCTTTGACACGAAAGAATGCGATGCCCCGGTATCAAACAACACTTTAGCTGGAAAAGAGTTTACGGGGAATGTACCGAGAACGACGTCAGGAGCTTCCTCAGCTTTGTCGATCTTGACATGATTCACCCTTGCGGTCCTCCCGACAGGCCTGTTGTTGGAGTTGAAGGCTTTTGCCGGGGGAGCACGCACCATTGCCTGGTTTGTGTTGGGACGAGGTGGTGGTGGAGGTAGCTGCCTCTGAGTGCACTTGTCAGCGTAGTGCCCCGTCTGCTTGCATTTGTAGCAAGTGACGACACGAGGAGTATCTGGCCTTGGCTGCCCCATTGAAAACCTCTGACCTTGCATGTGAGCTGGGTTGGGTGGGCGGGGAGCAAAGCCTGGAGAAGCTTGGGCATATGGAGCCCTAGTGACAGCACCATTTGGCACCCAGATGCGGCGCTTCTGCGGAGGGGTGGTCATGTTGGAGGAGGAACCACCCTCACGCGAGTGCTTTCGAGACTCCTCGAACACCTTGCGCCCATTTTCTTCATTGAGCGCGGTCTTAACGAGCTCCTCGAAGTCTTTGGCCTTGATGTTGGTGAGGGCGTACTTGAGTTCCGGGTTAAAACCTCTGCGGAACCTTGCCATCTTCTTAGCCTCAGTGGACACCTCATCACCAGCGTAACGAGCGAGGCGATTGAACTCACTCTGATAACCAATGACGTCCAGCTTGCCCTGCTTGAGTGAGCAAAACTCTTCACGCATCCTTTCCATGAGACCATCTGGAATGTGGTGCTTCAGGAAAGCTTCCTTGAAACAACCCCAGGTGATTGGGTAGCCAGCTCTCATGGTCTGGTAGTTCTCCCACCAAGTAGCTGCCCGACCCTTCAGCAGATAGGATGCATACTTGACCTTGTCTTCCTCAGCAACGTGAGCAATCTCCAGAGCCCTAGCTATCTCACGGATCCAGTCATCAGCATCCAGAGGCTCGCGTGTTGCCACGAAAGCTCTCGGGCCCAGACTCAGAAACTCCTTGATACTGACTCGTGGAGCATTCTGGTTGTTGTGCTGGTTAGTCTGGAACTGGGCCATCTGTGCCATGACTTGGGTCATCTGAGTCAACAGCTCCGTGATTGGCGGTGGCTCAGGCGGGTTGTTCCTTGTTGGCGGCATCCTGAATGGAAATGCATTTTAGCACAACAACAGAAAAGGATAGATTTGGTAACCGAAAGAGAGATTATTCCGACGCATGAATAGATAACCAACAGATACATCATCACATGTTCAAATACATCAGAATATCCAACACACCATAAATGGTTCAAATGTCAAAGGATAACTAAACATAGCTAAGAATGGATACATCGGTACTCCCATGCTCATCACGCAGGACGGCGGTGAGTAGTACGACGAGAGGTACGGTGAGGAGCACGCCCACGAAAGTAGGTAGAACGACGATCCACATAGATCTGACGGGGTCTGAGAGCGACTCTAGGTGTGGTGAAGTACATAGCGTCGACTCCCTGTGCTCCAAAGCGTGGAATCCCAGTGTAACCAGCACCGAGGTTAAGGAGTGGACCTCTGATCGGCTCGTAACCTCCAGCATCTGGCAGACGACGACCAACTGGCTGATCGAAACGTGCAAAGCGCTCATCTCCAACAAAGTCTGTGGTGTAAGTCGCCAGACGAGTCAAAGCAAGGTAGAGCTGCTCTCTGACTGAAGCCAACTCCTGAGATAGTGTGCTGGCAACTGCGTCACTGTGCCTCACAAACTGAGCGGTGGTGTGCAGCCTGGAGTTATCATGCTCGTAGACATCCAGGTTGTCGTAGAGAGTGAAGTGAGCTCCCTCCGAAGTGATGTAACCACGGGGGATGTGGCGATAGATAGAATCGTCAAATCCCCAGTAGTTAGCACGAAGGACGGTGAGACTCACATAAACTGCCTGCTGCACAGCCATATCCACTGTGGAACCTACTGCCTTGTAGCGGTGGACCACGCTCATGCCATCATCTGACAGAATGTAGACGATAGCCTGGTAGTAGGTCTGGTCAAACTCTCGCTGCTGCTCTTAGACCTGGTACTCTGGTGCCCAACGGAACCCCAGATAAGTGACCATGTCTCTCAGCATCTCCGGATAACCGGCAGTGCTCTCGCAACGAGTCATCCGAACCACCTGCGGGTAGAACCTGAGATCCATCTGCAGATGATCGGGGAAGTTTTGATTAGACGCCGGTAGAAGAACTGAAGTGGCAAGCAACAACAAGGTTTCAACGGACGAAAAGTATGTTGAGAAGAACAGGATATCGAAGCAACATCGGGAAACACGAGACCAAAAACTCCTGAGGTACTACAGAAAAACCCATCCGGGCTTCTAAAGGATCAATATCTACTGCTTAAGGAATAGAGGATTTGCTTTCGGGGCTTACACGCCTCCGTTCTCAATCATGAGTAGGCAACATGATAAATCATGTCACAACCACCTCCATCCCTATGGTCTAGTAGATATAACTATCCTAGAGAAACCAGGATTCGTGAAATCCTAACTTGAAAGTTTAGGTGAGAAGAGAAAACAACGTTGCACTTCCTTACCAGAAAAGGGAGGGTGGGTGGGGAAAGAAATAAAATGGCAGAATTCCTACTCTCACGTTTCATTTTTCCTATATAGCTACAAAATAGTTTCTAGACTCAACTGCGACCAGTAAAAGGGATCCTACAAGCAGACAGGCTCTGATACCATTTGTCGCACCCGGACTTCTAGAGGATACTCGCAGTTCCGTTGAACAGTAGTTGATTGGATTACGGGGCTTACCGGCACCCGCATCTCTTACGAGTAGGACAACACACGTATGTGTGACAACCAACCCCTACTATTCATCGTCTACGTAAACCATCCCATAGAAATCAGGATACTACCATTGACGTACTTCATACCATACACACATGGTACGTCAACGACGTTGAACAAAATGATAACACAACAGATCTCTAAGACACAAATAAATAGAAATAAGTTGCAAATAGCTCTCACTAGAGCAGAGATAGCAAATACAATCATCCAGAGGACACATGTCCCAACATATCATCATTACAATTCAGCGGAAGCATTCAAAGGGTCTGAGTACAGACAAATCCAAATAGGCTTAAGAAGCCGGAAACGAAAAGACGGAGCCCATCCACGATGTCTCGGATCCTGCCCGGGTCCGCTATCTACTCGTCAGCAGCCTCGTCAAACTCCACGTAGTAGCCGTCGCGGGGATCCTCGTAAGCGCAGTCTGCGGAAACCACAGCCCCAAAGGGGTCAGTACATAAACGTACTGGCAAGCAAGACTCACAGTTCACCAAAATGTAGCCCGTCAACACCAAGCACAGATGCCTTGGGTTCAACGGAAGAAAGGGGATATAAAAGATGCTGCAACTGGCTGCTCTAACCAACTACAGAGTTACTACCACTTCCGGCTAACAGAAAGAGGATAAGATAGCGTATCGTAACCAACTATAACTAACCACCAATTAAACCCATCCTGGATCTCGCCCCTTATCCAAAGAAGCAATCCGAGGATAACTCACACAGTTGGATTAGTGATGGTTCAAGTTATTGTGTCAATAAGACTATTACTAGTCAAGTTATCATTAGTTAGGTGTAAGTTGTTCTGAGTACTTGTTAGCCAGTACTTTCACCAAGTTAACCATAACCGCGGAAAACACGGCTTCTCGAGAAGATTTATCCCTGCAGGGGTGCACCAATTTGGCCGTACACGTAAGAATATCCCGCCAGACGGGAATCAAACCCACCAAGCGAGGCACTCTACACAACTCAACTCTTCTTCGCATCAAGCCCAAAGAACCACGTGCTGTGCGTGCGCGGCTAATCGAGCCCCCACGAAGAAAAGGGGGACCCTCATAGCACTCTAAGACCACGCCGCCCTAAATGCCGACTACAAAAATTCCACCCTGGCCTCGGGTTCGTACCTGCATATGCGTGCATCAAATGGAAAACCCGAACTAAGTGTGGCGATTTGGACGAGATGCGAATCGAATCAAATTGAGGGGGGCGCCCATACACGCTTCCCACATGCGGATAGTGCGCTCATCATGGATCAGTAGACAAGACCCTTTTCCTAATTAGGGTCGACACTAGCAGGCCTCAAAACCACGCCGGGCCTCCTGCCGGTGCCTTATCATCAATTTAGCATTACCTCAAAATTAACAGGTTGTTGTTTAAACATCGAGCCCCAGAACATAATAGAATATGGTAACAGAAAGTAACTGGCAACAGACTCGAGCAGAAACAACCCTAAGCATGCTAGTAAGACACGGGCAACAAGCAACGGGGTTATAGGTGTGGAGGTGAGGCTATATCAGGGTTAAAGGATAACATGTGATAGGATCGAACACAAGCAACGATTCATAAGGCTAGCATAATAGACAATGGAAAGTATCGGTATCCAATGTGGAAAGGAACACAATGGTTCATGTGAGTGAATACTTGCCTGCAAACTCAGCAGCCTGGTACTGAGCTAGATCCTCAGAAGGGGTGTCGTAAAGCTCGTCTGTCTCAACGTCGTCGTCTATTCGAGAAGAAGCAAACAAACAACACAGAGAGACAAACAATCAATAACATGGCATAGTGCACAATCATGGGATGATGCATGACCATTTAATTGATGCATCAAAAGTGAGCTAGTTGACATGGTAACATAACATGATTAAATGGACCCACATGCAATTTGGATTGCATATGGAAAACCCATGAATTAAGGTTGGAATAATTGTTCTACCACTAAACATCATGTGTAAGTGAATTAGCATGATGCATGGATGAGGAAAACAAAAGAAAACAACAACAAAAACAATTTGAAATAAGGTTTACCAAGTTTAGGATTTTAGTTATTAAGTTATGGAATTTTGGTTCCTTAAAGGTGTTACACAAGTATTTGTTGTTTTCACCAATTTAAATTGTTCAAAATAGATAACAAAGTTCATATTTGAAGAGAACACAAAATTTTAGTTGGAATACATGTTTCATTTGTTGAAAAAGGATTTAAAATAAATTACTTATGAATTAAACAAGTTTAAACAAGATTTAAATGAATTTAATTCAAGTGTGAACTTATTTGAAATTTTATTTGTTCAAAACAGTAAACCAATTTCATATTTGAAAAGTTTATACTTTTCTAGTTTGAAAACATATTTTATATGTTTAAAAATAATTTAATTTGAGCAAGTTATGAATTTAGCAAATTTAAATGATTTAAACAAGGTTTAAATTATTTAACCAATTTTAATTATTCAAAACATGAAACAAAATTTATATTTGGAAAGGTGGTTCAATTTAGCATGGAAAACATATTTTATATGTGACAATTGAATTAAGTTTGAATTAGTTATGAATTTAACCAAATTTAAAAGGAGTTGTTTGAATTTGAATTTTGAAACAATTTGAAATGTTCAAAACAGAAAACAAATGCTTTAATCAGATAGAGAATTAAATTTGGCGCAGATTACATATTTCATTTGCATTATTTGGATTTGAATTTCAAAAGTTATTTGCATTTCAATTACAAGGACTATTCTGTAAAGGAAAAGGACTTAAATTTAAAAGAAAAGGGCCAGAAACAAATGTTTACCTCGCAGTGGCCTAGCCTGGGCCACTGACGAGGGGCCCTGGGCCACAGCGGCCTGCGTGGCAGCACGCGTGGCAACCCAGGCCAATGGCAGGTGGGCCACGGGCGCCCGCGTGGCAAACGAAAAAGTGGGCGGATTAATCCGCGGAGGCGAGGGCTCGAACCCGCGCCGCGGTGCGCGAGGGAGCAGTGCGCTGCCACTGGGCTGAGTGAACGTTTCGTGACAGAGTAGAAGGCGCAGGGAGGTTATTGTTCAGTTTCAGTTGGCTAACTGAAACTGACGAATGCTGATTGCTTTTCTGAACCTGACGGAAAGGCAGCCGCCGGCGGCTAGCCGCTGCTGCTGCTCGCTGTTGTCCGCGCGTGTGCGTGTGCTGTGGGTGCTCGCGGCGTACAGAGATGCAGAGAGGGAAACAGGAGAGAGGTGGGCGAGAGGTGAAAGCTCACCTGTGATTGAAAGGGAAGCAGAGGTTCGGGGAAGTTGGCCGACGGCGACAGAGGCGAGGACGGCGGCGGAGATCCGTGAAGTTCCAGACGTGGTCGAGGACGTGATGAAGGACTGGCGGCAGCACGGGGGCTCGATCCCCGTGCACAGCAGCGATGAGGAGCAAGGTAGGCGCGGCGATCATCGGAGGGCAGTGCGGTGGCGCTCGGGGGTTGCAGAGAGGTGGAGCAGGTGCAGAGGAAGAAGAAAATGGCGGCGCTGCGCGAGGTGGAAGGAAGGAGGGGGGTTAGGGCTAGGGCAGAGGCCGCGGTAGGGTTTTTATGGAGGAGAGGTGTCGTGGGATTATCACGGCAGACGTTACCGGGGGTAACTGATCTTGGGGCAAGACGACACAGGCGTTTGGGAGAGGGTTTAGCTCAGAGGAAAACATGATGGAACTCGATCTGGTAGCCGGCAATCAAGTCGCCGAGTCTCCAATCTCAATATATTAACTCAATCTCTCGTATACACTGGATGCTCGATATCACCAGGTACTACTAGGGTTCTTAGATCTCTCTCAACTAGACCTAGGGGTCGGTTTATAAAGCACCCGTACCCCCTGGCTTATTCTCCAAGGCGCACCCTGAATCCTACCCGGACACCGCATACAAACTCTAACTTTCCTTTACCGTAACCCACAATCCGGGTTACGAGGCCTACAAACTTGGGCCTTCCAGAAGTTTCTTTACCCTTAGCCGGATCTTGCGCAGCGTCCTTTGGGCCGGGTTATACCTTGGAGTTGGCCTACCGGGTTATTATCCCTCCATCAGTAGTCCCCAGAATAGCTTGGGCTTCACGGATCCTTCCTTGAAGTGCTTGCTATTCCCTGCAAAGACACCAAATGCCCAAATGCATGAAGGCCGGGTTAAAACGCTTCAATAAACAGCTAGGCCCAACTCTACGGTGGCCATATAGTAACCCGGCTCCTCTCCAAATACCCGGCTTAGCTTTCCGGGTATAAGCCCTGATGAAAGTGTCAAGATCCTGCACTTTACTCGATAATTGATCTTGATACTATGAAGAATATCTCCTTCTTATTTCTACCCAGATATCACGTTCAACACTTAAAGCGTATTTCGCAAGATTCAAACAGATAGCCGTTACTCCGTAATCCCCGGCTCCCGCTCATGGAATCAAGCTTATCCACATGAACCATTATAAATATGGTCGCAGGGGTAACCCTAACCCCGACGGCTCTTTTCCCCCATTCCTCTTCCTTTCTTCCTCCGTGCTCAAATTCACAGAGCGCCACCACGGAAATCCCGTGCGCATCACCGGAACCTATTGGCCGCCGGCTACGTTCCGCCACCGCGCACTCTGCACCGCCGCCAAGATCCGCCGCCAAACCCTCAACCGGCCCGTCGGGAATCGCAAAGGGGGACCAAACTTGCGCGATTTGCCTCCGTCGAGCTTCACTTCGATCTCCTCCAGTAAGCCTCCCATACCCGTTAATTAGCCTCCATAATTTCTTGATTTTCTTCAGATTAGATCTAGGTCAACCCGCCGGTCATTTTCCCGGTCATGCCGAATCGAGTCACTTGTATTCACTCTAGCTCATCCAATGGATTGAACGCTGGCTTTATTTCACTTCCCTACCGCCCACAACTGCTAATTTTGCCACGAATCTAGAAATGGAATCTTTAGCCTGGGCTCAGGCCGCCCAACTTTTCCGCCCTTGACTCTATCATCCGGAAAATCTTCCCTTTTCCGATTCCCTTTACTCATAATAGGTACCTGTATAACCATCCATTACCCTCAAACATTCTTTCAATGCATAAGCCTTCATGATTTTTATAATGATGCTTGATACCCGGGTAGCTTGAACCTTGCTTCACGGAATAACACCCGGATATTATGTAACCTTCATACTGTCTCGATAGCGCTCACTGATACTCGACCAGCTTATGATTTCCGAGCCTTATTCCTCACACTCCTATACCTCGTGTTTTGCAGGTCACACCCATGGCTCCCAAGAAACATGGAAAGCAGCAGGCAAAGGCCAAGACCACCAACTCCATATCCGCCAACTGGGCGCGATCTACGGTCACCCAAACCAAGTTAGAAGAACTGGTCGAGCTGGGAGTTCTCCCTCCTCAAGAGGATATCCAGTGGAGAGTGCCGGGTAAGGAGACCCGGCCTACGCCGGCAAAGGACGAGGTAATATGCTTTGTAGAGCACGTGACCCGGGGCTTTCGTCCTCCGGGTCACCCCTTCTTCCGCGACATTCTGAGCCATTATGGCCTTCGTGTATTTGACATAGGTCCTAATTCTGTGTTAAATATCTCCCACTTTATCGTCCTTTCCGAGTCATACTTGTGCACTCCGCCAAGTTTGGCTCTTTTCGTCGAGCTTTTCCATTGCAAACCGTGCCGCGAAAGCGGTGACGGGGCACTTCTCGCTTGCGGCGGGGTCTCTATCCAGCGCCGCAAGAATTCTCTGATGCCACCTCTTACCCTTAACTCCCACGTCAAACATTGGCAGCTTTCATATTTTTATTGCCGAGACACTTCCCCACCCGGCCAAAAGAAACTGCCGGGTTACTCAGAGGGTCTTCTTGACATCTCCGAGAATTTTAATGCCTTTGCCCCTGACTCGGACAGGGAGGCCATTCAACCTTTGCTAGTCAAAATCACTATTCTTGCTGCCCAAGGTCTCATCGGGCTCAACCTGGTGAAAACTTGGGTCGATTTCCGGATTCAGCCCAATTCCATCCGCACAAAGTTAATGTGCGAGTATTCGGGGCAAACCACAGACCCGCTCCGGTATTCTGACAACAGCTTTGCGGCTGGTGACACCAATAAAACTATCAAGGGTTTTCTAACAGAGAAACTAGAGGTAATCCGGAACATAGCCGGATTAGAACCCTTCACACTCGAGAACCCAGCCCCCAAGTTGAAGATCCGATTTTAACGTTTTTACCTTTGCTCTTTCCGCTTGATACGGTTGATAACCCTTGTTCTGATATTTTCATCTCAGGCTGATGATGATTTTTGGAAGATCGACACTTCCCCTAGCTCCGAGAGTCCAGAGGAACAAGAAGAGGCCGTTAACTCGGACGAAGGTGCTTGCCGGGTTTTACTTGATTCCTTTAAGTTCGTCGTAACTCCTTCATTTTCCAACTATAACCTCGATGACTTCCAGAACAAGAGGAGAATGACAAAGAAGAAGAAACTGACGGCAAGGTGGAATCCGCCAGTGATGAAGATGAAGTGGAGCCGACAATTAAAGTCGGATCTAAGAGAAAACCCCGAGGGATCGTCTTCAAGGTTTCATATCGCCTCCTTGTATTCAACTCGTATTCCTTTGATGATATACATGAGCTATCTTGACATTATTCCACCGGCCGTATTTGAAGGAGTCGCCCATGACCAAGCGCAGAGCAACTCGGAATTACCCGGGTGACGATGCTCTTAGCCCGGGTATTCCATTGTCTCCGGCTGGACGCGCTGGTATTAACCTTATCCTTTCTCGGAGGAAACAATCTTCCTGAACCGTTCCCTTACGAAACCTTGCTTAATACTTTTCAGTTTCGCCCGGGTCCAGCAACGAGTTCCCCTCGGACTTTGCGTTGAGTACCGGGTAAAATCCCTTTCCTGATGCTCTATCACACTTTCATCACCCTTTCCTGATTGTACACTAACTGCTCACTCGTACTATCCATAGGGCCACGGTCGTTATTAGCGACCAGGAGGATATGGAGACCGATGACCCGGGTAAGGGGAGCCTGGCTGACAAGGCAACAGACGCGTCTAGCGGCGAAGAACAAGCGTCACCAATAAACCCGGCCAGACAAGAAGCCGAGTATCCGATAGCCTCTCACGCAAGCAAGAAGAAAAGAGCTGCCACTTTGGGTGCAGGAGAGGGGGCATCAGATTCCGACATTCGGATGACCCAGATGCCGCCCCCTGCAAAGAAGAAAACTCCTTCTCGGAATTTCCAAGGCCCCGGGTCCTCTGACACGGGTAATGATACTTTTGATCAACTGATGAGCACTCTCCTCACTATGAAGACTTCAGAGAGCAATATTCTGGAGCGCATGGCCGCAGCGTACCAGGTAATAATACTTGATATCTCGTAGTGTATGCCTAGTCCCCAAGTTCCGAGCATGACTTGCTGGAGTTGTGCTTGGTACTTTACGCAATACTCAGCTTGCCATAATATCCGACTGATACTTGTGTTCCTTGCTACTTACAGGCGCAGACGACCCGGTCTGATGAAATTTTGCTCAAGACCGAACAACTTCTTCTCGCCGAGGTAAAGCGGAGAGAAACCCTTGAGGATGACGTGGAAACCTTGAAGAAGGATGTTTCTAAATACAAAAAGAAGTGCAATACTGCTCAAACTGCACTGAAGAAACTATCGGACCAGGTCACCGATACCTATCAGATCTTGCTTAGTAAGTTTTTGCTACCGACTGTCTTCATGCCTTTACTTTATTATATGACACTCGGGATTACTGATACGTCTTTCCTTTGCTTCAACTGCAGGTGCCAACCTTGCGGCCCCAGAAGAGGATGCCATTGCAAAGGCTAAAACTTTAAAGACTGTACTCCGGACTTTCTTTGCCGGCACAAAGTTTATACTGGACGCCGTGAAGTGGCCTACTGAAGTATACCCGGGTGAAGAAAATCTTATCAAAGCCTGCTCCACTGTGCCTGGCTGGATTGAAATCTGGAAACGCTCGGCATGCCGGATTGGTATGACCCGGGCCTTTACCCTGGCTAAGGCTTACTTTCCGAAGCTTGATCCGGCAAAGGTAATATCCGGGTTTCCAGAATTCAAAGCAGATGGCTCCAAGTTTACACCTAAGGACTTCAAGGCCGTACAGTCCGCAGTGCGTCATTCGGCCACCACTTTGGCCGATAGTATGGATCTGAACACTATCATGAGTGCATACGATGCTGAAGGCAAAATTGTTACGGAGGACGCACCCCCACCCTTTGATATTTTGGAGAAATGGGCTGCTGATTCGGCCAGGAAGAGGGAAGCAACTGAGAAGAGAGAGGCCGAGTTAGGATCAGGGCCAACCACCTCTACACCAACTGTTCTTCCGCCTGTCCGTCCTGCCGCAAGGAATCCGGGTGACGATGCCGGGAGAGCTAAAGAGCAAGTCCAGGAGCAAGACCCGGAGGGCAAGGGCAAAAATGTGGACCCTACTCAGGAAGCCGAATAGGCAAACGCCATAAAAATACTTCAATCATCTGATGCTTTTACTCAAAACAAGTATTCTTTTGATGGTGCGCCTGTGCACCCTTGATACCAGTGTCGCAACCTATAACGCACTTTCACTCTGTGATACACTTCGTGCCTTTCTAGGCCTTTTGATGAACTTGGTACTTGTCTACTTTTGAACTTATTCTTGATATCCGATTTTCTTTTCATTTCCTTCTTTATTTCCGAGTATCGTGAGTTTTGACAGGTGGACTTTTCTTTAAGGCCCCAAGTCCCCACGACTCGGACATTGGGGTCTTTCGAGCTTGGCGACAAAACAACTTGATTCTGTTTCGGAACCCACAGTCCCCAAGGCCCGAATTTCCGAGTCTGTGGTGTGTGGTTTTTTCGAAGAGAACAAACTTGTTGTTGCTAAGCCGAAACACGGAATTGTTTCATATAGATAATGAAGTTATGCTTGATAAACGTTGAGTTTCCAGCTATTAGCCTTGTACTCTGCATAACTTGTGGTTTAGATGACCCTTTTGACTATCTTGTACTGTAAGCCGGCTTTCGCGTGGATACCATGTTGTTACATCTATACGAAAACAGGGTCAGACAAGTCCCAATGGGCTTCATGGCTGATTGTAATCGTAAGCGAGCAAATCATGCCACTTTAGTGCGAGTCACATCGAGCTTAAGTAAGAAAAGTCAAGAAAATTTGGCTCCTTTGTCCTGTTATAAGATTGCAGCCGTACTCGTTTGCGAATAATCGGCCCTTATAACTCATAGGCATCAAGGCCGGGTCTTTGGGTTTGTGGCTGTGCTGCTTGAGCAACCAGCCCCCGAGACCTATACATATTCAACATACTTAATGATACTGATGTATTGATGGCAATGGATACTTACTTACTTGTAATCGAAGTAAAAGCCGTAAAAAAATAGGACTTGATAATAATCTCTTTATTGATACGAGAAAGTTTGGATCAGTAGGCCGCCTCATTAAAAACCTTCCAGTCCCCTTAGGTACCCTGGGTAGGAAAAGAGCGCGTCTGAAACCTGCTGCCCGTTACATTGTTTAGTTCTTCTTGGGAACCGGTCCCGGGCTGACGTGACCGATACACATTCTCCATTTGCTGGACTTTTTCATGATGAGTACCGGATTTACTAGCCAACCCGGGTGAGGTGTCTCCATAGCGCGGCTGGTTGTGAGCGGCCGTGCGATTTCTTCTCCTATGGCAGATTGTTTGGGGGAATCATCCTTGATAAAAGCCACCATCTTAGCATCTTGTGCTGCCTTGGACTTTGCTCTTTCGTCTTCAGTACTCGGCCTTTTTGACGTGGTTCTATCCTCCGGGTCTGCTTGAGACCGGTAATGCTTGAGTTCCTCTTTTCTACAGGCTTGCTCGGCCATTGCTGCATCTCCTTCATCGCATTCAGCTGCTATGTCTCGATTTCCATGTATGGTAATGGTCTTCTTGGGACCCGGGATTTTTAGCTGTAGATATACGTAACACGGCCTAGCCATGAATTTGGCATAAGCCGGCCTTCCGAATAACGCGTGATAAGGACTGCGCAATTTGACCACCTCAAAAGTGAGCCACTCAACTCGATAGTTATCCTTTGATTCCCCAAAAGCTACCTCCAATGCGATTTTTCCCTCGGGGCACGCTGAATGACCCGGCACTATCCCATGAAAAATTGTTGAGCTTTTCTGTAGCTGAGACTCCTTGAGGCCCATGCGTAAGAAGGTTTCCCAATACAGTATATTGATGCTACTTCCACCATCCATCAAAACCTTTTTCAGTTCATACCCATTTACCTGCGGTGCGACTACTAATGCCAAGACTCCCGGGTGTTCTACTCTTTCCGGGTGGTCCCTTCTGCTCCATGTTACATCCTGTTCTGACCATCTCAGGTATCTCGGGACAGCCGAAGAAACTGAATTGACCGCTTGCTTCAGTATCTTTTTGTCCTTGTTAGATCCTCCTGTGGTATGCACATGATATTGACCCAACTGTTTGGGGTTAGCCTGGAAACCTCCTGCTCCCCCTTGGTTATTACCTTGATTTCCAGCTGCCGGGTTACCGGCTGGGGGTGGACCGTTGCCCGGGTTTCCTCCTGGACCCGGTCCTCCTCCCCGTCCTGCACCTCGCATGGCTCTGTTCACTTCCTCATTTTTCCATCTCTGTAGGTCGGCGCACTGCTCCAAGGAGTGGTTAGCTGGCCTACCGTTCCTGCTGTGCTTCGGGCATGCCATTCTGAATATGTCCCAATTATTACCCGGCCTTGGTGGCCCTTGATAGTTTCCTCCATTGTGATTTCCAGCATTGAAACTTCCTTCTGTCCTAGGTCTGGAAGATCCAGCTTCAGTATTGGCGACAAACTCAGAGCCTCCTTCAAACGGACGCTTGTTCTGGCTGTTGTTACCCGGTGCTGATCCGTTGCCAGTTCTTCCATTACTACTTGTGTTTGCTTTTGCTTTTTTATCATCAGTTTCCTCTTCCGTAGTGTCCGTTGTGGCATGTTTGTTGCACGCATCCATCAATTCTCCCATTGTGACCTCCGAAGCATTCCGACTAGATTTCATGCGAGTTAATTTTTGTACTAAGGGTGTGTACTTGTAGGTCTTTGCCATAGCTTGCAGCGCATCCTTGGGCTGAATATCCGTAGATGAATGGAGAATTTCCATAACCCGGCGCACCCAGCTGCGCGCCGATTCTCCCTTCTTCTGAACACATCGCTCTAAGTCGTCAATAGTGAATAACTTTCTACACGTCCCGTGAAAGTGCTTGATAAATGCAGTTTTCAATTCTTCCCATGACTTAATAGATCCTTTCGGTAGATTGGCGAACCATAACTTTGCTGCTCCTTCTGACATCATTAGATACATGAACTTGGCTTGAAGATTCTCGGACGCATTGCGAATCGACATGGCCATCTCATAGCTGCTCAACCATGTTTCCGGATCCATAGTCGGCTCATAATTTACCACTTTACCCGGTTCTTTGAACTTTTCCGGGTAAGGTTCAGCTCTGATGCTATCCGAAAGACACTTAGGCCCTGCAAGAATGGTTGAAGCTGGTCTTACTCGGGAAACATGTGATCCTGCAGGGGGTACAGCTGGCTGCGGTACCGCTGGTGGCCCATGTGCCGCAGACCCGGCCGCGGCTCTCCTGGCCCTGGAACTATCCACGATGGCCTGCAGTGACTCCAGTCTGTGGTGCAAGTAACCCGGCCTGCGTATCTACCGGTTGTGCTCCTCCGGTTGTCGGCTGAGGGGCGGTTCCTTGATTTGCCGCTGGAATCGGCTGATCCTGAGGCGTGATAAATAGTGCGGCCGGGTTTATGACTCCTCCCAATGCTGGTAATCTAGTTTGATGCCTTTGATGTATTCTAGTCGTTTCCTCTCGGAGCCGAGTTTCCAATGCATCCAGCTCACGTTGCCGTGTGACCATCCTTTGCCTTTCTGCTTCTACTTGCCTTCTCTGCTGCTCCAATGCACGACGGGCTACGTCCAAATCCCTAACTCGTTCCGCCGCGTTCTCCGGAGTGATAACTGTGGCAAGAACCGTCGGATCTAGGATCAGATTGTTGTCGAACAAGGCCGGGTGTTGTGGATTGGAAGGACCCGCTCCTGGTGTCCGGTTTGCTAGGAATCCGAACGTGTTTGCGTGTAGCTCGTTTTCCGGCGCTTGACTGGTAACCGATGCCGACTCTCCGTCAACCTGGGCCAAAACCGTATTTCCGTTAGCCGGCCCCTGCTGCCGGGCTAATGCTTGTGCTGACCCGGCCGCGGCCGCGGTTACGGCCTCTTGGTTGAGATTGGTCGCGGGAGCCGTATAAACCGCGACTCGGCGTATGATGCTTAGCGCGAATTCATGATGTTCCCCTTCGTTGTTATTCTCCTCATATCGGTTTTCCCGCAGATCCAGGATAGACTCGGTATCATCCTCTCTTTTGACCCGGTCGCGCGGGGTCCATGCCGGTTCCTCCGGCTGTTCCCACTTCGCGATGGGTTCTTCCGCCGGATATGTCGTTCCAACTGATTCTTCATCATCTGATTGGATAGAAGTGGCCTCCCCTGACACAGAATCAGATCCAAAATTGTCAGGGATCGAACCGGAAGTACATACCATACCAATGAAGACGCTGATCCGGCCGATTGTCACGACGGATCCGGATTCGAGGTGATCCGACTCTGGCCCCCAGCCGGAATCGTCCACCGTCTTTTCTCCTTTGTGGTCGATGTAGATCTCGCCGACGACAAGATTCTCCATGTTCTTCCGAGCTTCTCCCGTGATGTAAACACCTTTGGACGCAGGCCCCACGGTGGGCGCCAACTGTCGTGGGATTATCACGGCAGACGTTACCGGGGGTAACTGATCTTGGGGCAAGACGACACAGGCGTTTGGGAGAGGGTTTAGCTCAGAGGAAAACATGATGGAACTCGATCTGGTAGCCGGCAATCAAGTCGCCGAGTCTCCAATCTCAATATATTAACTCAATCTCTCGTATACACTGGATGCTCGATATCACCAGGTACTACTAGGGTTCTTAGATCTCTCTCAACTAGACCTAGGGGTCGGTTTATAAAGCACCCGTACCCCCTGGCTTATTCTCCAAGGCGCACCCTGAATCCTACCCGGACACCGCATACAAACTCTAACTTTCCTTTACCGTAACCCACAATCCGGGTTACGAGGCCTACAAACTTGGGCCTTCCAGAAGTTTCTTTATCCTTAGCCGGATCTTGCGCAGCGTCCTTTGGGCCGGGTTATACCTTGGAGTTGGCCTACCGGGTTAGGGCTAGGGCGGAGGCCGCGGTAGGGTTTTTATGGAGGAGAGGGGGTCGCCACGGCCGTCCCATCACGACGGCGCCGACGTGGACTCGCTGGATTTCCTGCCGTACAGGTAGAAGAAAGGAGCGAAGGGGTAAGTGGCCCGCTGGTGGGCTGGGCCTGGCTGGTGGACGCAACCCACTGGCTGGCCTGCCCCTCTCTCTGTTTTTTTTTAAATTTTTCTTGTTCTGTTTTTTTTGCTGAAAAGAGAAAGGAAGAAAAAGAATAGGTTTTGGTGCTAGAAAATTTTAGGAAAAATTGGTAACAATTACTTATTGTAACAGCAACATTGTGCAAGCTTTGGTTTTAAAAAATATTGCAAATATGTTGCTGTTTGAAATTTGTTTGAAATTTGATGGAAATTGATATTAAGTGAATTATTTAAAAGAACCATTTAAATAGTTTGAACCCTCAAGTTTATTTGAAACAAATTGATTGGAATTGTTTTGTAATTTTCATAAGTTTCATCATGGTTGCTGTTTGGAAAATGTAATTGAATTTTGAATGAAATTTGAGTTAAGTGAGTTATTAAAAGGAACAATTCAATAGTTTGAGCTTTTCATTTTTAATGGAAACAAAAATGGATGTTTTTAATTGAAGTTTTTATTTGGAAAAATTGTGACAGCACAAGTATGAAACAAATATTTGAATTTGGTTTGAAGATTCAAATAGAAAACAAAGGAAAACAAATGCAAACAGATGGAAAACAAATGCAAAAACAAATGCAATGATGATGTCATGATGCAAAACATAAAATAACAAGAAATAAAACATTCTAAAGGTGATTTTCATACTTGGGATGTTACAAAACGCCCCCCTTGAAGGAATCGCGCCCCGAGATTCCTACTGAGAAGAGAAAAGGTCCGGATACTTCTTGCGAAGATCCTCTTCGGTCTCCCACGTTGCCTCTTTATCGGAATGATGGGACCACTGCACTTTCAAGAACTTGGTGCTCTTGTTGCGAGTCTTACGCTCGGTCTCATCGAGAATACGAACAGGGTGCTCCTCATAAGATAGATTTTCTTGCAGTTCAATGGAATCATGATCAACTGCACGATCTGGATCTTTGAAACACCTCTTGAGTTGTGACACGTGAGACACATCGTGCACCTTGGATAGTTTTTCTGGAAGTTCAAGACGATAGGCATTTTCCGCACGCCTTGAGAGAATGTTGAAAGGACCAATGTATCTTGGTGCAAGTTTTCCTTTCACACCAAAACGATGAGTGCCTCTGAGGGGAGTTACACGGAGATATGCTTTGTCACCATGTGCATAGATCATATCCCTGTGCTTGCTGTCATAGTAGCTTTTCTGACGAGACTGAGCAATCTTGAGATTGTCACGAATGATTCCAACTTTCTCTTTGGCTTCCTTAACAATGTCAGGGCCTAAGAGTGAACGTTCACCAGCTCCAGACCAATTGATTGGACTCCTGCATCTGCGGCCATAGAGAGCTTCAAATGGTGCCATGCCTAGGCTTTCCTGGTAGCTGTTGTTGTAGGAGAATTCAGCATATGGAAGACATTCCTCCCATTTCATGCCAAAAGAGATACCACATGCTCTGAGCATATCCTCGAGAATCTGATTGACTCTTTCGACTTGCCCTTGAGACTGAGGATGGTGGGCAGTGCTGAACAGAAGTTTGGTGCCCAATGCTTCTTGAAAGCTTTTCCAGAAATGAGAAGTGAATATGCTTCCACGATCTGAGCTTATTTCCAAAGGAACACCATGAAGAGGAACAATCTTTGCTGTGTAGAGCTCTGCTAACTGGCTAGCTGAGATTGTTTCCTTGACAGCAAAGAAGTGAGCTACCTTAGTGAGACGATCAATGACAACGAAGATTGCATCGTTGCCCTTCTTGGACTTTGGAAAACCAGTGACGAAGTCCATTTCAATCATGTCCCACTTCCACTCAGGAATTTTCAGAGGTTGGAGTAGACCGGCTGTTTTCTGATGGACTGCCTTAACACGTTGACAAACGTCACATTCAGAAACGTATTGAGCAATTTCACGTTTCATGCCAGGCCACCAATACAGTGTCTTGAGATCCTGGTACATCTTTGTACTTCCAGGGTGGATGGAGAGGGGAGTTTCATGAGCCTCTTTGAGAATAACATCTTTGAGACTTTGAACTTGAGGAACTGCAATGCGTCCTTTGAAGAACACAGTTCCTTTGTCATCAATTGAGAAGGACTTAAATTTCTCCTTGCCTTCTTTGATGTGTTCTACCATCTTCTTGATTTCAACATCACGAAGTTGTTCAGAACGAATCTTGTCCTCGAGAGTTGGACTGGCTGTCAAGCTAGCAAGATAGCCTTGAGGAACAAGACCAAGGTTCAGCTTCTGGAATTCTTCATGAAGTGGAGGTTGGCTTTCCATGATCATGAGATTATTGCAATATGACTTGCGACTGAGAGCATCGGCCATAACATTAGCCTTTCCTGGAGTGTAAGAAATGGTGAGATCAAAGTCTTTAATCTTTTCAATCCATCTCCTTTGCCTGAGGTTTAGATCTGGTTGAGTGAAGATGTATTTCAGACTCTTATGATCGGAAAAGATTTCAGTGCGATTACCCAACAAGTATTGCCTCCATTTCTTGAGGGCAAACACAACTGCTGCAAGTTCTACGTCATGTGTGGGATAGTTTTGCTCATGTGCATTCAACTGACGTGAAGCATAAGCCACAACTTGACGTTCTTGCATAAGAACTGCACCTAGACCTTGGAGAGATGCATCGCAGAATATCTGGAAAGGTTTGGTAGTATCTGGGCCAACCAGAACTGGGGTAGAAGTGAGTTTAGTTTTCAGGAGATTGAAACTCTCATCACATTGTGGAGAGCAAACGAACTTCTTGTCCTTCTTTGTGAGATCAGTGAGAGGTTTGGCAATCTTGGAAAAGTTTTGGACGAAACGACGGCAATAGCTAGCCAAGCCAAGAAAACTTCTAACTTGCTTCACCGTCTTAGGAGGTTTCCAATCAACAATTGCTTTAACCTTTTCTGGATCAATGGCTATGCCCTTGGCTGAGATGACATGACCAAGGTAAGCAACTTCTGGAATCCAGAACTCACATTTGGAGAACTTGGCATATAGACGATGCTCGCGAAGTTTCATGAGAGTGAGACGAAGATGTTCTCCATGCTCTTCCTCAGATTTTGAGTAGACAAGGATGTCATCAAGATATACCACAACGAACTTGTCGAGGTATTCATGGAAGACAGAATTCATGAGTCTAGAGAATGTCGCCGGTGCATTGGTGAGACCAAAGGACATGACGGTGTATTCATATAGACCGTACCGAGTGGTGAAAGCTGTTTTTGGAATATCTTCCTTCCTGATCTTTATTTGATGGTAACCCATTCTCAAGTCCAACTTGGAGAATATTGAGGCTCCAGCAAGTTGATCAAAAAGATCATCGATACGAGGAATTGGATACTTGTTTTTGATGGTTTTCTCGTTAAGAGGACGATAGTCAACAACGAGTCTCTTTGTTTGATCCTTCTTTGCAACGAACAGAGTTGGGCGACCCCAAGCCGAGGAACTAGGTTGAATGTAACCTTTTTCCATGTACATATCGATTTGCTCCTTCAACAATTTCAGTTCAGGAGGAGCTATCTTGTATGGATGCTTAGAGATTGGAGCAGTACCTGGTTCAAGCTCGATCACGAACTCAACTGCTCTGTCCGGAGGCATCCCTGGCAACTCTTCTGGAAAGACGTCAGGGAATTCACAAACCACTTGAACATTTTCAAGTAGAGGTAGAGGTTTAGCATCGAGGGTGTAAAGCTGAACAGAACTTGATTCATTTGGAGAATAGACTATCTGGCCAGAAGGGTGGAACAGAGTTATTGACTTTTGAGCATAGTCAATCGTAGCTTTATTGGCCTTCAACCAATCCATGCCAAGAATGACATCAATGTCAGAATTGCCAAGCAGTATGAGAGAAGCAAGGAATATGTGACCTCCAATTAGAATCTGATTTTCATGACTGATCTTGGAAGTTTGTATAGTTGCTCCATGGGAGTTTACTACTAGCGGGGAACCCAAACCAACAAAAGGGAGTTTAATTGCTGTCGCAAAGATCTTTGACACGAAAGAATGCGATGCCTCGGTATCAAACACCACTTTAGCTGGAAAAGAGTTTACGGGGAATGTATCGAGAACAACGTCAGGAGCTTCCTCAGCTTTGTCGATCTTGACATGATTCACCCTTGCGGTCCTCCCGACAGGCCTGTTGTTGGAGTTGAAGGCTTTTGCCGGGGGAGCACGCACCATTGCCTGGTTTGTGTTGGGACGAGGTGGTGGTGGAGGTAGCTGCCTCTGAGTGCACTTGTCAGCGTAGTGCCCCGTCTGCTTGCATTTGTAGCAAGTGACGACACGAGGAGTATCTGGCCTTGGCTGCCCCATTGAAAACCTCTGACCTTGCATGTGAGCTGGGTTGGGTGGGCGGGGAGCAAAGCCTGGAGAAGCTTGGGCATATGGAGCCCTAGTGACAGCACCATTTGGCACCCAGATGCGGCGCTTCTGCGGAGGGGTGGTCATGTTGGAGGAGGAACCACCCTCACGCGAGTGCTTTCAAGACTCCTCGAACGCCTTGCGCCCATTTTCTTCATTGAGCGCGGTCTTAACGAGCTCCTCAAAGTCTTTGGCCTTGATGTTGGTGAGGGCGTACTTGAGTTCCGGGTTAAAACCTCTGCGGAACCTTGCCATCTTCTTAGCCTCAGTGGACACCTCATCACCAGCGTAACGAGCGAGGCGATTGAACTCACTCTGATAGCCAATGACGTCCAGCTTGCCCTGCTTGAGTGAACAAAACTCTTCACGCATCCTTTCCATGAGACCATCTGGAATGTGGTGCTTCAGGAAAGCTTCCTTGAAACAACCCCAGGTGATTGGGTAGCCAGCTCTCATGGTCTGGTAGTTCTCCCACCAAGTAGCTGCCCGACCCTTCAACAGATAGGATGCATACTTGACCTTGTCTTCCTCAGCAACGTGAGCAATCTCCAGAGCCCTAGCTATCTCACGGATCCAGTCATCAGCATCCAGAGGCTCGCGTGTTGCCACGAAAGCTCTCGGGCCCAGACTCAGAAACTCCTTGATACTGACTCGTGGAGCATTCTGGTTGTTGTGCTGGTTAGTCTGGAACTGGGCCATCTGTGCCATGACTTGGGTCATCTGAGTCAACAGCTCCGTGATTGGCGGTGGCTCAGGCGGGTTGTTCCTTGTTGGCGGCATCCTGAATGGAAATGCATTTTAGCACAACAACAGAAAAGGATAGATTTGGTAACCGAAAGAGAGATTATTCCGACGCATGAATAGATAACCAACAGATACATCATCACATGTTCAAATACATCAGAATATCCAACACACCATAAATGGTTCAAATGTCAAAGGATAACTAAACATAGCTAAGAATGGATACATCGGTACTCCCATGCTCATCACGCAGGACGGCGGTGAGTAGTACGACGAGAGGTACGGTGAGGAGCACGCCCACGAAAGTAGGTAGAACGACGATCCACATAGATCTGACGGGGTCTGAGAGCGACTCTAGGTGTGGTGAAGTACATAGCGTCGACTCCCTGTGCTCCAAAGCGTGGAATCCCAGTGTAACCAGCACCGAGGTTAAGGAGTGGACCTCTGATCGGCTCGTAACCTCCAGCATCTGGCAGACGACGACCAACTGGCTGATCGAAACGTGCAAAGCGCTCATCTCCAACAAAGTCTGTGGTGTAAGTCGCCAGACGAGTCAAAGCAAGGTAGAGCTGCTCTCTGACTGAAGCCAACTCCTGAGATAGTGTGCTGGCAACTGCGTCACTGTGCCTCACAAACTGAGCGGTGGTGTGCAGCCTGGAGTTATCATGCTTGTAGACATCCAGGTTGTCGTAGAGAGTGAAGTGAGCTCCCTCCGAAGTGATGTAACCATGGGGGATGTGGCGATAGATAGAATCGTCAAATCCCCAGTAGTCAGCACGAACGACGGTGAGACTCACATAAACTGCCTGCTGCACAGCCATATCCACTGTGGAACCTACTGCCTTGTAGCGGTGGACCACGCTCATGCCATCATCTGACAGAATGTAGACGATAGCCTGGTAGTAGGTCTGGTCAAACTCTCGCTGCTGCTCGTAGACCTGGTACTCTGGTGCCCAACGGAACCCCAGATAAGTGACCATGTCTCTCAGCATCTCCGGATAACCGGCAGTGCTCTCGCAACGAGTCATCCGAACCACCTGCGGGTAGAACCTGAGATCCATCTGCAGATGATCGGGGAAGTTTTGATTAGACGCCGGTAGAAGAACTGAAGTGGCAAGCAACAACAAGGTTTCAACGGACGAAAAGGATGTTGAGAAGAACAGGATATCGAAGCAACATCGGGAAACACGAGACCAAAAACTCCTGAGGTACTACAGAAAAACCCATCCGGGCTTCTAAAGGATCAATATCTACTGCTTAAGGAATAGAGGATTTGCTTTCGGGGCTTACACGCCTCCGTTCTCAATCATGAGTAGGCAACATGATAAATCATGTCACAACCACCTCCATCCCTATGGTCTAGTAGATATAACTATCCTAGAGAAACCAGGATTCGTGAAATCCTAACTTGAAAGTTTAGGTGAGAAGAGAAAACAACGTTGCACTTCCTTACCAGAAAAGGGAGGGTGGGTGGGGAAAGAAATAAAATGGCAGAATTCCTACTCTCACGTTTCATTTTTCCTATATAGCTACAAAATAGTTTCTAGACTCAACTGCGACCAGTAAAAGGGATCCTACAAGCAGACAGGCTCTGATACCATTTGTCGCACCCGGACTTCTAGAGGATACTCGCAGTTCCGTTGAACAGTAGTTGATTGGATTACGGGGCTTACCGGTACCCGCATCTCTTACGAGTAGGACAACACACGTATGTGTGACAACCAACCCCTACTGCTCATCGTCTACGTAAACCACCCCATAGAAATCAGGATACTACCATTGACGTACTTCATACCATACACACATGGTACGTCAACGGCGTTGAACAAAATGATAACAAAACAGATCTCTAAGACACAAATAAATAGAAATAAGTTGCAAATAGCTCTCACTAGAGCAGAGATAGCAAATACAATCATCCAGAGGACACATGTCCCAACATATCATCATTACAACTCAGCGGAAGCATTCAAAGGGTCTGAGTACAGACAAATCCAAATAGGCTTAAGAAGCCGGAAACGAAAAGACGGAGCCCATCCACGATGTCTCGGATCCTGCCCGGGTCCGCTATATACTCGTCAGCAGCCTCGTCAAACTCCACGTAGTAGCCGTCACGGGGATCCTCGTAAGCGTAGTCTGCGGAAACCACAGCCCCAAAGGGGTCAGTACATAAACGTACTGGCAAGCAAGACTCACAGTTCACCAAAATGTAGCCCGTCAACACCAAGCACAGATGCCTTGGGTTCAACGGAAGAAAGGGGATATAAAAGATGCTGCAACTGGCTGCTCTAACCAACTACAGAGTTACTACCACTTCCGGCTAACAGAAAGAGGATAAGATAGCGTATCGTAACCAACTATAACTAACCACCAATTAAACCCATCCTGGATCTCGCCCCTTATCCAAAGAAGCAATCCGAGGATAACTCACACAGTTGGATTAGTGATGGTTCAAGTTATTGTGTCAATAAGACTATTACTAGTCAAGTTATCATTAGTTAGGTGTAAGTTGTTCTGAGTACTTGTTAGCCAGTACTTTCACCAAGTTAACCATAACCGCGGAAAACACGGCTTCTCGAGAAGATTTATCCCTGCAGGGGTGCACCAATTTGGCCGTACACGTAAGAATATCCCGCCAGACGGGCATCAAACCCACCAAGCGAGGCACTCTACACAACTCAACTCTTCTTCGCATCAAGCCCAAAGAACCACGTGCTGTGCGTGCGCGGCTAATCGAGCCCCCACGAAGAAAAGGGGGACCCTCATAGCACTCTAAGACCACGCCGCCCTAAATTCCGACTACAAAAATTCCACCCTGGCCTCGGGTTCGTACCTGCATATGCGTGCATCAAACGGAAAACTTGAACTAAGTGTGGCGATTTGGACGAGATGCGGATCGAATAAAATTGAGGGGGACGCCCATACATGCTTCCCACATGCGGATAGTGCGCTCATCATGGATCAGTAGACAAGACCATTTTCCTAATTAGGGTCGACACTAGCAGGCCTCAAAACCACGCCGGGCCTCCTGCCGGTGCCTTATCATCAATTTAGCATTACCTCAAAATTAACAGGTTGTTGTTTAAACATCGAGCCCCAGAACATAATAGAATATGGTAACAGAAAGTAACTGGCAACAGACTCGAGCAGAAACAACCCTAAGCATGCTAGTAAGACACGGGCAACAAGCAACGGGGTTATAGGTGTGGAGGTGAGGCTATATCAGGGTTAAAGGATAACATGTGATAGGATCGAACACAAGCAACGATTCATAAGGCTAGCAGAATAGACAACGGAAAGTATCGGTATCCAATGTGGAAAGGAACACAATGGTTCATGTGAGTGAATACTTGCCTGCAAACTCAGCAGCCTGGTACTGAGCTAGATCCTCAGAAGGGGTGTCGTAAAGCTCGTCTGTCTCAACGTCGTCGTCTATTCGAGAAGAAGCAAACAAACAACACAGAGAGACAAACAATCAATAACATGGCATAGTGCACAATCATGGGATGATGCATGACCATTTAATTGATGCATCAAAAGTGAGCTAGTTGACATGGTAACATAACATGATTAAATGGACCCACATGCAATTTGGATTGCATATGGAAAACCCATGAATTAAGGTTGGAATAATTGTTCTACCACTAAACATCATGTGTAAGTGAATTAGCATGATGCATGGATGAGGAAAACAAAAGAAAACAACAACAAAAACAATTTGAAATAAGGTTTACCAAGTTTAGGATTTTAGTTATTAAGTTATGGAATTTTGGTTCCTTAAAGGTGTTACACAAGTATTTGTTGTTTTCACCAATTTAAATTGTTCAAAATAGATAACAAAGTTCATATTTGAAGAGAACACAAAATTTTAGTTGGAATAAATGTTTCATTTGTTGAAAAAGGATTTAAAATAAATTACTTATGAATTAAACAAGTTTAAACAAGATTTAAATGAATTTAATTCAAGTGTGAATTTATTTGAAATTTTATTTGTTCAAAACAGTAAACCAATTTCATATTTGAAAAGTTTATACTTTTCTAGTTTGAAAACATATTTTATATGTTTAAAAATAATTTAATTTGAGCAAGTTATGAATTTAGCAAATTTAAATGATTTAAACAAGGTTTAAATTATTTAACCAATTTTAATTATTCAAAACATGAAACAAAATTTATATTTGGAAAGGTGGTTCAATTTAGCATGGAAAACATATTTTATATGTGACAATTGAATTAAGTTTTAATTAGTTATGAATTTAACCAAATTTAAAAGGAGTTGTTTGAATTTGAATTTTGAAACAATTTGAAATGTTCAAAACAGAAAACAAATGCTTTAATCAGATAGAGAATTAAATTTGGCGTAGATTACATATTTCATTTGCATTATTTGGATTTGAATTTCAAAAGTTATTTGCATTTCAATTACAGGGACTATTCTGTAAAGGAAAAGGACTTAAATTTAAAAGAAAAGGGCCAGAAACAAATGGTTACCTCGCAGTGGCCTAGCCTGGGCCACTGACGAGGGGCCCTGGGCCACAGCGGCCTGCGTGGCAGCACGCGTGGCAACCCAGGCCAATGGCAGGTGGGCCACGGGCGCCCGCGTGGCAATCGAAAAAGTGGGCGGATTAATCCGCGGAGGCGAGGGCTCGAACCCGCGCCGCGGTGCGCGAGGGAGCAGTGCGCTGCCACTGGGCTGAGTGAACGTTTCGTGACAGAGTATAAGGCGCAGGGAGGTTATTGTTCAGTTTCAGTTGGCTAACTGAAACTGACGAACGCTGATTGCTTTTCCGAACCTGACGGAAAGGCAGCCGCCGACGGCTAGCCGCTGCTGCTGCTCGCTGCTGTCCGCGCGTGTGCGTGTGTTGTGGGTGCTCGCGGCGTACAGAGATGCAGAGAGGGAAACAGGAGAGAGGTGGGCGAGAGGTGAAAGCTCACCTGCGATTGAAAGGGAAGCAGAGGTTCGGGGAAGTTGGCCGACGGCGACAGAGGCGAGGACGGCGGCGGAGATCCGTGAAGTTCCAGACGTGGTCGAGGAAGTGATGAAGACGGCGGCAGCACGGGGGCTCGATCCCCGTGCTCAGCCAGCGATGAGGAGCAAGGTAGGCGCGGCGATCATCGGAGGGCAGTGCGGTGGCGCTCTGGGGTTGCAGAGAGGTGGAGCAGGTGCAGAGGAAGAAGAAAATGGCGGCGCTGCGCGAGGTGGAAGGAAGGAGGGGGGTTAGGGCTAGGGCAGAGGCCGGGGTAGGGTTTTTATGGAGGAGAGGGGGTCGCCACGGCCGTCCCATCACGACGGCGCCGACGTGGACTCGCTGGATTTCCTGCCGTACAGGTAGAAGAAAGGAGCGAAGGGGTAAGTGGCCCGCTGGTGGGCTGGGCCTGGCTGGTGGGCGCAACCCACTGGCTGGCCTGCCCCTCTCTCTGTTTTTTTTTTAATTTTTCTTGTTCTGTTTTTTTTGCTGAAAAGAGAAAGGAAGAAAAAGAATAGGTTTTTGTGCTAGAAAATTTTAGGAAAAATTGGTAACAATTACTTATTGTAACAGCAACATTGTGCAAGCTTTGGTTTTCAAAAATATTGCAAATATGTTGCTGTTTGAAATTTGTTTGAAATTTGATGGAAATTGAGATTAAGTGAATTATTTAAAAGAACCATTTAAATAGTTTTAATCCTCAAGTTTATTTGAAACAAATTGATTGGAATTGTTTTGTAATTTTCATAAGTTTCAACATGGTTGCTGTTTGAAAAATGTAATTGAATTTTGAATGAAATTTGAGTTAAGTGAGTTATTAAAAGGAACAATTCAATAGTTTGAGCTTTTCATTTTTAATGGAAACAAAAATGGATGTTTTTAATTGAACTTTTTATTTGGAAAAATTGTGACAGCACAAGTATGAAACAAATATTTGAATTTGGTTTGAAGATTCAAATAGAAAACAAAGGAAAACAAATGCAAACAGATGGAAAACAAATGCAAAAACAAATGCAAAAACAAATGCAATGATGATGTCATGATGCAAAACATAAAATAACAAGAAATAAAACATTCTAAAGGTGATTTTCATACTTGGGATGTTACAAAATTGATACACACTCATATATCCTTTCAAATGGCTGATAAATCTACTGCTATTCTTGTTGGTATATGTGAGAATGTTCCTGTTCAAGTGGCTACTAATTGTTTGATATTAACTGACTTTCTTGTGTTGGAAATGCCTGAAGATGATAATATGTCTATTATTCTTGGGAGACCTTTTCTTAACACTGCAGGGGCTGTTATTGATTGCAACCAAGGAAAAGTAACTTTTAATGTTAATGAAAAAGAGCACACAATTTATTTTCCCAAGAAGGTTGATAGGAGATATGGTCTAAATTCAATTGAAAATATTGAGACCATCAAGATTGGAGAATTCTATTGTTCCATTCCAATGCCACCAAAAGAATATGAAATTATTATGATTGGGACTATGTCTATCAAGGTTGAGGTAACATAATTATTTAGTGATAGGCAAAGTTCCGCTTCATATAAAAATTGTTTTGGTAACAAGACTTGACCAACCTTGTTAACAAAGTGATTTTGAATGAAGAGGACAATGTTTTCACTATGTTTTGACCTTCCCCATTATGTTTTCACCATGTTCACACCTTTCTACCTTAGTAAAATTATGTTTTCCATCATCCATAGTCATGTTTTCATCTTGATTACTACGGTTATGCATGTTTTCACCACCCATAATTTTATTTTCACCACTTCCACCTTTGTTTTCATCGGTTATTTTTTACATTGGAGTGTCTTAGAACCTTTGTAGTTCTATTTTGGGTTTGTTTTCCACCTTTCCACATTTGTTTTTCTGGTTTTAAATTAATTATTAAATTCTGAAAATACCTCGAAAATAAAGTTTCTCGAAAAAATCCAGAAAAATTATAATAAATTTTTATGTAAAAAACGGTGCAAAGAGACACCTGGGACACCCCAGGGGGACCCACCATGCAGGCACACCATAGGGTGGCGCGGCCAGCCCCTAGTGGCGCCAACACATGGTGTGGGCCCCCTGGTCCTCTACTTGTTCTCTCCCTGCCAAAGATTCGTCTCTCTCACCCCAAACTCAAAACATTTCCTGGAACCCGAGTTCTTGTTGTTCTTCCTCGAGATTTTTCGATATCTTTGCTCAACCCACCTTTGTTGCTGAAATTTGGTGCATTTGCTCTCCGGTATGTGACTCCTCCTATTGTAGAATTTTATTTGGTGGAGTATTTCTTGAGTATTTTGGTACAATAGGTGACAACCTATGTGAGTTTGCATGCTTGATTTAAGTTGAAATAATATAGTTTTGATGCATGTTTAGCCTTCCTATAAGTCTCTATAGTAGTGCCTATCATATAGTTGCTTGAAATCAATTTTTGTGATGTTATCTTAAAATTTCAGAAATGGATACCTTCAACTTTGGAGAGATCTTTAGACGTGATGCCCCTAGGAGGACAAGGCCCTCACGCTCATCTACTCTATTGATACCATCCTACAATGAGGACCTCATTGCACCAAGTATCGATGATACGGGGGACGATGGAATTGCTAATTCATCTAGTTTCCCTTGCTATACATTCTTGAGAGGTGCAGGTATACTTGATGACTTCTTGATGCTGATTGATAGGGTTGGACTAACCAACTACATGAATGATGAAGCTCCCCAATATGCTATTCTGACAAAAACTTTTGTTGAGAGTTTTAAATTCCATAACTCACAATATGCCCCAAATATTACATTTAAGATCTATGGTAGCCCTTTTTCTTTGTCTTTGGAGGATTTTTGCAGCATTATAGGTATCAACGCCTCTGGGACGGCGAGGAGGATTCAAGAGAGACCCGCTGATTTGATGGAGCTCTATCGAGGAGTTACCAATGATGATGACCGCACAGCTCAGCGCGGCAAGATAAGGAATATTCAACTTCCTGCTTTCAAATATTTCACTTACTATCTTACTATTAGTGTCCTTGGTAGGGAGAACACTAGCAATATTTAGAACTATCATCTTGGTTTTCTTGCCGCTGCACCTAACTGTAACGATAAGTATAACCTTTCTTCTCTCATTGCTCGCCGCCTAGCTGTTAAAGGACCCATTTATGGGGGCATTATTGCTACATGTATAGTAACTTCTCTAGGCCTTTCTGTTGCTCCCAATGATGAATTGATAGCTTCTTATAGACTTGATCTTGTTGCCCTGAAGGCTCATCATTTTATTACTGCCAACTCTACTGCTGAACACCTGGTATATAGAGTTTTATTTACTGACGGAGATGAAAGGGAAGTTACTTTGCCGCAGCCTATTTTTTTTCAAAGTTGACAGGATGACATGGTCGCGCTCGAAGGGAGATCTATATGAGCAGTTGTGTTTGATTGAGTTCCATAGGTATCAAATGAGGCGGAATGCGCCTTCCGAGGACTACACCACGCAGTACACCGGGGCGTCCTCGAGCACATATCAGGAGGATGGCTCGTCCTCGACAAGCTATGAGGGCGCCACCTCATGGCCCGCTTGGGATTGATCTCCACTTAGGCCAAAAGCCTAAGCTTGGGGGAGGTATACCGACATCACGCTCATCTATATATCACGTTTCTGTCGATTCTTTGTATATCCATGTTTTTGTTTCTTTCGATTGTTTTGTTTCTTCCGCTTCTTTTTGTTTTTATTGTTTTGTTCTTGCTTTCCAAAACACAAAAAGACCAAAAATATTTCTGTTATTTCTCTTTATTTGTCCCTTTGGTTTCTTTTGTTGGTTTACTTTACTTTCTCATTTCAGTTTAATATTTAAAAATCCAAATATATTTTGCTTTGTTTGCTTGTTTCTTCTGTTCTTGTTTTTAATTCGAAAATCCAAAAATATTTGTTGTTCTTTTTTGGTTTTGTAAAGTTTGCTGCAGAGTTCAATAGCTCTCTGTGACTACATTGGAGCTTGGTTATCATTCTATATCATTCATTCCACACGAGTGAAGAGCAATAATGACGATTTACGACAATTCATGTTGTGGTGAGAGGTTGGTATGAACTCTACTTGTTTTCATTTTTGTACATATACTCATCCATGTGGACATTCTTAGTTTGTTAATGTAAGGTGTATGTTATTTAATCGATGCTTAGTAGTTCGTGCTCTCTCATGTTTAGTTCCAACTTATTAATATTAGATAGCATCTCGTATAAGTGTTTGCTTGCATTGTTTTATTCATAGAAGGGTATGACATTGTGGTATCTCTCTCTGATTGTTTCGCTTGAATCGACTTGGCACATGCTCATGCATGCATAAGCCTGAAAACAAAAATTCAATTAAGCATCGATGATTTATTTTGCCTCAGAGTATTTGTATCATTTTTATGCCCCCGTTAATTTTGTTTTGTCGCGAGCATGATTATGACAGTTGTTCCTCTCTTGATTGTCGCTCCCCGTCTATTGCTAGCCTTCACCTGTACTGACTATGAGCTCTACTCGTGCATCCAACTCCCCAAACCCGAAGTTTTCCAAAAGGTGTCCACTATACCTACCTATATGTGGTATTTCACCGCCACTCCAAGTAAATTTCTTATGTGCTACCTTTAAAACCTTCAAAAATTATTCCTGTTTTGTGCCCCTGTTTTAGCTCACGAGGACGTAAATAGATAATCTTTATCTCACTTGTTGATTGGACTTTGCACATATGGACTAGTGGCTTCATCCGCTTATCCAAATGATAGAAGAGCTGGCAGCGGGGTGCCCAGCCCCAAAATTGGTTACTATAAATTCTCTTCATTATTTTTGCTTCTGATTTATCAGTCAAAGCATAATTATGTAAATAAAAGAGAAGAGGGATGACCTTAGATACAAGATGCATCCTTCAATGGGAGTCGCTCTAGCAAGGTCTAGTTGGCTTGTGACGTATTGTATTGTCTGTTTACCATTCGTTGACATAAGCATACACCTCTCTGCAAAAAAATGTTTTTGGTACCTCTGTTTAATAAAATAAAAAGCTCTAGCACATGAGTTAATCCCTGATTCCCTCTACGAAGGGCCTTTCTTTTATTTTTATGCTGAGTCTTCACCTTCTCACTTTATTGACTTTCTTGAGAGCATGGCTGTCATTCTTAGTGTAATGTGCTTGTCCCAGAATATGGTTAATTGTGGTATAACTTTGATGCTTGTATCTTTGATATCTTTACTTCTAGTCTTCATTTGAACTTCAGAGGTGCCCTAGCATTTATGTTTTTCTCCATTATTAAGGGAAAGCGAGTACACTTTATAATACCCTGTTGTGAGCATTGTAATCATGCAGATTGATATATTTCATGATGTTTATTATTAGTGTGTTGGTATCTCTTCATGGTTTGCATAACTACTAGTTTATTTTATCTTGCATACTTCTTATTATGAATTTCCTAAGCACTTGATCATATAGTAAGTATATTTGCATCATATGAAACAAATTTGTTCGTAAAAGTTCTTTTAGCGCACTCAGTTGTCAGTGAATTGCTTGAGGACAATCAATAAGCTAAGCTTGGGGGGTGTAACACCTGGGGTGCTCCCCCTAAGTTAGAAAGTTGGTTGTGAAGGGTTCGTTGCATAGAAAACAAAAAATTTCCTACGCGAGAGACACCCGAAAGGCCAAGATCTAATCTAGGAGACGGAGTGTAACGGGCAACAAGAGGGTTAAGGAGAACACATACCCTCGAAGACTCAAAGTGGTACGAGATCAAATCTCGTTGTTGGCGTAGTCGTACTCACATCGATCCCGATAGCGAGAAGATGAGCACCGCAATCCGGCGGTGCATCCGTGATTGGTCACACGTACGGTTGATGACGACCTCCGTTCCCTCGTTCCAGCGGGGCGCGGAAGTAGAGGATCCCTCGGAACTCCAGCAGCACGACGACATGGTGGTGGTGAAGAATCCCACGGTCAGGGCTTCGCCAAGCCGAAGACCATGAAATGGAGCAGCGGGTGGAAGGAAAGGGAAGTGGCCAAGTGTGTGGAGGAGGGAGAGCTCTCACCCTCCTTTTATAGGAGAGGGGGGAGGCAGCCCAAGGGGGGTGCGGCCAGCCCATGGGGGTGCCCCCACCTCTTCCCTCATCATGTGAGTGGACACTCCACTCACACCCACTCATTTCCCCATTATTTCCCACTTGGAAAATCCAAAGGTTTTCTTTTAATAAATAAATAAAACCTTTTTATTTCTTTATTTCAGCATTTGTTAATTCTATTAACAAACTTTTGCATATAGCACCTCGAATCATTTGTTAATTCTATTAACAACTATTCGACGAAAAACCCCTTGAACTATTTCAATTTTCCCCGAAACAATTTCGGTGCTGTCCAAAATATTCTTCGATATTCCGTATCCTCTCAAATGCGTCATCGAACCTTAAGTGTGTCACCCTACGGTTCGCGAATAAGATAGACATGATCGAGACTCTTCTCCGATCAATAATCAACAGCGGGATCTGGAGATCCGTGATGACTCCTATATATTCAACGATGACTCTCGTGATCGTGTGAACCAACAACGTCGTGAACTATTCCCTTTGTCTCGCGATATTTTACTTGTCCGAGATTCGATCATTGGTATCAACCATACCTTGTTCAATCTCGTTACCGACAAGTACTCTTTTCTCGTTCCCGTGATATAACATCCTTGTGATCATATCACGTGCTTGCAAGCGGTTTCGATGTGATATCACCGAGAGGGCCCAGAGTATATCTCTCCGTCATTTGGATGGACAAATCCCACTCTTGATCCATGATCCTCAACTAATACTTTCCGAATACTTAACGACACCTTTATAGTCACCCTGTTACGGTGTGACGTTTGATGCCATCAAAGCACTCTTCCGGTATCAGTGATTGACATGATCTCATGGTCTAAGGAATAAGTTACTTCGTGTGTTTGATATAACAATGTAAACTAAATGACTTGATCGCATTGCTATATTCTCTTTGGGTATATGTTCATCACATAATTCTTCTAATGATATGATCCCGTTATTAACAACATCCAATGTTCATGATCAGGAAACCTTGATCATCTATTAATCAACGAGCTAGTTAAAAGAGAGGCTTTACTAGGAACAATTGTTTGTTTATTAAGCACACATGTATCAACGTTTCCGGTTAATACAATTCTAGCATGAGAAATAAACATTCATCATAAACAAGGAATAAGATAATAACCATTTTATTATTGCCTCTCGGGCATATTCCCTTCAGTCTCCCACTTGCACTAGAGTCAATAATCTAGTCTGTAAGCACTTTAACACATATGGCGTACCAGTGTTATTACCATGCTTCGCATGCGGTAAACATCATCAAAAAGATCTGAACTGTTCAGGTCCTACTGTATTTGCATGTTCTTTGCGTCTACACGCATCACTCATTCTCTAATGAGATGGCTTTGTATATATGGTCAATTGGTGAAAACTTAATTCCTCAGCTTAAACTGATGTCACTAACATTGTGAAAATGTAGCTTCATAGTGTTAGCATTCTTGGAAACTCACCAAGTTCCGGTGATACCTTAATTCCTCAGCTTAAACTGATGTTACTAACATTGTGAAAATGTAGCTTCATAGTTTCAGCATTCTTGGAAATTCACCAAGTTCAATAAAGAACTCCTTGACACAAAATACGCTTATAATCAGTTGTCAACACAACGATATATTTTAGCCTTTGTTGTAGTATCTGTCACAATATTTTAATTTTGAAACTCTTTCAAATCCAGCATGGAACTTTCTTCCATCCTATTGTGCTACCGTTCATCACATATTTTAATTTGAGATAAAATTACTTGAATAAATGACAAGACTATTAGTGTAACATATTACAACTAATATTTTGTCATTACTATATAGGAAAACATATCCTTAGCATTTCTAAAATGACACAAGGATCTCTCCCACTGTCGTCTAATCATCATATGAATTATCCTACTATAACATTTTATAGCATAGGACTCATCTGGTTGTGTACATAGCATGGAAACATGACTTAGAAATATCAATTTCAATGATGCTCATCATGTGTCAAAACACATGAATCTTGCTCAATTATTTTCCATGTGACAAGAACTCCTTCTTATCAATTTTATATTGACTTACTTCAATATTTCATCTATGTAATTTGGCTTCAATCATATCAGGCGCTTGAATCCATCTTTTATAGACATCGATGCCCAATATCTTCCAAGTCTTTCATCAATATGAAAATCTTAACCGTGTTAATTTAAAATACATATTTTCCAATCAACCATATGTCATCTACATAAAGTATTGGAAATATGTCATAGCGCTCCCACTTAATTTCTTGTAACCTTACAAGCATCTTTATCGTTCATGATGGAATCAAACTCTTTTGATAACTTCATTAAGGTAAAGATTTCAACTTCGTTATGCTCATTTCAACCATTGAAGTGTGCATACCTTTCTAGCAACCTTTTGAATTTTCCAAAACTCTCAGACTGTGTCAAGTACACATCCTTGATCAAACTTCCTCGAGAGGAGAGTTGGTTTTGTTATTCAACTGCCATATCATAATATGTAACTTTTTGCTAGAACTATCCGCAAAGACTAAAGCATCACTACGGAAGATCAAAATCTTGTAGTAGTTAACTCTTTGAACTTCGTCGAAAACAACTTTTCGATAAGTACAATTTTAATAAGATGTAAAATCCATGTCTTTGTCGCTATATAGACCCTTTTGCTATCGCTAGGCATCATGCCTATCGAAAGGACTACCAAGTCACATACTTGATATTCATACAAGGATACTATGGCGGATATAATGACTCATAGTCAATTTTACGAAGTCAGGGCCCATCATTTGCTTCCTTTATAAGGTCCAGGTCCTTTTGTTGTCAAAACAACACTTTACACTTAAACCACAAGTTGTTCTAAGTACAAAGTTTTGGACTTTTCTGGTACAGTTCGCAAACTCATTTGAAGTATCTACAACATTTGTAGTGTCTTCTACTTAGTCAAAATAGTAAACCCTGGAACAACTTCTAGTGCTGCGCTACTCTTGACATGATAACAGAGATTCTGTAATCTTGTTGAGTTTGTACCGTGCTCCCACTCACTTGTTTCGCAAGAACTAGTTTCTCGAGAAATCAACCCTTTCTGACAAACAACATTTGTCTTTTGGTTCGGTGATAGGAGAAATACCCAATGTTTTATTTGGGATAACCTTATAAACATATATTTATCCTATTTTGGTTGTAAACATTTTACACATGCTATGCATACCAAAACTCAAGAAAAATGAAAATTCGGGTCATTACCCAAACCATATCTTGTATGTTGTCAATTTCAACGGATCATGATGGTGCTCTTTTCAGTGTAAAAGCGGTTGTCCTTAATGTATAAACTACAAAATTATAATGGCAATTTTATTAATCTTACCATGTCAAACAGGGTTTGATTTTGTCTTTTGAATACTCCAATCTAATGTGGGGTATTCGAGAAGTATAAGTTGTAGAACAATTCTGCAACTTCTCAGATGTTTTGCTAAACTTGTAACTCAAAATTTATCCTTTATGATCCAATCATAAATACTTGATTATCTTGTTACATTGATTTTAACTTCATATTAACAACCTTTTGAACCAATTCAAAATGTCAAACTCTGTTCCCTTTAAATAGATATACTCACATATCTACTTAAATCATCGACAGAATTTTATGAAGGAAAAAATTAATCCACCATACATGACTACACATAATGGACTATATACATCAATATGTATAATCTCCACTAAATTAGTCCTCCATTCTACTTTGGCCTATGAACGGAATTCTAGTCATCTTTTGGAAGAGGTCTCACAAGCGTCAATTTATTCAAAACAAAATGACTCTGGAAGTTCATCAATATGGAGTTCCTTCATGTTTTCCTTTCCGATATGAACTAAAATGGTGGTGTCACAATTTAAGTGAAACTCTTCCACGTCTTGCAACGTTTAGCTTTTAGTTTTATAGATGTTTACTTTACCAACACGATTTATACTAACATATCCATCAATTATGGAATATGGTCATAGTTTGAACAATCTCATTTGTTCTCACAAAAGACTAGAACAAAATAACAACTTATTAAGTTCTTAAAATAAATCTTGAATGTTTGGTTCGATACTACAATGAACACAATAACACTTTATTTATGTTCTTGTCATAATCGATTCCACATCTATTACTAGTTCCTTTTAGGCCCTTGTATTTCTTGCATTGCGTTGCTTTGTATGACAACTCATACCAACCAATGTGGTATCAAAATACCCAAAAATACTTTGTTAACTAGTAATACATCTATAACTTGTATATCAAGCATATACTCCTGAGCTGGACTTACAGTTATCTTCTTTTTCTGCCATATATCTTTTTGTAATTCTATTTTCAATATTCCCTTTCCTTTATAGAAGAATCATTCAACATCAAACAATGCTAGTCTTACTAGCTCATTTTCTTTGGCGTGTTAGTCATATACTATCACCCATTGAGTCATACTTTGAGTTTGATTGTTCTACTAATATCACCATATTAATAGCATTCTTCTAGATTCCACTCTTAGCAATTTCCAAGTAAGGTAAACTACTTACCCATACTTCTAATCCATCCCATCATAACAATTTTATGATTGAGCTACTGTAGCTCGAAGGAAGGGATTTAGAGGATAATTTTTAGCGCCCAACTTCTTGGAATATTCAAATGCCTAGCGTCTACAATCATTGCATATATTCAGATAATATAAGCAAACATTGTCACGCTAAATTTGCATATATTCAGATAATATAAGCAAACATTGTCACGCTAAATTATACTCAGTCATGTTGCCACAAATAAGTTTCTAGATATCAATATATCTTTCACTTGATTGTTTCTGAAAACAACTCTTTTCAGTTCCTAAATCACCTTGATCAACAAAACATTCTTTTGAAGATAAAGTAATAAGGAAGCAACCATGACTCTGGATTCTCAGTAGGAATTGGTTGCTCTTTTAGATCAATCAATCATTAACCATATGGAGCTAGGTAGGAAATACCAAAATTATACAATAGGACTCAATTTTAAATTTCACTAATACGATACCAATCTTAAATGGTATTTACCAGATCATAACAGTTATATCTCAATTAACAATCTAAGTGTAAGGTAGTTATGTGGATGCCAATGACTACTACAAGTTGTGCAAATTCACTTTGATTTGTTGTTCATGATAAATAGGTTCAAGTTAATTCAAAATTAAGCCATGAACTCCCACTCAAAAACAACATCCCTCTTAGTCATCTTTAGTGATTACACGAACCAAATTCACTACACCAAAACCGATCATCACGTGAGATGATGTAGCTTCAAAGGCGAACATCGACATGTTCATCATATCATCCATATGACTCATGCTTTACCTTTCGGTTATGTGTTCCGAGGCCATGTCTGTACATGCTAGGCTCGCCAAGTAGAACCGTAGTATTGCGTGTGTTTCAAGGCCATGTCTGTACATGCTAGGCTTGAAAACACCCGTTGTATGCGAACGTTGAGTCTATCACACCCGATCATCACGTGGTGTCTCGAAACGACGAACTTTCTTAACGGTGCATACTTAAGGAAGAACACATTATTATCTTGATATTAAGTGAGAGGGATCATCTTATAATGCTACCAACGTTATCTAAGCAAAACAAGATGCATAAAAGTATTAACATCACATACATCACATGTAAGGATAACGTGATATGATATGGTCCTCCTTGCACTTGATCTCCATCATGTGCATTATGGTATGATCTCAATCATTCCACCGGCGTGGTACCAAGTACCACGGTACCCCAATATTGTTTTTCCATCAATAAGAAGACAACCATATGGATACCTTCCGGTATATCAATAATTTACAAAATAGATCATCTCATAATCAAATTTGTAATATTGACCATATCAATTCACATGCCCAGCAAAAACTAGTTAGACGCTTCTAATTTATTTTTGCATATTTTACGTGGCTTAGGGCTTTCGAGGATAGAACCGTTCATACCTACAAACATCAACCACAACGTTGATAAACACATTTTTAACAACCCTTCATAGATTAGATCTTAACTATAGTAGGAGAAACAGACACCCGCAAGCCACTTATGCAATACAAGTTGCATGTCAGTTGTGGAACAAGTCTCATGTACGTGGACATGTAAGGTTAGTCCGGGCCGCTTCATCCCACTATGCCACTAAGATCATAAAATAATCAAGGAGGTAATAAAATGATCATCAACGCCCACATACACCTATGTGTTCTACCCGTACAAAACATCTACGCATAGATCCGGCTCTGATACCACTGAAGGGGAACGTAGCATAGAAAACAAAAAATTTCCTACGCGAGAGACACCCGAAAGGCCAAGATCTAATCTAGGAGACGGAGTGTAACGGGCAACAAGAGGGTTAAGGAGAACACATACCCTCGAAGACTCAAAGTGGTACGAGATCAAATCTCGTTGTTGGCGTAGTCGTACTCACATCGATCCCGATAGCGAGAAGATGAGCACCGCAATCCGGCGGTGCATCCGTGATTGGTCACACGTACGGTTGATGACGACCTCCGTTCCCTCGTTCCAGCGGGGCGCGGAAGTAGAGGATCCCTCGGAACTCCAGCAGCACGACGACATGGTGGTGGTGAAGAATACCACGGTCAGGGCTTCGCCAAGCCGAAGACCATGAAATGGAGCAGCGGGTGGAAGGAAAGGGAAGTGGCCAAGTGTGTGGAGGAGGGAGAGCTCTCACCCTCCTTTTATAGGAGAGGGGTGAGGCAGCCCAAGGGGGGTGCGGCCAGCCCATGGGGGTGCCCCCACCTCTTCCCTCATCATGTGAGTGGACACTCCACTCACACCCACTCATTTCCCCATTATTTCCCACTTGGAAAATCCAAAGGTTTTCTTTTAATAAATAAATAAAACCTTTTTATTTCTTTATTTCAGCATTTGTTAATTCTATTAACAAACTTTTGCATATAGCACCTCGAATCATTTGTTAATTCTATTAACAACTATTCGACGAAAAACCCCTTGAACTATTTCAATTTTCCCCGAAACAATTTCGGTGCTGTCCAAAATATTCTTCGATATTCCGTATCCTCTCAAATGCGTCATCGAACCTTAAGTGTGTCACCCTACGGTTCGCGAATAAGATAGACATGATCGAGACTCTTCTCCGATCAATAATCAACAGCGGGATCTGGAGATCCGTGATGACTCCTATATATTCAACGATGACTCTCGTGATCGTGTGAACCAACAACGTCGTGAACTATTCCCTTTGTCTCGCGATATTTTACTTGTCCGAGATTCGATCATTGGTATCAACCATACCTTGTTCAATCTCGTTACCGACAAGTACTCTTTTCTCGTTCCCGTGATATAACATCCTTGTGATCATATCACGTGCTTGCAAGCGGTTTCGATGTGATATCACCGAGAGGGCCCAGAGTATATCTCTCCGTCATTTGGATGGACAAATCCCACTCTTGATCCATGATCCTCAACTAATACTTTCCGAATACTTAACGACACCTTTATAGTCACCCTGTTACGGTGTGACGTTTGATGCCATCAAAGCACTCTTCCGGTATCAGTGATTGACATGATCTCATGGTCTAAGGAATAAGTTACTTCGTGTGTTTGATATAACAATGTAAACTAAATGACTTGATCGCATTGCTATATTCTATTTGGGTATATGTTCATCACATCATTCTTCTAATGATATGATCCCGTTATTAACAACATCCAATGTTCATGATCAGGAAACCTTGATCATCTATTAATCAACGAGCTAGTTAAAAGAGAGGCTTTACTAGGAACAATTGTTTGTTTATTAAGCACACATGTATCAACGTTTCCGGTTAATACAATTCTAGCATGAGAAATAAACATTCATCATAAACAAGGAATAAGATAATAACCATTTTATTATTGCCTCTCGGGCATATTCCCTTCAGGTTGTTTTCTTTTTTTGTTTTGCATCACATGCATCATATGCATTGCATCCTGTTCTCAAAACCACTCAAAAATCCAAACCCATTTAAACTTTCAAAACATGTCTAACATTTCCAATTAAAAGTTGCAACCTAAACAACTCAACTTGTTTTCAAATAGTTTGAAGTTGATTTATTCAAGTTGCTTGTTAATAAAAAATTTCCCTTTTGTTAAAACCCTAATGGTAAATTCAAATAACAAATTCAAATCAAATCCATGCCTGGCATGTTTCAAAAGTGGGTTTAAAAATTAAATTCTTGCAACCAATTAAATTCAATAATGTTTTCATAATTGTTTGAGTTTATTGAATAAAGTTGTTTAAAAATAAAATCTTTATGAAATACTAATGGAAATTCAAATAGCAACTTAAAACTCAAATTAATCTTTCAAATATTTGCACATAATGTTAAATTGCTTTGAATTGCTGTTTTGCAAATTAATAAAATCTATTTATAAAATAAAAACCCCAAACTCTATTCTATTCTCTCTCTCTCTTTTCTCCCAAAAAGGAAAAAAAATGGGCAAACAGAAATAAAAACAACAAGGTGAGCTGTGGGGGAGGCAGGCCAGCCCACAAGGGGCAGCCCACCTACCACCCCTTCTCTTTCCACCCACGGCCCAACTTTTTCCCCCAGCCCACCGAACCAGCGAGGCCCAACCACCTCATCCCCCACCTCCGTACGAACCCCCCTGTCGTTTTCTCTGCAGAAAAGCAACAGCAGCACCATGGACCACCTGCTACCCCCCTTGGCCCCTCCTACAAGAAGAACCATCGAGGCTTCCTCCAAACCCTACCATCTCCCCCTCCTTCCTCCTGCGCCGCCGCCCTCCGATCTCCCTCCTCTCTGCTCGATTCCTTCTGCCTCTGAAGCCCTTCCACGAACAGCAGCAGAGGCCGCGATTTCAGAGCCATGGCGCCGCCGATTACACCTTTGTCGAGGCCCGGCAGAGGCGGGAATGGACCCCTGGCGCCTCCAGCTTCCTCCACGCTACCTCGACGAGCCCGGAGAGGCGCCATGGGCCACGCCACCGTCGCCTCCTGCCCACCGGCGTCCACTGCCGTGGCAGCTGCTCCGGCCTCGAGCCTCCGCGCCGCCAAGTCCCCCTCGAGGTGAGCCACACCTCCAGGAAGCCCCTTTTCCCTCCTCCCGTCATGCTCTGTGAACCGGCCGTCGAGCCGTGTGCGATCGCCACCGGTCACCTCCTCCGTTTCCTTCCAGTTTCGCTGTCTGAATTTTTCCTGCAAAAAAATTCAGTTAACAGCCGTAGATACTACTTCCTCCGTCAGTCTCGCATAGCAACACAACGAGCAGAGCAGCGCAGCGGTACTGCTCCCTCTCGCACGCGCTGCAGGTCGAGGGTTCGATCCCCCTCGGCCACAAAAGGCCCCTTTTCCCTAATTTTGCCACCAAATCACCTCGGGCCCACTGGTCATTGACCCCCTACGCCACCTCAATGTGCACCCACGCCACTGTGGCGCCACGCTGGCCTAGGCCCACTGCCAGCCAGCGTGGGTAGCCCTGCCCTCTGTATAAAATGTTTTGCTCTATTTTCTTTTAAGTGATATTTAAACCTAAAGTTTGAACAATTGATATCTTCATCATTTTAACTCCAAATTGCACAAACAAAATATGTATCCCCATCAGAAAATCATGACCATTTCAAATATGTATTTTGTTTACTGTTTTGAACATTCCAAATATTTTCAAAATTCAAATTCAAATAACTCTTTTTGAATTTGATTAAATTCATAACAAACTCAAATTTATTTCAAATGGCCCATATAAAATATGTTTTCCAACCAAAATTTCATGCTCTTTCCAAATATAACATTTGTTTTCTGTTTTGGATAAATAAACCCTATGCAATTACTTAATGCTTTAATTAAATCATTTAAATGGTAAAATTCATAACTTGCTCAATTAAAATCCAATTTCAACAAATAAAATATGTTTTCCAATTAAAATTAAATGCTCTACCAAATATAAAATTTGTTTACTGTTTTGAACAATTAAAATTGATGCAACATTTAATTCCTCATTTAATTCATTTAATATTGGCAACTTGCTCAATTAAATTCCAAATTGGACAATTAAAATATGTTTGCATATCAGAAACATGCCATTAACATGTTCATGCCATCCATATCTCTGTTTGCATCTTATCTTGTGCATTTTAGATTTTGTTATGCATGTTCATCTATATGACAACATATGGAATGTGTGGGCTAATTAATTCCAACTGTTGCCCCATTCCATTTAAATTGCCTGACTCATCTACTTTATTGTTTGCCATGCTAAACAACAATTAAATTGATGGTTAGATAAACAACTTGAACCAATTCCTATTTCTCCGGACTCCGGGTCCGATTAAATTGCTTAAGTTGTTTCCCCTGTTGCATTTTGCCATGCCATGCATATAAAATAGGATCATGCTGGATCTTTTACCGTAGTAGTAATTGTTGTATCCGGTGTTTGTTCGAGGTTCGTTGCTTCTTCCCGGATAGGACGTTGAGATGATGTGAGAAACGACAAGTTCTGCGGATGTACCTCTACTTGCTGGATTCCAGGCAAGTATACTCACTTGCTGCCTATGGCTGCCTTTCATCACTTGTTACCGATTCTTTCCGTTGTTCTTATGCTAGCCTTTTGATTCGATGCTTGTGTCTCGATCCTATCATATGTTACCTTGCAGCCATGATATAGCCTTCCTCCCACTTCCTATTAACTGTTGCTTGTTTACCTTGTTGGCCCTCGTGTCGTAGTTGCATGCTTAGGTTTGTTTGTGCTCGAGTCTTGTTGTCCTTTTGTCGTATCACCTGTTTAGTTGATAGTTGGGTTTCAATTCAACAACATGTTATTGTTTTGGGTAATAATAATTTGATGTTAAGGCACCGGCAGGAGGCCCGGGTTAGGGTTTTGAAGCCTGCTAGTGTCGAACTTAATTAGGAAAAGAGTCTTGTCTACTGATCCATGATGAGCGCCCTCACCGCATCCGGGAGGTAGTATGGGACCCCCCTCGACTTAGACCTGATTTGCAGCTTGTCCGAAGAGCCACACTTAGTTCGGGTGTTCCATTTGCTCCTTTGCATAATGGGTTGATCCCCCATGGTTACTGTGATGATGATGATGCATATAGGGCGAGGCCTGTAGTGCCGGGGTGTTGTGTCCTGCGGGAGTTTTGCACACCTGCGCTGAGTATTCGGCTGCGTGGCTGGGACCTTATAGCTCCGTGGCTCCTAGGATGGGTTGTAGAGACGGTTTGGGTCGTGTCGAGCCAACCTGAGTTTTAGTTGGTGGCTTGAGTGTGTACGGGTACTGGAGCACCCCCTGCAGGGATAAATCTTCTCGAGAAGCCGTGTTGTCCGCGGTTATGTGACGACTTGGTGAAAGTGCTGGCTAACAAGTACTCAGACAACTTACACCTAATGATAATAACTTGATTAGTAATATAGATTACCTCCACCATATACATGATGTCACCCTAATCAACAGTGTGAGTTATCCTTGGGTTACTTCCTTAGTAGGGGGTAACATTGGATGGGTTTGTTTGGTGGTTAGTTGTAGTTGGTTACTGATGGGGGGATGATAACCCGGTAGCCCAACGCCAAGGAGTAACTCGGCCCAAAGGACGCTGCACAAAGACCCGGCTAAGGATAAAGGAGCTTCTAGAAGGCCCAAGATCGTAGGCCTGGTATCCCGGATTGTGGGTTCCGGTAAGGAAGTTTAGGGTTTTGTAAGCAGTGTCCGGGTAGGACTCAGAGTACGCCTTGGAGGACAGGCCAGGGATCCGGATGCTTTATAAGCCGGCCCCTAGGTTAAGTTCGAGACCAAGAGAGAGAATTAGAGCAATATCGCTAGGTATCGAGTATCCAGTGTAACACGAGAGTTGAGATTAATATATCGAGATCGGAGACCCGGCGACTTGCTTGCCGGCTTCCAGATCGCATATCATCATGTTTCCCTCTGAGCTAAACCCTCTCCCAAACACCAGTGTCGTCTTGCCCCAAGATAAGTTACCCCCGGTAACGTCTGCCGTGATTATCCCACGACAGTTGGCGCCCACCGTGGGGCCTGCGTCCAAAGGTGTTTACATCACGGGAGAAGCTCGGAAGAACATGGAGAATCTTGTCATCGGCGAGATCTACACCGACCGCGAAGGAGAGAAGATGCTGGACGATTTCGGCTGGGGGCCAGAGTCGGATCACCTCGAATCCGGATCTATCGTAACAATCGGCCGGATCAACGTCTTCATCGGTATGGTACGTACTTCCGGTTCGATCCCTGACGACTTTGGATTTGATTCTGTGTCAGGGGAGGCCACCTACATTCAATCAGACGGAGAAGAATCAGTTGGGACGACAGATCCAACAGAAGAACCCACCACGAAGAGGGAACAGCCGGAGGAGCCGGCATGGACCCCGCGCGGCTGGGTCGAGAAAGAAGATGATACCGAGTCTATCATGCATCTGCTAGAGAATCGGTATGAGGAAAATAGCAGTGAAGAGGAACAGTATGAATTCGCGCCAAGCATTGTGCGCCGGGTTGCGGTTTACACCGCTCCCGCGACCAATCTCAACCAGGAGAACGTGACCGCGGCCGCGGTCGGAGCAGCCCAAGCATTGGCCCACCAGCAAGGTCTGGCTAACGGGAACCCGGTTTTGGCCCGGGTTGACGGAGAGTCGGCATCGGTTACCAGTCAATCGGTGGAAAACAAGCTACACACGATTTGGATTCCTAGCAAACTGGACACCAGGAGCGGGTCCTTCCAATCCGCAGCACCCGGCCCTGTTCGACAACAATCTGATCCTAGATCCCATAGTTCTTGCCACCGTTATCACTCCAGAAAACGCGGCGGAACGCGTTAGGGACCTGGATGTAGCCCGTCGTGCTTTAGAGCAGCAGAGAAGACAAGTAGAAGCAGAAAGACAAGGGATGGCCACACGACAACGCGAGCTGGATGCACTGGAAACCCGGCTCCGAGAGGAAACGACTAGAATACATCAAAGGCACCAAACCAGATTGCCAGCATTGGGAGGAGTCATAAACCCGGCTGCGCTATTTATCACGCCTCAGGATCAGCCGATCCCAGCGGCAAATCAAGGAACCGCCCCTCAGCCAACAACCGGAGGAGTACAACCAGTAGACACGCAGGCCGGGTTACCCGTACCACAGACTGGAGTTACTACCGGCAATACTGTACCACGACCACCACCACCACCACCGTCACGTTTTCGCACACCAGCGGGTCATTACAACAACCCCATGGATAACGTGTACGCATCAACACTCGCGTTAAAACAAATCCCCGTGAGAGAGTCACCCCACGCAGAGGAGACCCGGCGGGCGATAGATCTATTGCGCACCGCGGTGGCACAGCAAGTTAACTACCCGGATCACAGAAGTGGAATGCATGGGACGCCGTATATCAGTCAGCAACGAGGCAACACCGGCAATATCCAGACAAGTTCAGCGCGGCGGAGGGAAGAGCAGCAGCAAATGCCGCCTCCTCCCCGCATTCAGGCAGTACCAGCAGCATCAGCAGCCCAAGCTATCGTGGACAGTTCCAGAGCCAGGAGAGCCGCAGCCGGGTCTGCAGCGCATGGGCCACCAGCAGTCCCGCGTCCGGCCGCACCCCCCGCAGGATCACACGTTTCTCGAGTAAGGCCGGTCCCGGCTAATCTTGCCGGGCCTAAGTGCCTGTCGGACAACATCAGGGCCGAGCCTTACCCGGATAAATTCAAGGAACCGGGTAAAGTAGTGAATTACGAGCCGACTATGGATCCGGAAACATGGTTGGGCAGTTATGAGATGGCAATGTCGATTCGCAACGCAACGGAAAACCTTCAAGCCAAGTTTATGTACTTAATGATGTCAGAAGGAGCAGCAAAATTATGGTTCAATACTCTACCAGAGGGATCTATCAAGTCATGGGAGGAGCTGAAAACTGCATTCATCAAGCACTTTCATGGGACGTGCAGAAAGTTATTCACTATTGATGACTTAGAACGATGCGTCCAGAAGAAGGGTGAGTCGGCGCGCAGCTGGGTGCGCCGGGTTATGGAAATACTGCATTCATCCACAGATATTCAGCCCAAGGATGCGTTACAAGCTATGGCAAAAACGTGCAAGTACACACCTTTAGTGCAAAAGTTAACCCGCATGAAATCTAGTCGGAATGCTTCAGAGGTTACGATGGGGGAACTGATGGATGCATGCAACAAACACGCTGCAAAGGATACTACAGAAGAGGAAGCTGATGACAAAAAAGTAAAAGCGAACACAAGTAATAATGGAAGAGCCGGCAATGGATCAGCGCCGGGTAATAACGGAAACAGCCAGAACAAGCGCCCGTTTGAGGGAGGCTCCGAGTTTGTCGCCAGCACAGAAGCCGGATCTTCAAGACCCAGGGCAGAAGGAAATTTCAATACTGGAAATCACAATGGAGGAAACTATCAAGGGCCGCCAAGGCCGAGTAACAATTGGGACATCTTCAGAATGGCGTGCCCGAAACACAGCAGGAACGGTAGGCCGGCTAACCACTCCTTGGAGCAGTGCGCCGACCTACAGAGATGGAAGAACGAGGAAGTGAACAGAGCCATGCGAGGTGCAGGTCGAGGAGGAGAACCGGGTCCAGTTGGAAACCCGGGCAACAGCCCACCCCCAGCTGGTAACCCGGCAGCAGGAAATCAGGGTAACAACCAAGGGGGAGCCGGAGGTTTCCAGGCTAACCCCAAGCAGTTGGGTCAATATCACGTGCATACTACAGGAAATTCTAACAAGGACAAAAAGATACTGAAGCAAGCGGTAAACTCGGTTTCCTCGGCTGTGCCGAGATACCTGAGGTGGTCAGAGCAGGATGTAACATGGAGCAGAAGAGATCACCCGGAAAGAATAGAACACCCGGGAGTTTTAGCATTAGTAGTTGCACCGCAGGTCAATGGGTATGAGCTGAAAAAGGTCCTGATGGATGGTGGAAGTAGCATCAATATCCTATATTGGGAAACCTTTTTACGCATGGGCCTCAAGGAGTCTCAGCTACAGAAAAGCTCAACAATTTTTCATGGGATAGTGCCGGGTCACTCAGCGTGCCCCGAGGGAAAAATCGCATTGGAGGTAGCTTTCGGAGAATCAAAGGACAATTATCGAGTTGAGTGGCTCACTTTCGAGGTGGTCAAGTTGCGCAGTCCTTATCACGCGCTGTTCGGAAGGCCGGCTTATGCTAAATTCATGGCTAGGCCGTGTTATGTGTATCTACAGCTGAAAATCCCGGGTCCTAAGCAGACCATCACCATACATGGAAGCCGGGTTATAGCGGCTGAGTGCGATGAAGGAGACGCAGCAATGGCTGAGCAAGCTTGCAGAAAAGAGGAACTCAAGCATTACCGGTCTCAAGCAGACCCGGATGACAGAACGGCATTGAAAAGACCAAGTACTGAAGATGAAAGGGCAAAGTTCAAGGCAGCACAAGACACCAAGATGGTGGCTTTCATCGAGCATGGCCCTTCCAAGCAATCTGTTGTAGGAGAAGAAATCACACGATCGTTTACAACCACCCGCGTCACGGAAACTCCTCACCCGGATTGGCTAGCGAACCCGGAACTCATAATAAAAAAAAGACCAACAAGTGGAGAATGTGTATCGATTATGTTGGTTCCGGACAGATCCCCAAGAAGAACTAAACAATGTAACGGGCAGCAGGTTTCAGACGCACTCTTTTCCTATCCAGGGTACCTGAGGGGACTGGAGGGTTTTTAATGAGGCGGCCTGCTGACCCAAGCTTTCTCATATCAATAAAGAGATGGTTAAGAAATATATCTTCTTCACACGCGTTATCAAGTCTTATTTTGTTGTGATCTCTACTTCGTTTACAGGTAAGTATCGTTTCTTATCAGTACATCAGTTTCCCTAAGAATGTTGCATATATCTAGGTCTTGAGGGCTGATTGCTTGAATAGCACAGTTACAAACTCACAGACCCGGCCTTGATGCCTATGAGTTATAAGGGCCGATTACTCGCAAACGAGTACGGCTGCAATCTTATAACCGGACAAAGGAGCCAAATTTTCTTGACTTTCTTACTTAAGCTCGATGTGACTCGCACTAAAGTGGCACGATTTGCTCGCTTACGATTACAATCAGCCATGAAGCCCAATGGGACTTGCCTGACCCTGTTTTCGTATAGATGTAACAACGTGATATCCACGCGAAAGCCGGCTTACAATACAAGATAGTCAAAAGGGTCATCTAAACCACAAGTTATGCAGAGTACATGGCTAATAGCCGGAAACCCAATGTTTATTAAGCATAACTTCAATACCTATGTGAAACGGCTCTAGGTTCGGGCTTAGCGCAAGACAACTTGTTCTCTCCGGAAGACCGCGTATCCCAGACCCGGACTTTCGGGCTTTGGGGACTGGGGATTTCGCAAAAAGAAACAAAGTTGCTTAGTCACTAAGCCCAAAAAATCCAAACATCCGGGTCTTGGGGACTTGGGGATTTAGAGAAAAGTCCACCTGTCAAACCCACGAGACCCGGAAACCGAGTCTCACATACGGAACCATAAAGTAAGTCGGGAATAAACAAGCTTAAAGGCAGATGTACATCAAGTCCATCCAAAGACCACAAAGGGCTTTGAAGCCGTTACAAGTCTTGCAATGTGATTACATAATGCGATGGCAATATCAAAATGGCACATACGCACTATCAAAAGAATATCTGCTTTTACAAAGACATCGCGTAAGCAAAGTATCAAGATGACATCAGATAATAACCTACTCGGCCTCCCGGGTGGGGTCCACACCTCCAGCCTTGTCCTCCGGGTCTTGATCATGAGTTTGCTCATTACAAGCATTCGCGGCATCATCATCCGGAATTTCAGCATCAGGACGAACAGGTGGACGAACGGTTGGCGTAGAAGTAGTTGGTGCTGATTCCAAATCGGCCCTCTTCTTCGCAGCTTCCTCCCTTCGCCTGGCCGAGCCAGCGTTCCATTTTTCCAGGATATCGAATGACACGGGCGTGTCTCCCATCACAGCCTTGCCCTTAGCATCGTATGAGGACATAAACTTATTCAAATCCATACTGTCGGCAAGAGTAGTTGCCGAATGTCGCACCTCAGCTTGCACGGCCTTGAAGTCCTTAGCCCCAAACTTTGTGCCATCCGCTTTGAACTCCGGGAACCCGGCTATCACTTTTGCCGTCTCAAATTTGGGAAAGTAAGCTTTAGCCAGCATAAAGGCCCGGGTCATGCCAATCCGGCATGATGAACGCTTCCAGAGCTCAATCCATGCAGGAACGGTGGAGCATGCATGGATTAGGGTCTCCATACCCGGATACGATTCAGTAGGCCACTGAATGGCATCCAGGATCCACTTAGTGCCGGCACAGAACCTCCGGAGGACATTCCTCAAGTTCATTATCTTCTGGATATCATTTTCTTCCGAGGGAGCAAGATTGGAATCTGCAGGACACAACACAAAGATTACTTCAAAGTATTCCGGGTGTCATGTATCAAGAAACAAAAAACCAAGACACGAACCGGTAAGAAGCAAAATCTCACCAACAAGGACACGATAAGTGTCGGAAATCTGAGCTGATAGCTCCTTCAGCGTAGCTTGGACGGTGGTGTATCTCTCTTTGTATTTTGCGACATCCTTTTTCAAGGTTGCCACCTCAGCTTCAAGCGCCTCTCTTAGCTTAACCTCAGTGTCCAGGAGTTGATTGGTCTTGGCCAAAATCTCCCCGGACCGAGATGCGTGCGCCTAAAGATATGGAAAGTTAAAAACTAGTCGGATATTGCAGTCAGCCGAGTATTGAAAGAAGTACCGAGTGTAATTTTTACAAATTAGACTCGGAACTTGGGGACTAGATGGATGTTATTAGATATCAAGTAACGATTACCTGGTGCTCCACTGCCAGACGCTCCAGCATACTGCTCTCTGAGGCCTTCATAGCAAGGAGAGCGCTCATCATCTGATCGAAAGTATCGTTGCCCAATTTGGAAGATCCGGGATCTTGGAGACTCGGAGAAGGAGCTCTCGTCTTGGTGGGAGAAGGTATCCGGGTCGTCCGAGTATCGGAGTCTGGTGCTCCTCCTCCCGTGCCCAAGGCTGCAGCTTCATCCTCCTCGCGTGTGTGCGACGCTATTGGATACTCGGCTTCTTGATCGGCTGGGTTTACTGGTGGCACTTGTTCTTCTCCGCCAGCTGCGGTAGTCATATCATCAAACGGGTTCTCCTTACCCGGGTCATCAGTTTCCGTGTTTTCTTGGTCGCTGGTGGTGACCGTGGCTCTATGAGCAGTATATATAAGCAGTTAGTGTACGACTGGGGAAAGATTGTGGAAAGGCGATAGAGCATCAGGAGAAGAACCTTACCCGGGATTCACCACGTAATCCGAGGGGAGCTCACTGCTAGACCCAGACGAAGCTGAAAGTGCCAAAGCAAGTAATATGTGGAGCTGCTCTACTAAGGGGTAAACTGGAAAAACTTTGATATTCAAGAAAGGATTAGGTGAGTACCAGCGCGTCGAGCCGGAGACGACGAAATACCCGGATTAAGAGCGCCATCACCCGGAAAATTCCGAGTCATTCTGCGCTTGGTCATGGGCGATTCCTTCAGGTACGACCAGCGGGATAACTCCAGGTTTAGCTTGCGCATGTTATCAAATGAATATGGTTTAGAGGTGAGGAAACGGTATGGAACCTTGAAGACGACCCCTCGGGGTTTTCTCTTTGTTTCGGCCTTGATCGTCGGCTCGGCTTCATCTTCGTCGCTTGCGGATTCTACCTTGCCTTCAGTTTCTTCTTCTTCGTCCTTGTCCTCTTGTTCTGAAAATTATCAAGGTTTACAGTCGGAAAATGAAGGAAGAGCAACAACGAGCTCGAAGAAACTAAGTGAAACTCGGAATGTACCTTCATCCGAGTTAACGGCGTCTTCTTTCTCCTCTGGGTTTTCAGAGTTGGGGGGAGTTTTAATCTTCCAAAAGACATCATTGGCCTGAAATGAAAATATAAGAATGAGGGTTAACAGCTGTATCAAGTGGAAAGCGTGAAAGTAAAAATATGGAAGCCGGATCTTTACCTCAGGGGCCGGGTTCTCGCGCGTAAAGGGCTGTAACCCGGCTATATTCCGGATTACCTCCAACTTCTCTGTCAAGAAGCCCTTGATAGTCTTGTTGGTGTCACCAGCTGCAAAGCTGTGGGTGGAGTATCGGAGCGCGTCCGTGGTGTGCCCCGAGTACTCGCACATTAACTTTTTGCGGATGGAGTTGGGTTGGATCCGGAAATCAACCCAAGTTTTCACCAGGTTAAGCCCGATGAGACCTTGGGCCGAAAGAATAGCAATTCTATCCAACAAAGGTTGGATTGCCTCCCTGTCTGAGTCAAGGGCAAAAGCGTTGAAGGTCTCGGAGATATCGAGGAGGCCCTCCGAGTAACCCGGCAGTTTCTTTTCGCCGGGTGGGGAGGTGTCTCGGCAGTAAAAGTATGAGAGTTGCCAGTGTTTGACGTGGGAATTGAGTGTGAGAGGTGGCATGGGAGAATTTTTGCGACGTTGGATGGAGACTCCGCCGCAAGCAAGAAGTGCTCCGTCACCGCTTTCGCGACTCGGACAGAACGATGAAATGGGTTATATTCAACATAGAGTTAGGCCCTATGTCGAATACCCGGAGGCCATAATGGCTCAGAACTTCTCTAAAGAAGGGGTGACCCGGAGGACGGAATCCCCGAGTCACGTGCTCTACAAAGCAGATTACCTCATTGTCGGCGGGAGTGGGCCGGGTCTCGTCTCCCGGCACCCTCCAGTGGATATCCTTCTGAGGGGGAAGAACCCCCAACTCGGCCAGCTCTTCTAGCTTGGCCTTTGTCACCATGGATCGTGTCCAGTTGGCGGATATGGACTGGGTGGTCTTGGCCTTGGTTGGCTGCTTCCCTTGTTTCTTGGGAGCCATGGGATCAACCTGTGAAGCACAATACAAAGAGGTACAGGAAATGAGATTCGGGAATCATGAATTACCCGAGTATGTGCAAGCAGTATCGATGACATGAAAAATAAGAAGTATCCGGGTATCGCTGGACGGTGCAAAAGATTGCAAGTTATCCGGGTATCAAGTATCAGCATGGAAACTATTGGGTACTTACGTATTGAAAAGTGCTTGAGGAAGACGGGTGATTTCCCATGTATCTACTACAAGCAAAAGAGCCGGAAGAAGGGGATTTTCCGGGTGTTCATGACAGGCGCGGAAAATTTTGGCGAAATGGATCTAGATTGAAAAAGTTGCGGACGATTCTACGGAGAAATTGATGATTGGTGATGATAGGAGAGTGGTATGTGACCATCAATCAAGCTATTGGAGGAATTAGCGGGCATTTAAGCAACCTAATCCGGCGCGACAAGAAAAGTGGCCCGCGGGTTGACCTAGATCTAATCTAGAGTAAATCGAAAAATTGCGGGGTTGGATTAATGGATACAAGGAACCTACTGGAGGAGGTTGGAGCAGCACGCGACGACGGCAAATGGCGCAGTCTTGGTGCCCCCTTGCGATTCCCGGCGGGCAGGTTGAGGGCACGGCGGCGGATCTTGGCGGCGGCGCGGGGCGAATCGTGGCGGAGCGTAGCCGGCGGCGGATTGGCTCCGGCGACGCGCGTGAGGTCTCCGTGATGGTGCTCTGCGAGCTCGAGCGCGGAAGTGAAGAGAAGAGGAAAAGGGGGGAAATGAGCCGTTGGGGTTAGGTTAACCCCTAAGTGCCTATTTATAAGGGTGCGGGCGGATAAACCTAGTCCAACGGGCAAGAACCGGGAATTTCGGGATAATGGCTATCTATCCGGATTTTGTGAGATACGCTTTAAGTGCTGGACGAGATATCTGGACAGAGATAAGAAGTAGATCTTCTTCGGAACATCAGGGTCAATTATCGAGTAAAGTGAGCCGGGTCTTTGACATTTTTATCAGGACTATTGATCCGGAAAAAGTAAAAGAAGGACCTAGAGAAAGCCGGGTTACTATATGGCCACCTTGGAGTTAGGCCTAGCTGTTTATCAAAGCACCTTAACCCGGCCTCTATGGACTTGTATGTTTGATATTTTTACAGGGAATAGCGAGCGCTTCAAGGAGGATCCCGTGAAGCCCAAGCTATTCTGGGGACTACTGATGGGGGGATGATAACCCGGTAGCCCAACGCCAAGGAGTAACTCGGCCCAAAGGACGCTGCACAAAGACCCGGCTAAGGATAAAGGAGCTTCTAGAAGGCCCAAGATCGTAGGCCTGGTATCCCGGATTGTGGGTTCCGGTAAGGAAGTTTAGGGTTTTGTAAGCAGTGTCCGGGTAGGACTCAGGGTACGCCTTGGAGGATAGGCCAGGGATCCGGATGCTTTATAAGCCGGCCCCTAGGTTAAGTTCGAGACCAAGAGAGAGAATTAGAGCAATATCGCTAGGTATCGACTATCCAGTGCAACACGAGAGTTGAGATTAATATATCGAGATCGGAGACCCGGCGACTTGCTTGCCGGCTTCCAGATCGCATATCATCATGTTTCCCTCTGAGCTAAACCCTCTCCCAAACACCAGTGTCGTCTTGCCCCAAGATAAGTTACCCCCGGTAACGTCTGCCGTGATTATCCCACGACAGTTACGATACGCTATCTTATCTTCTTTCTGTTAGCCGGAAGTTGTAGTGTGTTTCTGTAGTTGGTTAGTGCAGCCCGTTGCCGCTTCTTCGCAATAATCCCTTCCTTTCCGTTGAACCCAAAGTATTTGTATCTTGTGATGACTGGTTACGCCGGTATCTTGTGAGTATGGTTTATCCACTTGCCAGTACTTAACCGTACTGACCCACGAATCTCTTTCGTGGCTGCATATTCAACATTGCAGTCAACAGGTTTGAAGTCTGACAACGTTATCTTGGGAATCACTCTGGCTTGGCCTGGGCAGGGATTGGACGCTCTCGGTTATCTTCAGGACTCTTAGTCCAATTTGTATCTTGTCCGTAGCCGGACGCTATGTTGTTTCTTCCGCTGTCATTTGGATCTTTGTATTGTATCAGTTGTATCCTTGACTCGTTTGAGTCGTCTTGTATAAATCTCTTCTGTTGTTGTGGAATATTCGTGAACTGTTGTAATGTTATCACAAGTGGCAACCTGGAATCGGTTATTATGCGGATTTGGCGGGAATGCTGAAATCTGCATAGTGCCCGATCTCGGGGCGTCACAAATGGTATCAGAGCCTTGGTTCCGATTCCCGAGATTGTTTCGATACGAATGGTTATCGAAGCAACGGGTCCGCAAAGCCTGTAGGATAACCTAGCTAACGGTCGTTGTTTCTAGAATGTAAGAAACTATTTCTGCTAAACTATTTTGGAAAAACATCTCAATAGGATTCTTGTTTTCTCCTTATCCCTATTCTATTTCCCCTCCCATCTGATTTGTTTTGGAGTCCCCCCTTTGTCTATCTTTCAAAGTGTTAGGATCCTACGTGGGTGGACGTTTTCTGAGCCTTTAACCTAATAGGTTCGATCATCGGAAGATTCCTGGTGGAAGAACATCGTCGTCACTCCGAGCAAGAATCTCTTGTTAGTGGTGTCGAGAAACCCTTGTTAGTGGTGTCGAGGAGATCAACTGGAAGCATGAAGAATCGATAGTGAACTTATTTCCCCTCCCGGGTTAGCAGGTGGATTGCGAGGGCGCAATCCCTTGTTAATGGTGTCGTCTGTAACACCTGGGGTGTTCCCCCTAAGTTAGAAAGTTGGTTGTTTTCTTTTTTTGTTTTGCATCACATGCATCATATGCATTGCATCCTGTTCTCAAAACCACTCAAAAATCCAAACCCATTTAAACTTTCAAAACATGTCTAACATTTCCAATTAAAAGTTGCAACCTAAACAACTCAACTTGTTTTCAAATAGTTTGAAGTTGATTTATTCAAGTTGCTTGTTAATAAAAAATTTCCCTTTTGTTAAAACCCTAATGGTAAATTCAAATAACAAATTCAAATCAAATCCATGCCTGGCATGTTTCAAAAGTGGGTTTAAAAATTAAATTCTTGCAACCAATTAAATTCAATAATGTTTTCATAATTGTTTGAGTTTATTGAATAAAGTTGTTTAAAAATCAAATCTTTATGAAATACTAATGGAAATTCAAATAGCAACTTAAAACTCAAATTAATATTTCAAATATTTGAACATAATGTTAAATTGGTTTGAATTGCTGTTTTGCAAATTAATAAAATCTATTTATAAAATAAAAACCCCAAACTCTATTCTATTCTCTCTCTCTCTCTCTCTTTTCTCCCAAAAAGGAAAAAAAATGGGCAAACAGAAATAAAAACAACAAGGTGAGTTGTGGGGGAGGCAGGCCAGCCCACAAGGGGCAGCCCACCTACCACCCCTTCTCTTTCCACCCACGGCCCAACTTTTTCCCCTAGCCCACCGAACCAGCAAGGCCCAACCACCTCATCCCCCACCTCCGTACGAACCCCCCCTGTCGTTTTCTCTGCAGAAAAGCAAAAGCAACACCATGGACCACCTGCTACCCCCCTTTGCCCCTCCTACAAGAAGAACCATCGAGGCTTCCTCCAAACCCTACCATCTCCCCCTCCTTCCTCCTGCGCCGCCGCCCTCCGATCTCCCTCCTCTCTGCTCGATTCCTTCTGCCTCTGAAGCCCCCCCACGAACAGCAGCAGAGGCCGCGATTTCAGAGCCATGGCGCCACCGATTACACCTTTGTCGGGGCCCGGCAGAGGCGGGAATGGACCCCTGGCGCCTCCAGCTTCCTCCACGCTACCTCGACGAGCCCGGAGAGGCACCATGGGCCACGCCACCGTCGCCTCCTGCCCACCGGCGTCCACTGCCGTGGCAGCTGCTCCGGCCTCGAGCCTCCGCGCCGCCAAGTCCCCCTCGAGGTGAGCCACACCTCCAGGCAGCCCCTTTTCCCTCCTCCCGTCATGCTCTGTGAACCGGCTGTCGAGCCGTGTGCGATCGCCGCCGGTCACCTCCTCTGTTTCCTTCCAGTTTCGCTGTCTGAATTTTTCCTGCAAAAAATTCAGTTAACAGCCGTAGATACTACTTCCTCCGCCAGTCTCGCATAGCAACACAACGAGCAGAGCAGCGCAGCGGTACTGCTCCCTCTCGCACGCGCTGCAGGTCGAGGGTTCGATCCCCCTCGGCCGCAAAAGGCCCCTTTTCCCTAATTTTGCCACCAAATCACCTCGGGCCCACTGGTCATTGACCCCCTGCGCCACCTCAATGTGCACCCACGCCACTGTGGCGCCACGCTGGCCTAGGCCCACTGCCAGCCAGCGTGGGTAGCCCTGCCCTCTGTATAAAATGTTTTGCTCTATTTTCTTTTAAGTGATATTTAAACCTAAAATTTGAACAGTTGATATCTTCATCATTTTAACTCCAAATTGCACAAACAAAATATGTATCCCCATCAGAAAATCATGAACATTTCAAATATGTATTCTGTTTACTGTTTTGAACATTCCAAATATTTTCAAAATTCAAATTCAAATAACTCTTTTTGAATTTGATTAAATTCATAACAAACTCAAATTTATTTCAAATGGCCCATATAAAATATGTTTTCCAACCAAAATTTCATGCTCTTTCCAAATATAACATTTGTTTTCTGTTTTGGATAAATAAACCCTATGCAATTACTTAATGCTTTAATTAAATCATTTAAATGGTAAAATTCATAACTTGCTCAATTAAAATCCAATTTCAACAAATAAAATATGTTTTCCAATTAAAATTAAATGCTCTACCCAAATATAAAATTTGTTTACTGTTTTGAACAATTAAAATTGATGCAACATTTAATTCCTCATTTAATTCATTTAATATTGGCAACTTGCTCAATTAAATTCCAAATTGGACAATTAAAATATGTTTGCATATCAGAAACATGCCATTAACATGTTCATGCCATCCATATCTCTGTTTGCATCTTATCTTGTGCATTTTAGATTTTGTTATGCATGTTCATCTATATGACAACATATGGAATGTGTGGGCTAATTAATTCCAACTGTTGCCCCATTCCATTTAAATTGCCTAACTCATCTACTTTATTGTTTGCCATGCTAAACAACAATTAAATTGATGGTTAGATAAACAACTTGAACCAATTCCTATTTCTCCGGACTCCGGGTCCGATTAAATTGCTTAAGTTGTTTCCCCTGTTGCATTTTGCCATGCCATGCATATAAAATAGGATCATGCTGGATCTTTTGCCGTAGTAGTAATTGTTGTATCCGGTGTTTGTTCGAGGTTCGTTGCTTCTTCCCAGATAGGACGTTGAGATGATGTGAGCAACGACAAGTTCTGCGGATGTACCTCTACTTGCTGGATTCCAGGCAAGTATACTCACTTGCTGCCTATGGCTGCCTTTCATCACTTGTTACCGATTCTTTCCGTTGTTCTTATGCTAGCCTTTTGATTCGATGCTTGTGTCTCGATCCTATCATATGTTACCTTGCAGCCATGATATAGCCTTCCTCCCACTTCCTATTAACCGTTGCTTGTTTACCTTGTTGGCCCTCGTGTCGTAGTTGCATGCTTAGGTTTGTTTGTGCTTGAGTCTTGTTGTCCTTTTGTCGTATCACCTGTTTAGTTGATAGTTGGGTTTCAATTCAACAACATGTTATTGTTTTGGGTAATAATAATTTGATGTTAAGGCACCGGCAGGAGGCCCGGGTTAGGGTTTTGAAGCCTGCTAGTGTCGAACTTAATTAGGAAAAGAGTCTTGTCTACTGATCCATGATGAGCGTGCTCACCGCATCCGGGAGGTAGTATGGACCCCCCTTGACTTAGACCTGATTTGCAGCTTGTCCGAAGAGCCACACTTAGTTCGGGTGTTCCATTTGCTCCTTTGCATAATGGGTTGATCCCCCATGGTTACTGTGATGATGATGATGATGCATATAGGGCGAGGCCTGTAGTGTCGGGGTGTTGTGTCCTGCAGGAGTTTTGCACACCTGCGCTGAGTATTCGGCTGCGTGGCTGGGACCTTATAGCTCCGTGGCTCCTAGGATGGGTTGTAGAGACGGTTTGGGTCGTGTCGAGCCAACCTGAGTTTTAGTTGGTGGCTTGAGTGTGTACGGGTACTGGAGCACCCCCTGCAGGGATAAATCTTCTCGAGAAGCCGTGTTGTCCGTGGTTATGTGACGACTTGGTGAAAGTGCTGGCTAACAAGTACTCAGACAACTTACACCTAATGATAATAACTTGATTAGTAATATAGATTACCTCCACCATATACATGATGTCACCCTAATCAACAGTGTGAGTTATCCTTGGGTTACTTGCTTAGTAGGGGGTAACATTGGATGGGTTTGTTTGGTGGTTAGTTGTAGTTGGTTACGATACGCTATCTTATCTTCTTTCTGTTAGCAGGAAGTTGTAGTGTGTTTCTGTAGTTGGTTAGTGCAGCCCGTTGCCGCTTCTTCGCAATAATCCCTTCCTTTCCGTTGAACCCAAAGTATTTGTATCTTGTGATGACTGGTTACGCCGGTATCTTGTGAGTATGGTTTATCCACTTGCCAGTACTTAACCGTACTGACCCACGAATCTCTTTCGTGGCTGCATATTCAACATTGCAGTCAACAGGTTTGAAGTCTGACGACGTTAGCTTGGGAATCCCTCCGGCTTGGCCTGGGCAGGGATTGGACGCTCTCGGTTATCTTCAGGACTCTTAGTCCAATTTGTATCTTGTCCGTAGCCGGACGCTATGTTGTTTCTTCCGCTGTCATTTGGATCTTTGTATTGTATCAGTTGTATCCTTGACTCGTTTGAGTCGTCTTGTATAAATCTCTTCTGTTGTTGTGGAATATTCGTGAACTGTTGTAATGTTATCACAAGTGGCAACCTAGAATCGGTTATTATGCGGATTTGGCGGGAATGCTGAAATCTGCATAGTGCCCGATCTCGGGGCGTCACAGGGGGGGGGGGGGCGTTGATACGTCCAAAACGCATCTCCTTTTCCGAACACTTTTGCTATTGTTTGCCTCTAAACTTGTGAGTTTTGGATGTAACTAACACAGACTAACGCTGTTTTCAGCAGAATTACCTTGGTGTCTTGTTTTTGTGCAGAAAAAACAACTTTCGGGAAATTGCCCAAAAAAGATCCCAATAACCTTATTTCACCCGAAGACCACTGGAGCCAGAAGGAGACCTAGAGGGGGGCAAGGAGGGGGCCACACGACGCCTGGGCGCGCCCCTAGTTCGCGCCACTAGGTGGTGTGGGGGCCCCAGGCACCCCCTCGGGCTCCCCTTTCAACTACTTATGCCCCATAACGCTAAAACGACAGGGAGTTCGTCATATTCCAGAGAAACACACCCGAGCGCCGCCGCCACCTCGAAACCCAATTCGGGGATCAGAAGTTCCTGTTCTGGCACCATGCCGGGACAGGGATTCGAAGGAGATCATCGCCATCGTCACCGCCACCACTTCTCCATCAACCACCCATGATTCCCCCGTCCATGTGTAAGTAATCCCTGCTGTAGGCTGAGAGGGATGGAAGGGATTTGATGTTATCGTTCATGTAATAATGCCAGATTGTTAGGGCATAGTGCCTAGTATCCATTGTTAGTGTTTTGTACCGTTGTTGCAACTTGTTATGCTTAATTCTTGTCATTAGGGCCCGAGTGCCATGATCTCATATCTGAACATGTTATGGTTTCATGAGTATACTTATGTTTCTTGATCATATCTGCAAGTTGTTTACACACATTGTTGTCCGGAACCCGAGGCCCCAAAGTGACAGAAATTGGGACAACCGGAGGGGATGGCTGTGATGTGAGGATCACGTGTGTTCACAGAGTGTTAATGCTTTGCTCTGATGCTTTATTAAAAGGATCACCTTAATTACCAGTAGTTTCCCTTGAGGCCCCGCTGCAAACGGGCTGGTAGGACAAAAGATGTTGTGCAAGTTTCTCACTGCGAGCACGTATGACTATATTGAAACACATGCATATGGTTTACCTAGAACTTGGATGCTTTATTATTATTATCTGCAATGCCCACATTATTATTATATGAACTATCTTATCCATGCAACGCCCGTTCATTCATTCCCTATGCCTACGGTACGTTCATCGTGCTGTTTTCACGATTGCTACCGCCGTTACTATTTTACTCATGTTGTTACTTTACTACTACTGCTGCTATAAAACTGTTACCACTGATAAACTGTTGCAAGAAAGTCAACTTTCAGGTGCAGCTGAATTGACAACTCAGTTGTTAAGGCTTATAAATATTGTTTGGCTCCCCTTATGTCGAATCAATAATTTTGGGTTTTACTTCCCTCGAAGACTGTTGAGATCCCCTATACTTGTGGGTCATCAGACATCGTCCGATACTACTGAAAGTATAGTATGGGCACCTAGAGGGGGTGAATAGGTGCTACGACCAAATTTTTTTTTTCACAATTAGGCTTGACAAAAAGGTAAATTCTCTAGATGATGTAACTACGGTGAATTTACCTATATGACAAGAACACACACAATAACAATACAAGCACGAGTAAAGGAGGAAGGGAATGAGGTAACCGATATGAAGCACACGGAGACACGATGTATTCCTGAGTTCCTCCTTGTTAAGGTAGTACGTCTCATTGGAGGGGTGTGAGCTTGCCACGAAGGCCTACTCAACGACACAAAGGCCTCACCCTATTCTCCGATGAACCCCGCCACAAAGGCCTAGTCCACCTTCCACTATTGATCCCCTTTGAGGCGGGAATCGAGTCCTTTACAAACAATCTTGGGGCACACACCCACAACCAAATTGGGGGCTCCCAACAATCTCAAATCACCAACAAGTGTAGCAATGGAGTCTAGGTTTTCCACAAGGAAACCCTAGACTATATCCCTATAGAATATAAGGGGTAAAGGAAGATAGGCTCGGTGAAGATGTAGATCGGGGTCTTCTCCTTCAATCCTCCAAGTATCAACGAGTTTAGGTGGAGGGATTGGGAGAAATATAGCTTTTGGAGACTCAATAAATGCTTGTCTTCAATGCTGGTTCGAGCAACCTTTTGGAGAAGAAGGAGATGGGGTATTTATAGCCCCCTCCCCAAACTATCCATTTGACCCCTTTTCGTGCCTAGCGGTACTACCGCTAGGGTCAGCGGTACTACCGCTACCTGGTAACATAAACGGTACTGCAGCGACCCATAGACAGGGCGCAGGCGGTACCACCGCAGAAGTACCGTGGTACTCCAACATAGGTACTACCGCATGTGCCCACCGGTACTACCGCTGGCCACTTATTCGAAATAAATCGAAGTGGCTGGCGGTAGTACCAGGGCACTACCGCTCTAGTACCGTAAACGTTACTGCGAGCAAATTCTCGCTGGAGGTACTTTGACCGATACTGCCAGCAGTACTACTGCTTCCTGGAAGCAGCGGTACTACCGTCGAGCAAGGATTTGCTCCTCGACCAAGTTGAACACAGCGGTACTACCAAACCAGTACAGTTGAAGTACCGCTGGATGCAGTAGCCATTTTTACTCTGGCGGTACTGGGCGCGGTACTACCGCTTGCTATGCAGAGCGGTACTACCGCTGGATCAAGTTGATCTTGGTGGCTTTGTTTTGGAATACTCTTCACCTTTTTGCATCTAGATGATATTTCCTGAAATACTTTGACGCACTGTTAGATTCTTACTAGTGTTGTTATCAACTCCAAAACCTAAGAGAGATCAAAATGCAAATGCACTTTCAATCTCCCCCTTTTTGGAGATTGATGACAACACCACTAAGAGGGGTCTAAAAAAAATTGGACGAGCACTTCTTGAGAGAGTGATGCATCAAGAAAATTTGCTTAATGAGGCAAACTTTGTTCTCTTTTAGAATGTGTGCTCCCCCTAACTTTTAGAGACCTAGCAAGGATATAAATGATATAACAATATGAATACTTGCCAAATAAGATATAACGATAATAACCATAAAATCCATAACACCAAATGGTTCAACACCACAACACCAAATGGTTCAACACAAATAGCACACACCACAAAAAGTTTGACAACACAAACACAACCCAAGAAAATGATAAAGCGATCCTACATAGAACTCTCTCCCCCTTTGGCATCAAGACACCAAAAAGGGAAGAGGCGATGCTAACGTCCCTGGAGGTCACTGGCTGTGGCTAGAGGCACTAGCTGGGCTTCCGAGTCCACACTCATCTTCAGAGTTGACATCTTCTACCTCATCATCAGTCTCACCACGAGTCCAAGGCTCATGAGAAGTAGTAGCATCATTGAGAAGATCTGGATCAATCCACGTGTTGCCTTGCTTTGACTTCCACTCCTTGGAAGTGGTGATCCTGTCCTCAGAACCTGGACGAACAGGCACCCCAGGATGGGCAAACCTGTCACAAGTAACCTGACACTCCTTCTTGCTACGCACATGAGCAAGATACGCCTTGTTCTCCATATCAATCTGGCGATAGAACACTTTCTTCAAAGTTGAGGACATCCACTTGCGAAAGCTATTCTTCTGAGCTCTCCCCTCCATCTCTAAATCCGAGTCACTAGAGCCATCAGTGTCCTGACCAAGATCCTCCGGACCTAGCAAGGGAGTGGCATGCTTCTTGACTCGAAGTTCCTTGACCCTGTGAGCAGTGAGTTCTTGGTCATTATCCAAGAGAGCATTAGAAAGCTTGGCATTGAGCCAAGTGGTGGCAATGAGCTTGAAGACCAAAGGAGCAAACACGGTGACTCTCCGCCTCATCACGCAGTTATACATCTCATCCCAGAGAGTATCATCACATCAAGCCTCAGGCCATCACCACGACGCCTATGAGTGTAAACCATCAAGTCAGTGAGTGATCCATGGATTTGATCAAAGTTGCCAACACGCGGAGCCAAAGTGTTCCTGAAGATCCTATGGAGGATATCATATACGGGCAGCAGGTTCTTAGACTGACCAACCACAACACGGCCAGGGATATAGAGATCATACATCTCAGTGGGGGCCATAGACTTCTCCGGGTAAGGAACCCGGAAGAAGGTAGAGTGAAAAGAAGCATCTGGAATCTCCCCAAAGTCCTGCAGGCCTAGCACAGTAGCAAACTCAGCCCATGAAGCAGAAAACTTCTGATTCTTGGTCATCCAAGTAATACTCCTCTCATCAGTATGGAAGTAAAGCGTGGCATAGAATTGACCCACGAGGTGCTCATCATAATCTTCATTGATCTCGACGAAATCCAGAAGACCAAACTCCTCACAGACCTCCAATGCCTCACCAAAGTAGTCCATCTTCGATCTCATGAAAGGAACATTTATGGATAATTGAGTCATTACCTTGTTCCTGTTCACTGGGTACTCCTCATAGAAAATCCTCTCTTGAAAACGAGTCTAGAAGCACTCGTTGGCCCTAGGATCCCTAGGCTTGTTGTAGGGGTTGGTCCTCCTTTCTCTGCGGAACTGATCATCGGGCATGTTGACAACTGATTTGTCTTTGGCAGCATGTGATTTCATAAGCACATACCTCTGTCTCCTTGTTAGATTACCCTGTGGGATGACCTCTGGAGTTTTATCTTCCTCGAGATTCTTCCGAGTCCTCTTAGCCGCACGCTTGCAACCTCCACCCTTAGAGCCACTAGCACCTGCTCCTAAGAAAGCTTAGGGGGGTAGCAAAGAGGTAAGGTTAACTTCAATCAAAATGATCTACGAGGAAATTCACACAAGAACTAGAAGTGCACAAACTCCAGGAAGTGGTAGTACCGCTGGGGGCCACGGTAGTACTGCTGTCTCCAGCAGTTCCAGCCATAGCGGTAGTACCGCTGTTGCCAGCGGTAGTACCGCTGCTCGCGGATTCTTCCATGGAACCCAAGGGAACAACCGAATCCAATCTAGATGAAATGCACCAAAGGGTCTTATGGAATTTACTCTACAAGGAAGCACAACAAACTACTTCTAGACTAGGAGATCTCTAGAACCCTAAACATCATCATCTCACAAGATTCACTCGAGGGAGAGAGATAGAAAAGGTACCGGAGCTCATCGTCATGGAGAAGGAGTTGGGTGCGATCCCCGGGCGTTCTCCGGTGTGATTGGAGCACTCAATCATCGGAGAGAGCCCTCCCCGGCGGATGGAAGACTTGGAGGTGGCGAGATCCAATGTGGGGAGAGGATGAGGGAGAGAAAGAGGTTAAGTGGGCAACCCCCTTCTCCCAGATCCGTAAGAGAGAGTGTGCTTCCCAAACAACAATAACGACACACAAAACACGAAGACAGAAGGAAAAACACAACGAAAAACACCACATAAGAACCAAACAAGAACCAACTCTTCAAGAGAAGAGGTTGGTGGCCTAAGCCACCATGTAAGAGATTATGGTATGTCACCGCGAAGATATATCTTGGGTACATTGCCAATTCTCGACATTGAAGCTCATAATTCAACATTAGAAAAAGAAAGATAACAATGAATATTTGCTTTGGGCATAATGGGGGGAGGGAAAACCCAATGTGTTAGGATAACACTCATCCTGTGTCCATGCCTACACCTAAACCCAAACACATTTCATCTATAGGGGTGTGTGCAAGATCATCAAGTCAAACTCCTAGAATCAATGATGTTTAGTTCATTCCTCAAGAACATGAATCTTGCATCTTCGAGTGGCTTCGTGAAGATATCCGCAAGATTTTCCTTGGTGGGCACATATGCGAGAGCAATATCACCTCTTGCCGCATGGTCATGGATGAAATTGTAACAGCCCAAGTATGAAAACCTACCATTTAGAATGTTTGATTTCTTGTTATTAAGGTATTGCATCATGTCATCATATTGTTGCATTTGTTTCTTTTGTTTTGCATCTGTTATTCTTGTTTTCACAATGAAAATCAAACAATTTCAACTGCTTTGTTTTCATACTTGTTCTGTTACAACTTTTGGAATAAAAATAACAAATAAAAACAACCCAATTGTTCTCATTTTTATTCCACATTGATCAACTAATAAAATGGTGTTTCTTATTCCAACTAATTATTTTCAAACTTGGTTTCAAACTCAAAGCAAATCATTCAAACAGAACCCAATTTGAAATTATAAAAATAATAACCAAAACATTATTTACTCTTTGTTTCCAATTAATCATAGGGGTCACCCTATTTAAAAGTGTGGTTTTGTTAATGTTCAACTAATAAAGAAACTCATTTCAATTTTGCTTATTTCCAAACAGCACCACAAATTCAAATATTTTGGAAATTCAAACTTGTTAATTGGTTGTAATTAACACGAGGAGCACACCCTATTTTTCTATGAATTTTTCCTAACCCTAAAATCCTTCTTTTCTTCCATTTTTTGGTTTCAGCAAAAAAAAATTAAAAGAAACAGAAATAACAAAAAGAGAAAACGAGCAGCGGCTAAACCTATCCTACCCAGCCCACCTAACACTCTACCGCGCGGGCAGCAGCTAACCCTACGCGGCCCAGCCCACCTAGCCAGCCCAATACCCTTTCGCTCTTACCTGTCATCGTCAACATGTACGGCGGGGCATCGGGCGCATCCACGTCTGCACGGCGAGGAGCAGACGGCCAGCACCGCGCGCCCTAGCCCTTATAACCAACCCCCCCGAGCCGTAGCTAGCCCTAACCCTAGGCTCCCCTACCTCCCCTCTCTTCCGCCGTTTCCCTCTCTCTCACCGGCGCAAAATCTCTCTCTGAACCTCACCGCTGCAACCCCGTCGCCACCTCTCTGAATAATTCCGGCGATCGTCGCCTCCGTTGCCTCGAGGCGTGAGCTAGCGAGGGGGACGGAACCACCACTACTCCAGCTACGCCCTCGACCTCTCGTCACCCCCGGAGCACGTCCAGAGCCCCGACGCCGTCCACGACCTCGCCGCCGAGCTTTCTCTGAACCTTCGACGAGCTCCGTCGCCTTGCACCTCCTCCTCCCTGTCTGGCAGCGGGAATCGCACCGCCGTGCGTCCCTCTCCCTCGGCGACCCTTCCTCGACTCCAGCTGCTGCACGGATCGTAGCCGCGGTCCTCGACGTCGCCGGCCGCCGCGCTGCCACGAACCTCTGCCACGGCGACAGTCGGTGGTGAGCTCACCGCCATCTCCTCCCTCTCCCCCTCGGTATCTGCTCGCACCCACGCTGCACGCGCATCACCAATCCCCCAGCAGCCACCACGCACGCACAGCACGGCGGCAGATCGTCGCCGGCGAGCACGCATCTGTCAGCAAAGGTTCAGGCAACGATCACGTTTCGAAATTCAGTTAACTTTGTCACACCTTAACCTGTCACCAACACCCTTACTGTCAAGCAACGCAGTGCAGCGCAGCTGGTACAGCCTTTGTGCGCGCGAGGGGAGATCCCAGGTTCGAGCCCTGGCTCCGCACTGGGGAAAAACCCCACTTTTTTTCCCTCGAGTGCTGACAGGGAGGGCCCCCTGTCAGCCTCTCCCTTGCCACGCAAGCGCACGGTCACCGCGTGGCCCACTGGCAGTGGCAGGGTAGCCCCCCTTTGCGTGTAAAAAGTCCAAACACGTTTCTGTTTTATTTTCTATTTCTTTTAAAATGGCAGAACTAATCCCTAAAATAAAAACTTTAATAACTTTTAATCTAAAACTCCAATAAATAAAAGTTATATATGTTTTCTGTTCCAAATTTCATAATCTTTCCAAATAATCTATTTGTGTACTGTTTTGAAAATTCCAAATGCATTTAAAATTCAAATTTGAATAATTCAATGTAATTTGCAATAATTCATAAATAATTCATACTAATTCCAAATAAGGCAAATAAAATATGTTTTCCATACATTTTTGAATGTCCTATTCAAATATAATTTTTGTTTCCTTGTTTGTATAATTTAAATTTCCTAAATAATTTAAATCTTGTTTAATTCAATTAAAATTGCTAAAATCATAACTTGCTTAATATAAATTTTTTTTTGGACATGCAAAATATGTTTTCAAACCAGAAAACCCTAACCTTTCCAAATATGAACTCTAATTAATATTTTGAACAATTAAAATTCAATTAATATTCCTATTTGAATTAATTCCAATTTAAAACTTGTTTAATATTGTCTAAGTCATAATAAATTCATCCTAACTCCTATTTCAAAATTTAAAACATGTAATCCAACTAAAATTTGATGTACTTTCCAAATATAAATTTTGTTTGCTGTTTTAAATAATTTAAATTGCTGAAAACAACTGTTTCTGAATTATTGCATTTAAAATTGTCAAAATAATAACTTGCTCATTTTAAATCCAATTTCCACAAATGAAATATGTTTTCCATGCAAAATTAAACCCTCTTTCCAAATATAAACTTTGTTTTCTGTTTTGAATAATTAAAATTGGTTAAATATTTCAAACCTTGTTTATTTCATTTAAAATTGGTAATTTCATAACTTGATCAAAACAAATTCTTTTGGGACATATAAAATATGTTTTCAAACCCTAAAAGTATAAACTTTTGAAATATGAATTTGGTTTAATGTTTTGAACAAATAAAAATTCAAATAAGTTCATGTTTGAATTAAATTCATTTAATTCTTGCTTAAACTAGTTTAATTCATAAATAATTTATTTGAAATCCTTTTTCAACAAGTGAAACATGTAATCCACCCAAAACCTTGTGTTCTTTTCAAATATGAACTTTGTTATCTATTTTGAACAATTAAAATTGATGAACACAATAATTGTTGGTGTGACATGTCTAAGTAACCCAGAATTTCTAAACTTACTAAATGATTTCCAAAACTTGTTAACTCCTTTTATCACTTGCATCTATTATTGTTATTTGCTGTTATTTTGTTGTTATCATCATGCATGCATCATGTTTAACCACTTACACTTGTTAATCAAATGTAGATCATTGCTTCAACCTCAACCATTTGCATCCATATGCAATTCACATTGCATATGGGTCCAATTAAATTGTGTTATCTTGTCAAGTAGGTTATTTTGATGCATCTATTAACTTGGTCATGCATCATCCCATGTTTGTGCACTATGCCATGATATTGATTGCTTATCTTTCTGTGTTGTCTGTTTGCTTCTTCTCGGATACACGACGACGTTGAGACCGACGATACTTACGACATCCCTTCTAAGGAGTTAGCTCAGTACCAGGCTACTGGGTTTGCAGGCAAGTTATCACTCACATGAACCACTGTGTTCCTTGCAACATTGATTACCGATATTTTCCGTTGTTCTTTTCTGCTAGCCTTAGTAGTAGTTGTTTCTGTTACGAACCCATCACCTGAATCCCTTAACCTTGATATTGCATCACCTCCCCTCCTATCACCCCTTTGGTTGAGCCAGTGTCTTACTAGCATGCTTAGGTTGTTTTGCTCGAGTCTGTTAACCGTTACTTTCTGTTACTACTTCATTATGTTCTGGGGGCTCGATGTTTAATCAATCAATCAATCATGCTACTGTTATTGTTAAATAATAATTTGATGATAAGGCACCGGCAGGAGGCCCTGTGTGGTTTTGAGGCCTGCTAGTGTCGACCCTAATAGGAAAAGGGTCTTGTCTACTGATCCATGATGAGCGCACTAACCGCATGTGGGAAGCGAGTATGGGCGCCCCCCTCAATTTGATTCGGTTCGCATCTCGTCCAAATCGCCTCATTTAGTTCGTGTTTTCCATTTGCCGCATGCATGTTTTTGCGAGCCCAGGCCAGGGTGGAACTTTTGTAGTCGGCATATAGGGGGACACGTTCTTAGAGTGCTATGAGGGTCCATTTTCTTCTGGGCTCGATTAGCCGTGCGCCCAAGGTGCTTTGGGCTTGATGCGAAGAAGAGTTGAGTTGTGTTGAGTGCCCCGCTTGGTGGAAGGGCCTTTCCATCTGGCGGGTTATTCATGCGTGTACGGCCAAATTGGTGCAACCCTGCAGGGATAATCTTCTCGAGAAGCCGTGTTTTCCGCGGTTATGGATTACTTGGTGAAAGTACTGGCTAACAAGTACTCAGGACAACTTAAACATAATGATCAAACATGTTACACCCAATGATTAATAACTTGACTAGTAATAGGTTGATGACACAATAACTTGGTTCACCTTTAATACAACTGTGTGAGTTATCCTCGGATTGCTTCTTTGGATAAGGGGCGAGATCCAGGATGGGTTTGTTTGAAGTTAACTTTCAGTTGGTTACAATCCTCGATCTTATCTCCTTTCTGTTAGCCGGAAGTGGTAGAATCTCTGTAGTTGGTTAGCGCAACCAGTTGCAGCATCTTTTATATCCCCTCTCTTCCGTTGAACCCAAGGCATTTGTGCTTGGTGTTGACGGGTTACACTTTGGTGAACTGTGAGTCTTGCTTGCCAGTACGTTTATGTACTGACCCCTTTGGGGCTGTGGTTTCCGCAGACCTACGTTTCCGAGGATCTACATGGTGGCAACTACGTGGAGTATGACGAGACTGCTGACGAGTAGATAGCGGACCCGGGCAGGATCCGAGACTTCGAGGATGGGCTCCGACTGTTCGTTTCCGGCCTCTTAGGCCTATTTGGTTCTTGTCTGTACTCAGACATGTTGAATGCTTCCGCTGTGATGTAATGATGAATTGTTGGGACATGTGTCCTCTGAATGATTGTATTTGCTATCTCTGCTCTAATGAGAGCTATTTGCAACTTATTTCAATCTTTTGTGTCGTAGAGATCTGTTGTGATATCAGTTGTTCAACGCCGTTGACGTACCATGTGTGTATGGTTTGAAGTACGTCGACGGAAGTGCCTTTGATCTCTAGTGGATAGTTTACATCGACGATGGAATAGCAGGGCTTGTGTTGTCGCGCATAAGCGCAGGCCTACCAGGAAGCTGGGACGTGGGAGCAGTTATGCCCCATAATCTAAGCACCTGCTATCCAGTTCGGCCCGATGAGTATCCCCTAGAAATCAGGGTACTACAAATGGTATCAGAGCCTGTCTGCCTGTAGGATCCCTTTTACTGGTCGCAGTTGAGTCTAGAAACTATTTTGTAGCTATTTAGGAAAAATGAAACGTGAGAGTAGGAATTCTGTTCTTTTTCTTCTTTCCCCACCCTCCCTCCCTTTTCTGGTAAGGAAGTGCAACGTTGATTTCTCCCTTCTCATCTAAACTTTCAAGTTAGGATTTCACGTGTTTTGGGTTTTCCGTAGTACCTCAGGAGTTTTGTTCTCGTTTTCCCCGGTGTTGCTTCAATATCATGTTCTTCTAAACATTTCCTTTTCGTCCGTTGAAATCTTGTTGTTGTTTTCTACTTCAATTCTTCCACCGGCGTCTAATCAAAGTTTCCCCGTTCATCTGCTAAACTCTATTCCAGCTATAGTGTTATTTGATACCGGAGCATCACATTCCTTTGTGTCAAAGATCTTTTCCACAACAAACTACCTAATTGTGGTTCCACTAAGCAATCAAATCACCGTTCACTCTCCGGAATCTCAATCCAATTCTAATGGGAGGCCACATATTCCTCGCTTCTCTCATGTTGCTGATTCTGACATTGATGTCATTTTTGGTGTTGCATTGATGTCAATAACTATGTTCAACCATTCTAGCCAGATAATCTATTCTCCAAATGAATCAAATTCTTTTCAGCTATACACCCTTGGTACAAAAACCTCTTCCTTCAATTGAAAATGTTCCGGTAGGTTGCTAATTCCCTGACGTCTATCCAATGTGCACGATGTGTTTCACGTGTCACATCTCAAGAGGATCTTCCCAAGAAGTATCCGGACCTTTTCTTTTCTCAGTAGGAATCTCGGGGCGCGATTCCTTCAAGGGGGGGCATTTTGTAACAGCCCAAGTATGAAAACCTACCATTTAGAATGTTTGATTTCTTGTTATTAAGGTATTGCATCATGTCATCATATTGTTGCATTTGTTTCTTTTGTTTTGCATCTGTTATTCTTGTTTTCACAATGAAAATCAAACAATTTCAACTGCTTTGTTTTCATACTTGTTCTGTTACAACTTTTGGAATAAAAATAACAAATAAAAACAACCCAATTGTTCTCATTTTTATTCCACATTGATCAACTAATAAAATGGTGTTTCTTATTCCAACTAATTATTTTCAAACTTGGTTTCAAACTCAAAGCAAATCATTCAAACAGAACCCAATTTGAAATTATAAAAATAATAACCAAAACATTATTTACTCTCTGTTTCCAATTAATCATAGGGGTCACCCTATTTAAAAGTGTGGTTTTGTTAATGTTCAACTAATAAAGAAACTCATTTCAATTTGGCTTATTTCCAAACAGCACCACAAATTCAAATATTTTGGAAATTCAAACTTGTTAATTGGTTGTAATTAACACCAGGAGCACACCCTATTTTTCTATGAATTTTTCCTAACCCTAAAAGCCTTCTTTTCTTCCATTTTTTGGTTTCAGCAAAAAAAAAAAGAAACAGAAATAACAAAAAGAGAAAACGAGCAGCAGCTAAACCTATCCTACCCAGCCCACCTAACACTCTACCGCGCGCGCAGCAGCTAACCCTACGCGGCCCAGCCCACCTAGCCAGCCCAATACCCTTTCGCTCTTACCTGTCATCGTCAACATGTACGGCGGGGCATCGGGCGCATCCACGTCTGCATGGCGAGGAGCAGACGGCCAGCACCGCGCGCCCTAGCCCTTATAACCAACCCCCCCCGAGCCGCAGCTAGCCCTAACCCTAGGCTCCCCTACCTCCCCTCTCTTCCGCCGTTTCCCTCTCTCTCACCGGCGCAAAATCTCTCTCTGAACCTCACCGCTGCAACCCCGTCGCCACCTCTCTGAATAATTCCGGCGATCGTCGCCTCCGTTGCCTCGAGGCGTGAGCTAGCGAGGGGGACGGAACCACCACTACTCCAGCTACGCCCTCGACCTCTCGTCACCCCCAGAGCACGTCCAGAGCCCCGACGCCGTCCACGACCTCGCCGCCGAGCTTTCTCTGAACCTTCGACGAGCTCCGTCGCCTTGCACCTCCTCCTCCCTGTCTGGCAGCGGGAATCGCACCGCCGTGCGTCCCTCTCCCTCGGCGACCCTTCCTCGACTCCAGCTGCTGCACGGATCGTAGCGCGGTCCTCGACGTCGCCGGCCGCCGCGCTGCCACGAACCTCTGCCACGGCGACAGTCGGTGGTGAGCTCACCGCCATCTCCTCCCTCTCCCCCTCGGTATCTGCTCGCACCCACGCTGCACGCGCATCACCAATCCCCCAGCAGCCACCACGCACGCACAGCACGACGGCAGATCGTCGCCGGCGAGCACGCATCTGTCAGCAAAGGTTCAGGCAACGATCACGTTTCGAAATTCAGTTAACTTTGTCACACCTTAACCTGTCACCAACACCCTTACTGTCAAGCAACGCAGTGCAGCGCAGCTGGTACAGCCTTTGTGCGCGCGAGGGGAGATCCCAGGTTCGAGCCCTGGCTCCGCACCGGGGAAAAACCCCACTTTTTTTCCCTCGAGTGCTGACAGGGAGGGCCCCCTGTCAGCCTCTCCCTTGCCACGCAAGCGCACGGTCACCGCGTGGCCCACTGGCAGTGGCAGGGTAGCCCCCCTTTGCGTGTAAAAAGTCCAAACACGTTTCTGTTTTATTTTCTATTTCTTTTAAAATGGCAGAACTAATCCCTAAAATAAAAACTTTAATAACTTTTAATCTAAAACTCCAATAAATAAAAGTTATATATGTTTTCTGTTCCAAATTTCATAATCTTTCCAAATAATCTATTTGTGTACTGTTTTGAAAATTCCAAATGCATTTAAAATTCAAATTTGAATAATTCAAATGTAATTTGCAATAATTCATAAATAATTCATACTAATTCCAAATAAGGCAAATAAAATATGTTTTCCATACCTTTTTGAATGTCCTATTCAAATATAATTTTTGTTTCCTTGTTTGTATAATTTAAATTTCCTAAATAATTTAAATCTTGTTTAATTCAATTAAAATTGCTAAAATCATAACTTGCTTAATATAAAATATTTTTTTTGGACATGCAAAATATGTTTTCAAACCAGAAAACCCTAACCTTTCCAAATATGAACTCTAATTAATATTTTGAACAATTAAAATTCAATTAATATTCCTATTTGAATTAATTCCAATTTAAAACTTGTTTAATATTGTCTAAGTCATAATAAATTCATCCTAACTCCTATTTCAAAATTTAAAACATGTAATCCAACTAAAATTTGATGTACTTTCCAAATATAAATTTTGTTTGCTGTTTTAAATAATTTAAATTGCTGAAAACAACTGTTTCTGAATTATTGCATTTAAAATTGTCAAAATAATAACTTGCTAATTTTAAATCCAATTTCCACAAATGAAATATGTTTTCCATGCAAAATTAAACCCTCTTTCCAAATATAAACTTTGTTTTCTGTTTTGAATAATTAAAATTGGTTAAATATTTCAAACCTTGTTTATTTCATTTAAAATTGGTAATTTCATAACTTGATCAAAACAAATTCTTTTGGGACATATAAAATATGTTTTCAAACCCTAAAAGTATAAACTTTTGAAATATGAATTTGGTTTAATGTTTTGAACAAATAAAAATTCAAATAAGATCATGTTTGAATTAAATTCATTTAATTCTTGCTTAAACTAGTTTAATTCATAAATAATTTATTTGAAATCCTTTTTCAACAAGTGAAACATGTAATCCACCCAAAACCTTGTGTTCTTTTCAAATATGAACTTTGTTATCTATTTTGAACAATTAAAATTGATGAACACAATAATTGTTGGTGTGACATGTCTAAGTAACCCAGAATTTCTAAACTTACTAAATGATTTCCAAAACTTGTTAACTCCTTTTATCACTTGCATCTATTATTGTTATTTGCTGTTATTTTGTTGTTATCATCATGCATGCATCATGTTTAACCACTTACACTTGTTAATCAAATGTAGATCATTGCTTCAACCTCAACCATTTGCATCCATATGCAATTCACATTGCATATGGGTCCAATTAAATTGTGTTATCTTGTCAAGTAGGTTACTTTGATGCATCTATTAACTTGGTCATGCATCATCCCATGTTTGTGCACTATGCCATGATATTGATTGCTTATCTTTCTGCGTTGTCTGTTTGCTTCTTCTCGGATACATGACGACGTTGAGACCGATGATACTTACGACATCCCTTCTAAGGAGTTAGCTCAGTACCAGGCTACTGGGTTTGCAGGCAAGTTATCACTCACATGAACCACTGTGTTCCTTGCAACATTGATTACCGATACTTTCCGTTGTTCTTTTCTGCTAGCCTTAGTAGTAGTTGTTTCTGTTACGAACCCATCACCTGAATCCCTTAACCTTGATATTGCCTCACCTCCCCTCCTATCACCCCTTTGGTTGAGCCAGTGTCTTACTAGCATGCTTAGGTTGTTTTGCTCGAGTCTGTTAACCGTTACTTTCTGTTACTACTTCATTATGTTCTGGAGGCTCGATGTTTAATCAATCAATCAATCATGCTACTGTAATTGTTAAATAATAATTTGATGATAAGGCACCGGCAGGAGGCCCTGTGTGGTTTTGAGGCCTGCTAGTGTCGACCCTAATAGGAAAAGGGTCTTGTCTACTGATCCATGATGAGCGCACTAACCGCATGTGGGAAGCGAGTATGGGCACCCCCCTCAATTTGATTTGGTTCGCATCTCGTCCAAATCGCCTCATTTAGTTCGTGTTTTCCATTTGCCGCATGCATGTTTTTGCGAGCCCAGGCCAGGGTGGAACTTTTGTAGTCGGCATATAGGGGGACACGTTCTTAGAGTGCTATGAGGGTCCATTTTCTTCTGGGCTCGATTAGCCGTGCGCCCAAGGTGCTTTGGGCTTGATGCGAAGAAGAGTTGAGTTGTGTTGAGTGCCCCGCTTGGTGGAAGGGCCTTTCCATCTGGCGGGTTATTCATGCGTGTACTGCCAAATTGGTGCAACCCTGCAGGGATAATCTTCTCGAGAAGCCGTGTTTTCCGCGGTTATGGATTACTTGGTGAAAGTACTGGCTAACAAGTACTCAGGACAACTTAAACATAATGATCAAACATGTTACACCCAATGATTAATAACTTGACTAGTAATAGGTTGATGACACAATAACTTGGTTCACCTTTAATACAACTGTGTGAGTTATCCTCGGATTGCTTCTTTGGATAAGGGCCGAGATCCAGGATGGGTTTGTTTGAAGTTAACTTTCAGTTGGTTACAATCCTCGATCTTATCTCCTTTCTGTTAGCCGGAAGTGGTAGAATCTCTGTAGTTGGTTAGCGCAGCCAGTTGCAGCATCTTTTATATCCCCTCTCTTCCGTTGAACCCAAGGCATCTGTGCTTGGTGTTGACGGGTTACACTTTGGTGAACTGTGAGTCTTGCTTGCCAGTACGTTTATGTACTGACCCCTTTGGGGCTGTGGTTTCCGCAGACCTACGTTTCCGAGGATCTACATGGTGGCAACTACGTGGAGTATGACGAGACTGCTGACGAGTAGATAGCGGACCCGGGCAGGATCCGAGACTTCGTGGATGGGCCCCGTCTGTTCGTTTCCGTCCTCTTAGGCCTATTTGGTTCTTGTCTGTACTCAGACATGTTGAATGCTTCCGTTGTGATGTAATGATGAATTGTTGGGACATGTGTCCTCTGAATGATTGTATTTGCTATCTCTGCTCTAATGAGAGCTATTTGCAACTTATTTCAATCTTTTGTGTCGTAGAGATCTGTTGTGATATCAGTTGTTCAACGCCGTTGACGTACCATGTGTGTATGGTTTGAAGTACGTCGACGGAAGTGCCTTTGATCTCTAGTGGATAGTTTACATCGACGATGGAATAGCAGGGCTTGTGTTGTCGCGCATAAGCGCAGGCCTACCAGGAAGCTGGGACGTGGGAGCAGTTATGCCCCATAATCCAAGCACCTGCTATCCAGTTCGGCCCGATGAGTATCCCCTAGAAATCAGGGTACTACAGAAATGATGTCGAATCTCAATATTCTTCGTTCTTGTGTGTTGCACGGGGTTGTAGGCGATCTTGATGGCACTTTCATTGTCACACATGAGAGGCACCTTATCGAAATGAACATCATATTCCTTGAGAGTTTGACTCATCCATAGCAATTGGGTGCAAGAACTTGCGGCGGCTACATACTCGGCTTCGGCGGTGGAGAGAGATGTGCAATTTTGCTTCTTGGAAGACCAACTCACCAAGGACCTACCAAGAAATTGGCAAGCCCCGGAAGTGGACTTCCTATCATCTTGATCACCCGCCCAATCGGAATCCGTGTAGCCATTGAGAGAAAATTGTGCCCCTTTGGGTACCACAAACCAAACCTTGAGGTATGAACCAAATACCGAAAGATCCTATGAACCGCCACTAAGTGGCTTTCCTTAGGAGTCGCTTGATACCTTGCACACACACCTACACTCAAAACGACATCGGGCCTAGATGCACAAAGGTAAAGCAAAGAACCAATCATAGAACGATACAACTTTTGGTACACATCTTTATCATCCGGGTTACGCTTGAGGTGGCACTTGACTTGCATAGGAGATGGCTTGATCTTTGCATTTTGGAAATTAAACCTCTTGATCATGTCTTGGGTATACTTGGCTTGAGAAATGAAAGTACCACGAGCCAATTGCTTGATCTCAAAGCCAAGGAAGAATTTAAGCTCTCCCATCATAGACATTTTGAACCCGACGGTCATAAGCTTTGAGAACTCATTACTGAAAGCTTGGTTAGTTCAGCCAAAGATGATATCGTCCACATAGAGTTGGCATATGAAAAGCTCTCCCTTTACTCTCTTTGTGAAGAGAGAGGGGTCGATATTCCCAATTTCAAAACCACAGTCATCCAACAACTCTCTAAGGTGCTCATACCACGCACATGGTGCTTGTTTAAGTCCATAGAGCGCCTTATCGAGCTTGTAGACATGGTTAGGAAAGTTGAGTTTCTCGAACCCCGGACATTGCTTAACATATACCTCCTCTTTGAGTGGACCATTCAAGAAAGCACTTTTAACATCCATTTGTTGCAATTTGAAATTATGCGAAGATGCATAAGCAAGAAAAATACAGATAGACTCAAGGCGAGCCACGAGAGCATATGTTTCATCAAAGTAAATTCCTTCAGCTTGAGTGTAACCTTGAGCTACCAATCTTGCCTTGTTCCTGATAACAATGCCATGCTCATCTTGCTTGTTCTTGAATATCCACTTAGTGCCAATAACATTGTGGCAATCTTTGGGCTTCTCAACTAATCTCCAAACCTTGTTGCTCTCAAAGTTATTGAGCTCATCATGCATAGCTTCAACCCAATCGGAGTCCTCAAGAGCTTCAAACACTTTCTTTGGTTCCACCATAGATATGTGAGCTTGATGCTCACTAAAATGTGCCAATTGACTTCTTGTGGATCTTCTAGCTTGAATATCTTCCAAGACCTTGTTGTCTTGGGCATCAATTTGCTTCAAAGCTCTTCTTATCCTTCTAGCACGACGGGCTTCGATCTCCTCATTATTGTGAGGATGGATCACTTGATCATCTTGATCATTTGGGTCCCCGTCTTGACCAACTTGGCCTTGATCATTGATGTCGACGCACGCTTCTATTCTTGTAGACAGTGTTGGGACTCCAATTGTAGAGGTTTGTAGAACAGCAACAAGTTTCCCTTAAGTGGATCACCCAAGGTTTATCGAACTCAGGGAGGTAGAGGTCAAAGATATCCCTCTCAAGCAACCCTGCAATCAAGATACAAGAAGTCTCTTGTGTCCCCAACACACCCAATATACTTGTCAGGTATATAGGTGCACTAGTTCGGCGAAGAGAGAGAGTAAAATGCAAGTAATATGTATGATAATAAGTGATAATAGCAATCTGTAATAAAAATGGCAGCAAGCAAACATGTAGGAGAACATGCGGAAAACGGTGTTTCAATGCTTGGAAATAAGGCCTAGGGCTCCTACTTTCACTAGTAGACACTCTCAACAATGAAAACATAATTGGATGCATAAATATCATTTCTTCACTATGCTACTCCGAACCACTCTCCGGTCGAATAACAAACACCAATCATTGCGTAGGGCTTTAACAACACTCCTCAGAGTAAGCACTTTCCCAACCAAGTAACCCACATGCTATCACCATGGGACCAAGATGGTTCCACGCAAACACCACAATTTCATAGGGTTATCCAACACAAAATATAAATATAATGCTAAACCACACGGTGCACACACTGTCACCTTTACACCGTGATCAAAGTGTTTACGGAGATCTCATAACAAAAACCACTTGAGTAGCATAATATATGAAGAATAATATCTATGAACTCAACTAGATTACAAAGCTCACGATCACATATAGATCACACCATGGGAGAGAGAGATGAAACACATAGCTACCGGTAGAGCCCTCAGCCCCTGGGGAGAACTACTCCCTCCTCATCATAGGAGACAACAACGGAGATGGAGGTGGAGATGGCTTCCAGGGGCACTTCCCCGTCCCGGCATGGTGCCAGAACAGAGATCTGTCCCCCGAAACTTGTCGTCGTCGGCGATGGAGCTACATATGTATTCTGTGGAAAAGATCGATTCTTCTAAGGTTTATGCCTCAGGGAGTATATATGGGCGAAAGGGCGATGCCGGGAGGTGGCCAGGGGGCCCACACCCCTAGGTGACGCGGCCAGGGGAACCCGCGCCACCCCATGGTGTGGCCACCCTGTCGCCCCCCTCCGGGGCTCTTCGGGACTTCTGGATGCTTCCGGGACTTCTAAGACTTCTGGCTTTCGAATCATCCAATTCCGAGAATATTTGCAGAACAACTTTTCTGAAACTAAAAACAGCAGAAAACAGGAACTGGCTCTGCGGCATCTTGTCAATAGGTTAGTCCCGGAAAATCGATAAAAATAACATAAAGAAGGGAGAAAACATGTAGCAATTGGCATAATATCAACATGGAACATCAGAAATTATAGATACACTGGAGACGTATCAATCATCATCATCATCAGCAACAACTTCTTCAACACTTGCTTCAACTTGAGGAGAGGAGGATGAGGATGGTTGATCTTGGCCTTAACCTTGACTAGCATGAATGATAGGAGTGGTTGCATCTTGCGTAGTAACTTGGTCAATAAGAGGAGGGTCTTCAACATGTTCTTGGGTAGGTGCATCACTTGGCTCCTTGGCTTGTTGTTCTATTGTAGAGGAGGGCTCAACTTGGGTAGAGCATAGTCCTTTTCGAGTCGCCATAAGGTGTCCCTCAATGGGGCGGAAAAATCCCACACCCATCCTTCCTATGGCTTCTTGAGGCATTTCAACATCTACATTAGAAACATGAAATTGCGCCACTTGGGAGCCATCATTTTCCTCGAAAACCACACTACAAGATTCTATGACAATCGGTGAGGCTTTGTCAAAGACTCTATAAGCGTGGGATTCGGCACCGTAACCAACAAATATACCCTCAATAGTTTTGGATTGAAATTTAGACAACCTAACACACTTGATCAAATAGAAGCACTTACAACCGAATACACGGAAGTGGGAGCGTTGGGCTTGTTGCTGGTGAGGATCTCATATGGAGTCTTGTCCAAGCCCTTGCGGATGTAGAGGCAGTTGGAGGAGTGGCATGCGGTGGATATGTCCTCGGCCCATAAATATTGGGGAGAAGAATACTCCGCCAACATGGTCCTTGCCATATCCAAGAGAGTGTGATTCTTCCTTTCGGCAACACCATTTTGTTGAGGAGTGTAAGTGGCGGAGTATTGATGACGAATGCCCTCTTCACTAAGGAATTCATTGAAAGTGTAGTTCTTGAACTCCGAACCATTATCACTCCTAATAGCCATTTTGCACATTGTGTTGATGTTGTACTTGGTTGGAGAAGTCGATGATGGCTTGTTGAGTCTCACTCTTGCACTTGAAGAAATAAACCCAAGTGTACCTTGAATAATCATCGGCAATCACCAACCAATACTTCTTGACACAAAGACTTGCCTCGGGCACAACACCAAAGAGATCAACATGGAGAAGCTCTAAGATCCTCTTTGATGAAATAATAGTCTTGGCCTTGTGCGAGATATCATGCATCTTTCCTTCAACACACGACCTACAAACGCGATCTTTGGAAAAGGAAACATTTTCTTTTAGTACGACAATAAAGCCACCTTTGTGAAGACTTTGCAAAGTTCTCATGTTGACACGGGATAAGCGGCGATGCCACAACCATCCCACATCCGCCTTTCCGAAAATACACATTGATTGAGAGTTGGTAGATTTCGAAAAGTCCACCACGAACAACTCATTTTAAACATGTCCCATGTATGCGACGTCAAGAGTCTTGCTTCTCAAAAGGAGCACAATATCTTCATCAAAAAAGACGGAGAAACCCATCTTTCCAAGAGAGCGGACCGAAAATAAACTGAAACCAAGGGATTCGACACGCATGACGTTCACGATAGTGATATCGGGAGCAATCACAACCTTATCGAACCCCGATACCTTAGATGAGGACGAGTCTCCATAAGTGACGGTTGCTTGAATGTCATTTGGGCGCAATTCCATCACAAGTTCTTTGCTTCCGGTCATATGACTAGTGCATCCACTATCAATTATCCATTTAGACCCACCGGAAGCATAGTCCTGCAAGAGATCATTGACTAGAGTTAGGACTCGAGGAGGGTCCCTTCATGTTAGCAACAAGGGTCTTTGGAACTGACTTCTGCTATGGATGGCGTGTTGGAAACCCCAATAGGAAGGTGTGATGAGCAAGTGGCAAGAATTTCCCTCAGTTAAGAACCAAGGTTATCAATCTAGTAGGAGGAAGAGGATCTCAGGAAGATTGATGCCACTGACGGTGGTGCTGGTCATCAACAACGTGGAACCTTCACACAACACAACCAAAATACTTTGTCCCAACGGTACAGTGAGGTTGTCAATCTCACTGGTATTGCTGAAAAAAATATTAGACATATAGTGTGGAAAATGATGTATGCTTGCAGTAAGTAAAGAAAACAGTAAATAGTTGTGGTTTGTTTAACAGTGTAAAAAATGGATCGGGGTTCATAGGTTCACTAGTGGTGTATCTCCATAAAAGATAGCATTCTAGGTGAACAAATTACAGCCGGGCAATTGACAAATAGAAGTTGCACCATAGTGCACAATATAACATGAAGATTACTATGATATGTATTGCGGGCATTACAACAATATACATAGACCGGCATCCATCTGCATATATGACTAATAATCCACTCTCAGGTTATCATCCGAACCCCCTTAGGTATTAAGTTGTAAGCAACATGTAATGGCATTAAACAAAGTGTGTAATGTAAGCAATGATTATGCACGCGGGTAATCTCACCGATGTTTTCTCCCTAATGGCAACAACATATCCACCCTTCACGTTTCTGTCACTCGAGCAAGGTGGTGAGGAGGCATGAACCCACTATCGAGCATAAATACACCCTCTTGGAGTCACTAGAAACTACTTGGCCAGAGCAACCACTAGCAACGGAAAGCATGCAAGATCACAAATAACATATGCAAATAAAGACTATAATCAACTTGGTATAAGGTCAATATTCACCGGATCCCAGCAAACACAGCACATAGAGTTACATAAGATCAATCTCGATCATGATAGGAAGCTCACGAGATCTAAACATGGAGGCATATGAGGAGAATACAACCATCTAGCTATAGCTACAAACCCATAGTCCAAAGATGAACTACTCACGCATCAATTCGGACGCAGGCATGGTTGAAAGTGCACTATGGTAAACTAGAGGGGGGGCGAATAGGTTGACTACCAATTTTTCTTTTCTTTTCCTTTTAGTGGGGCTACGCAAGATAAGATAGGGTTCTCTAGATGTGCATCTAGGTGAGCAACCTATGTGTACAAGATAATATGCGCAACGGAAGTAAAGCGTAAGGTAGCAAGACAAACAACAAGTGTAAACAAGGAGACACGGATATGATTCCCGTAGTTCCTTCTCAAAGAGAAGTACGTCTACGTTGGAGAGGTGGGGAGCCACCTAGGCACTCCTCAATAGCACGGTTGTGCACACCTTGTTCTCCTTGAGATTCTCCGGTGAGGGAGATTCTCGTTTCCACTATGAGGTCGACTTGAAGGCGTTGACCAAACCTTTACAAGAGCTCGAGGTCACTCCACAAGATGGATGGAGGCTCTCAAGCAATCCGTAGCTTCTTGCAACAAGGTGGAAGCTACAAGCACAAGATCTACTAAGGTTTCTAGGCCTCGTGTAGGATTCTAGATCTACTAGGTTGTGGGGGATGGATTTGAAATTCCTTTGGTGGAAGTGTGGATCTAGGTCTCCTCTAGCTCTCCATCAAGTATGGGAGTGATTGGGTGGACGGAGTGGGAGATCTAGGTGGATGAAGCTTTCATTAATGGCTAGGAGAGAGAGTGGGAAAAGCTTGGCATTTATGAGGAAGGGGAGGGGGTATTTATACCCCTTCCCATTAAGTGGCCGTTGCAGTCCAGAGCACCGGAGGCTCCGGTGGTTTCACCGGAGGCTCCGGTGGGCTTCTATCATTTGCGCAGCAGCGCAACGCACCTGCTCCCTTTTGGATGGCCACGGGGCGGAGGCTCCGGTGGAGCCTCCGCTCTTATGCACCTGAACCAGTTTTTGGCGGAGCCCCCACCGGAGGCGCACCGGATGCCGCTGTGCACAGGGCCACGTTGGGGCCACCGGAGCTCCACCGGAGGCTCCGATGGAGCCTCCGCTCTTATCCAACAGAGCAAGGATTTGGCGGAGCCTCCACCGGAGGCGCACCGGATGCCACCCATGCAAGGGACCTGGTTTGAAGGCAGCGGAGGCTCCGGTGGAAAGGGCGGAGGCTCCGCCCGCCGGAGCTCCACCGGAGGTTCCGCCCTGGCCTCCGCTCGTTTGCTCCAGAGGGAGGTGTGGGCGGATCCTCCACCGGACCCGCACCGGAGCCTGGGGCGGAGCCTCCGCTCCATGCAGACAATAGCTTCCCAGATTCCTTTCTCCTAGCTCTTTTCATTTTAACCAAACACGCGGCCCATAGAATTAGTGAACTTGATTAACCTGGGCATTTTCATATATCAAACAAACATTAGATCAAATAGGTATGTTGTCATATAATTACCAAAACGGACGATGATCTTTCATTCTCCCCCCTTTTGGTAATTGATGACAACATCCCTATTTGCATAATAGAAAACACAACATGAACGGAGCTCCCCCTAAAGGTATGCTCCCTTTATGTTGAGAGAATTTAAGCATGATATATATATGATCAATATGAATAAGATAGAGCACACAACACATAATATAATATGATACGAGGTTCACAAGTGCATAATTATACGAGGTTCACGACACATAGGAATAATGTAAACAAACCGAAGTTCCAAATGACCAAATGAAAAGCCAAACTCCCTCAAGAAAGAGAAAGACGCAAAACGAATATGCTTGAGGGAGACCCATGCAAATACCCGCGCTCCTAATATATATCTCTCTCCCCCTTTGCCATCAAGATACCAAAAGAGGGAGAAAAGGACACTAACGACCCAATGATTAGTCGTCCTCAGACGAGATCTCCATATCTGGAGAGGGGGCACGACGACGAGAACTGGTAGCTTATTCTCCTTCCTCCTCAGACCACTCGGTCAACTTGCCCTTGGAGTCCTTGGCTTGCCATTTGTCCCAATCGGTGATGCTTGGAAGAGCCGGGGAGTCCATGGATTCGCCACCATCACGGCGAAGCTGACGAGCTGCGTGTGCTTTCTGGCGGTTCTTGAGCTGCTTGTCATAATAGGATTCCCACTGATGCTGCTCAACCTTCTTTTTCAACCGGAACACCTTCTTCAGGGCCCGAGCCATCCACTTTAATGCATTGGTGGAAGGAGAAGGGCGAGATGGACACGTTCTTCTTCCTCCTCATCATCAATGACACGAGGCTTAGCCTTGTTCTTGCGAGGAGCAGGAGTGGGATGCTCAGGAGGCTCGGTGTAGTCCTTGCTGAGGAGTCTCCTCTCCATGTGAGGAATCCAATTAGCATCATCAAACGGTTCATCCGGAAACTTGGCATTCCACACATTTAAGATGATCTTCATGATGAAGGGCCCAAAGCAAGCATTCTTGCGGTTGATCACGGTGTGCCACATCTCATTCCAAATGTAATCAAGCACATCGAGCTTACGAGGGGTGTCGGTAAGCCGTTGTTGATGAGTGAGAAGCATGAGGTTCTTCAAGAATCCTTGGATTTCATCCATGTTCTCCGCCTTTGGGTTGATAGTCTCTCTATAGATGCGCATCATGATATCATAGGTGGGGTAGAGACCCTTGACAAACCCAACGGCGAACTTCTTCCAATGATAGAGTGGGGTGAGTTGATCTTTGGGAAGGGATGGAGTGTTCATAACATGAACCCGGAACCATCCATTGGCAAACTCCTCACTATCAGCAAAAGGTCCAAAATCCGGGTACCCACCAAGAATGATGCCAACGTCAGACCACTTGATGTCAAGCTGTCTCCCCTGTGTCATCCAAGTAAGATTGCGCTCGGTCTCATTTGAGAGATGAATGGTGGCCAAGAACTGACAGACAAGGTCTTCATCATAGTCTTGTTGGAGACTAATAATGGGACCAATACCAAACCTCTCAATGAGCTCAAGAGCCTCCCCAAAGTAACGGGGGTTCCTTTCCAGATGCCCAAAGTTGATGGCATGTTGAGGGGCAACATTTTCCTTTGGCTTCCTCATGAGAATCTCGTGATATATCTGGCTCTGGAAAACAGCGTGGAAGTGAGTATCCTTACCCCTGAAATGAGGCATCAAGCGGTCGCGAGCAATGACATAAGGATTCTCGCGACGTTCTTTCAGAAAAGCTGCCTCAGACATCTTGGAAGCGGTCCTTGCCATGTTCCTCTTGGGCAGTTTCTTCTCGGTGGCCGGGAACCGCTTGCGCTTGGGTTGAGTATTGTCAAGTTCCTCTTCGATCTCATCAACTTGAGGGGTCTTGCGGCGACCCGTAGTCTTGTACCGAACCCCCTTTCCTTTGGAACCGGAAGCATCTAAGAAAGAAATAGATGGATAGCATGAAGAAAAGGTAATGCTCAAGTTGATAAAACACGCAGAAATCCAAGAAACCAAGATACACATGGTGTAAGGGTTGAATAACTAGGGTTAGGGCAAACGAATCTTCCCTACAACCGTAATGATTCAAGCCTAACACGCATTATCTAGGTTGCTAGGGTTTGTACTCGAGAACTTCAACTCCTAAAACTCCAAATCCACATATCTAGAGAGCAATAACATGAACTCCTATGCATCCCATCCATCAACTAGATGAGAGAGAGAGAGAGAGAGAGAGAGAGCACATACCCGCATCATCCATGGTGAAAAAGGAAGGAGAAGGAAGAGCCCGGGGTGTCCCAAGGCAAGGAGGAGGTCTCCCGGTGGTGGAGCACCCGAATCTGGCGGCGGATGGCTTGGGGCGGCAGCGGTTGAGAGGAGGAAGAAGGAGGGCGAGTGGGGGAAAAATGATATTGGATCTCACTTGCCCCCGCTCGCCCTAGATCTTATCCCGAAAAACTGCCACGGGCGGAGCCTCCGGTGGTTTCACCGGAGCCTCCGCTCCCGCCAGTGGAGCCTCCGGTGGTTTCACCGGAGCCTCCAGCCCTTCTCCACAAAAACAGGCCAAATTTTGGCCCGCTGAGCAAATGTGTGCTAGCGGAGCCTCCGGTGGCGTTCCGGTGGACAGGGGCAGCGGAGCCTCCGGTGGTTTCACCGGAGCCTCCGCCCAGCCAAGTTTTCGCACACCAAGATTGTAAAAACAAGAGCATTATTACAATGGAAATGTTGTTTTGGGAAAAGGGGGGCTTGGGTTGGAAAATAGTCACTGATATACGAGAGTCATTACTCGGAGGGGTTCGCAAGAAGCACAAAAGGTAGAAGACCGAACCCGTACAAGTTGTCAAGAAAGAAATATGATACGCGTGAAAGATCCAAAACATGCCAAAGGTCGGTGGCCGAAGCCACCATGTTTGAGTGTGTAACTTGGCACCATGAAGATATATCTTGGGTCCAAAATTACTACTCAAAATTAAGCACAATAAGTCACAATTGACTAGATATGCAATGATGAATTGATTTTCGCATAATAAGAGGAGTGCATACTCATGAGTTGAGTAGCGCTCCCCCTATGTCCATGCCTACATCTAAACCTAATAGCATGCATAATGAGGGTAGATATGCAAGGTTTCAAGTGAAGTTGGAAGAATCGATGACATTTAGTTCATTCCTCAAAGCTCGAAATCTTGGTTCATCAAGGGCCTTCGTGAAGATATCGGCAAGTTGATCCTTGGTGGGAACATATGAGAGATCAATATCACCTTTCTCAACATGATCCCGAACGAAATGATGACGAATCTCAATGTGCTTCGTCTTGGAGTGAAGAACGGGGTTGTAGGCGATCTTGATAGCACTCTCATTATCACAAAGGAGAGGAACCTTGTCAAAATGAATACCATAATCATTCAAGGTTTTCCTCATCCAAAGCAATTGAGCACAACAACTTGCCGCGAAGATATACTCGGCCTCGGTGGTGGAGAGAGCAATGCAATTCTGCTTCTTTGAATACCAACATACCAAGGAGCGGCCAAGGAATTGGCAACCCCCGGACGTGGACTTCCTATCCGTCTTCTCTCCCTCATAATCCGCATCCGAATATCCAATGAGCTGAAAACTTGAACCCTGGGGTACCAAAGACCGAAATTTGGGGTATGAACTAGATATCGAAAGATTCGTTTCACAACTTCCAAATGACTTTGCCTCGGAGAGGCTTGAAACCTTGCACATTTACCTACGCTATACATGATACCCGGTCTAGATGCACACATGTAGAGAAAAGACCCAATCATGGAGCGGTATACCTTTTGATCTACCTCTTTACCGTTGGGGTCGGGTTTCAAGTCGGTGGTTGTGGACATGGGAGTCTTCATAGGCTTGGCATCATGCATATTGAATCTCTTGAGCATGTCTTGAGTTTATTTGGCTTGTTTGATGAAGGTTCCTTCATGATATTGATTCACTTCAAAGCCAAGGAAAAACTCCAACTCTCCCATCATAGACATCTCAAACCTATCGGTCATAAGCTTGCAAAACTCCTCATTGAACAAGGTGTTAGTAGACCCAAAAATGATGTCATCCACATAGAGTTGGAATATGAACAAGTCACCTCCAACCGTCTTGGTAAAGAGGGTGGGATCGATTAAACCAACATTAAACCCACGATCCACTGGAAACTCTTTAAGGTGATCATACCACGCACGTGGAGCTTGTTTAAGTCCATAGAGCGCCTTATCGAGTATATAGACATGATCGGGGGGGGGGGGGGGGTTGGGATCCTCGAAGCCCGGAGGTTGCTTGACATATACTAACTCGTTAATGGGACCATTTAGGAAAGCACTCTTAACATACATTTGTTGTAACTTGAAGTTATGATGAGATGCATAAGCAAGTAAGATGCGAATGGATTCAAGACGAGCTACGGGGGCGAAAGTTTCATCGAAGTCAATACCTTTGACTTGGGAAAAACCTTGAGCCACCAACCTTGCCTTGTTGCGAATGACAATGCCATCTTTGTCTTGCTTGTTCTTGAAAACCCATTTGGTTCCAATAACATTTTTGCAATCCTTGGGTCTTGGTACTAGTTTCCACACTTTGTTGCGCTCGAAGTTATTGAGTTCATCATGCATGGATTCAAGTCAATCTTGATCTTCGAGATCTTCATAGACCTTCTTGGGCTCAATGAAAAAGACAAAAGCATGAGCCTTGCTAAAGTCCGCCAATTGCCTCCTAGTGACCACTCTCCCACGAACTTGCCCAAGAATCTTGTCCTCCGTATGACCCGCTCGTTCAAGATTCTCTAGCCTTCTCTTTGCTCTTCGTGCTAGCATCTCCTCCAAATATTCCTTGGATACGGATTGAGAATCACCTTATTCATCGGAGACATGACCGTCTTCATTTTGTTCTTGATCAATAATGGGTGATGGATCACCACTAGGTTGAGCACTCTCAACAATGATGGAATCTTGATCATGATTAAGATGAGTTGCTTGGCCTTGTTCATTAGCTTGGCCTTGATTGCTTGTTTGACCTTGATCATTAGTTTGAGGACTTGGTGCATCTTGTTGATTAGCTTGATCATCAATGGGTTTAGTCAATGGCTCCACTTGAGTGGGGCATAGTCCTTCTCCCTCCGTCATCCGGTAACGCTCAATGGGGATTATTTCACCAATACCCATTCTTCTTATGACGATGGGAGGAATTGCATCTCCTACAACACCATGATCTATACGCCCCCTTAGGAGCCGTTATCCTCATCAAAAACCAGGTCTATAGCTTATTCAACTTGTCCGGTGGACTTGTTGTAGACTCTATAGGCGTGAGCATTTGTGGCATAGCCAACAAAGATACCCTCATAAGATTTGGTCTCAAATTTTGACAACCGTTTACCTTTCTTGCGAATGAAGCACTTGCAACCGAAGACCTTGAAATAAGATACATACGGTTTCTTGCCCATGAGAATCTCATAGGGAGTCTTGTTCAACATCTTGCGAAGATATAACCGGTTAGTAGCATGAAATGCGGTGGAGACGGCTTCGGCCCAAAAGTTATAGGGAGAAGAGAACTCCGCAATCATAGTTCTAGCCGCATTCATCAAAGTCCGGTTCTTTCTCTCCGCAACACCATTTTGTTGAGGGGTATAAGGAGTGGAATATTGATGAGCAATGCCTTCTTCACTAATAAAACCCTCAACGGTATAGTTCTTGAACTCCGAGCCATTATCACTCCGAATGGCCAATATGGTAGCATTGTGTTGGCGCTCCACTAGAGTGATGAACTCGATGACTCTCTTTTGAGTTTCACTTTTCCTCTTGAAGAAGTACACCCAACAATATCTTGAATAATCATCCACAATCACCAAGCAATACTTCTTTCCTCCGAAGCTATCATAGGATAGTGGACCAAAGAGATCTAAGTGAATGAGCTCGAGAATTCTTGTGGTGGAGATAGTTGTCTTGGTTGGGTGTTGTTCTCCATGTTGCTTCCCAAAGGTACAAGAGCTACACACACGATCTTTAGCAAACTTAGCTTTGGTTAGTCCTAGAACGTGATTGCCACTTTGGAGGTCATGCAACATTCTCATATTGGTGTGGGCTAACCGGCGATGCCAAAGCCACCCCACATCAACTTTAGCCATTAGGCATGTCGCGGCACACGTGTCTCCTTTAGAGAAGTCCACTACATACATGCCGTTCTCGACACACCCAACAAAAGCTACTTTAAAAGATGTTTCCCAAGTGACAATCACACTCTCTTTATTAAAGAACAAGGTAAAGCCACAGTTCGCAAGTTGAAGAACGGACATCAAGTTATAGCCAAGGGAATCAACAAGGAGAACATTCTCAATTGATAAATCATTTGAGATAGCCACCTTGCCTCGTCCCAATACCTTAAGCTCGGACTTGTCACCAATAGTAACGCAATTGAGATGAGGTAATGGAGGTTCAATATCACTCATTGCGTCATACTTCTGGTCATATGTTGGGATGCACCACTATCCACTGTCCATCTTCCTGACCCGGAAGCACTTCCCTACAAGAGATCAATTTCTTGATTTAGGTACCCATCCTTCAATGGGTCCTCTTTTGTTAGTAACAAGGGTCTTGGGAACCCAAATAGTCCAATGATAATCATCACTATAAGAAGTACCAACGTATTTAGCATAAACATGTCCATCTCTAGATTTCATAAGAACATAAGATGGGTTATATTTTCCGGCGAAGTCATTGTGAGTGATGCTCCCCCTAGAGGTATCACCACACACAATGGAGTTGGTCTCCTTCTCTTTGGTCACTTATCCCTCTTTCACAAAGACAACATTTTGAGAGGGAGATGTGACCCTCTTGGATTTCTTCTTTGACTTGGAAACGAAACCAAGTCCTTCTTTTCCTTTCTTGGCTCCTTGAGAGCTTATGGCATCATTGAGAATTCTCTCTTTCCCTACAATGTTAGTAGTATTTCAAGAGTTAGGCATGATAGCAATGCTATTAGAGGAAGATATCACTTGTTTATTAGATTGTTGAGCTAGGAGGTTGTTCCGAGACTTGATGAGTTTGTCATGAATTTCTTTAAGAGACATGAACTCCTTTTTTAGTTTTTCATGATTCTCAACAAGTACTTCATGAGCTATTCCTAGCTTCAACTCCTCTTCTTCAAAGACTTTAAGTAAAGCAAGAGATTTTTCGTTATCTTTCCTAAGCTTGGCAAGAGATTTTTCATTATCTTTCCTAAGCTTGGAAACACTAATAGCATAGGTATCTTGTAGATTAGATAGTCTCTCTTCGAGAGAGGCTCTCATGGATCTTTCTTTTTTGAGAGCTTTAACTAGTTCATCGTCATGGTTCTCATGGCTACCTCCATGGCTCTCCAAGTTCATGATGATCTCCTCCTTCTCATCTATGAGAGAGTTAGCATCATCAAATTTCCTTAAGAGAGCCTTTACCTTTTCTTTAGTTTCACCTTCAAGACTACATAACCAAGATCCTAGATTCTTAGCCTCCTCATCATCAACAATGTTTTCAACACAATCCAATAACGAGGGTGAGCTAGTGACAATAGACTTGGAGGTGGAAGATATTACCGCGGTGGCTTTTGCCATGAGACATGTAGGTCGTATCGATGCCTTCTCATTGGGAGATTCAAATAGAGAGACTGATGAAGAGGAAGTAGTAGCTATGGCGACGTGGGCAACACCTACGACTTCATCTTCTCTGTAAGGACCCCAGACCGGCAGTCTGAAACCCTCCGTATGCATACATTCACGATCCCAGAAAGATCAGTCCTGAACAACATACAAAGTTGGCACACAGAAATACATCATCCATTACACGAATACATAAAGGTATTACACAAATGATCACATGATCAAGTTTAACGCAACTGCCACAAAGGGCAGGCAACTTAACAAACACAGCGGAAGACAAATAAAAACACAACGTAGTTGAGCCCAAGTCACGCCTTAACCTACAGGCTGCTGACCCGGAGACGATCCTAGTTCGCAAAGCCGTCAACTCCGTACTTCTCTTCATAGATATCCTTCGGAGGCTCCTTCTCAAAGTCTGGCAAGTAGATACTAGGGGCGAAACCATAATGAGTACATTTGAATGTACTCAGCAAGACATCCATCATGTCACTTACTAAACATGCAAATATGCTTATATGGTGGAATAGGTAGGCTATAAATATGGTTCACTATCAATGGTGTTCATATATGATGACACCACAGTTGCAGTCAGGTTTATCTGTATCTTCGTTGAAGAAGATACTTCAGAAGAAAAATAATATATAGTTTCATTTCTCTTGTAGATCTCACATGTACAAGAGGTTTTGTAAAGTTTTGTTAAAGAATATTTTCTCTTTGCAAAACTTCTTGGAATCAGTTTCCAGAATTCTTGCTTAGAGTAGAAAAGGTTTTCTTTGCAAAAACATTTTGTTTTGTATATCAGCATCTGGCTTTTCATCATCGACGATACCTCCACGGTATAAGTTTCCATTCCTTTCCGAACTTCACAAGTTCAACACTTCCTTTCCAAAATTTCCCTTTCAAAACTCCTTTTTGAAAACATTGACGCAATGCTAGCTACATGGCCATTCAACTGTCCATATCCAAGGACGCGGCTTCTTCGAAAAAGTTGTACTCTGCAGAGGTGTACACATCCACCAGATCCAGTACACCTCCCGTGAACAATCACGGACTGTAACAACAGTATGTAAACATCAGGTATCTGATCATAACCATCCACTATGTTCAAGCTAGAATGTGTCTATCTCTCAGTTGAGTTTTACCGGTCATCCCCGGCACCGAGCTAATCCCTGCCAGCCAGGATGCCTCAACTGATGCGACCGGAGGGAAAATTAATCCCACACTTTTTATGTCTCAACTCTTGACAACAATTCGGTTCAAGGGATTCCGTCCCTTATAGCGTTTGAGATAGAACACACACTAACAAGGACAAACTTCCAGTTAAGCCCCGTGCCCATGTTGGGGTAGGGTGGCAGTACGGTAAAGGTTGTCCGGCGAAGACTAGGTTATGTGTCATTTTTTAAAACACCACTTTCTCAAAAATGACCACTTCCACATTCCTCCGGAGAACAAGGATCCGCCTTTTCTCCGGGTTTTTCCGTAAAGCCTTTGTTTTGTAGAATCACAATTTTAGGGTGTCCACTTAGGGACTAGTATATTTGATGGTAATAAATACCATATGGTGGCTTATGGGCTTGGTATTACCAAGTTTAACTATTGGCATGATAGTAACCTATAATATAGTATAGTAGTAAATTCCACATCAAAAATAGTTTTGATAATCAAGTTTTTGTAAAACTTCAGAGGTAAAACATGCATGATAGATAATGATAAGTATTGTATCAGCAAGCATCAGGATGGCTTGCCTGGTATCTCCTTGTGTCCCTGGTTTTTGGAGTGACTGGAACTTGAAACAGAGCTTCACGACACTTCCTTCCTCTTTGTTTTCTAACGTCGTAAAAAGGAATAAAGGACACACATTCAGAACCAATCAAGGCAAGCAATAATACCAAACAATACATACAGCAAGAAAACTAATAATAACCAATCACACAATTATTAATTGAGCAAACAATCAAACAAACACACTTGGCAGAAATGCCATTTAATAAGACAACTTAAGGTTGGAGGAACATGTCTCACAACCTCAATATCATGGATTCAGTGGGTGTGCCACTCTCATACCAAGATATTAATAAACCCAAAATACACTTAGTTTCACAAAGGTGAGACTACTAAAAGTATATAAAACATGCACAAAAATAATCATGGCAATGGGTCTATCAACCAAACCACAAAAAGAAAAAGGTAGTCATTCTACTGAGTCTAAATTGACATCAAGAATAAATGAAACACATGATTTGTAAAAGTTACTTTTACAAATCAGTGAGCCTACACAAATGTAACAAGGTAATAGACTCATCACAAAACACACAATTCTCATAGTGAGAACAATAGAAACAATGAATAAAAAGGAGGAATTCTATTGACATGTTTCTACTAAGGGTTTGCTATGCAAGCAAGCATAATAAGTAAAGTACTAAAATGCAAACAAGGAACCATGTTATAATAATGGGAATGAAAACATTTCCTCATGCAAGGATACACAAATATCCACCAAACACAAGTTGGCAGGAAAATAATTTAACACAACAACTGCTAAGGAAACTAGTACTACTCAAACATGAAGAATCAATGGATGCATTTCAATCAAGTAATTGAAATACAACCAGAGGGTCCATGTTACAAAAACAGTAGTGAAAAATTATCTATACTTGCTATAACAAAAATATCCCATTTAACAAAGCAATGCATCAATTTGCAGGGCAACTCCTACATACTAGTAGTAATAAAAAGGAGCATTACTAGAGGAATCAAACAACACTCCAAAGATGGATTTTTCCTAGCAAGACACACATGATTACAACCACTTACAAACAGAAGCATACCCATTTCCATTTAGCACAAAAATTCCCAAAGCAAAAATACTAGGCACTCATTAGTTATGAAACTACATAAGAGAAATGCATCTAGTTTGGGGAAATAATGTTTCCACCAAAAATGCAATGAAACCAGTGGGTGTTCCACTAGCATAAAAAAGCATTAAGGGGTCACAATGCATCTGCTCATACTTCACAAAAATTACAAAAGCCTAAACTAGCACCTAGTGCAATAACAATACTAGCAGAAAATAATAGGGTGCAAAAATAAGCAAGGCAATGCTACTCATGCTATTATTTCCACACAAGTGAAAACTTTAGGGGTCAAGTACTCATAACAACCTTATCAAAATGCTAATGGTCCTATGAATACAACACAAAAATATGTGGTTTTACAACCACAAATTCTTATGTCAAAAATTCCACACATGAGGGAATTTTTCCATAACATTCTCATAGTAATGATTAAGCTACTCATGCTTTTATACCAACTCAAATGCAATCTAGCAGAGGTGATACTAACAAAATATAAGTACCAACATGGTACTGGATCCAATCAACAATCCAAGTTCTTGCTCATAAATTAATCACTCAAAAATACTATGCAAGTATTTAACTAGGGATAAAACATATGATATTGATATAAATCCTATTTCTTCTCAACTCAAGTCCACACATTCTAACATGCTAAAATAGCTAAGTAACACTTGGAAAACAAGTTCACACAACTTTTACATGCTAGAAAGCAATATGGAAACACAAAAATATAATCACACAATTTAATTAACTAAAATGCCAAAATGGCAGAAACTAGCAATTTAAAGATCTGTCCACCAAATTTTCTAGGATGCTCTAAAAGTTAAACCCTTATAGGTTTGGATATCTCTAAACATATACAAGACCAACCAATTGAGTTTGCATCAAAATTCATTTTTAATTATTTTATAAAAATCACCAAAGTGCTCACTGGTGTTTTACCAATTTGCATTCCATTTAAAAAATACTAGGAATTTGGAAGCAAGGTTAATTTCTCCTGTTAGGAAATTTCATGGGCTTTCCAATGCAATTGGCCTCACTTCATTCTGAGTTGTGAAATAAAAATGGTGCTCATTTTGGTGTTTCTGGTACCTGTTGCCAAATCATTTTTCATTCTTAAAATATACGTCCAAATGTAGGTCTACAAGTTGGAGGTGGTTGAGATTTTGTTGCTTTACATCTGTGAATTTTGTCTTGGCCAAATTCATATTTTAGGTAGCATTTTAGAGCCTAAAGTAAACAGGTAACATTCTGTAAGAATAAAATGGAAAATAAACTGTTGTTGGGCCAGATCTGCAAACGGGCCGGCCAGATCTGATGTTACCGCGGCCAGATCTAGCCTCAGGGGCTGACTAGCGGGCCAGGGCGCCACGGGGGCAGCCACGCGGCACAACGAGGTCCCACGGGCCAGTTTGAATGCACTGCGCGCGGTCAAGGGAGGCTGGCGTCACCACGACGCAGCCATGACGTCATCGCCGGCGGGAACTGCTCCGGCGAGCTGCAATCGAGCGATACAGGGCACCGTTTTGCGATACGAGGGCATCTACGCGTTGTACTCGACGAGGGGATTCGCCTAGGCGCTGCCTCGCTTCCCGGAAGCGGCCGGAAAGCGGCGGCGACGGTAACGCGGCGGCGGAGGGACAGTGACCACGGCACGGCGTCGTTAGAGAGCGAGAGGGAGAGGAAAAAGCGACGTCGGGGTTTCGCATCCTCACCTTGAACGTACAGGACCAAACGGCGAGGGCGGAGGAGGCTCGAATCGGCGGCGATGCCTCGCCGGAGCCCGCCGGACCCGCAGAAGGGAACCGGACGGCGCGGGCTCCACGAGGGCTCCCGCCTCGATTCCTTTGGCAGAGAGTGCCTACTCGACGAGGTGGAGGCGATAGACACCACGGCTACCGGCGGCGAGCACGGCAATGGCCGAATCGACGGCGACCTAAAATATCTAGGGTTTCGTTTTTGAGGTTCCTGTACAGAGAGAGAGTGTTCGAGGGGGGAGAGAGAGAGGGGGCAGGTAAGAGGTGCACATGGGGTTTTATCTACCTAGAAGACTTCCACTCGAAGCTATGGAAGCATGGGCTTCCATGCCTCAACTTGCAGCTACAGGAAGAAGAAGAACATGTGTGACTCAGCTTACAATTTAGTCCCTGCCAATTTTACAAGTAGGTCCTTTTCTCTCTGAAAATGGTTGTTTTCACAAGGAGAACAAAGTCTAAAATTGAAACCCTTTTGCCCAAAATTCTTATTAGTTAAGATACACAACATATGTGAAAATTGGCTCATTTTCCTAAACTTGATAATCCAAAGTTGTTCAAATTTGAATTCTTACATAAATGGACATTGAATTTATTAGACTACTTAGGAGCTTCCAAAAATGATAATTTTTGGCACACATTCCTTATTTTATGTGTTCCTTAAGTGGTAGAAAATTCAAGTCATTTTTAGTTACTTCATAGAACAAACTTGTTCAAATTTATAAAAGGTGCTGTCTAGAAAACAGGGTTTTTTGGCAACTTAATCAATTCAAAAACTTGTGCCCTTTTGGTTTTCATCCTTATTTATAATATAGAGAATGTGGTATTTATTTCATGGAATTTGAAAAAAGTTTGTAGAACAAACTTGTTCAAAATCCCAAATGTTTCTGTGGATAAAACTCATGTTTTCAGGACTTTAATGGATTCAATTTTTGGTCTCCTCTTGTGTGTGTTCCTTATTTGACATAAGGAAGCAATGGTATGAATTTAAAATCATTTTAAGAAAGTTTCCAATAGTAACTTGTTTTAGTTTTCTGTTTCTGGAAATATTGGAATTTCTATTTAATAAGGCACTTGGCTTTTCTTTAACAATGCTTTGCCAAAATATTTATGTGACTAGAGATAGCAAGTCAATGCTCTCCAATACCTTTGTTTTTAAGCTTGCAAGTTTGGAAAAACATTTGATAAGATTTTGGTGAAGCATCTAAGAATGCCTCTTTTTTTGATAATCTTTTAGGGAAATTTATTTAGTGTTTCCTCTTTCTTAATTTAGGCCTTGGAATAATATTCAACAAGTATTGGATTCATAAGATGTTTTTGGAAAACTCTTTGATCAATATTTACTTTAGAAAATATTGTCAAAGTCATTGGAACAATATGTTGAATATTTTGTTTTCAATTTCTTAGCCATGTAAGTTTATATAATTAGTTTATTTAGTTGCACTCAAACAAATACAATCAAAGTTTAATTGTCACAATCAAAGTTTAATTGTCAAGCAATTAGCAAAACAACTGTGTTAACAGGTATTCCAAAATTGGGATGTGACATTCTCCTTCATCTCCGGAGTAATATGTTTCCAATGTGGGGCCTTCTTGAACATATAGAGCCCTTGGGACTCTTCTAGCAAGGTTCTTGTTTTGTGGATCTTTGTTCTTGTCCTTGCGAACAAGCTTCCCTTCATTTTCTTCTCTTGGCTCAAAGGGACACTCCTTGACGAAGTGGTTTGCACTTCCACAATTGTAGCATGTCCTTGGCCGCTCCCCTTTCTTCCTAAAGATCTTGTTCCTTGAAGGTCTAGGAGAACCGGCCTTGTGAGCCTCCCATCTCTTCCAATAACCATGCATGGAAAGAGCGATGCACTTATGAGCACCTTTGTATGTGTCCTCATTGTCCTCATCATCATCATCATCCTCATCCACTTCTTCTATCTTTGCAATCACCTTAGACTTCAAGGCGAGGTTTGGAGACTTTCCTCCTCTTGAGCGAGCGAGAGCGTCATCCGCACTCTTGTGAGATAGGGATATTGCTACGGACTCAATAAGAACACCAATGGAGTTGAGGGAGTTGTAGTCGGATCTTGTTCGAATGCTTGTGGCAAGGTTCTTCTCAAATGGAGTTATTGCCTTGACAAAATTCCTCTTGATCCACTCATCAGAGATTTCTTCCTTTCCAAAATCCCTTAATTGATTGCCACGGGTGACCACTCTCCTATATAGCTCCTCGGGGCTTTCGTCTTCGAGCATGACGAAGTTCTCAGACTTGTCGAGAGCAACATCATACTTAGATGATTTGATGCTAGCGTTTCCTTGGAACAAAGTGTCAAGTTTATCCCAAGCCTCTTTGGCGGTCTTGATACCGCGGATGTGTTCAAGATGTTCTCTTGGGAGAGCCTTTTGGATAGTGACAAGAGCGGTCTTGTTGAGTTGAAATTCCACATCTTCTCTTGGAGTCAAGTTGCTTGGATCATGAGGGTGAAATCCATGGAGGATGCTTCTCCACAAAGCGGTGCAAGATCCTGAAATATGAGACTCCATATCGAACTTCCAAGATGAAAATTCATTAGTGTTAAGCATGGGAGGAACTCCAACATTAACCATGTGTGGCATTGTGGCAATGGGATGAATGGTGTCATAATTGGGAGGTGGTGGAACTTTAGAGTGAGAACCCGAACCGTTAGACGATTGAGACTTGGAGCCTTCGGAGCTCCCACCGCTTTTTTCCTTTTTATCGGCTTTAGCTTTGGCTTCCGCCTTAGCTAAGGCAATGTTAGCTTCCATTTCGGCGATGTCCAGGAGGGACTCTTCATTTGAGCTAACATCATTAGCGGTGAGAGGTGGTTCCTCGGACTCCTTGGTGTTCCCCACCAAGGCCTCCATCATTTTCTTGATGCTAGAAACCTCCGAGCTAACACTAGAGCTAACCTTGGACAATTCGGTTTGGATGGTTCCAACCATTTCTTGTAGGTTAGATATAGTGTCAACCATTTTGGCGATTTCCGCATTAGAACTTTCGGGGGCATTTACATTGACCATTGTACTCTAGGGCGGTTAAGCCCTTAGTAAGAGCCGAGGCTCTGATACCAATTGAAAGTGCACTATGGTCAACTAGAGGGGGGGTGAATAGGTTGACTACCATTTTTTCTTTTCTTTTCCTTTTAGTGGGGCTAAGCAAGATAAGATAGGGTTCTCTAGATGTGCATCTAGGTGAGCAACCTATGTGTACAAGATAATATGCGCAACGGAAGTAAAGCGTAAGGTAGCAAGACAAACAACAAGTGTAAACAAGGAGACAAGGATATGATTCCCGTAGTTCCTTCTCAAAGAGAAGTACGTCTACGTTGGAGAGGTGGGGAGCCACCTAGGCACTCCTCAATAGCACGGTTGTGCACACCTTGTTCTCCTTGAGCTTCTCCGGTGAGGGAGATTCTCGTTTCCACTATGAGGTCGACTTGAAGGCGTTGACCAAACCTTTACAAGAGCTTGAGGTCACTCCACAAGATGGATGGAGGCTCTCAAGCAATCCGTAGCTTCTTGCAACAAGGTGGAAGCTACAAGCACAAGTTCTACTAAGGTTTCTAGGCCTCAAGTAGGATTCTAGATCTACTAGGTTGTGGTGGATGGGTTTGAAATTCCTTTGGTGGAAGTGTGGATCTAGGTCTCCTCTAGCTCTCCATCAAGTATGGGAGTGATTGGGTGGACGGAGTGGGAGATCTAGGTGGATGAAGCTTTCATTAATGGCTAGGAGAGAGAGTGGGAAAAGCTTGGCATTTATGAGGAAGGGGTATTTATACCCCTTCCCATTAAGTGGCCGTTGCAGTCCAGGAGCACCGGAGGCTCCGGTTGGCTTCTATCATTTGCGCAGCAGCGCAGCGCACCTGCTCCTTTTTGGATGGCCACGAGGCGGAGGCTCCGGTGGAGATGGCGGAGGCTCCGCCCACCGGAGGCTCCGGTGGAGCCTCCGCTCTTATGCACCCGAAACAGTTTTTGGCGGAGCCCCCACCGGAGGCGCACCGGATGACGCTGTGCACAGGGCCACGTTGGGGCCATCGGAGCTCCACCGGAGGCTCCGGTGGAGCCTCCGCTCTTATCCAACAGAGCAAGGATTTGGCCGAGCCTCCACCGGAGGCGCACCGGATGCCACCCATGCAAGGGCCCTGGTTTGAAGGCAGCGGAGGCTCCGGTGGAAAGGGCGGAGGCTCCACCTGCCGGAGCTCCACCGGAGGTTCCGCCCTGGCCTCCGCTCGTTTGCTCCAGAGGGAGGTTTGGGCGGATCCTCCACCGGACCCGCACCGGAGCCTAGGGCGGAGCCTCCGGTGGTTTCACCGGAGCCTCCTCTCCATGCAGACAATAGCTTCCCAGATTCCTTTCTCCTAGCTCTTTTCATTTTAACCAAACACGGGGACCATAGAATTAGTGAACTTGATTAACCTAGGTATTTTCATATATCAAACAAACATTATATCAAATAGGTATGTTGTCATATAATTACCAAAACGGACGATGATCTTTCAATGGTGATGTAGAAGCCTCCGGTGATGATATCCTCTCCGGCAGGGTGCCGGAAACAGCTTCAGAACCCCATAATATAGGGTTGACGGTGACAGCGGCTGCAGAACTTTTCAGGGATTTTTGATCAGGTACTTAGGGTTTTCCATCCGGGGGGATTAAATAGGAAAAATGGCAAAGGCGGCGGAGCTCCAGGGGCCCCACACCCATAGGTGGCGTGACAAGGGGGACCCGCGCCACCCTATGGTGTGCCCCCCTGTTTCCCGTCTTCGACTCCTGTTTGGTGTTCTGGATGCTTCCGAGAAAATAGGAACTTCGGGCTTTGTGGGGTCCAATTCCGAGAATGTTTGCAGAACAACTTTTCTGAAACCAAAAACAACATAAAACAGGGAACTGACACTTGGCATATTGTTAATAGGTTAGTCCCGGAAAACGTATAAAAATGCTATAAATAAGGGAGAAAACAAGTAGCAATTGGAAAAATATGATCATGGAGCATAAGAAATTATAGATACGTTGGAGACATATCAAGCATCCCCAAGCTTAGTTCCTACTCGTCCTCGAGTAGGTAAACGATAAAACACAATAATTTCTGAGGTGACATGCTACTAACATAAACTTGATCAATCTAATGTAAAAGCATATGCACGCTGCGACCATAAAACTGTAAGCACATACATGCTAAATAAAACTTTAATAATAAAGCATAGCAATTACTTTGCATCACGAAGAGTAACTCAAATAAAGGATCATGAATAATAATGCAAATAAAGGTTGCAGGTATAGAGAAAGCATGTCAAAGTGATATTTCGCTAGTCCTTAAGAGTGGGGCAAAACATAAATGCCAGGACAACTTGAAAGTTCATGAGGAAGACTAGAACAAATAATTTAAGAACAAATAATATCACATCATGAAGTAATTATTGATGCTTATGGGACAAATGCACATAGAACCTAGAATGGCAAAAATGCTCTCTCAGCTGTGCATAAAGTTAGAAGATGGAGACTCAACATAAAAGTAAAAGAAAGGCCCTTCGTAGAGGGAAGCATGGATCACTCATGTGCTAGAGCTTTTATTTTATTAAACAGAGGTATTAAAAGTTTGACACTCCTCCTAACCATATTTCACAAACCATGGCTAACCGAATCCTCGGGTGCCTGCCAACAATCACATACCGTGGAGGAGTGTCTATATTTTGGGAGATGTATGCTAATGTCAACGAAATGGTAAACAGAAAATACAGTACGTCACAAGCCAACTGGATTCACAAGAGAGGCTCCCATGGTGAAGGACGCAACTGGTGTAGAAGGTCATCCATCTTTCTCTTTTGTTTACACAATTATGCTTTGACTGATAAATCAGGGGCAAACATAGTGAAGATAATTTGTTTGTCTTAATTTGGGGTTGGGAACCTCGCTGCCAGCTCTTCTATCATTTGGATAAGCGGATGAAGCCACTAGTCCAGGGTGTGAAATCCAATCAACAAGTGAGATAGAGATTCTCTATTTACGTCCTCATGAGGAAAAACAGGAACATAAAGCAGGAGTAATTTTGAAGGTTTTAAAGGTAACACATGAGAAATTTACTTGGAATGACAGTTAAATACCACATGGAGGTAGGTATGGTGGACACAATGGTAAAAAATTTGGTTTAAGGGAGTTTGGATGCACGATTATAGCTCATACTCAGTACAGGTGGAGGCTAGAAAAAGACTGGCAGCGACAAATCAAGAGAGCATAAGAGCCATAATCATACATAGCGACATAAACATCATTAATTAAAACATAAGCAGTATCACAAGTTCAAAAACTAAGTGGTCATGGAGGCTATTCGTGACTGGTTTGTAGTCATAAACATGGTGTGAGCATGCGCCAAGTCAACCAAATAAAACATTCGAAAGAGAATACCATATATTGATGCTTTACTATGACAAGAACAACTCATGAATCTTCCAAGACATATTAAACACTCTCATCTATTTGAGGATAATCATGCTAATCAATAAGCACAAGGCTTTAAAACTAAAATAACATTTAGCATGGCATGAAAAAGTTCTATCCACAGTCTATACAAGTTTCTACTAGCACTTTTATAAAATTCTACTTCAAGCAGCAATTTTCTTTCTTCCAACAAGAACAATACAAAACATGCTTTAAAAAAAATACTCTTTATGATACAGAAAGAAAACATGAGAGTACTCACATAACACTACTAAAACTAACATCTCTAATAAGAGATGCATGCAAAACAGGAGCTAAATAAATGCAGCAGCTAGACAAAGATTAAGAATACAATGTATTCTCATAAAAAAGCGGAGCGTGTCACTCTCCAATAAAAGAATGCTGGGGTCCAACCAAGATTATTGAAAAAGTAAATACAAACCGAAAGCAAAAACAAAAACAAACTGAAAACAAAAATAAAAGACGCTCCAAGTAAAGCACATAAGATGCGACCGATTAAAAATATTATTTCACTACAAGTGACCTGATAGTTTGTTGACGAAGAAGGGGGTGCAATGGGCATCCCTAAGCTTATACGCTTGAGTCTTCTTGGTATTTTCTGGTATTTACCACCGGGGCACCCCCAAGCTTAGTATTTTCACTCTTCTTGTTCACATCAGATCATCCTCTTCTCTTGACCCTTGAAAACTTCCTTCATACCAAAATTCTCACAATCTTCATTAGCAACGTTAGTGCAATTGAAAAAAATAAATTCACATGGTTCAGTTTCAACACAATTATAACACTCAAAAACACAGTAGCTACTGTCACAAATTCTTTTAAAACTCTTTTTCTCAAAATAACACCAAGAGAAAGAGATTAAGATGCAAATGCAATAAATGGCTGAAATCTGTCAAAACAGAACAGTAGGTAAAGATCGATTTTTTCAAAAATCTTATGTTGCTCAAACAAAAATGTGGTCAACTAAGAAAAGTTGCGTATATAACTCAGGATTAAGAACAAAAAACCTCAGGTCATTTTGAAATTTATGTGATTTTTTATGGAATTAACTGTGGACAGCAGAAATCTGTTTCCTGCGCAGAAATCCGAATTATAGGCTCAACTTTCCACTAGAGGCTTTACTTAGCTAAAAAAAACTCAAAATAAAAGATACAACAGGGTTGCTAAGGAAATATACAACACCCAGGTGCAAATCACACCAAAGAAAACGAAAGAAAACGGGTTGAAAACAGCGAAATAAAACGGGTTGTCTCCCGGTAGCGCTTTTCTTTAACGCCTTTCAGCTTGGCATAAAAGGGCAAGAAGATACTCACATGAGAAATATGAATTAAGAAAAACAGAGAATCAAGAATCAAGTATAGAACAAATTTAAGTCTAACCCACTTTCTATGCATAGGAATCTTGTAAATAATTAATTAAAGAAGCTCAAACTAGAAATCATGAGAAGGTAGAACAAGAGCAACTTCAAAACTTTCAACACAAAGAGAGGTGTTTTAGTAACATGAAAATTCTTAGAACCATATTTTCCTCTCTCAAAATAATTTTCAGTATCATAATGAAAAAACTCAACAACATAATTATCACATAAAGCATGTTTGTCATGGTCTAAAAGCGTACAATTCATATCAAGCTCAAAAACAGTGGGATCAAAATTTAAAATCAGCTCTTCTTTTCCCCCACTTTTAGCAATAGCAAAACAAGATAATTGGTCACTCTTAAAAGGTATAGGACACATTATAGCAATCCTATTTTCAGTAGAATTATGATTTATAACATCAAGTAACATAGGACCATCATAAAGAGCATTATCATAAGATTCATCCAAGTAGCATGGATTATCATAAATAACAGTAGCAATATTATTCTCACAAGTATCAAGTTCACAAGTATAGCGAGTATCAATTTCGACAAAAAATGTATGAGTTAAAGAGTTACTATCATTGGGAGGTATACATGGGATCCATTCTTCCTCCTCTGGATCATCACTCTTCTCCTCTTTTTCATCCAATGAGCTTCCGGATTCAGCAATTTCTTCTTCTATAGGCTCCTGCAAGGTATTAGTTACGTCCTTAGGTTGTGAGAATTTATTAAGATATCCATTATGTAATAATTACAATCCTTGTAATTATCAAAGCAATACTCAAGTATAGCATAAATCTCATATTTATAAGGTGCATCATCAATACTTTCAAGCAAATAGGCAATTTCGAATGCACCCTTCCAAGCAATAAATTCTTCAATTTGTTCCACATCATATAATTCATAATTTCCTTTAACATAGAAGATATGGTAACATTATCATTATACTCACATTGAAAAGGGAGGTGTTTATACCTCCTACAGCAACAAGATTTATCAAAGCAATAAGTAATATTATAAGCAGATCACAAGTTTTTTTTAGCATAGTCATGCAATTTATTAATTTGCTCCCATAAGTGTATCCTTTTTTGTGACAAGCGTGTTCCTTATTATGTTTTTGTTGTTCATCCATGAACCCACCTTTCCTAAAATATCTAGTTTCAAAGACATCAAACATTGATAGCAAGCATGATAAAGAAAAAAATAGCAAGTGAATGCTTCACTTGAAAATACTGGAGTTGCCCTTTTATTCCATAAAGTAAACTTTTTTTGTGTGTTTTTGATATAGAAAAGAAAAACAATACAAAAATAAAGACAAGACAATAAAAAAAATAAAGACGTTGAGAGTGAGAGACTCCCCTTGCCAGAAGACTTCTTCCTCCGCGGCAACAGCGTCAGAAATTCTTTTGGTATGCCTCGATGGTGCTAGGAATTCTTGCTGCTTGTGATGGCGTGTTGGGAACCCAAAGAGGAGGGTGTGATGAGTGTAGCGATAAGAACTTCCCTCAGTTAAGAACCAAGGTTATCAATCCAGTAGGAGGAAGAGGATGTTCGGAAGGTTGATGCCACTGACGGTGGTGATGGCTCACCGGTGTCAGCAACAACGCGGAACCTGCACACAACACAACCAAAATACTTTGTCCCAACGGTACAGTGAGACTGTCAATCTCAACAGTCTTGCTGAAAACAAATATTGGACGTATAGTGTGGAAAATGATGTATGCTTGCAGTAAATAAAGAAAGGAGGAAACTGTTGTGGTTTGTTTAACAGTGTGGAAAATGGACCGGGGTTCATAGATTCACTAGTGGCGTCTCTCCATAAAGATAACATGTTGGGTGAACAAATTACAGCTGGGGAATTGACAAATAGAGGTTGCACCGTAGTGCACAATATAACATGATGACTACTATGATATTTAGTGCGGGCATTACAACAATATACATAGACCGAAATCCATCTGCATCTATGACTAATAATCCACCCTCAGGTTATCATCCGAACCCCCTTAGGTATTAAGTTGCAAGCAACCGATAACTGCATTAAACAAAGTGTGTAATGTAAGAAATGATTATGCATGCTGGCACTCTCACCGCTGTTTTCTCCCTAATGGAAACAACACATCCTACCCCTTCACGTTTCTGTCACTCGAGCAAGGTGGTGTGGAGGCATGAACCCACTATCAAGCATAAATACTCCCTCTTGGAGTCACTAGCAACTGCTTGGCCAGAGCAACCACTAGCAACGGAAAGCATGCAAGATCACAAATAACATATGCAATAAAGACTATAATCAACTTGGCATAAGTTCAATATTCATCGGATCCCAGCAAACACAACATATGGAATTACATAATATCAATCTCGATCATGATAGGCATCTCACGAGATCCAAACATGGAGGCATATAAGGAGAAGACAACCATCTAGCTACAACTACAATCCCATAGTCCAAGGATGAACTACTCACACATCACTCCGGAAGCAGGCATGGTGATGTAGAACCCTCCGGTGATGATTAACTCTCCGGCAGGGTGCCGGAGATAGCTTGAGAACCCCCCTGATCTAGGGTTGACAGTGACGGCGGCTGCAGAACTTTTCGGGGATTTTTTATCAGGTGCCTAAGGTTTTCCATCGGGGGGGGGATTAAATAGGCGAAATGGCAAAGGCAGTAGAGCTCCAGGGCCCCCCACACCCATAGCTGGCGCGGACAGGGGGCCGCGCCACCCTATGGTGTGGCCCCCTGGTGCCCGTCTTCGACTCTCCTTCGGTCTTCTAGATGCTTCCGGTGAAAATAGTAACTTCGGGCTTTGTGGGGTCCAATTCCGAGAATGTTTCTAGAACAACTTTTCTGAAACCAAAAACAGCAGAAAACAGGGAACTCGTGAAGGGTTCGTTGCATAGAAAGCAAAAAATTTCCTACGCGATAGACACCCGAAAGGCCAAGATCTAATCTAGAAGATGAAAGCAACGGGAAAAGAGAAAGTCTTAAGAAGAACATACCCTCGAAGACACAAAGCGTTACGAGATAAAATCTCGTTGTTGGCGTATTCGTACTCACATCGATCCCGAGAGCGAGAAGATGTGCACCGCAATCCGGCGGTGCCTCCGTGATCGGTCACACGTACAGATGATGACGACCTCCATTCCCTCTATCCAGCGGGGCAGCGGAAGTAGACGATCCCTCGGAAACCAGCAGCACGACGGCGTGGTGTGGTGGAGAAAACTTCATTCAGGGCTTCGCCAAGCGCATGAACATGAGGTGGACCGGCGGGAGGACTGAAATGGAGATGACACCAAGTGTGTGAGGGAGAGGTATCTCATGCCATCTATTTATAGGAGGGGAGGCAGCCACGAAATTTTGGTGCCTCCACCTCTCCCCTCATCATGTGGGTGGAGTCTCCACTCAACCCACTCATTCTCTCATCAAGTCCCACCCAAAATTCCAAGGGTTTTCTTTAAAAAATAAATAAAACAATTTTATTTCTTTATTTTAATATTTGTTGATCCTATTAACAAACATTAACACTTACTCCCTTGAACTATTTGTTAATCAAACATTAACATATACCACCTTGAACTGTTTCAATATTGCCTGAAACAATTCCGCTGACTATTTCAATATACACCGAAACAATTTCGGTGTTGTCCAAAATTTTCTCCGACATTCCGTATCCTCTCAAATGCGTCATAGAACCTTAAGCGTGTCACCCTACGGTTCGCGAATAACATAGACATGATTGGGACTCCTCTCCGATCAATAATCAACAGCGGGGTCTGGAGATCCGTGATGACTCCTATGTATTCAACGATAACTCTTGTGATCGTGTGAACCATCAACGCCGTGACTATTCCCTTTGTATCGTGATATTTTACTTGTCCGAGATTCGATCATCGGTATCACCCATACCTTGTTTTGATCTCGTTACCGACAAGTACTCTTTTCTCGTTTCCGTGATATGACATCCTTGTGATCATATCACGTGCTTGCAAGCGGTGTCGATGTGATATCACCGAGAGGGCCCAGAGTATATCTCTCTGTCATTTTGGATGGACAAATCCCACTCTTGATCCATGAGCCTCAACTAATACTTTCCGAATACCTAACGGCACCTTTATAGTCACCCTGTTACGGTGTGACGTTTGATGACATCAAAGCACCCTTCCGGTATCAGTGATTGACATGATCTCATTGTCTAAGGAATAAGTTACTTCGTACGCAAGGTATAACAATATAAACTAAATGACTTGATCGTATTGTTATCTTGATATTGGGTATCTGTTCATCACATTATTCTTGTAATGACATGACCTTGTTATTAACAACATCCAATGTTCATGATCAGGAAACCTTGATCATCTATTAATCAACGAGCTAGTTAAAAGAGAGGCTTTACTAGGAACCATTGTTTGTTTATTAAACACACATGTATCAACGTTTCCGGTTAATACAATTCTAGCATGAGAAATAAACATTTATCATAAACAAGGAATAAGATAATAACCACTTTATTATTGCCTCTCGGGCATATTCCCTTCAGTCTCCCACTTGCACTAGAGTCAATAATCTAGTCTGTAAGCACTTAACACATATGGCGTTCCAGTGTTATTACCATGCTTCGCATGTGGTAAACATCATCAAAAAGATCTGAACTGTTCAGGTCCTATTGTATTTGCATGTTCTTTGCGTCTACACGCATCACTCATTCTCTAATGAGATGGCTTTGTATATATTTGGTCAACCGGTGAAACCTTAATTCCTCAGCTTAAACCAATGTTACTAACATTGTGAAAATGTAGCTTCATAGTGTCAGCATTCTTGGAAATTCACCAAGTTCAATAAAGAACTCCTTGACACAAAATACTCTTATTATTTTGTTGTCAACACAACGATATACTTAGCCTTTGTTGTAGTATCCGTCACAATACTTTAATTTTGAAACACTTTCAAATCCAGCATGGAACTTTCTTCCAGCCTATTGTGCTACCCTTCATCACATATTTTAATTGAGATAAAATTATTTGAATATATGACAAGACTATTAGTGTAACATATTACAACAAATAGTTTGTCATTACTATATAAGAAAACACATCCTTAGCATTTCTAAAATGACACAAGGATCTCTCCCACTGTTGTCTAATCATCATATGAATTATCCTGCTATAACATTTTATAGCATAGGACTCATCTGGTTGTGTACATAGCATGGAAACATGACCTAGAAATCTCAATTTCAATGATGCTCATCATGTGTCAAAACACTTGAATCTTGCTCAATTATTTTCCATGTGACAAGAACTCCTTCTTGTCATTTCGATATTGACTTACTTCAATATTTCATCTATGTAATTTGGCTTCAATCATATCAGGCGCTTCAATCCATCTTTTATAGATATCGATGCCCAATATCTTCTAAGCCTTTCATCAATATAAAAATCTTAACCGTGTTAATTTAAAATACATATTTTCCAATCAACCATATGTCATATACATAAAGTATTGGAAATATGTCATAGCGCTCCCACTTAATTTCTTGTAACTCTACAAGCATCTTTATCATTCATGATGGAATCAAACTCTTTTGATAACTTCATTAAGGTAAAGATTTCAACTTCGTTATGCTCACTTCAACCATTGAAGTGTGCATACCTTTCTAGCAACCTTTTGAATTTTACAAAACTCTCAGACTGTGTCAAGTACACATCCTCGATCAAACTTCCTCGAGAGGAGAGTTGGTTTTGTTATTCAACTACCATATCATAATATGTAACTTTTGCTAGAACTATCCGCAAAGACTAAAGCATCACTACGGAAGATCAAAATCTTGTAGTAGTCAACTCTTTGAACTTCGTCGAAAACAACTTTTCGATAAGTACAACTTTCAAAGGATGTAAAAATCCATGTCTTTGTCGCTATATAGACCCTTTTGCTATCGTTAGGTATCATGCCTATCGAAAGGACTACCAAGTCACATACTTTATATTCATACAAGGATACTATGGCGGATTTAGTGACTCATAGTCAATTTTACGAAGTCAGGGCCCATCATTTGCTTCCTTTATAAGGTCCAGGTCCTTTTGTTGTCAAAACAACACTTTACTCTTAAACCATAAGTTGGTCTAAGTACAAAGTTTTAGGACTTTTGTGGTTCAGTTCGCAAACTCATTCGAAGTATCTACAACATTTGTAGTGTCTTCTACTTAGTCAAAATAGGAAACCCCGGAACAACTTCCAGTGTTGCGCTACTCTTGACATGATAACAAAGATTCTCTAATCTCGTTGAGTTTGTACTGTCCTCCCACTCACTTGTTTCGCAAGAACTACTTTCTCGAGAAATCAACCCTTTCTGACTAACAACATTTGTCTTTGGTCGGTGATAGGAGAAATACCCAATGTATTCTTTAGGATAACCTTATAAACATATATTTATCCATTTTGGTTGTAAACATTTTACACATGCTATGCATACTAAAACTTAAGAAAAAGACAATTCGGGTCATTACCCAAACCATATCTTATATGTTGTCAATTTCAACGAATCATGATGGTGCTCTTTTCAGTGAAAAAGCGGTTGTCACTAATGTATAAACTACAAAATTATAATGGCATTTTTATTAATCTTACCATGTCCAACAAGGTTTGATTTTGTCTCTTGAATACTCAAAACTAATGTGGGGTATTCGAGAAGTATAAGTTGTAGAACAATTCTGCAACTCCTCAGATGTTTTGCTAAACTTGTAACTCAAACTTTATCCTTTATGATCCAATCATAAATACTTGATTATCTTGTTGCATTGATTTTTACTTCATATTAACAACCATTTGAACCAATTCAAAATGTCAAACTCCGTTCTCTTTAAATAGATATACTCACATATCTACTCAAATCATCGACAAAATTTTATGAAGGAAAAATTAATCCACCATAGATGACTACACATAATGGACTATATACATCAACATGTACAATCTCCATTAAATTAGTCGTCCATTCTACTTTGGCCTATGAACGGAATTCTTAGTCATCTTCTGGAAGAGGTCTCACAAGCGTCAATTTATTCAAAACAAAATGACTCCGGAAGTCCATCAATATGGAGTTCCTTCATGTTTTCCTTTCCGATATGAACTAAAATGGTGGTGTCACAATTTAAGTGAAACTCTTTTACGTCTTGCAACGTTTAGCATTTAGTCTTATAGATGTTTACTTTACCAACATGATTTATATTAACATATCCATCAATTATGGAATATGGTCATAGTTTGAACAATCTCATTTGTTCTCACAAAAGACCAAAACAAAATAACAACTTATTAAGTTCTTAAAATAAATCTTGAATGTTTGGTTCGATACGACAATGAACATAATAACACTTTATTACTGTTCTGTCATAATCGATTCCACATCTATTACTAGTTTCTTTTAGGCCCTTGTATTTCTTGCATTGTGTTGCTTTGTATGACAACTCATACAACCAATGTGGTATCAAAATACCCAAAAATACATTGTTAACTAGTAATACATCTATAACTTGTATATCAAGCATATACTCCTGAGCTGGACTTTTCCAGTTATCTTCTTTTTCTGCCATATATCTTTTTGTAATTCTATTTTCAATATTCCCTTTCCTTTATAGAAGAATCATTCAACATCAAACAATGCTAGTCGTACTAGCACATTTTTCTTGGCGTGTTAGTCATATACTATCACCCATTGAGTCATACTTTAAGTTTGATTGTTCTACTAATATCACCATATTAATAGTATTCTTCTAGATTCCACTCTTAGCAATCTCCAAGTAAGGTAAACGACTTTACCCATACTTTTAATCCATCCCATCATAACAATTTTATGATTAAGCTACTATAGCTCGAAACAAGGAATTTAGAGGATAATTTTTAGCGCCCAACTTCTTGGAATATTCAAACGCCTAGCGTCTTCAATCATTGCATATATTCAAATAATATAAGCATACATTGTCACGCTAAGTTATACTCAGTCATGTTGCTACAAATAAGTTTCTAGATATCAATATATCTTTCACTTGATTGTTTCTGAAAACAACTCTTTTCAGTTCCTAAATCACCTTGATCAACAAAACATTCTTTTGAAGATAAAGTAATACGGAAGCAACCATGACTCTGGATTCTAAGTAGGAATTATTTGCTCTCTAGATCAATCAATCATTAATCATATGGAGCTAGGTAGGAAATACCGAAAATCTACAATAGGACTCAATTTTAAATTTCACTAATACGGTACCAATCTTAAATGTTTTTACCGGATCATAACAGTTATATCTCAATTAACAATCTAAGTGTAAGGTAGTTATGTGGATGCCAATGAATACTACAATTTTTGCAAATCCACTTTGATTGGTTGTTCATGATAAATAAGTTCAAGTTAATTCAAAATTATACCATGAACTCCCACTCAAAAACAACATCCCTCTTAGTCGTCTTTAGTGATTACACGAACCAAATTCACTACACCAAAACCGATCATCACGTGAGATGATGTAGCTTCAAAGGCGAACATCGACATGTTCATCATATCATCCATATGACTCATGCTTTACCTTTCGGTTACGTGTTCCGAGGCCATGTCTGTACATGCTAGGCTCGCCAAGTAGAACCGTAGTATTGCGTGTGTTTCAAGGCCATGTCTGTACATACTAGGCTTGAAAACACCCGTTGTATGCGAACGTTGAGTCTATCACACCCGATCATCATGTGGTGTCTCGAAACGACGGACTTTCTTAACGGTGCATACTTAAGGAAGAACACATTATTATCTTGATATTAAGTGAGAGGGATCATCTTATAATGCTACCGTCGCTATCTAAGCAAAATAAGATGCATAAAAAGGATTAACATCACATGTAAGGATAACGTGATATGATATGGTCCTTGTTGCACTTGATCTCCATCATGTGCATCATGGTATGATCTTCATCATACCACCAGCGTGGTACCAAGTTCCATGGCACCCCAATCTTGATTGCCCATTAATAATAAGACAACCATATGGATACCTTTCGGTATATCACTAATTTACAAAAGAGATCATCTCATAATCAAATTTGTAACATTGACCATATCACATCACATGCCTAGCAAAAACTAGTTAGACGCCTCTAATTTATTTTTGCATATTTTACGCGGCTTAGGGCTTTCGAGGATAGAACCGTTCATACCTACGAACATCAACCACAACGTTGACAAACACATTTTTAACAACCCTTCGTAGATTAGATCTTAACTATAGTTGGAGAAACGGACACCCCCTCATCCAAAAGTGAGACAATTCTCGCGTACATAGTACACGTAAACTTAGTCTAGGGCAGCTTCATCCAACTATGCCACTAAGATCATAAAATACTCAAGTAGGCAATAACATGATCATCAAAGCCCACATACACATATGTGTTCTACCCGTACAAAACATCTACGCATAGATCCGGCTCTGATACCCCTGAAGGGTTCGTTGCATAGAAAACAAAAAAAATCCTACGTGATGGACACCCGAAAGGCCAAGATCTAATCTAGGAGATGAAAGCAACGGGAAAAGAGAGAGTCTTAAGAATAACATACCCTTGAAGACACAAAGCGTTACGAGATCAAATCTCGTTGTTGGCGTAGTCGTACTAACATCGACCCCGAGAGCGAGAAGATGTGCACTACAATCCGGCGGTGCCTCGGTGATCAGTCACACGCACGGTTGATGACGACCTTCATTCCCTCGATCCAGCGGGGCAGCGGAAGTAGAGGATCCCTCGAAAACCAGCAGCACGATGGCGTGGTGTGGTGGAGAAAACTTCGTTCAGGGCTTCGCCAAGCGCATGAACATGAAGTGGATCGGCGGGAGGATGGAGATGGAGATGACACCAAGTGTGTGAGGGAGAGGGATCTCATGCCCTCTATTTATAGGAGGGGAGGCAGCCACGAAATTTTGGTGCCTCCACCTCTCCCCTCATCATGTGGGTGGAGTCTCCACTCAACCCACTCATTCTCTCATCAATTCCCACCCAAAATTCCAAGGGTTTTCTTTAATAAATAAATAAAACAATTTTATTTCTTTATTTTAATATTTGTTAATCTTACTAAAAAACATTAACACTTACTCCCTTCAACTATTTTTAATCAAACATTAACATATACCACCTTGAACTCTTTCAATGTTCCCCTAAACAATTCCGGTGACTATTTCAATATTCCCCGAAACAATTTCAGTGTTGTCCAAACTTTTCTCGGATATTCCGTATCCTCTCAAATGCGTCATAGAACCTTAAGTGTGTCACCCTATGGTTCACGAATAACATAGACATGATCGAGACTCCTCTCCGATCAATAATAAACAACGGGGTCTGGAGATCCGTGATGACTCCTATGTATTCAACGATAACTCTCGTGATCGTGTGAACCATTAACATCGTGACTATTCCCTTTGTCTCATGATATTTTACTTGTATCCGATCATCGGTATCACCCATACCTTGTTTTGATCCCGTTACCGACAAGTATTCTTTTCTTGTTTCCGTGATATGTCATCCTTGTGATCATATCACGTGCTTGCAAGCGGTGTCGATATGATATCACCGAGAGGGCCCAGAGTATATATCTCCATCATTTTGGATGGAAAAATCCCACTCTTGATCCATGAGCCTCAACTAATACTTTCCGAATACCTAACTTCACCTTTATAGTCACCCTGTTACGGTGTGACGTTTGATGACATCAAAGCACCCTTCCGGTATCAGTGGTTGACATGATCTAATGGTCTAAGGAATAAGTTACTTCGTACGCAAGATATAACAATATAAACTAAATGACTTGATCGTATCGTTATCTTGATATTGGGTATGTGTTCATCACATCATTCCTCTAATGATATGACAACAACATCCAATGTTCATGATTAGGAAACCTTGATAATCTATTAATCGACGAGCTAGTTAAAAGAGAGGCTTTACTAGGAACCGTTGTTTGTTTATTAAACACACATGTATCAACGTTTCCGGTTAATACAATTCTAGCATGAGAAATAAACATTTATCATAAAAAAGGAATAAGATAATGACCACTTTATTATTGCCTCTCGGGCATATTCCCTTCAACTAGCACTTGACATCTTGTTAATAGGTTAGTCCCGGAAAGCGTATAAAAATGCTAAAAATAAGGGAGAAAACATGTAGGAATTGACATAATATGATCATGGAGCATCAAAATTATAGATTCCTTGGAGACGTATCATGCTACGAGCAGTGTTATCCCTAATGACAACACCACCCGCGGCACCATTGTTGGCCTTCTTCTTGTTCTTCTTCTTGGCAACATAGCCAAGACCTTGCTTGCCCACTTGTGGCCTTGGAGCACTCAATTGTGGTCTAGCAACAACCACATGAGGGCTAGGGGCAACCACTTGTGGGGTAGAGGCCACAACCTTCTCAACTTGAGGGCCTTTGCCCTTGAGCCTTGCGTGCTCATCCTTCAACCTAGCATTTTCCTCAATAATATTTGCATGATCACAAGAAAAAATAGAGGTGCTAGGGTTGTTAACTTGATTAAGTTGAGTTTGAAGTTGTTCATGCAACTCTTTGAGGGAATAATGTTGACTCTCCAAAGCTTTGTGAGCCTTGGTTAGTTTTTCAAACTCCTCGGTTAGTTTACCATGACCAACACCAAACTCAACGTATCCTTTTTAGCCTTTTTATATTTAGCAATTGCAAGGTCACATTCCTTAGTGATATTAGAAACAAGTTCATTATGTGACTCTTCAATAGATTCTAGTTCCTCCTCAAGAGAAACTCTACCATCATGCTCTTCTTGAAGAGTCATAGAGAGGGATGCTATCTCATCCGCATCCCTTCTTTCGATCTCACCTTTCTTATCAAGAGCTTCATGGGCCTCTCCCAATCGGCTCATGAGATGATCAAAGTACTTCTTGGTCTCCCCTTGTATGTTAGACATAAAACGTTCCAAAGAGAGAATTTCATCTTCTACTCTAAGACTAGCAAGATTTTCAAGTTCACTTGGGGTCTTAGAGGTGAAAGAAGGTGATACCTCCGAGGCCTTAGCCATGAAGCACTTTGCATTTGGGTGAGGATTATTATCATTGGGTGATTCAAATAGAGATGAAGATGATGGAGTAGAAGAAATAGCAAGAGCGGCCACTTCACTTGTGGTTTCTTCTTCTTCATCACTTCCGAATCATATTCCTCTTGAGTCACTAGCACAAAACTTTTTGGGAGATTTCTTGTTGAATGGTTTCTTCTTGAAGTGAGGTTCTTGTAGTCAACCTTGGACTTGTCCTTGCGAATGAGGTTGCCACCATGGAGTTCTCTATTTTCATAGGGACACTCCGCAATGAAGTGGTGCTTATCTTGACAATTGAAGCAACACCTCACTCGTTGAGTCCCATCATTGCCATAGTGAGACTTGGTCTTCTCCTCAACATATTGCTTGGCCTTGGGAGGATTCCTCCAAAACTTTTGCACGGTGAGAGCAATGATATCCTTGAGCACGGGATCATATTCTTGATCCTTCAATGGAGCCAACTCGTCATGGCTCTCTTCTTCATACTCAACCTCTCTTGACACAACCTTGGCCTTCAAAGCAAAGGATGCCCCTTTGTGCATTCCTATGGCCCTAGCACGGTTGTCAAGAGCATTCTTGGTTTGAACTTGATAGGAGCACATCTTGTGCATAACTTGGGTTGAGGTCAAAGAAACAAAGTCATGTCTTCCTTGAATGCTCTTCAAGTCCGCGGGCTCAAATGGCATGAGAGAAATCATGTACTTCATTTTTATCTAAGCATCATCAATGTACTTGGCGCCAACATTGGAGAATGCGGTGGCAAGAGTCTTGAGCCTTCGGTACATGTCTTCATGGTTCTCTCCGTCATGCATATAGAACCCTTCGGCCTCATTTCTCAAGGAATCATACCTATTCCTTTGCATGCTCTCATTGACCACAAACATGACAACGAGAGCGTCCCATGTTTCCTTGGCGATGGAATATTGTTGAAGATGCGGCATGTGGTTAGGACCCACGGCTTGTTGAAGAATTGACAAGGCGGTGTAGTTGAGTTGAAAATCTGCGGCTTCTCTTCTGGTTAAGTTCTTGGGGTCATGAGGCTTGTATCCATCATGATTGACCCTTCAAATCTCTATACAAGAAAAGTTCAAGTGAGTCTCCATGTAATATTGCCATTCACGAAAAGAAAATGCATCAATTTTAGGTGGATCTCCCCTAGCAATTATATGAGGATGTGGGACGGGAGGATCGGGAGAATAATGTCCTTTGACGGAGTGATATTTCCTCTCCTTCCGTACCCTTCTCGGTGGAGTTTTCGGTGGAAGCATTTTTAGATGGATCACCATCATCCCCTTTCTTGGTGCCCTCCGGATTTTCATTCGGAGGAGATGAGCCAGGGACCTCCGGTCCTTTGTCTTTCAAGAGTTGCATCAAGACTTGACGCAACTCATCGATTTTTGTCTCCATGGATGAGGTCAATGAACTTTTCAACTCATTGAGATCATTCATAGAGACCGGAGCCTCGGAACCGGCGGTCTTCGTCTCATCGATCATACTTAAACTCTTAGGCGGTTATGCCCGATAGAAGAGCCGAGGCTCTGATACCAAATGAAAGTATAGTATGGTGCTACGACCAATTTTAATTTATCTTTCACAATTAGGCTTGACACAAAGGTAAATTCTCTATATGATGCAACTACGGTGAATTTACCTATATGACAAGAACAAGCACAATAACAATACAAGCACGAGTAAAGGAGGAAGGGAACGAGGTAAGCGATATGAAGCACACGGAGACACGATGTATTCCCGGGTTCCTCCTTGTTAAGAGCGTACGTCTAATTGTAGGGGTGTGAGCTCACCACGAAGGCCTACTCAATGCCACAAAGGCCTCACCCTATTCTCCGATGAACCCCGCCACAAAGGCCTAGTCCACCTTCCACTATTTATCCCCTTTTAGGCGGGAATCGAGTCCTTTACAAACAAGCTTGGGGCACACACCCACAACCAAATTGGGGGCTCCCAACAATCTCAAATCACAAACAAGTGTAGCAATGGAGTCTAGGTTTTCCACAAGGAAACCCTAGACTAGATCCCTCTAGAATATGAGGGGTAAATGAAGATCGGCTCGGTGAAGATGTAGATCGGGGTCTTCTCCTTCAATCCTCCAAGTATCAACGAGTTTGGGTGGAGGGATTGGGAGAAATCTAGCTTTTGGAGGCTCAATAAATGCTTGTCTTCAATGCTGGTTCGAGCAACCTTTTGGAGAAGAAGGGGATGGGGTATTTATAGCCCCCTCCCCAAACTAGCCGTTTGACCCTTTTTCGTGCCTAGCGGTACTACCGCTACCTGGTAACATAAGCGGTACTGCAGCGACCCATAGACAGGGCGCAGGCGATACCACCACAGAAGTACCATGGTACTCCAGCAGCGGTACTACCGCTGGCCACTTCTTCGAAATAAATCGAAGTGGCTGGCAGTAGTACTAGGGCACTACTGCTCTAGTACCATAAATGTTACTACGAGCAAATTCTCGCTGACGGTACTTTGACCGGTACTGCCAGCGGTACTACCGCTTCCTAGAAGCAGCTGTACTACCCATGGAGGTAGCGGTACTACCGTCGAGCAAGGATTTGCTCCTCGACCAAGTTGAACACAGCGGTACTACCGAACCAGTACCGCTGGATGTAGTAGCCATTTTTACTCTGGCGGTACCGGGCGCGGTACTACCGCTTGTTGTGCAGAGTGGTACTAGCGCTGAGGCGCCCGGTACTAACGCTGGATCAAGTTGATCTTGGTGGCTTTGTCTTGGAATACTCTTCATCTTTTTGCGTCTAGATGATATTTCCTGAAATACTTTGACGCACTGTTAGATTCTTACTAGTGTTGTTATCAACTTCAAAATCTAAGATAGATCAAAATTCAAATGCACTTTCAACTGTCGGGTGGGGCAATAAATGCCCAAACGGTCAGATTTGAGGGGACAGGTATAAATAGCCCATCCCCTTCTTCTTCAAGATGTAGCTTGTCCACCATTAAAGACCTCATTTATTGAGCTCACCAAAAGCTAGATTTCTCCCAGTCCCTCCACCCAAACTTGTTGATATTTGGAGATTGAAGGAGAAGGCCCCGATCTACATCTTCACCAACTCGATCTTTATTTCCCTCTCATTCACTTGAGGGGATCTTGTCTAGGGTTTCCTCGTGGAAAACCTAGACCCTATTGCTACTCAATCGTTGATTCTTGGTGATTATTGGGAGCCCCCAATTTAGTTGTGGTGTGTGTGCCTCAAGCATTGTAAAGGACTCGATTTCTGCCTCAAAGGGAATAAATAGTGGAAGGTGAACTAAGCCTTTGTGGCAAGGTTCATCAAAGAATAGGGTGAGGTCTTTGTGGCGTTGAGTAGGCCTTCGTGGCAAAACTCACACCCCACCAATGAGATGTACTCCCCTCAAAAGGAGGAACTCGGGATTACATCCTTGTGTCTGCGTGCTTCCGTTATCAGTTACCTCGTCCCTCTCCTTTACTTTGTGTTTGTACCTTATAGTTCGTTGTTCTTGTCATATAGATAAATTCACCGTAGTTGCATATATAGAGAATTTACCTTTGTGTCAAGTCTTAATTTGAAGAAAAGTAAAATTGGTTGTAGCACATATTCAACTCCCCCTCTAGGTGCCCATACTATTCGTTCAATTGGTATCAAAGACTCGGCTCTTTCTTTTGTCTCAACCGCCTAAGAGCTCTCTGACAGAGTGAAATCTGCCGGGGAAATTCCTCCCCGGAGAGGGGGAATCATCGCCATCATCAGTGTCATCGCTATCATCAGTGTCATCGCTCCGGGCATCATCAAGATCGTCATCATGATCATAATCACCACCAGAAACATCACCCTCATCATCCACCTCACCCCGCTGTAACAATTAGGAGTCTTTATCGTTGTTCTCCACTAGATCTCTCTCCCGGTGTGGATTACTTGTTAGTAGTTGATGCTTGTGAGATTTATTGGTGTTTACACTTTATGACCAGATTGTTATTATCCATTATATCACCTCTGATTATGATCCATATGGTGTCTCGTGAGTAGTTCGTTTAGTTCTTGAGGACATGGGAGAAGTCATGATGCTAGTAGTGGAATTATGTTGAGGTAATATCTAGTGGTTTGAGATTTAAGTTGTGGTGTTATTATTCTAGTGGTGTCATGTGAACGTCAACTACATGATACTTCACCTTTATGGGCCTAGGAGGATGCATTGTGTATTTGTCTACTAATTGTGGGGTTGCCGGAGTGACAGAAACCTAAACCCCTGTTAGGAAACCAAGGCACGAGGGAGTGTAGGATCCCGGAGTTTTAAGGATGTGGTTAGATTTATCTTAATTACTTTCTTGTACTTGCGGATTCTTACGAGGGATATAATAACAATTATGTATTAGTCCTAGTTGGGTGGTGCATTAGCATAGGTTCACCCACACAACACTTATCGAAACAATAAATATTAATCAACTGTATGAAACGAAATCACTTGACGAAATTCCCATGTGTCCTCAAGAATGTTTGGTAATCATAAGTAAAACAACCAGCTTGTCCTTTGCTCTCAAAAGTATTGGGCCACTCGCTGCAATTATATTTACTGTAATTTATTTACTCGCGCTTTATTTATCTGCTATGTCAAAAACCACCAAAAACCTGTTTGCTAGTGTTTACAGTGAATCCTCTATCCAACCTGCTTGTCAATACCTTCTGCTCCTCGTTGGGTTCGACACTCTTATTTATCGAAAGTACTACGATACACCCCCTATACTTGTGGGTCATCAAGACTATTTTCGGACGCCGTTGCCGGGGAGTAAAGCGCTATTGGTAAGTGGGATTGGTAAGAGAAACTTTTACGGTGAGTGCTGTTTTTTTTTCTGTCTGCTGTTTTATTTCATTATGGAGAATTCTTTTGGTTCTATTTTTAGGGGTACTTCTACCGTTACTGCTAGGTTAGTAGGTGACCCGTTACCTGCTGAATTAGATCCTTATAAAATACTTATGAAAATTGTTGGATGTGTTATGGATAACTGCTATTATGGAGATGGAACTGTCCATCTCGGTGATCATTTGCTCTTTATACATGAATTATGCGAGTAATTAGGTGTGCCGGTATTACAATGGATCAAGTTAAAAGGAAATTATTCTATTTATCACTGAAAGGTAGAGCTACTGAATGGTTTAAATTACTGAAGAATGGTGAATCTATTGGATTGGAGGAAGTTGTACCTCTGTTTTATTCTAAATTCTATCCTTCTAGTGAGATTCATAAAGACCAGAATCAAATATATAATTTCTGGCCTCATGATGGAGATACTATTGCCCAAGCTTGGGGGATAATGAAGTTATTAATGCTTAAATGTCCCGTTCATGAGCTCTCGAGCAACATTGTTATCAATAATTTTTATGCAAGGCTTTCTCTTCATGATAAGGATTTATTGGATGCTTCTTGTTCTGGACCATTCAGATGTATGAAGGAAGAAGCTAAATGGAATCTTGTTGACCGTATTCAAGAAAACACTGAAGGACGGGAGAATGACAAAGGTAGAAAGTCAGGTATAAATTATGATTATGAATGCATTAAAGCTTTTGTGGTCTTGATTCTCAAATTTTCTTAAAGCCTTTGCCTCTTATCTTGATATTCCTAAAAAGGAATTGAGCAAGTACCGTGCACCTTATAAAGATATTGCTCCTGCTAGAAATATAGAAGTGCATGTTGTTAATCCTGTTGTGCCTGAGCCTTATATTGAGAAAATGCTTTTCCCTGCGAAGGTAAAATAATACTCTATTATAGCTATGTGGTTAATAAGAGCATAAAGAAATCTATTGAACCCGATAAACAAATAATTGTTGAACATGCAGTAGCAATAGTGAAAGACCTTGTCCGTGGAAATGTAGAGGATGATCATATTGTGTTTTGTGAGGATGCTTCTAATATTGTCTCACATCCCAATAGACCTAAGAAAACTAGTGTTCCTGTGCTTTCTGTTAAGATTGGTGATCATTGCTATTATGGTTTGTGTGATATTGGTGCAAGTTCTAGTGCTATTCCTTATGAGATTTATAAAGAAATTATGCACTTGTGAGCTTGAGGATATTCATGTGGTTATTCAGCTAGCTAATAGAGAAACTATTTTTCCGATTGGTATTGTTAGAGATGTGGAAGTTCTATGTGGTAAAACTAAATATCCTACTGATTTTCTAGTGCTGGGTAAGGCTGCTAGTAAAACTTGTCCTATTATTTTTGGTAGACCTTTCTTGAACACTTGTGGTGCTATTATAGATTGTAAGAAGGAGAAAATATTGACTAAATTTGATGGAAAATCTTATGAGTTCAATTTCTCCAAATTTGCTAGAGCACCTTATGAATCTGAATTACCCAATGAGAATTTTAGAGTTGAATAGCTTGCCTCTATTGCTCTTGATCCTAACAATGCTTTGCAGCAATATATGGAGGACCATGAAAGTGAGGTCTTTATGGAAGAGAGAAATGAGATTGACGATATTCTTCTTCGTCAACCAGTGATACTGGAACATAATTTACCTGTGGAAGACTTGGGAACTGTCACGACCCCGGACCCAGAGATATACATACTGTTATGTGCTCCTAGACATGGACCCACAAGGGCTTCAGGGTTACCAGCCCCGGCCGCAACAAACAACGGCAGGCAGACTGGATTCATCGGCACGTAGTCCGGATCCCCAGTCTACTACTCCTTGTATCCATGCTAGTAATAACCAACTATGCATATCAAAGCGTCCACGAATCGAATGAAACTGAAGGAAACGGGACCAAAGCTATACAGAGATGCTATGTGTCCAGAAAGTGCAACAACAATCGAGGGTTACTGGGGTTACCTCGCCCCAGGCCGATCACATCGACAGGCGGGCTCGGACATGGATCATCGGCTCCACAACCCCTCGATTGCGGCAACTATGCAGGCATAGCCAAAACTGTATAACAATGAGCTCGAAACCAACAACCGATCAAAGCAACACTCTAGACAAAGAAACTTTATTAAACAGGTGGTACTAGAGCATAGCTTACAGGTAGAGGTCACACGACCCAACATCACATCAGACAACGGAAGGCAAATTATGTTGCTAAGCAACAAGAACCAAAAAGGCCTAAGAGGCCGCAACATAAGGCGACGTCCCAGCCCATAGATTCCAGGCTGCTACCTGGGAACCCCAAACTACTCGTCGATGTCCACGTTGAAACACCTCCGGAGTGACGAACTCCACCTGAACCAAAATTAAGCAAACCTGAGTACGGGAGGTACTCAACAAGACTTAGTTAACCTATTATATATCTGCTATTTCGTAAAGGGTTTCATGAAGGCTGTTTTGCGTAAAGCAATCTTTGTTTTCCAAAACGAGGGAGAATAGCACGTCTCATGGAGTTTTTAAAACAGATGAGAGGACTGATCAACTACTGAAATCATCATCTTGTCATCCACCAACATCATTTCCCAGCACCTCACATGCTACAAGGATCACCCCTCCCGGCATCTCCGGGGAGGCACCCTTCATTCCTTGCCAACATCTTTTACGCCACTTTCAAGTTATCTATGACCCCGTGACTTTCACCAAGTCGTCCATAACCGTGGACACGGCTTTCCGAAAGATTTATCCCTGCAGGGTGGTACACTTTACCCACACGTACCATCCGACTCTTAATGCCAAGCTATTGGCACAATTCCGACGATGTGCCGGCAGAGTGTGGTTGGCTCCGACCTTTACCTTGCTCGACCCTATCCATGAGTCAACCCAAACAGGGCCACCCCGTCAACAGGGAGTTGGCCACCTCCTGACGGCACCTGTTCTGTGAGTCGGGATCAAGATTCGTGTACGTCCATCACTTGTCCCGGTCACGCCCTAGTTTTTCTCCAAATCGTTTTCTGACTCACACGCAGATGGAAATAGCAAACTACGTGACTCATGGATGTGGCCAAACAAGTTAGTTAGTCGAGCGAGGTTCATTGGCTCGCGTGTGTGGTTGCACGCTCAGTCTTGGTTTCCGCGGCGAGACCTTACTCCTAGGGTTGGCAAGTACAGGACAAAGAACCACTTCCCAAGCGGCCTCCCGTCCTCGCCTTAGTCATGTTAACCACCCAATGCTTATCTCACCACGTCATCATAGCATACTAGGTTATCGTAACTCTGATTCATCAACCGGATGGAGCAGAGATAACAAACATATGAAACTAAGCGGTAGCAGATATGAGGCTCTGGCGATGCGCACAAGCAAATCTATGGCGGCTAGAAGCAGTGGATCAGGTCATTGTGGCAATGCAGTATATAGGTAAACTATATCTAGTAGCATCAAATAATTTAGAACCGAATGCAAAGTACGAGAATCAAATGTTGTTGGAAAACATATATGAGCAGATAAGAGGTTATGCTTGCCTTGGTTATAAGAAAACCAGATAAAGTCTTCAGGAATAAGTGCTTGACTTGTCGGTTAGGATCAAGTATTCGTCATTTGGATTGCTGGCCTTCTCTTCGGAGTCACGTTCTACCGAGGGGGAACAAACACCGAAAAGAAGAAATAACAATCAACACATGGCATCGATGCAATGCACAACATGTATGCATGAGCAAATTGATGCACTGAAATAATGCCCTAAACATGCTCGTTGGGTTGCTAGGGTTCATATGTCAGTTAGGCATTTTTACTGAAATTATCCCGAAATAGACCCCGGAGGGGGTTTCGGGCGATTCTGGAAGTGAGTACCATTTTAATATCTCAAATGAGGTTGAAAACATCATAACTAGATTCCATTTGTCATTTTGAGCAAATTGGTATATAACTTTTATTTTTCTAATTTTAGTGAATAAAAACTTATTTTTCTATTTTTAAATGAATAAACAATATTAAATAATGTCCAAAATTGAAATGCGTCAAACAGGTATGAAAGTGACATTTTTGGGTTCCAAATAATTTTCTGAACATTTCCATACCTTCATTTTATTTTTCTGAGATATAAAACAGAAGTTATTAATTAAACAAATTTCATTCATTTTCTGGAATTTAAATAAAGTTGGATTATGACACCATGCTGACGTCAAGATGACGTCAGCAATGGCCGGATCTCCTCTGCTGCCAATCAATCGCGCGATGAGGCGCGAGTTGGGCAAAATTGGATGGGGCATTTTGAAGAGGGAGGCACGGCGAGCAAAATGGTGGCGGCGCCGCTACCTAAATTCCACCGGAGCCTCGCCGTCGACGAAGAACTGCGGTGGCGCTCGTCGGTCGTCGGCAAACACACGAAACAGAGGACGGGGCAAGCAGGGGAGGGGTCCATGAGGATCGGGAGCTCACCAGGAGCGTTGTGAGGAGGTCTAGGGGGGCGGAGAGGCCCGGCCGGCGGCGAATCGGCGGCGGGGAAGCTCGCCGGACTCGGGGAAGAAGGGCGCAATTCGGCAGTCTCGGGACTTCTCGGACTTCCTGGCTCGGTGGAGATGACGCGGGGATCACTAGAGATGTCCAGGCTAGCACGGAGGAGCTTCGGGAGTGCCAAAACTACGGCGCGCGGCGATGTTGGCCGGAGCTAGGGTTTGGTCTCCCGGCCGGTTACAGAGAGCGAGAGGGAGTAGGCAGCGAGCAGGGGGAAGGAGTAGTGCACGGGGAGGCTCTCCTCACCCTTATCCCTTCGCGAGAGAGGAAGCATGACGTGGTGCGCGGCGACGTCGGAATCCTTCCTGGCCTACTGGCAGGAGGTTGAAGATGACAAAACAGAAACTTTATGAAAACCCCCTGAAACTTTGAGAAATTACAAAAGAACCCCTTTCTATTTAAAAACAGAACAGAAACAGGGTTTTTGAGGGCCTTTTTGAAAGGATAAAATTTGGCAAAAATAGTTTTTGAAAAGCTCATGAAATTTCCAACAACACCATGTGTCACTTTGGTGTAATTGAAATATTTTTCAGAACAAGATTTTGGGAACCAAAATAAGAGCTTTTTGTGGGATTTTTCTCAAACCATTTGAACTCACAAACCAAATTGTTTAAAACATGGTTTAAATTTTTGATTCATGCATGTATGAGATGCCAACAACACCACAACCCTAATTTAGCAAAATTGGGGATGTTACAAATCTACCCCCCTTACAAGAATCTCGTCCCGAGATTCCCGAAGGAGAAGAAAGAAGGAACACCGGTTTTGAACGATCTTCTCGAACCTTACGGTTCTCTTCCTGAAGAGGCTGATCCATAGCACTTGCGAAGATTCTTCAGCGGCTACACCTTAGGTGAGAGGGAAAACTCTTAGGAACTGATCTTCACGAAGATCAAGTATCTCATGGCTAACTCACGACAGGGACGTTCATAACGAACTTTTGAGTTAACAGGCATGAAACACATCAAGGTAACGGAGTGAATAGAAGATGGTTTCAAGTTTGCGGACAATTGGTATTGAAAGGATTTAGAATATGAGCTTTGCACAATACTTTAAATCCTTTTGGAGAAGAACGGTTGGACAACTTGTGAAACCGAGGTTTTCTTCAAACAGATGACCAAGATGGAAAGAATTGTCTGGGATATCACAACGCAATATCCGTAGACGAGGGAGAACACGAGAAAACGCTGTAATCGTGAGGCAAAGAGAATTTGATACAGGATCAGGTTCACTCTTCGGAGTGGACACGGAAGATAACAAAACTTCATTCCGTCAAAACTTGTCGAAAACTTTGCCAAAGGTAGGAATGTTACTTCACGACAGAAGATGAGTAACCAAAGGATGTTGAAACACCGTAGTTAAGGAGGAACTCTTGGTCACACCATAGGGCTGGTTAACCAATGAGGATTGAAACACCGGAAGGGAATAGAGAATCTCTTTCCTATTGTAGATTTAGACGTAGCAATACATCTACCACATGGTTAAGATCCTACGGCTGAAGTAACTGACAAATTCACACAATGTGTGAGATGAACAGAACTTCAACTACCAACAACTTGGAAAGGGAACTGATCAACGGCGGTTACGAAACACCGAGAGATGTTTTCACGAGGAACTTGTTTCAACTAGAACAAAGGTTTTGGAGGTTCAACGGAGAAATATTGGAAAGATCAACTTCCAGGTTCTCCGATGTTCTAGATACCGACAGCAGGCTCACGACAAGCCTTCTATAGGTTATCAAGTGAAGGTAAAACTCCGGTTTGGAAGAACGGGGAGGAAACTTGTTAGAATAAGCCAAACAAGAATTCTCATGGAGAGTGGCTGTTCTTACGGATTCAAGGAGATATGACATTAGGCCTTACGGCTAATGGTGTCAACCACAACATCAACCATGCCGTATTTTGAACGGACCTAATTCAATACCTTTGGGGAAACACCAACCATCGTTGCTGCTTGAGATTCAGCTCTGGTTAGTGGATTAATGACTCAGACTCGGTATGTTTAATCGAAGAGATTGCACCGGTTACAATTGAGGTACAGTTACTAGATTCTCAAGATATGGACTACGATGCTACACTCGAGAAGATGAGTGAGATCGCAGAACTCATGTATTAGCAACTTGTGGAAGACGGTTGCACCTACATGGACTGATTGCGATGAAACACATCAGAGTCCTTGTTGGGAAGATGATTGCGAAGATGACGAAGTTCTTAAACTTCTTCTCTTTCACGGGTAACCAGTCGGTGGCTTAGTGGGATGCAAACTTCTTTAAGTGAATGGAGGTAAAAACCAACCATCTCAAGAATACTCCACACATGCATGACCGTCTGGGGATTATTCCCGAAGTAACAAGAAAACTTTACTCGAATCCACGGCGACAACTTTCACCTTAAGCACATGAACTGGAGTAAGCCACTTCGAACATCCAGAACACAACTTCGTGATAACACAAAGTTGGTTCTCGAAAGTTTCCAACATTATTGCCAGTTGTTCAACATGAGCCTCTCGCAACTTGGAGAAAATAGGAATGTCATCGATGGGCTCGAAAACACACTTATCAGAACACTCCAAGAGGAGGGATTCATATGATATATGAACAAGGCAGAATATTGGTCAGACCAAAGGACATGAAGGTGTACTTGGGAAAAACACCATGAGTGAAAACACCATCAAGAGAGTCCTTGGATCTTTTCTCGATTTGACGATAGCCCAAATCAAATCAAGGTAGAATGACAGCATGTCCATTAAAGAGATACTATCATGCTTCAACACGAGGAAAACTAGATATCCCTTATCAAAGGAACAAGTTGGCGGAGCTTTTGCCTTTCAACTCTCCAAGTTGTTGTTTAAGCTCAACCACTAGTCCAAGGTGTCTAGCGTAGTTTCTTGGAGAGAGGAGTGGTTCAAACTACCCCTTGCTTAGACATTACGGTCAGGTAACAACCTGGTGATACTTCTATAGAGACAACTAGAATATCACAACCTACCGGTATGTCTTAGAAATCGAAGGGAGGCATGCTTTTCAAAGCAACCGATATGGTCTGGAGAACTTTGGCATGAACCTAATTCTCGGACCAAGAATATGCACCGGAATTAACAGATTTGGTTACACGGTCAACATCAAATAGAGACCGGGTGACCAATAGTGCTGAGAAGGATACAGATGTTTTCTTAGATTTTTCGAAGCAATAAGAATTGCTAAGAGTACCTGATACACATGTCAATGCATAAACCCATCATACTCAAGCATTCAAGCTTGGTGAAGGGGGAGTGAAGACAGTAAGAGCATCACTTCATCAATAAGGCCCTGAAACTTAACACAACCTCTTGATATATAAGAGTGTGATACTCGAAGGTGGAACAGAACAGAAACTAATGAAACTTCTCTAATCTGTGGATTACAAAACTTTGACCTGGTCCTAGAGATGAACGAGGTTCTGGAGTTTGTTTCTCATGACATCCCAAGGTGGAATGTTCTGACGGAAAACAAGAGCAAATGCATTGGAAGAATCCAACACACATACGCAACTTGGTGTCCAAAACAACGGACGAAGTTTGGAAGCAACTAAGAAATAAGAACGTGCTCGGGGGAATCCTGAGATCACGTTTGAAAGCACAGGGTAATACTCATTTGTAAAACCCATGCAAAAGAGTTGGTATAACTGAAATAAGAACGAAGATGTGGAATTCAGGATGACCACTCTTGCGGTGATCCCTTTTGGTTCCAGTAGAGAGCCTATGGCTATGAGAGTTGGAATTGCGTAGCCATCCTGAGGTAGAACAGATTTCTCAGGATCCAAAGAAACGGAACTTGGGTTAAAAGTCAGCATCCTGTACTGATAGAGTGAGCATCACATGGTTGTAAAACCACACAATTCAACCCACGGCAATTCAGCACATTCCGGGACCTTCGGTTCAAGTCCAAGGTTAGAAACCAAGAGAAAGGAGTAACTACTCTCTTAGTGCCTTAAAGTACACTATGAATAGCAATCACGAGTATCTTTCAAAAGACAACGATAGCTCCGGAAGAATTTGAGCAGAGGGTGACGAATACATTCGAGATGGAGAGCATATCTCGAGGTTCAGGATTTGGGACTTTAGAACATGTAAAAATGTGGAATCCATACAACTTTGAGAGATCATGGACGGAAGGGAAATCTCCCAGTTGATTCAAGAGATAACGGAACATGGAACACACGCGACTCTAGCAACTGAACACTAGGCCAACTTGGGTAGAGACGTCCTTGCCAGAGAAGGCACCTAGGTTTTGAATGACTAGAAGAGATAGCAAAACCTTTTCAAATCAAAACAGGTAAGGTGACCCAGAGTTAGAGCGATACCAGATAAGGAGTAAAAAGAATCCTAAGAAGGGTTTTCACAATCCATTTGAAGTTTCAAAGTAGTTTTCATAAACACTAGACTCAACATCGACCAAGCAGTAAGGTTTTCCTGCAGGCAGTCCTGCTCTGATACCATGACTTGTCACGACCCCGGACCCAGAGATATACATACTGTTATGTGCTCCTAGACATGGACCCACAAGGGCTTCAGGGTTACCAGCCCCGGCCGCAACAAACAACGGCAGGCAGACTGGATTCATCGGCACGTAGTCCGGATCCCCAGTCTACTACTCCTTGTATCCATGCTAGTCATAACCAACTATGCATATCAAAGCGTCCACGAATCGAATGAGACTGAAGGAAACGGGACCAAAGCTATACAGAGATGCTATGTGTCCAGAAAGTGCAACAACAATCGAGGGTTACTGGGGTTACCTCGCCCCAGGCCGATCACATCGACAGGCGGGCTCGGACATGGATCATCGGCTCCACAACCCCTCGACTGCGGCAACTATGCAGGCATAGCCAAAACTGTATAACAATGAGCTCGAAACCAACAACCGATCAAAGCAACACTCTAGACAAAGAAACTTTATTAAACAGGTGGTACTAGAGCATAGCTTACAGGTAGAGGTCACACGACCCAACATCACATCAGACAACGGAAGGCAAATTATGTTGCTAAGCAACAAGAACCAAAAAGGCCTAAGAGGCCGCAACATAAGGCGACGTCCCAACCCATAGATTCCAGGCTGCTACCTGGGAACCCCAAACTACTCGTCGATGTCCACGTTGAAACACCTCCGGAGTGACGAACTCCACCTGAACCAAAATTAAGCAAACCTGAGTACGGGAGGTACTCAACAAGACTTAGTTAACCTATTATATATCTGCTATTTCGTAAAGGGTTTCATGAAGGCTGTTTTGCGTAAAGCAATCTTTGTTTTCCAAAACGAGGGAGAATAGCACGTCTCATGGAGTTTTTAAAACAGATGTGAGGACTGATCAACTACTGAAATCATCATCTTGTCATCCACCAACATCATTTCCCAGCACCTCACATGCTACAAGGATCACCCCTCCCGGCATCTCCGGGGAGGCACCCTTCATTCCTTGCCAACATCTTTTACGCCACTTTCAAGTTATCTATGACCCCGTGACTTTCACCAAGTCGTCCATAACCGTGGACACGGCTTTCCGAAAGATTTATCCCTGCAGGGTGGTACACTTTACCCACACGTACCATCCGACTCTTAATGCCAAGCTATTGGCACAATTCCGACGATGTGCCGGCAGAGTGTGGTTGGCTCCGACCTTTACCTTGCTCGACCCTATCCATGAGTCAACCCAAACAGGGCCACCCCGTCAACAGGGAGTTGGCCACCTCCTGACGGCACCTGTTCTGTGAGTCGGGATCAAGATCCGTGTACGTCCATCACTTGTCCCGGTCACGCCCTAGTTTTTCTCCAAATCGTTTTCTGACTCACACGCAGATGGAAATAGCAAACTACGTGACTCATGGATGTGGCCAAACAAGTTAGTTAGTCGAGCGAGGTTCATTGGCTCGCGCGTGTGGTTGCACGCTCAGTCTTGGTTTCCGCGGCGAGACCTTACTCCTAGGGTTGGCAAGTACAGGACAAAGAACCACTTCCCAAGCGGCCTCCCGTCCTCGCCTTAGTCATGTTAACCACCCAATGCTTATCTCACCACGTCATCATAGCATACTAGGTTATCGTAACTCTGATTCATCAACCGGATGGAGCAGAGATAACAAACATATGAAACTAAGCGGTAGCAGATATGAGGCTCTGGCGATGCGCACAAGCAAATCTATGGCGGCTAGAAGCAGTGGATCAGGTCATTGTGGCAATGCAGTATATAGGTAAACTATATCTAGTAGCATCAAATAATTTAGAACCGAATGCAAAGTACGAGAATCAAATGTTGTTGGAAAACATATATGAGCAGATAAGAGGTTATGCTTGCCTTGGTTATAAGAAAACCAGATAAAGTCTTCAGGGAATAAGTGCTTGACTTGTCGGTTAGGATCAAGTATTCGTCATTTGGATTGCTGGCCTTCTCTTCGGAGTCACGTTCTACCGAGGGGTAACAAACACCGAAAAGAAGAAATAACAATCAACACATGGCATCGATGCAATGCACAACATGTATGCATGAGCAAATTGATGCACTGAAATAATGCCCTAAACATGCTCGTTGGGTTGCTAGGGTTCATATGTCAGTTAGGCATTTTTACTGAAATTATCCCGAAATAGACCCCGGAGGGGGTTTCGGGCGATTCTGGAAGTGAGTACCATTTTAATATCTCAAATGAGGTTGAAAACATCATAACTAGATTCCATTTGTCATTTTGAGCAAATTGGTATATAACTTTTATTTTTCTAATTTTAGTGAATAAAAACTTATTTTTCTATTTTTAAATGAATAAACAATATTAAATAATGTCCAAAATTGAAATGCGTCAAACAGGTATGAAAGTGACATTTTTGGGTTCCAAATAATTTTCTGAACATTTCCATACCTTCATTTTATTTTTCTGAGATATAAAACAGAAGTTATTAATTAAACAAATTTCATTCATTTTCTGGAATTTAAATAAAGTTGGATTATGACACCATGCTGACGTCAAGATGACGTCAGCAATGGCCGGATCTCCTCTGCTGCCAATCAATCGCGCGATGAGGCGCGAGTTGGGCAAAATTGGATGGGGCATTTTGAAGAGGGAGGCACGGCGAGCAAAATGGTGGCGGCGCCGCTACCTAAATTCCACCGGAGCCTCGCCGTCGACGAAGAACTGCGGCGGCGCTCGTCGGTCGTCGGCAAACACACGAAACAGAGGACGGGGCAAGCAGGGGAGGGGTCCATGAGGATCGGGAGCTCACCAGGAGCGTTGTGAGGAGGTCTAGGGGGGCGGAGAGGCCCGGCCGGCGGCGAATCGGCGGCGGGGAAGCTCGCCGGACTCGGGGAAGAAGGGCGCAATTCAGCAGTCTCGGGACTTCTCGGACTTCCTGGCTCGGTGGAGATGACGCGGGGATCACTAGAGATGTCCAGGCTAGCACGGAGGAGCTTCGGGAGTGCCAAAACTACGGCGCGCGGCGATGTTGGCCGGAGCTAGGGTTTGGTCTCCCGGCCGGTTACAGAGAGCGAGAGGGAGTAGGCAGCGAGCAGGGGGAAGGAGTAGTGCACGGGGAGGCTCTCCTCACCCTTATCCCTTCGCGAGAGAGGAAGCATGACGTGGTGCGCGGCGACGTCGGAATCCTTCCTGGCCTACTGGCAGGAGGTTGAAGATGACAAAACAGAAACTTATGAAAACCCCCTGAAACTTTGAGAAATTACAAAAGAACCCCTTTCTATTTAAAAACAGAACAGAAACAGGGTTTTTGAGGGCCTTTTTGAAAGGATAAAATTTGGCAAAAATAGTTTTTGAAAAGCTCATGAAATTTCCAACAACACCATGTGTCACTTTGGTGTAATTGAAATATTTTTCAGAACAAGATTTTGGGAACCAAAATAAGAGCTTTTTGTGGGATTTTTCTCAAACCATTTGAACTCACAAACCAAATTGTTTAAAACATGGTTTAAATTTTTGATTCATGCATGTATGAGATGCCAACAACACCACAACCCTAATTTAGCAAAATTGGGGATGTTACAGGAACCACATTACCACCCAAGGAGGATCTTGTCTTTGATTTAATACCTTTGCGTGATGATCTTAAATATGCTTATATTGATGATAAAAAAAATATCTTGTTATTTTTAGTTCTAAACTTTCAGGTGAAGAAGAGGAAAGATTATTGGGAATATTGAAGAAACACCGTGGTGCTATTGGATATACTCTTCATGATTTGAAAGGGATTTCTTTCTCTATATGTCAGCATGTTATTAATATTGAACCTGATGCAAAGCCAGTAGTTGAACATCAACACCGTTTAATTCTTAAGATGAAGGAAGTGGTAAGAAATGAGGTATTAAAACTCCTTGATGCTGGTATTATGTTTTCTATTGCTGATAGTAGATGGGCATTGTGTCCCTAAAAAGGGAGGAAAGACTGTTGTGCCTAATTAAAATAATGAGCTTATTCCTCAAAGAGTAGTACTCCTTCCGTCCTGGTGTATAGGGAACATATAGCAATTCTGTAGGCCCTAGGTATTCATTCATTGGGGTTTAAACATTACATGCATTGGTGTAGAGGGGTTGAGAGAGCCAACCACCCACTAATTAGAAGAGAATCAATGCAAAATGTGCCTAAGAGATGGGACTGCATGGTTTTGGTATTGTGCCCTATACACCAGGACGGGGGAGTAGTTAGTTATAGAATGTGCATTGATTTTAGGAAAGTTAAGAAGGTTACTAAGAAAGATCATTATCCTTTGACTTTTATTGATCAAATGTTAGAGAGGTTGTCTAAGAAAACTCATTTTTGCTTTCTTGATGGTTATTTTGGGTTTTCTCAAATTGTTGTTAGGAAGCAAGATCAAGAGAAAACTACCTTTACTAGTCCTTATGGTACTTATGCTTATAGACGTATGCATTTTGGTTTGTGTAATGCTCCTGCTACGTTTCAAAGATGCATGTCTGCTATTTTTCATGGTTTTTATGAAGAAATTGTGGAAGTATTCATGGACGATTTCTCCGTCTATGGAACTTATTTTGATAATTGCTTGCACAAGCTTGATAAAGTTTTATAGAGATGTGAGGAAACTAATCTTGTTCTTAATTGGGAGAAATGCCACTTTATGGTGAATGAATGAATTGTTCTTGGACATAAAATTTCTGAAAGAGGTATTGAAGTTGACAGAGCTAAAGTGAAAGCAATAGAGAAAATGCCCTGTCCCAGGGATGTTGAAGGTATTCGTAGTGTTCTTGGTCATGCTGGTTTTTACAGGAGGTTTATTAAAGATTTCTCTAAAATATCAAAGCCTCTTGCTGATCTTCTTACAAAATACGTACATTTTGTTTTTGACGATGATTGTAAGGAAGCTTTTGAGACTTTAAAGAAGGCTTTAACTACTGCTCCGATTGTTCAACCACCTGATTGGAATTTACCTTTTGAAATTATGTGTGATGCTAGTGATTTTGATGTAGGTGTTATTCTTGGAAACGAGTAGATAAGAAATTGAATGTTATTCATTATGGTAGTAAGACTCTTGATGTTGCTCAAAATAATTATGCTACCACTAAAAAAGAGTTCTTAGCTTTAGTTTTTGCATGTGATAAGTTTAGACCTTAGATTGTTGATTCAAAAGTTACTATTCATACTGATCATGCTGCTATTAGATACCTTACGGAAAAGAAAGATGCTAAGCCTAGGCTTATTAGATGGGTGCTGCTTTTACAAGAGTTTGATTTGCATATTGTGGATAGGAAGGGTGCTGAAAATCCTGTTGCTGATAACTTGTCTAGATTGGAAAACATTGCTTATGACCGTATTCCTGTCAATGATAGTTTTCCAAATGAACAGTTGGCTGCAATAAAGTAAACTCCCAGGATAGTCCATGGTATGCTGATTATGCTAACTTTATTGTTTCCAAGTATTTGCCTCCAACATTTACATCTCAACAAAGAAGAAAATGCTTTTATGATTTGAGGCATTATTTTTGGGATGACCCACACTTATATAAAGGAGTAGATGGTATTATGAGAAGATGTGTTCCAGATCATGAACAGCATGAAATATTGAGAAAGTGCCATGGTAGTGCTTATGGAGGACATCACGCTGGAGATAGAACCGCACAAAAGGTTCTACAATCAGGTTTCTATTAGCCTACTCTCTTTAAAGATGCACGTAAATTTGTTTTATCTTGTGATGAATGTCAAAGAGTTGGTAATATTTCTAGACGCAATGAAATGCCTATGAGTTATTCTCTTGTTATTAAACCCTTTGATTGTTGGGGATTTGACTTACACTCACATTCTTGTTGCTGTTACCTATGTTACTAAATGGGTAGAAGCTATACCTACAAAAGGTGCTAATGGTGAGACCTTTTAAAAAATGCTTAAAGATGTTATTTTCCCTAGGTTTTGTGCGCCTAGATATCTTATGACTGATGGATGTTCTCACTTTATTAATGGTAGTTTTAGAAAAACCCTTGCTAAATATGATGTTAATCATATAATTGCCTCAGCTTATCATCCTCAAACCAGTGGGCAAGTAGAATTATCAAATAGAGAAACTAAATCTATCTTGCAAAAGACTGTTAATAAATCTAGGAAAAATTGGTCTGATAAGTTGAATGATGCTTTATGGGCTTATAGAACTTCTTATAAAAATCCTATGGGTATGTGTCCTTATAAATGGTTTTTGTAAAAGCTTGTCACTTGCCTTTAGAATTAGAACACAAAGCTTATTGGGCAGTGAAAGAGCTTAATAAAGATTTTAAACTTGCTCGTAAGAAAAGAATGCTTGATTTGAGTTCTCTAGATGAATGGAGATGTGAAGCTTATGAAAATGCTAGGATCTTTAAAGAGAAAGTTAAACACTGGCATGATATGAGAATTCTTAAAAGAGAGTTTCATGTTGGTGAGAAAGTTCTATTGTATAGGTCTCGTCTCAGATTTTTTGCTGGAAAATTACTATCGAGATGGGAAGGTCCTTATGTTATTGAAGAAGTGTATCGTTCGGGTGCAATCAAAATTGCTTCCCTCAATGATAACACTACACAAGTGGTAAATGGGTAAAGACTCAAACATTATATTTCCAGAGATTCTTATGATGCAGATGTTGATATTATTCAAGTATTGACTCCGGAGAAGTTTATTAGAGGGAAGATTCCAGAATCTGTAGAGTCTGTTTTTGAATAGGTAATAGTTCTATTAATAAAAAGTTTGTGGATTACTTTCCAAGTTATAAATTATTGATTTTTGGAAAATATAAAAAATATCGAGCCGAAGAAGGGTAGGAGATGGTGCCCGAGGGCACCACACCACCTGGTGGCGCGGGACCACCCCTGTCCGCACCACCCTATGGTGTGGCGCCCCGGAGCCCCTCTCCGACTCGTTTTCGACCTGGACTTTCCTTTCGTTACGCATGTGATGCTCGTGATACACACGTTTTTTGGGAGACCCCAGGAGGAGGGTGTGATGAGCACATCGGTAGGTATTTCCCCTTAGTTAGGAACCAAGGTTATCAATACAATAGGAGAAAGAGGACCTTCGGAAGGTTGATGCCACTGACGATGGTGCTGACGCTTCACCGGTGTCAGCAACAACGTGGAACCTGCACACAACACAACCAAAATACTTTGCCCCAACGGTAGAGTGAGGTTGTCAATCTCATAGGTCTTGCTAAAAAAAAGATTATACGTATAGTGTGGAAAACAGTGTATGCTAGCAGTAAGTAAGAAAGCATGAAATAGTTGTGGTTTGTTTTAACAGTCTGAGAAAACGTACCGGGGTTCATAGTTTCACTAGTGGTGTCTCTCCATAAAAGATAACATGCTGGGTGAACAAATTAAAGCTCGGATTGACAAATAGAGGTTGCACCGTAGTGCACAATATGACATGAAGATTACTATGGTATTTAGTGCGGGCATTACAACAAGATACATAGACCGACATCCATCTGCATCTATGACTAACAATCCACCCTCAGGTTATCATCTGAACCCCGTTAGGTATTAAGTTGCAAGAAACAGATAATTGCATTAAACAAAGTGTGTAATGTAAGCAATGATTATGCACACAAGCACTCTCACCGTTGTTTTCTCCCTAATGGCAACATCACATCCTCCCCCTTCACTTTTCTGTCACTCGAGCAAGGCGAAAAGGAGGCATGAACCCACTATCGAGCATAAATACTCCCTCTTGGAGTCACTAGCAACTACTTGGCCAAAGTAACCACTAGCAACGGAAAGCATGCAAGATCACAAATAACATATGCAAATAAAGACTATAATCAACTTGGCATAAGTTCAATATTCATCGGATCCCAGCAAACACAGAATATAGAATTACATAAGATCAATCTCGATCATGATAGGCAGCTCACGAGATCTAAACATGGAGGCATATGAGGAGAAGACAACCATCTAGCTACAACTACGAACCCGTAGTCCAAGGATGAACTACTCACGCATCACTCCGGAGGCAGGCATGGTGATGTAGAAGCCTCCGGTGATGATCTCCTCTCCGGCAGGGTGCCGGAAATAGCTTCAGAACCCCCCTGATCTAGGGTTGATGGTGACGGCGGCAGCGGAACTTTTCGGGGATTTTGATCAGGTGTTTAGAGTTTTCCATCCGGGGGGCTTAAATAGGCGAAAGGGCAAAGGCGTTGGACAGAGGAGGATCTAGGGTGGGGCGAGCGGGGGCCAGCCCCCCAACGATCGGCCACCCCTAATGACATACGACAGGGGCCAGTGGTAATTACGGCAGAAAATTAGGCTAAGTGCGGTTGTTTGAGGCCATTAAATCAGGAAGTAGCTGCATGGCCCAAGCCCAAAAAGTAGATGAATTATACGGACTACGTGCCTACCTGCACGGTTGTGAATAAACATAAAACATACTGCTATGCCTCAAGTAGGAAACCCTCGTAAGTTACCTGGCCGCCGCCGCCATGGCACATCGTGCCATCATGGAAGGCAAAGTCAGCCGTCAGCCACCACACGGAAGTCGCTGTCAATTGCGATAATTTTTGTTCGTCCACCCCACCATCGCGCCTAAAATAGGCATGCAAGGATGTTGTGATAGCCACCTCTGATAGTTGTTGGGCTTGTCGCTCAGTCCGTAATATGATCCAAGGGAAATTAGCACTCACGCCTCACTATTTCTCAAGGTACGTACGTTTATACTACTTCTAATCTCTTATGATGAGGTAATGCCTCGTGCATTTTTTTAAACGCCTAAGATGCACATTAGATCGTAACAGTTGTATTTTTCTTAGATCAGAGATACACCAGATATATAGATACATTCCAGATTTTCTTACCATCCAATTAGATATACTTCTGTAGGTAAAAGTTTGAATAAAATAAGTAGGACATATGGCCTTCTCCAATACATTGCAGGACCATTGTGGCGTGAAATCATAACCCAACTTACCCCATCTATGATTGTCGGATATATACTGAATAGGGGTATAGAAGATGGTAGACAAAGAGCCGGACTACCAGGGTGGCCTACATGGTAATGGGCTTAGGTCCATTGGGCGGCCCAGTAGTCCGACGCGCAGAAGCCGGATTCTAGAAGAACCCGGATCATGGCCCACGTGATCTGGCTTGGAGGAGAAGACGGATTCCTTGCTTTCCAAGTTACAAGTTAACGTAGTCTTCTAGGTTTCCTATTCTGTAAGCCCTAATCCGGCTATTATATAAAGCCGGACGGGAGATAGATTAAACAAGTTAAGTTAGACACAAGTTCAAGCTCTACGCAACTCGCCGAGAAGCTCATCCTCGCCGAGAAGCTAGATCTACACCCTCACATTGTAACCCTGATAAACGGGCTTTAGTCCCAATTAGTGAGAAGTGCAGGAGTAGGTACGCCGTACTGTCGCGACGTACCGAACCTGGGTAAAATCCCGTGTTCTGTGTTACTACGCTATCCCGTTACCCCACGTCTCTACCGTAGTCTCATGGCACCCCCGTCTATGAAAACTACTACGATGTCTCGACAGTTGGCGCCCACCGTGGGGCAAACGACGTCAGGCGTGAAATTCCGATCTGGGATACTCGGCGGAATTGGAAGATCGATCACTGTCGGAAGCCTGGAGTTCGACGACGATGTCGGGCGCTTCCTCGACAACGGATCCTACATACCGGCGCAAAACCACCTGGTAAGTGCCTGCGTGTTACCGATCGGATCTTCTAACATCTTTATCGGACTAACTGCAGAGGCAATGAGGTTTTGCGGTGGAAGCAAATTTATCCCACCTGCCCTATACCCAGTCGAAGACGACTATGATGCCGGATTCTGCTCAGATCGCCGACAAAAAAGTGAGACACACTTTATCGGCATGGTGCAATCCGAAATCGCTGAAAACACGGATGACGGAAATCCCGTGCAAGAGGCAGATAACAACCTACCCGTCATAGAGACGGAAGAAGAAACACCCGTCACAGAGGCGGAAGATCTGACATCCGTCAACAAGACGATGAACTCGGAAGCAGAGTCCGTGCTTGCCGCCATTGAGGCGAGGTTGGAGTCGGAAACCGGATCGGATAACTTCGACTCCGAAGACGAAGACGAGGATGCCTTCGTAAGAAAGGTTAAGTCCTTTCAAGAGGGATTCCATGAAGTTCTAATGGCAAAACCAGCTGATACAACGGGTGCCGACAGCCAGGAAAGCCCTAAAACCCCTCTGCCAGTGGAAGAGAGAGAAGACGGAGAAACGTCTCCGATATTCCCCAATGTTAAGGAGATGACAGAAGATGAGCCTGTCAAAAAACCTCCCTCTTCCAAGAAAAAGCACCGTGCTTCTAAAAAACTCCAATACGAACTCCGGAAGAAAAAATCAGCCGATCTCGCTGATGAAAACCTGGAAGTAGGAGACATTAGCGGCACAAAGCCAGCGGAAAAGAAATCTAAGGAAATCATTGCTCCGCCAATGACGGAACAGGAAGAGCAAGAGCTATTACAAACACCAGTGGGACCAGATGAACCCCCTGAGATGCTGGAAGCCAGGAGACAAGCTTTCCAACGGCAACAGCAACATCTGCTTAGATCTCGGCAACATCTCCAACAAACCCATAATGACATCAAAGTCATGAAGGAAGAAATAGAGGAGTACGAGAGAAAGCATAGATCCGCGTTAAAACCTACTAGGTTACCCGGAATCGCAAAACCGGAAGAACTGCCGCCAAAAGAAAGGTTCTATAACCCATCTTGGCAAAAGCAGTTAAACGGCAAGGATGCCAAGGGCGAACCAATATACAAAACCGCAGCGGAAAACGCGGAAGCAGCGTTCGCCATCCTAAACAACGACCTGTACTCCAACGGGGAAAAACTCCAAGGGGTGTATGCTTTCCTAGGAAAAGCATTACAGCAGCAACAGCGAGGCCAAGAACGGTCAGGGAGGCTGCATGATAATTCCGCTCTCTGCAAAACAGCTACTTGCGCTGCTGGAGCACCTGGACCGGAAGAACCCGGAGATTCGGATAAAAAAGAGGATCCGAGAAAAGACAGGAAAAACCCAGACAACCGGGACGCAACGTCTAGAATCGGACCTCATCTCCCGAAAGATGGATATAAACCACACGATCGGGAAGACAAGCACCGGAATGACGGCAAAATAATGCCACCTCCGAGAAACCCAGCTGAAAAAGCTGGAAGATATGATATACCTCACAGACGTGAAAGATCCCGGACACCTCCTAAGGATAAGGAAAGGCATAGAAGCAGAACTCCGCCTAAAGGACGTGAACACGGAAGGGATAGAGATAACCTCGGAAAAGCGCGTCCGCGCAACAATGGAAAAGAAAGGAGCAGATCCCCTTCTGTCCATTCAGCCGGGAGATATTCTGCACACATTGATAGAGCAGAAAAGGATGATCTATACTTTGGTCCTAAGTGTTTTACTGAAAGGATCCGAAGGATAACCCTGCATTCTGGCTTCGCCAAAGTTGGTCCAACCTACCAAAAATATACCGGCAGTACAAACCCGGATACCTGGCTCTCAGATTATTATACAGCCGTCCAAATCAACAATGGGACAGACCTGGAAGTTGTCAAGTTTCTTCCCCTAATGTTGCTAGACGGAGCCAGAGATTGGATTAATGGTTTACCATCAAGAACTGTCGACAGCTGGGATGATATGGCTAGAGTATTCACTCAGCATTTTCGGGGAACATACAAACCCCCAAATAGCATCAACCAGCTGAACCGTTGCACCCAATTTGAGGACGAACCATACGTGGATTTCATCTCCAGATGGACTGCAATGAAGAATAGTTGCTCTGGAGTAACTGACGTACAAGCAATGCATGCTTTCGTCAATGGCCTAAAACCCGGACTCGTACCGTTCATGGTTGGTTCTAAACAGCACAAAGATCTCGGATCTATGCTTACAACCGCTAATGAGCATGCTGCAGCCGAAGATGATATCAGAGCAAGAGGAGGCAATATTGAGTCACTAATACTCGCCAAGAAAACCCCTCGTTCTGACAAAAAAGGAATTCCAGAGTCAACGACAAAGCCCAAGGAGGTCAACATAGCCTTTGGAGGAGAAAAGGTGAATAAGTGGAAAGGCCGCAGTCCAGATCCAATCAATTACACTCCCAAAGAATGGGAGAGAATTAAGTCGGAACCCTGCGTCCACCACTCGCAATTTGGGAAACCAACCCACACAAACGCGCAATGCCGGCTAAACAAGCATATGAAAGGCAATGCAGGATCCGGAAATAAAGGGAAGGGTTCCAAAAGGAAACCTGCCAAACAAAAGCCAGAAGCTGAAAAAGAAGACAGTGAATCGGACACTGATGACAAAATCCAAGAACAACAGCGAAAGGGCGAACCCAAATTTCCGAGAGTTGACGGAGAAGCAATGTTAACTTTCTTAGCAACCCCGTCAGCAAAGGTGGCCAAAAGAACACTTCGAGAAATAAACGCGGTTGTTCCGGCAACCCCGAAATTCTTGAAGTACTCCAACACACCGATAATCTAGGATCAGTCTGATCATCCCGGAAATATCCCTGAACCCGGCACACAAGCTCTTGTTGTCAGCCCTATTGTTCAAAACACTAGGCTAAGAAGAGTGCTGATGGATGGAGGATCCAGCATTAATATAATGTACCTGGATACACTGAAGCACTTGAAGATCTCCGAGTCCCAGCTCAACTACAGCAATATACGCTTCCATGGCATTGTTCCTGGCAGGCAAGCACGATCCCTAGGAGAAATTTCCCTAGATGTCACCTTCGGAGATAAAGATCACTTCCGGCAGGAAAAAGTATCCTTTGAAGTAGTGCCGTTCGAAAGCGTGTATCACGCAATACTCGGACGTCCAGCTTTCGCCAAATTCATGGCAAGATCCTGTTATATCTACAACAAGCTGAAAATGCCAGGACCCAAAGGAGGAGTAATCACCATAGCCGGTGATTTCATGCTGGCAAATGAGTTGGAAAAAGAAAACGCCCTTTGCGCTCAGAGAGTTATAGCAAAGGAGGAACTGAAGGAATTAGCCAAGGAGGTATCGCCGAAAGAAATGCCGGCAGGAAAAGAAACTCGAAAGCCAACAGATAGTTTCAAGGCGTCCGAGAATACAAGACAGGTAATCCTAGATCCCAAAGATCCGACAAAATTTGTCGTCGTAGGGACTGGAATGACCGACAAATAGGAAGGCGAGCTCATCAAGTTCCTCCGTGAGAACTGGGATATTTTTGCCTGGTGTCCAGCTGACATGCCAGGCGTACCCAGGGAACTTGCTGAGCACCAACTCAAGGTTATTCCCGGATCAAAACCCGTTAAACAAGGTCTCCGTCGTTTTGACGGAAGAAGACGGAAGGCTATTGGCAAGGAAATTATCCGGCTTTTAGCAGCGGATTTCATCAAGGAAGTAATCCATACTGATTGGTCCGCAAATCCGGTCCTAGTACCGAAGAAAGACACCACTGCTCTTAGAATGTGTATAGATTACACAAGATTGAACAAGTTGTGTCCGAAAGATAGGTTCGCGTTACCGCGAATCGATCAAATAATAGATGCCACTGCAGGCTCCGAGCTTTTATGCTTTTTGGATGCATACTCCGGGTACCACCAAATACGCATGAAAAAGGAAGATCAAATCAAGACTTCTTTTATAACCCCGTATGGGACGTACTATTACATAACCATGCCTTTTGGCCTGAAGAACGCAGGTGCAACCTACCAGCGTTGCATGCAACGCTGTTTGCATAGTCAAATTGGCAGAAACGTTCATGTTTACGTGGACGATATTGCCGTCGTAACCAAGGAAAAAGATACACTCCTTGAGGATTTGCGAGAAACTTTCGAAAACTTACGCACTTACAAGATGAAGTTGAATCCATCTAAGTGCGTATTCGGGGTTCCCTCAGGAAAACTTCTGGGTTTCATTGTTTCCCACAGAGGAATAGAAGTTAACCCGGAAAAGATCAAGGCAATCTTGAACATCTCAAAACCTACATGTGTAAAAGATGTCCAAAGATTGACGGGTTCCGCTGCAGCCGTCAGCAGATTTATCAGTCGGCTGGGGGATAAAGCCTTACCACTCTACAAGCTGCTGAAGAAATCCGACAAGTTCGAATGGACAGAAGAGGCTGATGCAGCGTTGGCCCAGTTAAAGGAAACCTTGATGAACGCTCCCATCTTGGCATCTCCAAAAGACGAAGAACCCATGTTATTATACCTTACGGCTACAAGTCGGGTTATTAGTGCGGTAATCGTTGTAGAGCGGACAAAAGAAGAACAAAGCATACCAGATCAACATCCGGTATATTATATAAGCGAAGTTTTTTCCGAATCCAAACAAAGGTATCCGCACTACCAGAAACTGGCATATGGCGTATTTTTTGCATCCAGAAAACTGCGCCATTACTTCCAAGGGCATTCCATAACAGTGGTATGTAAAGCACCACTAGGGGATATTATAAACAATGCGGAGGCAACCGGCCGAGTAGCTAAATGGGGCATCGAGCTGGCAGCCTTCGACATTAAGTACCAGCCAAGGACGGCAATAAAATCCCAAGTTTTGGCAGATTTCGTCGCCGACTGGACAGAAGCAATGGAAAAAACACCGATGCCAGAATCCGAGTACTGGATCATGCACTTTGACGGATCCAAGATGAAGGAAGGAGCTGGGGCTGGCGTAGTCCTAAAATCTCCCAAAGGAGACACAATGGAGTACGTACTACAAATACACTTCAACGCCAGTAATAACGTGGCAGAATACGAAGCTCTGCTTCATGGCTTGCATATTGCAAAAGAAATAGGGGTAAAACGCATCTTATGCTATGGAGACTCGGATTTGGTACAGCATCAGCTCAACCAAACCTGGGACGCGAAAAGCCCTATAATGGCCGAATATCGGAGGACGGTGGATGAGTTCGCCATCTGTTTCTTCGGGTTCGAAGTCCTTCACATAAAAAGGGAGGAAAACTGGAATGCGGACGCGTTAGCCCGCATGGGATCAGAGAGAGTAAAAACTTTACCACCAGGGGTATTCGTCCAGCACTTGTATGAACCATCCATAAAAGGTGGAGACGTTGATTATCCTCTGGCATCTGAAACAATCGAGGTCATGCTCGTTAAACCGGATTGGACAATTCCATACTTAAACTTCTTAGTCAATCAGAAGTACCCGGAAGGAGCAGACGAAGTCTTGCAAAGGCAAGTACGGCGTCGGTGCAAAGGATACGTGGTGATCAACGACCACTTGTATAAACGCAGTACTTCCGGAATCTTTCAACGGTGTATTTCACCAGAAGAAGGAAGAGAAATACTGGAAGAAATCCACGCCGGCGATTGCGGACATCATGCTCAATCAAAAAGCATAGTCAAAAAAGCATTCCGGGCGGGGTTTTTCTGGCTAACAGCCAAGTCAGACGCCGAACGCATAGTGAATACATGCGAAGGATGTCAATATTACGCCAAGCAGACCAATTTGCCGGCCCAAGCACTTAAAACTATCCCTATCACATGACCGTTTGCGGTCTGGGGGCTAGATATGATGGGACCGTTCAAGACTGCAAGAGGTGGACTTACACATCTACTCGTAGCGGTAGATAAGTATACAAAATGGGTGGAGGCTAAACCCATCAAAAAGCTGGATGGCGCAACTGCCAGAAATTTCATTATTGATTTAGTAATGAGGTATGGCGTCCCACATAGCATAATAACTGATAACGGGACAAATTTCTCCATTGGGGAGTTGGCAAAATACTGCCAACAAACGGGAATCTGCTTAGATCTTGCATCTGTGGCACACCCGCAGTCTAATGGACAGGTTGAAAGAATGAACAGTTCAATCCTGCAAGGAATACGCCCAAGACTCGAATCTCCTCTCCATAGAGCAGCTGGAGCGTGGGTAGAAGAGCTACCTTCCGTGTTATGGAGTATTCGAACGACGCCAAATAGGTCAACTGAGCAAACCCCGTTTTTCCTAGTTTATGGTGCAGAAGCTATTCTTCCAACGGACATGATCCATGATAGCCCAAGAGTGCAGAATTTTGACGACTCGGATGCCGAAGAAGCACGACAGGATGCCGTCGATCTCTTAGAAGAGGAACGAGAACTTGTGCTTCAAAGATCTGCCATCTACCAGCAAGGTTTACGACGTTATCATAGTCGGAAAATCAGGCATCGTTCTTTTAAAGAAGGTGACTTAGTGCTGAGATTGGTGCAGCAAAGGAAGCACAAATTGGCCCCAGTATGGGAAGGACCATTTGTCATCAGTAAAGCCATGAAGAATGGATCATACTATCTTGTCGACATTCGAGATACGGAGGATGATCCCGAGAAGCCGAATCGCAAAAGAAAGAGAAAAATAGATGATGAACTAGGAGAGACAAAGAGGCCTTGGAGTATCCAGCAATTACGTCCCTTCTATACTTAGTTCAATTTCTATGTAAACATCTTTGAGACCATGAAATAAAGTTGTCAGAATGTTGTCATTCATATTTCATTATAAGTACAAAATATTTCCGCCTCATCTATTTCCCAATGATCTTACAAATACTCAATGTTAACCCGAATTGTGCCTGCGTGCTCGGTGTTTAAAAGCTGAATGATTCGGCCTGTTAAAGGTTAAAGGAAACTCGGATTGTGCCTGCGTGCCCAAGTGTCAAAGCAGTTCCTTGTTTTCTCTAAATTTTATCTGATTGTGTATGTGTTGGGTTACTGAAACTAGTCAGTAAAAATGCTTCTAGCATGATCCATGTTTTGAGTTTTAAAACTGTTTGGTTCGTCCCCAGTTACTCGACATGACGATACATATTGCTAGTTGAGCCATTTTTAAACACTAGAGCAGTTAAAACACAGTTGCCAGATTACTTAGAAGATAAAGGAACAGTCAAACCCGGAAAAACTTTGCAAGAAACTTAAAATTGCAAAAGGCGGAGTTCTTGTTTCGACAAATGACATAGAAGCATTACAATATGAATTGCATTGTAAAAATGCTCTTATACACATCCATCATTCGGTCGAGTGTATTCCCTCAAGCATCCGAGTCTTCATCACTGCTATCATTCTCGGGGGCTGCGGGCACTTCTTCTTCTGGATAAGTAATGGAAATGTTGACCATAGAGGCAATCTTGGAAGCGTGCCCTTTAACTTCATCAAAAATCGCATTTCGTTGCGCTTCTGTATATCCTTGAGGGATACCGGATGCTACGCGCCAAGATCTGGCATTAGGGTAATGTAGACGCATAAGGCCAAGTGCCATGCGTGCACCACCTCGTGCGGCAGAACGAAGGATGGATTCTTTCGATTCTGCTACTTCTGTGATGGCACCCGGAAGTCGGTAGACTTCCGAAAAGCATACAGTACTTGTGGGAAGGAATTTATTAATCAGCTGCATTCCTGCATTCCTGATTGAATTCCACACTTCCCCAAAGGCCCGGATCTTTTCAGTCCGAGAAATTCCTGGAAAATTTCCTGCTTTGTCGACAAAAGTAAAGGTTACATGGAAAGATACAAGAAATAAGACATGAAGACATTGGTAAAAAGAAGTTAACTTACCAAGAACCTTGTCAATTTCGTCGCCTTCTTTCATGCGCGGGAGTAGCATACTTTCCAAATCATTGATAACAGATTTGTCTTCCGCTGCCTGTAAAGAGGCCTTGGATTGAGCAATCCCAAGGGCCAGATTACTGGCTTCTAGGTCTTCTTGAGCTTTCAGAAGTTCCTTTCGGAGGTTTGAGTTTTCCTCACGAAGCTGAGAAACATGGACAGCGTTTTCTGCTAATTTGTTGGCTTTGTTTAAAGCAGCTGGAGGGCAGAAATTAATTTGAGTTTACAAAACAATTCCGAAGAATTCTCCAGAGAAAACAAATGGTACAAAATAAAATACCGGTGGCTTTTGATAGTTGCCGCTGAGATGACGCTAGTTCGTTGCTTTTAGACTCAATAACAGATTGAAGGGTTTTTACTTCTCTGCTCTTGAGACTAAGCTTCTTAAAAACTTCCAAGTTTATGGCGTCTGCGGAATGCTAAAACATGGAAATGAAAGCCAGATGCTTAAGTTTGAACAGGCATATGAGGAAACATTAAGAAGAATTCATATTTCAACTTAATGCTTGGGGGCTAGAAGTATTACCTGGCTCATTTCTCGCAAATCGATTAAGACCTCGTTGAATTCTTTGGCATATTCCGCGAAGAGAATTCCAACGTGATGAAGGCCATCATGTATAACCTGACGAGGCGAAAATGCGATATCATTGCGAACAACTAATCCATTTTGTGGCCAAGGGCGAATCAGAGGCGCAGGAACAAAGAATTTCTTTGCCTCCGGACGAATATATCCGAGTTCGTCGAATGGTTCCTCTTTTATCCGGATATCGTCCAGGTTGGGAATAGATTCCTCTCTGGTAGCTGATTGTCTTTTGCGCTTCCGACTGTTGTGAAACTCGGCATGTAATTTGTTGAGTTCAGCGTCGGAAGCAAGATCATTTTCTCCAAGTTCATCAAACTGGGAAGGAGTTAACAATATGTTAAAAAGCGGAGAGAGAAGATAATCTGAAGAAAAACGTGGAAACAAGGAAAGATAAATACCTTAGGGACCAGATTTTCCACGTGATAAATCGCCAGACTTTCCTCAATCTGACTACTGACGGCGACCAGTTCGTGAAGTCGTCCTATAAAATCCTTTCTGGTAAAGGCCTTATCTGTTCCTCTCATGCTATCTTCTGGCCCTTGGTATTCACAAAGAAGTCGAGAACGAAAAGAGAGAGGTTGGATACGGCGTCCAAACCAGCACATAACGGTATCCTTCCCGACCAAAGAAGGTTGAGAGGAAGAGAGTTTGGCGATGCGCCGCTTTATCTTCATCAGGTTTTCTGGCAAATTTTCCCCTACTGCGGCTGTCCAACTCTCGCGAGGAGTAGCGGCAGAATTAACAAAGGGAGGAACCCCGGTTGCCCTGCCTGGGAATGGAATGTCCTGATGATAAAAGAAAGAACCTAGCCAAGATTGGTTAGGTTCCGGCATTTCTATTTTTGGATACCATTCCTCCCTAAATTTTCTGAGGATGAAAGATACGGTTCCGCAAATGGGCGAAATGCCATTTGTGATGTTATGCTTTACCTCAAAGCAATATTGCCAGAAATTTAGGTCAGGTGTTATCCCGAGATATCCTTCGAAAAGGGCTTGGAAACTGGCTAAGTAGAGGATGGAATTCGGAGAAATATTATGTGGTTGAACGCCATAAAAGTTAAGGACGTCTAGAAAAAAGGCGGAAGGGGGAAAACCCATACCTCTCGCAACATGAGAGGTAAGGATGACGCGTTCTCCGACTTCTGGCTTGGGCTCGGGTTCATCTTTCGAGATTCGCCATTTGCCCTTAACTATGGATCCCTCCTTTGACATCCGACGAAGAAGGACGAGAGAAGTATTACTCGGACTCCAATTGCCGACAATTTCTGTTTCGTTGTTGGCTCCGGTGGCAAAGCGCTCATCGCCACGGGAATGGATCTTGACCCTCGCCGTCGTTGGGATGAACGGAGGGGGTGCTGCGGAGCTCGATCCCGCAATGTCCGCAGCGGCGGAAGTGTTTTCTCCGCCCGCCGCGGAAGCCGTAGTCTTATCCGGCTCGCCGCCGGCGTGCTTCTGTGATCCCGGCTGCGGATCCAGATCGCTGACAAGCTCGTCGATGGCGGCGCGGGTCGGTGACGACGGCGAGGAGGCCATCTTTTGGTGGCGCGTTTCGGTGCGTTTGGATGCTAAATGCGCCTGGGACAAGGACTTGCTCTCGAGCTCGCGTGCGCGTCAATGGTGTGGGCAGTGAGGGAGTGAGGAAAGTTTCCGATGAGGACGATGATGGCTATTTATAGCCAGAAACCCGTTTAGATACGTGCCAACGGCTCTTTCGACCGTTGGATGCTCGACGCGTGTCGCTCGCCGGAAACTACGGGAAATATAACGACAGGGGAATGATGGCTATCTCCTCGTTTCCCGTGAGAATCTGTCAGAGATACGTTGCAGGGTTTCCCGCGTGAAACCAAGCGTCGCCTGCGTCAGCATGATTAAAGCGCTGACGTTAGAAGTTCCTTTTCCGCGAAGGATCGCGAGAAGAAAAGCCGGATTTTCATGGTTCCGAGTTTTATGTTACCATCTCCTTCAAAAGGAAAGTAGAAAGAATCAAGACTGCTGAATCAAGATTTCCCGGACAAAATGTATTTGACGAAAGACGGAGAATCAGAGTTTTGATCCTTCCTGGGGGCTACTGTCGGATATATACTGAATAGGGGTATAGAAGATGGTAGACAAAGAGCCGGACTACCAGGGTGGCCTACATGGTAATGGGCTTAGGTCCATTGGGCGGCCCAGTAGTCCGACGCGCAGAAGCCGGATTCTAGAAGAACCCGGATCATGGCCCACGTGATCTGGCTTGGAGGAGAAGACGGATTCCTTGCTTTCCAAGTTACAAGTTAACGTAGTCTTCTAGGTTTCCTATTCTGTAAGCCCTAATCCGGCTATTATATAAAGCCGGACGGGAGATAGATTAAACAAGTTAAGTTAGACACAAGTTCAAGCTCTACGCAACTCGCCGAGAAGCTCATCCTCGCCGAGAAGCTAGATCTACACCCTCACATTTTAACCCTGATAAACGGGCTTTAGTCCCAATTAGTGAGAAGTGCAGGAGTAGGTACGCCGTACTGTCGCGACGTACCGAACCTGGGTAAAATCCCGTGTTCTGTGTTACTAAGCTATCCCGTTACCCCACGTCTCTACCGTAGTCTCATGGCACCCCCGTCTATGAAAACTACTACGATGTCTCGACAATGATGATATTATTAAACTGTATGATCTTGTATAGAATTGACGGGCGTAAAATTGTAAAAAATGAGCGCAAATACCCTCGATAAATTATACAATGTGCTTCTTTGTTGCAAAAGATATATCAACTTTATACTGAAACTTACACATACATATAGATAGAGGTATTTGTATGTGATTTGTCTCTCGCCTCCCCTATGCCTAAATCCTGGATCCGCCCCTGGCGGTGGAGGCCAGGGGGCTCCACACCCATAGCTGGAGCGACCAAGGGGGGCCGCGCCACCCTATGGTGTGGCCCCTCTGTTGCCCGTCTTCAACTCCTCTTCGGTGTTCCGGTTGCTTCCGGGGAAAATAGGAACTTCAGGCTTTGTGGGGTCCGATTCCGAGAATGTTTGCAGAACAACTTTTCTGAAACCAAAAACAGCAGAAAATAGGGAAGTGGCACTTGGCATCTTGTTAATAGATTGGTCCCGGAAAACGTATAAAAATGCTATAAATAAGGGAGAAAACAAGTAGCAATTGGCAAAATATGATCATGGAGCACCAGAAATTATAGATACGATGGAGACATATCAAGCATCCCCAAGCTTAGTTCCTAGTCGTCCTCGAGTAGGTAAACGATAAAACAATAATTTCTGAGGTGACATACTACTAACATAAACTTGATCAATCTAATGTAAAAGCATATGCACGCTGAGATCATAAAAATTTAAACACAACCATGATAAATAAAAATTTAATAATAAAGCATAGAAACTACTTTGCATCACGAAGAGTAACTCAAATAAAGGATCATGAATAATAATGCAAAGAAAGGTAAACGTTTGTTTCAGGTATAGAGAAAGCATAGCAAAGTAATATTTCGATAGTCCTTACGAGTGGGAAAAAACATAAACGCCAGGACACCTTCAAAGTCCATGAGGAAGACTAGAACAAATAATTTAAGAACAAATGATATCACATCATGAAGTAATTATTGATGCTTATGGGACAAATGCACATAGAACTCGGAATGGCAAAAATGCTCTCTCAACTATGCATAAAGTTAGAAGATGGAGACTCAAAATAAAAGTAAAAAAAGGCCCTTCACAGAGGGAAGCAGGGATCACTCATGTGCTAGAGCTTTTTATTTTATTAAACAGAGGTATTAAAATTTTGACATTGAGTGTCTATATTTTGGGAGATGTATTCTAATGTCAACGAATGGTAAACAAAAAATACAATACGTCACAAGTCAACTAGATTCACAAGAGCGACTCCCATGGTGAAGGACGCAACTGGTGTAGAAGGTCATCCATGTTTCTGTTTTGTTTACACAATTATGCTTTGACTGATAAATCAGGGGCAAAAATAGTGAAGAGAATTTGTTTGCATTAATTTGTGGCTGGGCACCCCGCTGCCAGCTCTTCTATCATTTGGATAAGCGGATGAAGCCACTAGTCGAGGGTGTGAAATCCAATCAACAAGTGAGATAAAGATTTTCTATTTACGTCCTCATGAGAAAAAACAGGAACATGAAGCAGGAGTAATTTTGAAGGTTTTAAAGGTAACACATGAGCAATTTACTTTGGAATGACAGTTAAATACCACATGTAGGTAGGTATGGTGGACACAATGGGAAAAAACTTTGGTTTAAAGGAGTTTGGATGCATGAGTAGAGCTCATACTCAGTACAGGTGGAGGCTAGCAAAAGACTGAGAGCGACAAATCAAGAGAGCATAAGAGCCATAATCATGCATAGAGACATAAGCATTATTAATTAAAACATAAGAAGTATCACAAGTTCAAAAACTAAGTGGTCATGGAGGCTATTCGTGACTGGTTTTTAGTCATAAACATGGTGTGATCATGCGCCAAGTCAACCAAATAAAACATTCGAAAGAGAATACCATATATTGATGCTTTACTATGACAAGAACAACTCATGAATCTTTCAATACGTATTAAACACTCTCAGCTATTTGAGTCTATTCATGATACTCAATAACCACTAGGCTTTCAAACTAAAATAACATTTCGCATGGCATCAAAAAGTCCTAGTCACAATCTATACAAGCTTCTACTAGTACTGTTATAAATTCTACTTCAAGCAACAATTTTCTTCTCCCAACAAGCACCAAACAAAACACGCTTTAACAAAAATACTCTTTATGATACAGAAAGCAAACATGAGAGTACTCACATAACACTACTAAAACTAACAACTCTAATAATAGATGCATGCAAAACAGGAGCTAAATAAATGCAGCAGCTAGACAGAGATTAAGAATACAACATATTCTCATGAAAAAGCGGAGCGTGTCACTCTCCGATAAAAAATTGCTAGGGTCCAACCATGCTTATTGAAAAAGTAAAAACAAAATGAAAGCAAAAGCAAAATAAAACTGAAAACAAAAATAAAAGACGCTCCAAGCAAAGCACATAAGATGCGACCGAATAAAAATATAGTTTCACTAGAAGTGACCTAATAATTTGTTGATGAAGAAGGGGATGCCTTGGGCATCCCCATGCTTAGACGCTTGAGTCTTCTTGAAATTTGTTTGGACGTACCACCGGGGCATCCCCAAGCTTAAGCTTTTCACTCTTCTTGATCACATCATATCATCCTCTTCTCTTGACACTTGAAACCTTCCTTCACATCATAATCCTCACAATCTTCATTAGCAACGTTAGTGCAATTGAAATAATAAATTCAGATGGTTCAGTTTAAACACAAGTATAACACTCAAAAACACATTAGCTACTTTCACAACTTCTTTCAAAACTCTTTTTCTCAAAAGAACACCAAAAGAAAGAGATTAAGATGCAAATGCGATAAATGGCAGAAATCTGTCAAAACAGAACAGCAGGTAAAGGTCAAGTTTTTCAAACTTCTTATGTTGCTCAAATAAAAAAGTGGTCTTCTAAGAAAAGTTTTGTATATAACTCAGGATTAAGCACAAAAAAGATCCGGTCATTTTGCAGTTTCTGTGATTTTTAGCGGAATTAACAGCGGACAGCAGAAATCTGTTTCCTGCGCAGAAATCCGAAATACAGGCTCAACTTTCCACTAGAGGCTTTACTTGGCTCAAAAAAAAACTCAAAAGTAAAAATACAGCAGGGTTTCTAAGGAAATAGAAAACACCCAGGTGCAAAGCACACCAAAGAAAACAAAAGAAAATGGGTCGAAAACACCAAAATAAAACGGGTTGTCTCCCGGTAGCGCTTTTCTTTAACGCCTTTCAGCTAGGCATAAAAAGGAAACTCAAGTGTTTTCAAGTAAACAAGCATCAACATCATTACAGGGCTTACATTTACCTTTCTTACCCTTATTATTTTTTAGGGAACTTATGGTCCAAGCATGATTTGGGAGTGAAAGTCATGTTACCTTTTCTCATATCAATAGTTGCTCCTAAGAGCTTCAGCATAGATCTTCCAAGGGTAATTTGTCCCCCTTCTGCATATTCAATAACAAGATAATCAGTGGAGACTATTTTTCCCAGGAGTTTCGTAAACACTCCCTCATCTATCCCAATGGGAAATATAGTGGTGTTATTAATGAGAGGAATTTCTTCTCCTCCATCAGCTAGCCCCCAAAGGTTCAAAGATTCATAAATTTCCTTAGGCATAAGACAAGATTCAGACATGATATCACAACGAGCATGAAACGTTTCACCATTTATAACAACTTTAACCAAAGGGATCATATTTGTTGACTCAAAATTTATTGGGACATGATCAAGATGTTCACGAATTTGGCTATATCCCTCTTTTAAGATAGAAATATATGATTCAAGAGTATTTAATCTAGCATAAGTATCTGCAAAGGCTTTATCAGAACTACTGGGTAAGCTGTAGGTTGCAATTAATTTTCTTATAGAATCGAAAGCTTGATCTTTATCACAATTAAGGAAATCACCTCCTACCACAGTATCCAAAGCATATATATAACAAAGAACAAGACCAAAGTAAAAGCTACGAAGAAACAGATTTAGAGTCACTTTAGGTTCAACTTTGCAATAGGAATCAAAATCTCTAGACCAAGATTCTTTGAAGTTCTCATCATTCCCTTGTTTGAAAGTAAAGATTGTTTCTTCCGGTGACATAATGACAGGAACAAAACTAGACATAAAAGCAAGCAAATAAAAAACAGCTATGAAGTAAACTATTTTTTTGTGTTTTTGATAAAGAGAAGCAAAACAAGACAAAAATAAAAACAAGACAATAAACGAAATAAAGAGTTTGAGAGTGAGAAACTCCCCTTGCCAGAAGACTTCCTTCTCCCCGGCAACGGCGCCAGAAAATATCCTTGATGCTCGTGATACACACGTTTGTTGGGAGACCCCAAGAGGAGGGTGTGATGAGCACAACGGTAGGTATTTCCCCTTAGTTAGGAACCAAGGTTATCAATCCAGTAGGAGAAAGAGGACCTTCGGAAGATTGATGCCACTGACGGAGGTGCTGGCGCTTCACTGGTGTCAGCAACAACGTGGAACCTGCACGCAACACAACCAAAATACTTTGCCCCAATGGTACAATGAGGTTGTCAATCTCACCGGTCTTGCTGAAAACAAAGATTAGATGTATAGTGTGGAAAATAGTGTATGCTTGCAGTAAGTAAAGAAAGCGGGAAATAGTTGTGGTTTGTTTTAACAGTGTGAGAAAATGGACCGGGGTTCATAGTTTCACTAGTGCCGTCTCTCCATAAAATATAGCATGCTCGGTGAACAAATTACAACTCGACAATTGACAAATAGAGGTTGCACCGTAGTGCACAATATGAGATGAAGATTACTATGGTATTTAGTGCGAGCATTACAACAAGATACATAGACCGACATCCATCTACATCTATGACTAATAATCGACCCTCAGGTTATCATCCGAATCCCCTTAGGTATTAAGTTGCAAGCAACAGATAATTGCATTAAACAAAGTGTGTAATGCAATCAATGATTATGCACGCGAGCACTCTCACCGCTGTTTTCTCCCTAATGGCAACAACACATCCTCCCCCTTCACGTTTCTGTCACTCGAGCAAGGCGAAAAGGAGGCATGAACCCACTATCGAGCATAAATACTCCCTCTTGGAGTCACTAGCAACTACTTGGCCAGAGTAACCACTAGCAACGGAAAGCATGCAAGATCACAAATAACATATGCAAATAAAGACTATAATCAACTTGGCATAAGTTCAATATTCATCGGATCCCAACAAACACAGCATATAGAATTACATAAGATCAATCTCGATCATGATAGGCAGCTCACGAGATCTAAACATGGAGGCATATGAGGAGAAGACAACCATCTAGCTATAGCTACGAACCCGTAGTCCAAGGGTGAACTACTCACGCATCACTCCGGAGGCAGCCATGGTGATGTAGAAGCCTCCGGTGATGATCTCCTCTCCGGTAGGGTGCCGGAACCAGCTTCAGAACTCCCCTGATCTAGGGTTGACGGTGACGGCGGCTGCGGAACTTTTCGGGGATTTTTGATCAGGTGTTTAGGGTTGTCCATCCGAGGGCTTAAATAGGCGAAAGGGCAAAGGCGGTGGAGGCCAGGGGGCCCACACCCATAGCTGGCGCGGCCAAGGGGGTCCGCGCCACCCTATGGTGTGGCCCCCCTGTTGCCCGTCTTCGACTCCTCTTCGGTGTTCTGGATGCTTCCGGGGAAAATAGGAACTTCAGGCTTTGTGGGGTCAAATTCCGAGAATGTTTGCAGAACAACTTTCCTGAAACAAAAAACAACAGAAAACAGGGAACTCACACTTGGCATCTTGTTAATAGGTTAGTCCCGAAAACGTATAAAAACGCTATAAATAAGGGAGAAAACAATTAGCAATTGGCAAAATATGATCATGTAGCATCATAAATTATAGATACGTTGGAGACGTATCAGCATGTTTCTGATATTTAACCCCCCGGACCCCCCGAGGCCCTTATATTGTTTTCTCGTCGTGTTTCTGTTTTGACCTGTTTCTGCTAGATCTGTTTTCAGTTTTAGAAGCACCATGTCTTCCGCCAACAACAACACTGGGAAGGAGCCGATGGAATATGATCTCCAAGGCCCTAAGAGCAAGAACATGGACCAGAGCATCAAGAGAGAAGCAAAGAGGACGTCATCAAGCAGCGATGGAGGTGTTTCTTCTTGTAGCATGCAGGGACCAAGACCATGAGTTCCGAGCCTCAACCCATCCCTAGAGTAGAGGAAGCTCTTCGATTCGCAGATGAGTTCTGCGATCGCTATGCTTTAAGGACGGAGGAAGAGATTCTTCAAGAGGATAACAACATATTTCGTGAGAGGCTGGAGCGTTTCCATGCCTTGCTTGAAAGGACTCACCACCACCACCGAAGAATTAATTCGTCATTGGTATTGGCATCCCCTTGGCTTGTTCCAAGATTGGGGGAGTGTCGCGGTATCGCACCTTTATCTTTCACCTTTTTACCTTTTAGTAGAGTCATATCATGAGTAGAGAAAATATCATATATGATGGTTTGCGGTATGGATGAAGGGAATATGCCCGAGAGGCAATAATAAAATGGTTATTATCTTATTCCTTATTTATGATGAATGTTTATTTCTCATGCTAGAATTGTATTAACCGGAAACGTTGATACATGTGTGTTTAACAAACAATGGTTCCTAGTAAAGCCTCTCTTTTAACTAGCTCGTTGATTAATAGATGATCGAGGTTTCCTGATCATGAACATTGGATGTTGTTAATAACGGGGTCATGTCATTAGAAGAATGATGTGATGAACATATACCCATAGTGAATAATGTGATCAAGTCATTAAGTTTACATTGTTATATCAAACATACGAAGTAACTTATTCCTTAGACCATGAGATCATGTCAATCACTGATACCGGAAGGGTGCTTTGATGTCATCAAACGTCACACTGTAACAGGGTGACTATAAAGGTGCCGTTAGGTATTTGTAATGTATTAGTTGAGGATCATGGATCAAGAGTGGGATTTGTCCATCCAAATGACGGAGAGATATACTCTGGGCCCTCTCGGTGATATCACATCGACACTGCTTGCAAGCACGTGACTAGGTCACAAGGATGTCATATCACGGAAACGAGAAAAGAGTACTTGTCAGTAACAAGATTGAACAAGGTATGGTTGATACCAATGATCGAATCTCGGACAAGTAAAATATCGCGAGACAAAGGGAATAGTTCACGACGTTGATGGTTCACACAATCACGAGAGTCATCGTTGAATATATAGGAGTCATCACAGATATCCAGATCCCGCTGTTGATTATTGATTGAAGAGGAGTCTCGATCATGTCTATCTTATTCACGAACCGTAGGGTGACACACTTAAGGTTCAATGACGCGTTTGAGAGGATACGGAATATCGAAGAATATTTTGGGCAGCACCGAAATTGTTTCGGGTAAAATTGAAATAGTTCAAGGGTTTTTTTGTCGAATGGTTGTTAATAGAATTAACAAATGATTCGAGGTGCTATATGCAAAATTTTGTTAATAGAGTTAACAAATGCTGAAATAAAGAAATAAAAATGTTTTATTTTTTTATTAAAGAAAAACTCTTGGATTTTCTAAGTGGAGTTCTAAGGGAAAATGAGTGGATGTGAGTGGGGCTTCCAGTCACATGAAGAGGGAAGAGGTGGGGGCACCACCATGGCTGGCCGCACCCCCTCTTGGGCTGCCTCCCCTTCCCCTATAAAAGGAGGGTGAGAGCTCCTCTTCTCACACACACTCGCCCACTTCCTTTTCCCTCCACTCGCTGCTCCATTCCATGGTTTCCGGCTTGGCAAAGCCCTGACCATGGGATTCTTCACCACCACCACGCCGTCGTGCTGCTGGAGTTCCGAGGGATCCTCTACTTTCGCCTCCCCGCTGGATCGAGGGAACGGAGGTCGTCATCAACCGTACGTGTGACCGATCACGGAGGCACCGCCGGATTGTGGTGCACATCTTCTCGCTCTCGGGATCGGTGTGAGTACGACTACGACAACAACGAGATTTGATCTCGTAACGCTTTGTGTATTCGAGGGTATGTTTTCTCCTTAACTCTCTCTTTGCCCGTTGCACTTCGTCTCCTAGATTAGATCTTGGCCTTTCGGGTGCCTCTCGTGTAGGAATTTTTTTGTTTTCTATGCAATGACCCCTTCAGTGGTATCAGAGCCGGATCTATGCGTACATGTTTTGTACGGGTAGAACAAATAGGTGTATGTGGGAGTTGATGATCATGTTATTACCTCCTTGACTATTTTATGATCTAAGTGGCATAGTGGGATGAAGCGGCCCGGACTAACCTTACATGTCCACGTACATGAGACTTGTTCCACAACTGACATGCAACTTGTATTGCATAAGTGGCTTGTGGGTGTCTGTTTCTCCTACTATAGTTAAGATCTAATCTACGAAGGGTTGTTAAAAATGTGTTCATCAACGTTGTGGTTGATGTTCATAGTTATGAACGGTTCTATCCTCGAAAGCCCTAAGCCACGTAAAATATGCAAAAAGAAATTAGAGGCGTCTAACTAGTTTTTGCTGGGCATGTGATGTGATATGGTCAATGTTACAAATTTGATTATGAGATGATATCTCTTGTAAATTATTGATATACCAGAAGGTATCCATATGGTTGTCTTATTTTTGATGGACAATCAAGATTGGGGTACAATGGAACTGGGTACCACATCGGTGGAATGATGGAGATCATACCATGATGCACATGATGAAGATCAAGTGTAATAAGGACCATATCATATCACGTTATCCTTACATGTGATGTTAATCCTTTTATGCATCTTATATTGCTTAAATATCGATGGTAGCATTATAAGATGACCCCTCTCACTTAATATCAAGATAATAACTGTTATGATCTGGTAAAAATCATTTAAGATTGGTACCGTATTAGTGAAATTTAAAATTGAGTCCTATTGTAGATTTTCGGTATTTCCTACCTAGCTCCATATGATTAATGATTGATTGATTGATCTAGAGAGCAACCAATTCCTACTTAGAATCCAGAGTCGTGGTTTCTTCCATATTACTTTATCTTCAAAAGAATGTTTTATTGATCAAGGTGATTTAGGAACTGAAAAGAGTTGTTTTCAAAAACAATCAAGTGAAAGATATATTGATATCTAGAAACTTATTTGTGGCAACATGACTGAGTATAATTTAGCGTGACAATGTTTGCTTATATTATTTTAATATATGCAATGATTGAAGACGCTAGGCGTTTGAATATTCCAAGAAGTTGGGCGCTAAAAATTATCCTCTAAATTCCTTCCTTCGAGCTATAGTAGCTTAATCATAAAATTGTTATGATGGGATGGATTATAAGTATGGGTAAAGTCTTTTACCTTACTTGGAGATTGCTAAGAGTGGAATCTAGAAAAATACTATTAATATGGTGATATTAGTAGAAAAATCAAACTCAAAGTATGACTCAATGGGTGATAGTACTTGACTAACACGCCAAAAAAATGAGCTAGTACGACTAGCATTGTTTGATGTTGAATGATTCTTCTATAAAGGAAAGGGAATGTTGAAAATAGAATTACAAAAAGATATATGGCAGAAAAAGAAGATAACTGGAAAAGTCCAGCTCAGGAGTATATGCTTGATATACAAGTTATAGATGTATTACTAGTTAACAATGTGTTTTTGGGTATTTTGATACCACATTGGTTGGTATGAGTTGTCATACAAAGCAACAATGCAAGAAATACAAGGGCCTAAAAGGAACTAGTAATAGATGTGGAATCGATTATGACAAGAACAGAAATAAAGTGTTATTGCGTTCATTGTCGTATCGAACCAAACATTCAAGATTTATTTTAAGAACCCAATAAGTTGTTATTTTGTTTTGGTATTTTGTGAGAACAAATGAGATTGTTCAAACTATGACCATATTCCATAATTGATGGATATGTTAATATAAATAATGTTGGTAAAGTAAACATCTATAAGACTAAATGCTAAACGTTGCAAGACGTAAAAGAGTTTCACTTAAATTGTGACACCACCATTTTAGTTCATATCAGAAAGGAAAACATGAAGGAACTCCATGTTGATGGACTTCCGGAGTCATTTTATTTTGAATAAATTGACGCTTGTGAGACCCCTCCCAAAAGATGACTAAAATGCCGTTCATAGGCCAAAGAAGAATGGACGACTAATTTAGTGGAGATTATACATATTGATGTATATAGTCCATTATGTGTAGTTGTGTGTGGTGGATAAATTTTTCCTTCATAAAATTTCATCGATGATTTGAGTAGATATATGAGTATATCTATTTAAAGAGAACGAAGTTTGACATTTTTGAATTGGTTCAAATTATTGTTAGTATGAAGTAAAAATCATTGTAACAAGATAATCAAGTATTTATGATTGGATAATAAAGGATAAAGTTTGAGTTACAAGTTTAGCAAAACATCCGAGAAGTTGCAGAATTGTTCTACAACTTATACTTCTCGAACACTCCACATTAGTTTGGAGTATTCAAGAGACAAAATCAAACCTTGTTGGACATGGTAAGATTAATAAAAATGCCATTATAATTTTGTAGTTTATACATTAGTGACAACCGTTTTTCCACTGAAAAGAGCACCATCATGATCCGTTGAAATTGACAAGATATAAGATATGGTTTGGGTAGTGACCCGAATTGTCATTTTATTAAGTTTTGGTATGCATAGCATGTGTAAAATGTTTACAACCAAAATAGGATAAATATATATTTACAAGGTTATCCCAAATAAAACATTTGGTATTTCTCCTATCACCGAACCGAAAGACAAATGTTGTTTGTCAGAAAGGGTTGATTTCTCGAGAAAGTAGTTCTTACAAAACAAGTGAGTGGGAGTACAGTACAAACTCAACGAGATTAGATAATCTTCGTTACCATGTCAAGAGTAGCGCAACACTGGAAGTTGTTCTAGGGTTTCCTATTTTGACTAAGTAGAAGACACTACATGTGATTGTAGATACTTCGAATGAGTTTGCGAACTCAACCACAAAAGTCCTAAAACTTTGTACTTAGACCAACTTGTGGTTTAAGTGTGAAGTGTTGTTTTGACAACAAAAGGACCTGGACCCTATAAAGGAAGCAAACGATGGGCCCTGACTTCGTAAAATTGACTATGAGTCATTATATCTTCCATAGTATCCTTGTATGAATATCAATAAAGACATGGATTTTAACATCCTTTGAAAGTTCTTTCGATAGGCTTGATGCCTAACGATAACAAAAGGGTCTATATAGCAATAAAGACATGGATTTTAACATCCTTTGGAAGTTGTAATTATCGAAAAGTTGGTTTCGACGAAGTTCAAAGAATTGACTACTACAAGATTTTGATCTTCCGTAGTGATGTTTTTAGTCTTCGCGGATAGTTCTAGCAAAAGTTACATATTATGATATGGCAGTTGAATAACAAAACCAACTCTCCTCTCGAGTAAGTTTGATCAAAGATGTGTACTTGACACAGTCTGAAAGTTTTGTAAAAAATTCAAAAGGTTGCTAGAAAGGTATGCACACTTCAATGGTTGAAGTGAGCATAACGAAGTTGAAATCTTTACCTTAATGAAGTTATCAAAAGAGTTTGATTCCATCATGAACGATAAAGATGCTTGTAAAGTTACAAGAAATTAAGTGGGAGCGCTATGAAATATTTCCAATACTTTATGTCGATGAGATATGGTTGATTGGAAAATATGTATTTTAAATTAACACGGTTAAGATTTTTTTATTGATGAAAGGCTTAAAAGATACTGGGCATCGATATCTATAAGAGATGGATTAGATCGCCTGATATGATTGAAGCCAAATTACATAGATGAAATATTGAAGTAAGTCAATATCGAAATGACAAGAAGGAGTTCTTGTCACATGGAAAATAATTGAGCAAGATTCAAGTGTTTTGACACATGATGAGAATCATTGAAATTGAGATTTCTAAGTCATGTTTCCATTCTATGTACACAACCAGATGAATCCTATGCTATAAAATATTATAGCAGGATAATTCATATGATGATTAGACAAGAGTAGGAGAGATCCTTGTGTCATTTTAGAAATGATAACGATATGTTTTCCTATGAAGTAATGCCAAAATATTAGTTGTAATATGTTACACTAATAGTCTTCTCATCTATTCAAATATTTTTATCTCAATTAAAATACATGATGAAGGGTAGCACAATAGGCTGGAAGAAAGTTCCATGCTAGATTTGAAAGAGTTTCAAAATTAAAATATTGTGACAGATACTACAACAAAGGCTAAAATGTATCGTTGGGTTGACAACTGATGATAAGCGTATTTTGTGTCAAGGAGTTCTTTATTGAACTTGGTGAATTTCCAAGAATGCTGATACTATGAAGCTACATTTTCACAATGTTAGTAACATTAGTTTAAGCTGAGGAATTAAGATATCACTGTAACTTGGTGAATTTCCAAGAATGCTAACACTATGAAGCTACATTTTCACAATGTTAGTGACATCGGTTTAAGCTGAGGAATTAAGATTTCACCGATTGACCATATATATACTGAGCCATCTCACTAGAGAATGAGTGATGCATGTAGACGCAAAGAACATGCAAATACAATAGGACCTGAACAGTTCAGATCTTTTTGATGATGTTTACCACATGCGAAGCATGGTACTAACACTGGAACGCCATATGTGTTAAGTGCTTACAGACTAGATTATTGACTCTAGTGCAAGTGGGAGACTGAAGGGAATATGCCCGAGAGGCAATAATAAAATGGTTATTATCTTATTCCTTGTTTATGATGAATGTTTATTTCTCATGCTAGAATTGTATTAACTGGAAACGTTGATACATGTGTGTTTAATAAACAAACAATGGTTCCTAGTAAAGCCTCTCTTTTAACTAGCTCGTTGATTAATAGATGATCGAGGTTTCCTGATCATGAATATTGCATGTTGTTAATAACGGGGTCAAGTCATTAGAAGAATGATGTGATGAACATATACCCATAGTGAATATAGCAATGCGATCAAGTCATTAAGTTTACATTGTTATATAAAACATACGAAGTAACTTATTCCTTAGACCATGAGATCATGTCAATCACTGATACCGGAAGGGTGCTTTGATGTCATCAAACGTCACACCGTAACAGGGTGACTATAAAGGTGTCGTTAGGTATTCGGAATGTATTAGTTGAGGATCATGGATCAAGAGTGGGATTTGTCCATCCAAATGACGGAGAGATATACTCTGGGCCCTCTCGATGATATCACATCGACACCGCTTGCAAGCACGTGACTAGGTCACAAGGATGTCATATCACGGAAACAAGAAAAGAGTACTTGTCAGTAACGAGATTGAACAAGGTATGGTTGATACCAATGATCGAATCTCGGACAAGTAAAATATCGCGAGACAAAGGGAATAGTTCATGACGTTGATGGTTCACACGATCACGAGAGTCCTCGTTGAATATATAGGAGTCATCACGGATCTCCAGATCCCTCTGTTGATTATTGATCGGAGTGGAGTCTCGATCATGTCTATCATATTCACGAATCGTAGGGTGACACACTTAAGGTTCGATGACGCGTTTGAGAGGATACGGAATATCGAAGAATATTTTGGGCAGCACCGAAATTGTTTCGGGGAAAATTGAAATAGTTCAAGGGGTTTTTCGTCGAATGGTTGTTAATAGAATTAACAAATGATTCGAGGTGCTATATGCAAAAGTTTGTTAATAGAATTAACAAATGCTGAAATAAAGAAATAATTTTTTTTATTTATTTATTAAAGAAAAACTCTTGGATTTTCTAAGTGGAGTTTTAAGGGAAAATGAGTGGATGTTAGTCGGGCTTCCACTCACATGAAGAGGGAAGACGTGGGGGCACCACCATGGCTGGCCGCACCCCCTCTTGGGCTGCCTCCCCTTCCCCTATAAAAGGAGGATGAGAGCTCCTCTTCTCACACACACTTGCCCACTTCCTTTTCCCTCCATCCGCTGCTCCATTCCATGGTTTCCGGCTTGGCGAAGCCCTGGCCGTGGGATTCTTCACCACCACCACGCCGTCGTGCTACTGGAGTTCCGAGGGATCCTCTACTTCCGCCTCCCTGCTGGATCGAGGGAACGGAGGTCGTCATCAACCGTACGTGTGACCGATCACGAAGGCACCGCCAGATTGCGGTGCACATCTTCTCGCTCTCGGGATCGGTGTGAGTACGACTACGCCAACAACGAGATTTGATCTCGTAACGCTTCGTGTCTTCGAGGGTATGTGTTCTTCTTAGCCCTCTCTTTGCCCGTTGCACTTCGTCTCCTAGATTAGATCTTGGCCTTTCAGGTGTCTCTCGCGTACGGAATTTTTATTTTTCTATGCAACGAACCCTTCAATGGAAGTATCACTCTTTAGTTGGTTATCGTATCATCCCTTGGTTTGAGTTACCGTAATGGAATATTAATGAAAAGTTTCATCATCTACTTCTACACTTTATTTTAGTTTGCAATTTTTGTGATGTGGTTGATCTTGTTATTAGTATTGGTATCAATAGTGGAGCATTAAGTTAATCTAGTTGGTTTTGGCAAACTTAGCATTGGTCAGTAGCAACAATGCGTTGAGACTTGAGTATAAAAGATAGAGTTGCATGTAGATATATTATTCCATGATATTTCTTTCTTGTTAGCTCATAAGCTTAGTATTATCAGGTAAGATTGTTTGTACCTTCGAGGAATATTGCATGATTGGTTTTATCATATGTATATTTGTTTGTTTTCCCTCAACTCTTATGCTTGCTACCCAGCCTTGCTAGCCAAAAACCTATACTGAGAGGGAATGATTCTCGTGCATCCAAACCTTGAGCCCCAAAACCTTGCCATTTTTGTACACCATACCTACCTATATGTGGTATTTAACCTCCACTCCAAGTAAATTGCTTGTGTGCTACCTTTAAAACCTTCAAAATTACACCTATTTTGTGCCCCTGTTTTAGCTCATGAGGACGCAAATAGAGAATCTTTATCTCACTTGTTGATTGAACTTTACACACATGGACTAGTGGCTTCATCCGCTTATCAAAATGATAGAAGAGATGGCAGCGGGGTGCCCAGCCCCAAACTTAATAATAAAAATTCTCTTCACTATTTTTGCCCCTGATTTATAAGTAAAAGCATAATTGTGTAAACAAAAAAAAAGAGGGATGACCTTCTATACCAGTTGCGTCCTTCAATGGGAGCCTCTCTTGTGAAGTCTAGTTGGCTTGTGACGTATTGTATTTTCTGTTTGCCGTTCGTTGACATAAACATACACCACTCTCAAAATTGTTTTCAACACTTATGTTTATCAAATGAAAAGCTCAGCACATGAGTGGTCCTTTCTTCCCTCTATGAAGGGCCTATCTTTTACCTTTATGTTGAGTCAGTAAACCTACTCCTTTCTGTCTTAAGCAAGCATTTGAGTTGTTGTGACCCATCCATGTATATGTTGATTTACTAAATCATGTCTTTTATTCTTCCTTGTTTAGTACAAATGTTTTTATCTGATTGAATACCACTTTTAAAGTTATCAATGACTGCAAAGAGACTGTTATGATTGAGCATGATAAACTCTGCAATATAAGCTCTAATATAAAGACTCTGATCGAAAGTTAAGTACACTGTTAATTGTTCTCTCACCAAGAACGAAGTTTGCCTTCACCAATTATGATTTCCTTTTTGCACCTTTATTATGATGTCTTCTACTTGTTTCATGTTTAATTATATGAGAGGAGGTTGTTGTCTAAAATGACTTGTGCTTTGATAGATGTGATGCTTCTTGTCTGTATTTTATTTATCGACACCTCACTCCGTAAACCTGTGGTCATGTTTACTGAGTTCAGTTTCGCTTGGGGACAAACGAGGTCTAAGCTTGGGGGGAGTTGATACGTCCATTTTGCGTCGCTATTTTATATTGTTATTTTCTGTTATTCATCGACATATTTCATGTTATGATGCATTACTTATGTTATTTCATCTTATTTTGCATGTTTCATAATATTTGGAGAAAAAACACCGGGACGAGAAATCTGATGGAAAAAAGCACCGTCGAGATACCCTATTCAGAAGATCAGAAGAAGAGGGGGATACCGGAGAGGTCTTAGAAGTCCCGAGGAGGAAGCTAGCCAGAATGGCAGCCAGAGGGGGGCCACAAGGGGCCCACACCATGGGGTGGCGTGCCCCCTTGCCGCGCTTCCAGGTGGTGTGGCCACCCTGGCCCACTTCTGGTCACCCCCTCTCGCGTACTTGACCCCCAGGGAATCCTAAGCCCAGACCATCATCGAGGAAATATTTCGCCACCGCCTCGGGGCGGAAAACAATAGAGAGAGAAAATCTCTCCGGTAGGGAGAAATCTGTCGGGGAAATTCCTCCCCGGAGAGGGGGAATCATCGCCATTGTCATCGCTCCGGGCATCATCAAGATCGTCATCGTCATCATCATCACCACCAGCACCATCACCCTCATCATCCATGTTCATCCTGCTGTAACAATTAAGGGTCTTTTTCGTTGTTCTCCACTAGATCTCTCTCCCGGTGTGGATTACTTGTTAGTTTTTTATGCTTGTGAGATTTATCGGTGTTTACACTTTATGACCAGATTGTTATTATCCATTATATCACCTCTGATTATGATCGATATGATGTCTCGTGAGTAGTTCGTTTAGTTCTAGAGGACATGGGAGAAGTCATGATGTTAGTAGTGGAACTATGTTGAAGTAATATCTAGTGGTTTGATATTTAAGTTGTGGTGTTATTTTTCTACTGGTGTCATGTGAACGTCGACTACATGATACTTCACCTTTATGGGCCTAGGAGGATGCATTGTGTATTTGGCTACTAATTGTGGGGTTGCCGGAGTGACAGAAACCTAAACCCCTGTTAGGAAACCAATGCACGAGGGAGTGTAGGATCCCGGAGTTTTAAGGCTGTGGTTAGATTTATCTTAATTACTTTCTTGTATTTGTGGATGCTTACTAGGGGTGTAATTACAGGTATGTATTAGTCCTAGTTGGGCGGTGCATTAGCATAGGTTAACCCACACAACACTTATCGAAACAATAAATATTAATCAACCGTATGAAACGATAGCATTTGACGAAATTCCCATGTGTCCTCGAGAACGTTTGGTAATCATAAGTAGAACACCCGGCTTGTCCTTTGCTCTCAAAAGGATTGGGCCACTCGCTGCAATTATATTTACTGTATTTTATTTACTCGCACTTTATTTATTTGCTATATCAAAACCACCAAAAATCTGTTTGCTAGTGTTTACAATGAATCCTCTATCCAACCTGCTTGTCAACATCTTCTGCTCCTCGTTGGGTTCGACACTCTTATTTATCAAAAGTACTACGATACACCCCCTATACTCGTGGGTCACACTGGGCACCCCGCTGCCAGCGCTTCTATCAATTGGATAAGCGGATGAAGCCATTAGTCCAGGGTGTGAAAGTACAATCAACAAGTGAGATCAATATTCTCTATTTACGTCCTCATGAGCTAAAACAGGAGCACAAAACAAGAGTAATTTTTAAAGTTTTAAAGGTAACACATGAGCTATTTACTTTGGAGTGGCAGTTAAATACCACATGTTGGTAGGTATGGTGGACACATTTGACAAACTTTGGTTTTTGCGAGTTGGATGCACTAGTAGAGCTCATACTCAGTACAGGTGGAGGCTAGCAAAAGACTGTGAGCGACAAATTAAGTGAGCAATAATGGCCATAATCATGCATAGCGACAAAACATCATTAATCAAAGCATAAAGGGTATTACAAGTTCAAAAACTAAATGATCACATAGGCTATAAGTGACTGGTTTGTAGTCGTAAACATGGTGTAAGCATTCGCCAAGTCAACCAAATACAACATTCAAAGGAGAACACCACAAATTTATGCTTCAATATGACAACAACAACTCATGATTCTTTCAATGGCACATTAGAACATTCTCAGCTATTTGAGACAAGTCATGCTACAAAAATAACCACTAGGCTTAATAATTAAAATAACATCTAGCATGATATGAAAAAGTCTAGCCACAATCTATACAAGCTTCTAATTGCACCGTTACAAGCACGAAAACTGTGCAATTAGAAGCTTGTATAGACTGTGGCTAGAATTTTTCATGTCATGCTAGATGTTATTTTAATTCTAAAGCCTAGTGGTTATTTTTGTAGCTTGATTTGTCTCAAATAGCTGAGAGTGTTTAATGTGCCTTAGATTCAGGGAGTTGACATAAAATTTTCTATGAACCTCGATCTGATTCGAGATCTCCACTAAAATTCGACCATTTGGCTCAAAAACTTCATCTAACTTGAGGAAAACGTGGGATAGATCCTAGGTGATGATAAGTGATGGCTAAAGTGCAGGAAAACAGGGAGTTGACATGAACGTGATAGATCTAGTACTAGATTGGAAATGGTTTAGTCTAGATCTTAGGGACATGGAAACAAATGGTATAAAGATTGACCAAGATGATCATGTTGAAAGGAACTCGAAATCTAGATGAACCCTAGGTGGAGATTGCATCTAGAACGAAAACCAACAAACAAAAGCGAAAAACAAAGAGGGGCCAATCCAAATACCTTCCATGGGGGGGAGTCCTTGTCCAAGAGGGGATAAAAGATCCCTTCCTAGGGAAACAGGGACGAGATCTGTGAGTTTTGGTGGCTAGGGCACGAGAGAGGAGGAAATGTGGGAAAGGAAACCTCTCCCGTGCGTGCACGAACTTTTATAGGCGAAAACTGCCAGTCGCGGAATGGTCCGGAGCGAATCCGGCCGGCCCGGAATTATTCCGAAAGTCTCGGATTGATTCTGACTTGGTCGGAAATCGAGCACTTCCGGATGAATTCCGGCCTACTTGGAATTGATCCGAGATTTCCGGATTTGATCTGGGTTTGACCAGAAAAAGGCAGTGAGAATCAACTAGGAGCAATGTGTCTTAGTATGGAGTAAGGCATATGCATATAGATGAACATAGGAGATAGAAGAGCAGCAAGGTAACACAAGGGGTTAGAATTTCCTAGTCTTACTCGTTGGTAAAGACATAAACAAGAGGCAAATAGCGACAAGGAGTAGTGTTCGGAGAAACAAACATAAGCTTTGAGAAACTCAAATGCAATCAACGAATAACAAACTCTTCAAAAGAAGAGGTTGGTGGCCTAAGCCACCACGTATGCTCACGTGCCTCCGGCGAGAGGTCGCGACCCCTCCAGCTCCTCAGCTCCGCGAGCGGGAGGCCCCGTCCCTCCAGATGGGAAGGTGCAGGGAGTGCGTCGGGTCGCTGGAATCCTCCGCTATGATGGCCATGCTCGAGGGATCGGTGGTCAGCCTGCTACCGGCCATGGTTCCGCTCTCGCCAGAGTAAGTGCCGACGTTGCTACAATATTTTTTTCCTGCAACTTTTGTATAAATTTTTTGCTACGAGAACTCCGGCGATATCTTCGACGAGGTCGTCGTTTTGCTACAATACCTTTTCTTTTTTTCTACTTTTGTATAATTTTTTTTGCTACAAGAACTCTAGCGATATCTCCGACGAGGTCATCTTTTTTTACTACAATAGAACAAATTTTTAGCTACGATTATTCTATATTTTTGCTATACCAGTATAAATTGTTTGCTACGAGATTCTCCGACGAGAGCCTCCCGGCGATATCCGAGGTGAAATTATTTTTTGCTACAATAAAACATTTTTTTGCTTCAATACTCTAGCTAGGCCTTTCTTTTTTTCTTTTATTTCGTGGGCGAAACTTATTTTTTGCTACATATGAGCAAAATATGAAATTTTGGAGCAAAAGTAGAATTGAAAGCATTTTTGGGGGACACGTGTCGTGCTGGCACCCGGGAATGGGAGGGAATTATCCGGCTGCACGCTCAGCGATAGGGGTGCGTATAAAAAACCGAGAAAGCGAACCCGAACCGAGACCGAACAACTCGAAATATAAGGTTAATTCAGTTTTCGGTCCATATATCGGTTCCCAACTTTAGAAAACCGAAATTATATTGATTAGTTCGATTTTTAGTCCATGTTAATCAAACTGACCGAAAGGACCGATTTATCATGCAATCAAATATTTCAAAACCATGCGACAATCTATATCTAGGTAATAAATCAGTTATCCCATTAAAAATATCTATCATTGCCAACATGATCTCCATCCAAATGCTATCTATTTATTTCTCTTGTGCAACCGTAATTAAAACATACTCATCCACATGTCGTGTAATACTTTTTTTTGAAATGGTAAACCCAGCCTAACGATGCACACGACTTTTATATTAAAAGAATATCCTGTCTGCAGTGCCACACATAGTAAAGCAAAGGACAACTCAACGATTAGACAAAGTGACCATAAAGATCGGCCACCGAAAAAGTAAATGCATTAGACTACGCTCCATTGTAGTCGTCTAATATGCAGCCATCCACCCCCGCTGAATATAGACCGAACGACTGTCATCAGTCGAGAGCATCCGGCATCCAAACGTCCACGCTGGTCTTCTGGCAGAAGGTTAGACCACATATGGATCCTGCAAAAAATGTCCAACCACCAAATTGTTAAAGACAATTACGGCATTTCCAAATTGGCTAGAGAAAAGCACATACACCAATGCGTATAATAGGTTTTCTAGATTTATCTACTCCATTTAACAATGTACCAAACATATTATTAACACTAGTTGGCGGGGTTATACTAAAGATAAAATGGACCAATCTCCATACTTTCTTAGCAAATTCACAATAGACAAACAGATGATCCACCGTCTCATCAGCCTCATAAAACACACATTTTTTACACCATGTCCATCTCTGCTTGGCAAGATTGTCCCTGGTAAGAAGTTTCTTACGATAAAGAAACCACATGAAAATTTTAATCTTTGGTGGAACCTTTAATTTCCGCAGGTACTTATGTAGAAATTCAGTATTTCCATTCATAAGCTCCTCATAAAAAGATTCAACGGAGAAAACCCCCGAGCTCGTCAATTTCCAAACAAAATAGTCTTGCTCGTGTGATAGAGAGACTGACATCAATCTCTATACCAAATGCAGCCAGTCATCCTATTTATCTTCATACAAGGAGCGCCTAAATTCAATATTTAGTTGCTCCTGTCCAAGGATATCTGCTACCAACACATTTTTATTACACATAATATTAAAAAGAGTAGTATACGGAACAACCAAAGACGTCCCATCTAGCCACGGATACTCCCAAAACCTAACACTAAGCCCATTGCCCAGTGTAAATGAGATATGTTGGAAAAATCCTGTTTGACTCTCGTAACCCCTTTTCAAAAAAGGAGAATCGATAGGTTTAGCTTCCACCAGTGTGAGCGGTTTACTTCTTATATATTTATTGTGCAGTAATTCGTGCCACATACCATCTTCGGATAACAACTTAAAAAGCCATTTACTAAGTAAGCACTTATTCACACTCGATCCCAAGTCCACCCTGATCCTTAGGGCGACGAACTATATTCCACTTGGTCAATCTATATTACATGTCGTGTAAAACTAGCTGTCACGACACTAGGTCCACATGTCCGTGTCGTCCCCGCGAGCCTCCACAACTCCATTCTTACGGGCTAAACTTGACTGCTCCATCCTAGAGGGCTAGTAATGAAGGTGAGCCCATCTTAGCTGTGCTAGTGCAATACTTTGCCAAGAATTTTCACAATAGCCCCAAGTAACCACACGCTATCCACTAATTTTTGCTATCTAATTTTTTATTTGAATTTTCTGCATGTTACGATCTAGATTAATTCGATTTAAACGGAAAACCAAACCGAATTTTTGAAGAACCGAGTTATCGGTTCCTGAAAAATGATAGGTTAATTTGGGTATTCATTTTTTAAAAACCGAATAATTAAAACCCTGAAAAACTGAACCGAAAAAATGCCCACGCTACTCAGCCGTGTCCTTTTAAAAACAGCAATTTCTTGTGATAGCCGCGTCCATTTTCGTGCCTTGCCCCGGGTCGGTCCGCAGGGAAAGCCAAAAAAGGCCGCGAGCAAAGCACGTCACGCCGCGCACCAGGATTGCTCGCATCCTCCAGGTCGGGGGCTCCCTCTGCGATCCGTCTTAATAGAATCCGGGGGCGGGGTGGGCAGGCGAGGGAGATGGGCGATGATGCCAGCGGACGCGGGGCAGCCGAGCCGCTGCTGAAGAGAGCGCGGTACCACCCCAACTGTCCCGGGTGCAGGGTGGACAGGAGGAAGGAGGAGAAGGAGGGGTTCCCCTTCACGGAGCTCTCCTGCTTGTGGCTCGTCACCATCTGCTCCTGTGCGTAATCCCCGTTCCTTCTCGTCCCTTGTTTCTTCACATTAGTTCACTCATTCATGTTTTCCTTTAACCACGTTGTTTCTGTTCCCTTCCGCTTGCCACGAACAGTTTAAGCAGCTGGAGTAACCGCTCTCTTTTTCTAGCTGATGTTCTTCCTTTCTAATGTTGGTTGATTCTTGCGTTCCTCTTCCTCGTGATTGATTTGTCCAGCGTGTGGACCGTATTTCTGATATCCGCGCAACAGCTTCTCATTGTTCTCCATCTGTTTTAGCTTTGGCTAAAGCACACAGGCAGGTTTGGCCTGAAGAATGCAGCGTTGGTTTCAATCACCTTCGCTACTACTCCCTCCGCCCTGTTTCGAATTATAAGATGTTTTGGATATTTCAATATGGGTCTTATAACTGTGGACGGGTAGTTCTTAACTTCTGATGTGACAGCATGGCTCACGGAGATCGTCCACTCAAAGTTGCCTTGTTCTGGCCATCAGAATGTTTGTATCTTTCCTCTCAGCTCCCACCTACAAAAGTTTTGATTCCGGGACAAGCTCTTCTCAAAACTGCACGCGTCACACATGCTGCGCTAATAATGGAACCTTTACCTGATTTGTCTCTGTGCATTTGTTCCCTCGAATCTTTTTAAACAATTTCCGGGAATCTTGCATCGCCTGACGCCCATTTCATTTGCTTTTGTACGGTTGAGATGGAAAGACACTCCTGCTCTTATAGTCTTATTACAGCACATGGTTGTTCGCAATGAGCTCCATTAGTGGACATGTCAAATTTGTCTTTGGAAAATAACTACCCAGATAAGAGAAGTTGGTTAACCATTAGTACTAGTTCTGGGTATCACTATCATTCTGCATCAGAATGCTACTTTTGTGCTGATGACGTTTCTATTTGCTAATTTGCTCACCTGGTCTCCGACCTGAGACTTGGAGAGCTCTTTCGTTACTCTGACGCTCATTTGAGATATAACCATTGTTCCAAATATCGTCTGATATGCCGATTTATCAGTCGATTTATCGCTTATCGGGTAGTGACCGATATGATAAATGAATATCAATGGAGTTTATCATTCGGGCCATTTTATCGGTCTTACAAATTTGGGACATACCAAATTTCATATGCTTTTGGTTTATGTCTTATTCGAGTTACCCCTTCATTATTCATCAGGAATTGATATTCTTAGATTTGCATTTTGCAGCCTTGCCGATACAGTCCTTGTTTCCCTTCTTGTACTTTATGGTGAGCAATGTTACCTCACTTTCTTTTCAAAACGCGCAATATGATTGCCCTTTTGTTTCATGATAACAGGAGAAGAGTTACAAATAATATCAAATTTCAATGCTCTATATGTCGAGCAATGCTATAAGCTTTGCATGAGATTATGAAATGTGGCGGAAACAAAGCTTCGCTCTTCTCTTAGTTGTGTTCTTTCCTATTGTTTTGTTTTCTTCCATTACCCAACAACATTCCTTTACATCAGAATTTTATCTTCAAGTAGCCTATCATCGGTAATGTTACAATTTCCATTAATCTATTACCGATTGTCAACACTGGGATATTTTTTTGCAGATAAGGGACCTGCATGTTGCTAAAGAAGAAGAAGATATTGGATTTTATGCTGGTTTTATTGGTGAGTTTTCTTTCAAAACATAGTTCCTCTTTTGTATTAATCTTCTGAAACACTTTAATTTAGATGCATAAGGACATTGTTATGAGCTTTATATATCACGTCAAACTTATGGTTCCTTTTGTATTAATGAAGGAGCTTCATATATGTTTGGGAGAGCACTTACCTCTGTAATATGGGGAGTTGTCGCTGATAAGTACGGGAGGAAACCAGTTCTTGTAATCACCCTTTTTTCTGTGTAAGGATATTCTTTCAACAAACTGTAGTCTGCTGAGCTTTCTTTGCTGTATTTTGTCATATGGACCTAGAATTTAACCATGTTTTCTCATCTATTTCAGAATTATATTCAATACACTTTTTGGACTCAGCTCAAGTTACTGGATGGCATTAACCACAAGAGGTCTGCTTGGGCTGTTGTCTGGCATGCTAGGACCAGTTAAGGTACGCAAAAGTACATAGAAAGTGCTTTCCTTTCGGGTACTAGAAACTTCTATCATGTTTTTGTAACTTTGCCATAAATCGACTGGCAAATAAATGAAAGTAGATTAACTTGAGACATCAAAATTTTACGTCGAAAATCCTTGCGGAAAAACCACGGGCTTGTTGCGGTGTTCTTCACTCTCTCAGGAGAGTGTCTACAAATACAGGGATTAACAATGAGTCGTCGACCCACCCCGTTAGGCATACAAGAGTTATATATTATATAGGTGGCGTGTGTGATTTGCTTCGTGAGAACCTAATCCGCTATGGAGAACCCTTAACAACAAACAAAATCTTCTTCAGCTATCCATTGTGTGCTGGAAGTTTCTTGGACTAAAGTTCAACACTCCCAAGTTTGAGCAAAGCTCGAACATAGTAAGAGGAACTCACTTTGTCATCATAATCAGCGGGATTGTCATGAGTCCTCACCTTGCATACCTTCACATTATTAACCTACCCCCCTCCTCCCCGCCGATAATCCCTGGCCTCTCAACAGATCTGTTGAATATATGAAAATTTCATTTATATTTAATCGAGAAATAGACTAGAGATAACATGAAAAATAATCTATCTAGATTAATTGTACCAAGCAAAGTAGATATTCAACTCGATAAGTAAGATAAACATAGAATTGAAAGCTCTGCGCTTCGGTGCCTGCAACACTGGTGTCTGTGGGTGTCGTGTCCTCCCTCTTGTGGCGTTGTTGCGGGTCCCCTCTTCGTGTTGGGGCTCCGTGTGAAAATCCTAGTCCGTTTATTCGGGATCGGTAGCACTTCGCGTCACCACCCTATTGGGGGAATCGTCGTGGAGCTCAAGTATCTACTGGTTGCAACACGGTCGACATCCTTGGGCATTCTTTGATCCAAGCATGAAGCTTCTTGGGCTTGGGCATGGGGTGACTTCTTTGGTCTCTGATCTTTTGCACAGGCTTTGTTGTCTCCGTTCTCGGTCCGCTAGCAAGATCGGCGCTCCACATCTTGGGGCGACAGGGAAGGCGGCCCTCTCTAGTAATAGCTTGGTGTGTTTTATACTCCCTCCGTATCAAAATATAAGATGTTTTAGCATTTTGTAGATATAATGTATCTAGACATGTTTTAGTGTGTAGCTTCATATGTATCTTACACTAAAACATGTCTAGATACATATCGTCTAGGAAATGCTAAAACATCTTACATTTTGATACGGAGGGAGTATTAAATAGTGTCTGGTGGTTTCCTCAGGAGGCGCAACTTCGTTCCTGGTCGGTAGTCTAGGTTGTTTAGTGTTAGGTGTGGCTACTCTGATTTTCTTGCTCGACGTTGAATTGGTGGCATTCTTGCTACCCTCTTGGATGTTTTCTTCTCTTTCGACCTGCTTTATAAGAGGTTTGTCTTGTCACTTTGTATCAGTTCAACCATTTGTGCTCTATTTATAAAGTGGGACGAACGTATGTTTTAAGAGAGATAAATATATCATATCCATCTTAGCTGCTTTTCAATAAAGGAAAATATATTAATATCAAGATGATACCCATCATATTCAGCCCGTAATGTCAATAGCTAGTTGAGACATGAAGGATGCACGCAACCAAATTATTAAAAAAAAAAATTAAAAGAAGAACGTAGCCTGGCCACAACGATCTACAATTCACAACAGAAAGAAACAACCCCATTAGAAACACTCAGACTGCGAAAGAGGTTCTCCAATAATGATGTCTCCAAGAAAGGATAGTGCACAAGCACGACCGTCAACGCATCCAAGAAGGGGACGGTGCACAAGCATCGCCGTCGCTCAGTCCAACCACCACTCAGATCATGGGTTGTCTTCTTCTTCTTCAACAAGAATTTTCTTGCATCATGTGCTGATCCCTCCCAACTAGCTAGCACATATGTGAACTTGAGATCAAAATCAACAACAGCCAGCACATTCTGCCTTGTGTAGTGCTTCCTCCCTCTATAGGGTTTAGACTATGATCGCGACACTCTAACTGTAGCATGAGTGCCATCGATGGCGCCAATACAATCCTGACACATGATTAAAGAAGAGTCATGAATTTGGCCTAAACAATCATGTGGTGAGGTAAAAAATGGAGTATTGCGTTCCTTAAAGTATGGATACCATCTGTAGCTGTCTCTTATCTTTGTAGGCGTTTGGCCAGTTGGTGGCTTGATCATCTCGTGCCTCAGCTTGCCGATAGCAAACAAGACTTGCTTGAAGTAGCGGGAGATGGCCTCATAGGATCTCCTGAACATGCTATGCATCACTCTGAACCTCTAGTTATGGCCTATAACATGAAGAAACATGGAAACTTCCTCTTCCACAGAGGTGTGGATGTTGTCCCTCAACAGGCCACTGTCTTTGAACCTTTTGACAAGTTCATAGAATGTGGCTCTACCCATTATAAGCATCACTACAGCCTCTACCTCGTTGTTGTTGTAAATGTAGTTCAGATTAGCAATCCTCTCCCGATCTCTAACAAATATAGGACCCCATGTGACCAGAGGAGTTGCGGTGCGCCTAACTACGATCTTGTGGATCAGCTGAATCCAAGCTTGAATCACGGAGTGCTGTTATGTGCTTGTTTAAAGCCATAACGTCGCCCTAATATGTTGGATCTAACATGAGTACTCACTAAATCAACAATAGCACTCCGTGTAGATGAGGAGGAATGTGTTTTACCTTTGCTCCTGGCATTATGGATGAAGGAGAGCAAACGGTGGCGCAGTTGAAGAAGAGCACCTCTTGCTTTCCGTGGACACGCCACTGCTAGATCTGCCATTTGTGGGACAGACGGCAGCGTGATGAGGTCAGCAAGGGTTTGGGCGCACCCTAGAGGGTGCTTTTTGCAGCTGCGCGGCCTGGCTCCATGGAAACTGCCGATTCGGCCGTTCCCAGCGGGGCTGGCCAAAGGTGCTTTAAACATCGTGAGAGCCAAGAATTTACCCGCATGGAACCAACCAAACAACCCATTTCGCATCTCCAGGGCCTAGTTGGAGTTCATGCGGGCTACAAACATGCCCACAATTTCCGTGGCAAGGTGAGGTGGGAGGTGGAAAAAAAGGAGCATACGTGATCCACTCCTCTTCGAAAGCCCTAGTAGATGGTAAAATAACAACCATTATATAAGAAATTCCAGCTCCCCTCTCCGCTAGCAATGTGGGATTAAAATGGTTCCACCACTTGCCATGCATAAGTGGGCCTTTGAGACTTAATTAGTATATCTAATGAGCCAGCCCATTAATTCTATCAGGATCATATATCGATCCAAGTTATACTCTTATCCCACTGGACTTTATTTTCTGGCGTTCTTTCACGAGAGAATGATGGTTCACATATTTAATTGTTGTATGATGCACACTGTGTTTAGATTTTTAGCCCGTTTTGATGAAGATCATTTTGTTATAGTGATTGAAGTTTTTGTACTCCCTTCATTCACCTTCATAAGGCACACTACTTACCATTTCAAATTTGACCACATACATAGTAAAAATAAGTGAATCTATTTACAAAATGAGTTTAGATTCACTCATTATAGAATGTTTTTTGATAAAGGGCATTTATTACTTAATAAGAGTTTAACTCATTCTAGAATGTATGTGGCAAAAATTGAAATGTCTTATAAAAGTGAACAGGGGGAGTAGCTGCACACCAAACAATTTTCATCCAACCAGCTAGTATTAGGACCACCCTTGGTCACTCCAATAAAATGAAGTGAGTTGACAATCTGGAAGTCATTAGTTTGATGGCGGTGATTACGAGGGTGTAAAAATCAAATTTATGACTGTTAAATCGTGTTTGACTTATTTGTATGTTCAGGCTTATGCTACAGAAGTATGCCGGAAAGAACACGGTCACCTGGCATTATCACTTGTAAGATGCTATTTCAGATTCTTCTGTTACTCCCAACTCCCAACTTTATTGGTTATGATATAATGTCACTATTGCATCAGATCTCCTCCTCACGTGGCATAGGCCTTATTGTTGGACCAGCCATTGGTGGTTATCTTGCACAGGTTATATATAGATACAATTTTATATTTGCAGAACACTAATTTATGTAGTCATCGAACTCTGTTTTGACGTATGATTCTCCATTTATTCTGATCATGATTTATTTAACATCACACGCAAATCTAAAGATTATATAACTTATCGCAACAAATGAGAGAACTAGACACTGGCCTAGTGGTTAGTGCTCGGGTGTGGAGCCGACCCGTCCCAGGTTCAAGTCCTAGCTGTGCGCGCCCAGCTGCGTGCGCTCAAATAAACCGGGTGTATCACCTACCTAACAACGTATAGCCAAGGGAGGGATCCTTCCTCCGTTGGTCAACGTTTTTTATCGTAACAAATGACAAGAGTGTTCCCCTGCTTTTTTATATTTTGCTAAAACGTGAATGAATGAGATTAACTATATTCATCATTAAATTGCTACGCTGCATGCAAACATCCACCAAAACTAGCTATTTTGATTGTTTCTATTTTCTAATGTAGACATGTTATTATAAAATGGTCAGGAACCTTGTAAGCTAAGTTTGCTTGTGGATTGCAGCCTGCAGATAAATATCCAGACATATTCTCTGCAAACTCCATATTTGGGAGGTAAGCATTTTCTTTGTGAATCCTCCTTAACATTTTCCTTCTTTGTGTATCCTTTTGATATCGCTTTATTCTCTAATTTTGATTCTGTTTAAACATGCACTGTTTTAGGTTTCCCTATTTTCTCCCCTGCCTTTGTATATCACTCCTTGCCGTTGCTGCTTTAATTGCTTGTTTCTGGCTTCCGGTGAGTTCGCTTTCACTTCGATAACTCTAATGAAAGGGAATCATGTTTTTGATGCTGAAATCATATACCTTGTTGTGCTCCACAAACTATATATGTATTGAAAGTGTTAACAAACATGATATTTTCCCTTTTTTATCAGCTCTAGATACAATTGCAGCGCCATAATGTCTTGACTGGGCATTCACGAATGATAGGAGTAGAATTAGGGCACATACTCGATCAATGATAAGAATAGTGTTAAGGCATTCCATGTTTCTGTATGTGTAGGCCCACAGCTCTACCTGCACAAATACCTTACTATGGTATGTGTGAGGAAACATGCAATTCGTACTTTGATGAGGCCATAGGACAATATATAGACACATGAACCCGTGGTAAATATGTGTGTGCTCTGAGGGATGAAAACAAAGACCAGCGAAGATAGTGTACATGGTTTTAATCTCCTTTTTACCTTTTTTTTTTAATACCGAGAAGGATCTATCCCGAGGAAAATGGAGAACTACCGCAATGAGATGTGAGAAGACCGCCTAGCAGCAAGGATGGGAGGTTAGTGGGTGAGGGAGGCCGGCGGACATCAGGCAGGGGCAGAGGTCCGGCGGGAAGCCGGAAGGTGGCGGAGGGCCTGACAGGACCGGAGAGTGACAATGGTCGGTAGGAAGATGGAAGGTGGTTGCAGCCTGAATGGGATCTCACTGGGACCGAGTGGTGGCGGCCTGGGATGATGGTGGCGACATGAATGGCAGGCGGGTGCAGTAAGATGGCTTTACAAGGCTGAGCAAACGGGAGTTTCGCAAAGATGGATGAATCGACCAGGATGGTACTGGGGATAGGTGATGAAGACCGATATGGGAAGAAAAGACGGCCGTTAAAGAAGACGAAAGGAAGTGTCAAATATGAAAAGTGGATCGAATCTTGAGTAATAAAGCACCCTTTATCGTAAAAAATAAAAAATGGTCGAGAAGAGAACAAATTGCGGCGTAAAAAACCCTAAAATCTAGGCTTCAATGTGAGGAAATATGCAACTTGTATTTCCCGTCATGCCATAATCGGGCGTGGTAAATATGCAGAAATCCCCTTACACAATAGGGATAATACACATACTAATACATGGAAAGCATGTACAACTCTATAACCCCATATCCTGACCGTAAGTTGCGTAACCTTGCTCAATGGGAGGCCAGAGCTTGTAGACATGGCGGCGACGGTATGAAGGGGGAAAGAAGAGTGTAGGAAGATAGATACTCCCTCCGATCCGTTTTATGTGTCATGAGAGTTGAACTGATCGTGTACAACTCGTATACAGGGCTTGCGACACTTAAATAGTCATTATATAGTCTACTGAAACAAACCTAATTACTCTAGACCTAATAAATAGTAAATACTCTGAATTCTCATTGCTCTATTGATCGTGGGAGAAGCCCAATATATAGGAGGGATAACTTGGCTCACAAGCCGACTCAAACGAGACACAATATGGATTCTTTAACTGAATCTAAACAGGACTCTACACCTAATCTGAATCTGAACCTACCATATGTGGTTCCCCACATAACATCTCTCCCTTCCTCGAAAAACAGCTCGTCCGCAAGCTGTAGGCTATCAAGTTATGGAGATCTCTTGGTCGTAGTCCTCAGCCTCGATGAAGAAGAGCCGTGCGCACCGGTGACCCCTAATATAAATCTCATCGCAGTTGAAGCAAAGGCCCTGACGACGACGATCTGCCAACTCTGCTGGAGTGAGCCGCCGAACTTGTCGTGGCGGGGTTGGCTCTGGAGTGGTTGACGGTAGTGCTAGCTATGCTGGCGGGGAAGATAATGTAGCTGCGTTGAGTGCAGGACTGGAGGGGCACAAGGGCTTTGTAGACCCAAAAGGCTGTTGTGGTGATATTGGTGGAGGGCAATGCCGCTGCTCATAGGCCTTGGCGAAGGAGATGGCAGTGTGGAGGTCAACCGGTTGCTGAAGTTCAACATCAACTTTGAGGGCCTCGGGAAGTCCAGCTGTATAAAACAAACGTTGTTGGGCTGAGCTTAATGGCTCGCTGGTCCTGCACAGCAGCGCCATAAATCTACTGGTGTAGTCAGCAACAGTGGAGCTGAACGGAAGTCAAGCCAGTTCGCCTAGGGGATTGGCGCGTACCGACGGCCCAAACTGAAGGTGACACGCCTCCTTGAAGTGGTGCCAAGAGGGAATGCCGTGATCGCGCTCAAACTGCAGGTACCAGAACTGAGCATTGTCGACAAGGTGGTATGCCACTGTCCACACCTTGTCAGCTTCTGCCGTGCGCTGACCCCGAAAGAACTGCTCGCACCGATGAAGCCAACCGAGCGGATCGACGGAAACATCGTAAGTTGGAAAGTCGAGTTTGTGGAAGCGTGGGACACCGGAGCTAGAGCCGTAACTAGGGTTTTGGTGCTGGTAAGGGAGGGATGAAATAGATGTGAGGTATGGCGAAGCTGCATAAGTGGGCCAGCTTTGTTGTGGTTGAGGCGGTGGCTGGTAAGGGGTGGCGGGGGGCTGCTGGTAGGGCGGTGGTGGCGGAGAGACATGGAGGGCTGGGTTGAACGAAGGGTAAGAGGGCTGGTGGTGGGGTGGTGGAGGGCCAGTTTGCTGCTGAAAGATCTTGGAGGTCGGAAAGTAGGGGCGGCGATGGGAGAAGGCACAGATCAGATCCTGAGGTTATGAGGGTGGGGGTGGTGGCCGCGAAGGCGGTCGAGGCATGGGCTGGTGTGGAGGAAGCGGCAGAGAAGCCGTTGGTTACCGGCTGAAACGTCGTGCGCGGGCCGATGAAGTTGAGCGCCCATGCTTGAGGGTCGACCAGGGCGGCATATGGTGGAACGCTCGGGCGCTGCTCCAGGGCGTCGAGACGCTGCGCGATCCGCTCCATGAAGCTTGGTCGGCTGTCCGCTGCACCACGACTTCTTTCAGCTGGGTTGCGAGGTCCTTAAGCAGGAGGCTGATGTCCTCGTCCTTGAGATCGTCCCCCATCGTAGATGGCTCACCTAATTACTCTAGACCTAATAAATAGTAAATACTCTGAATTCTCATTTCTCTATTGATCGTGGGAGAAGCCCAATATATAGGAGGGATAACTTGGCTCACAAGCCGACTCAAAGGAGATACAATCTGGACTCTTTAATTGAATCTAAACATGACTCTGCACCTAATCCGAATCTGAACCTACCATATGTGGTTCCCCACATAACATCTACATACAGCACCCTTGATGGAAAGCATCAACTTGAGGCCTAGTCTAACTTGTCGACTTGAGGCCTAGTCCAACTTGTCATCTCTAGACGGCAACATTCACTGAGGGCCTGGGCTTGGACTGGAGGTGGTATGTGGAGCCCCACATAACATGTACACAGCACACACGAATACTTAACGTGTCTACAATGCTGCAGGAAACTTTGCATAAACATACTGAAGACTCAATTTTAAATAATTCAACCGAAGCTGTTGAAGAATCTCTTTCTGATACAAATGCTGAACAAAATGGTGCTGGATGCCTCAGTTTATTCACAAACTGGCCATTGATGTCCGCTATCACTGTATATTGCATTTTCTCTCTGCAGGACTTGGCTTATGCAGAGGTAATGTGTGTACCATTTAGATATACTTCCGTGGTTGTTTAAGCATCTTAATATTTTTAATTGCTTACATTGCCATTATTATTGCTGGGTTTCATTCCGGAAAGACATAAACTGCAGGTATTTTCTCTTTGGGCTGTCAGTGACAGAAAATATGGTGGGCTAAGCTTTTCTTCTCAAGATGTGGGTAGCGTCCTCTCAATCACAGGTATTTTGCATAAAACACAAGGAATTGTGAATTTACAGCTCATGGCCCATAGATTTACTCACTGAGACTTGTAAAATTTGAACATCGTTGAAATCTCTGAGATAGGGGATCCAAGGATAGCTCTAGCCCTGTAAAATGACTATTGATATGGCAATGAATGTTCCTATGAAGGAAAACTTAAATATATGTCACCGCAAATGGCATCTGTTATTGTTCAATTTTAGCGACCATAACGGCATCTGAAGGTCTGAAGGATTAGAGCGAGTGAGCAGTGGAACATATATATGAACATGAACTTTCTTGTCAGGAAATATACGACACCGAGCTTTCAGTGGCATTTCTCTAAGCCACAGACTTTGTAATTGCGCATATGATATATCTTAACTTGCCTATAAAATATATATAAGAATGATACATATTTTTTCCTGTTGATGGCACTGAATTAGTGATGCAGCTCTATCTAGTTTGACATGGCTTAAATATATGTTAAATTTGAAGAGCTAAGACATACTGGAACCATGATTTGTATTAAATGTGTGATCATGAGAACTCACTGGGAACTCAGCAAATCATGACTTAGGCGTTGTGCTCTATGTGGTTGCATGCAAAGTTGTGTGTATTGACTGCACTTTTTGTCAGGTCTTCTACTCCTAATATATCAAATTTTGATTTATCCATCGGTTGCAAAATCCATAGACCCCATCACATTAGTCCGTGCAATTGCGGTAAGAGTATTTTATTGCTTGTTTGATCAGCTTAGTTATATTATAACGGTTAAACTCATTTAGATATTCTGATGTGCAGCTGCTGACAATACCTCTTCTTTCGAGCTATCCATTTCTGCCTGCATTATCAGGGTTCATTCTTCAGTTGGCAGTAAACTGTGCGTCTTTTCTGAAGAATTCTTTCTCAGTGAGTGCAAAGATCTCACATTTTTGTTGTGAGGAACAATTCTTCAAGTTTAGGCATGCCATTAGTTCATAATTTAATATTTTTATTTCGAGTCTTATTTTCGAGTCTAATCTATTTATTTTGGTGTTGGCTAAGCATAACCACAGATATTGCTTCTGAACACCTTTTCTTTGTCGGTGGAGAATAGCAGCAATGCAAATACGGACATGTTACTAGTTATTCACATTTTTACAAATACTTCAATTGTTTCACTGCTTATCGCACCGGTCACTAAGATGTGATGCTTATAGACTTATATATTTCAATTGAAGACATCCATTATTAGTTCCTACAAAAATTTACTCGTGCTCTCAAAAATATTTCAGGTAAGTACCATGACTGTGTTCAGCATTTTAATGAATGATGCTGTGGTAAGTTCGTGATGTTCCTAATAAATGGTTTAAATGAATAGCTTTCTTCCATCCATTCCTATGAAGCTTGGTAATATCATTTTGTTTTCTAACCTGGGGATGCACATAACAGAGTCAGGACCTAAGAGCTTCAGCCAATGGCCTCTCTGTAACACTAATGTCCATCTTTAAAACTATAGCTCCAGCCGTTTCAGGAGTTATGTAAGTATCCATGCTCCAGCTTATTACATACGTACTAAGTACTGCAGTCACATAGGGGAAAATCAGCACTTCACGATAATATTCAGATTAGTTCCAGAGCAGGCGTTGTAGCTGCCCTGTATCTATCCAATATTTTCTATTGGAAACAGCAATTATCTCAGTTCCGCAAATAGTTTTTTATTTTTTGTGACCCAGTTCGTTGACAGTGCAATCACTGGGCGTGTTTTCTTTATTACATTTTTTCAGAAAAAATGCACTCCGCCTTATCACGTTATTTGTACTTTCCTTGTAGTTTCTCCTTATAATGTTAAGTTAACTGCATTTTTCCATGTAGATTCTCATGGGCTCAAAAGCGTCAAACAACTCCATTTCTTCCAGGTATTTAATACTTTGACTTTTCTGTTACATGTACAAAATTTTCTATCCTCCTAGAGTATGTATTTTGTAGGAAGATTAAGCTTGCGTTTAACACGGAAATATTTTCTGTCAATACGGTGTAAACTAATAAAGCTCTAAATCGTGCTTATACCTGCTGTGAATTAATCTTACAGGCGACCACCTGGTGTTCTTCATGCTGAACGTATTCACTGTTATTGGTCTTACGTTCACCTTCAGACCGTTCTACACTAGAAGCGGCAGGACGGAGCATTAACTCAGTCACACCATGTGTGACGACCTAGACAAGAATGTGGATATATAGTACGGAGTAATACCTGTACTCCCTTCAACCTTCAACCTTGTGTATCTGCTGTAGGGTCACTCTGCGCGCATGTGATGTTGAAAGAACATAGGACATTTCAAAAAATGTAAAATTCAGACGAAGGCTTAGGTATATGGTGTAGTTGTCACGGAAACAATTTTTTTCCTATGAGGTTGGGCTCAATGGCTTTTGCCTTGGTGGAATTGCATGGACTTTTTATTTTTGTTTTTGTTTTGTTTTGTTTTGAAAAGGGAACATAGCTCTAGTCTGTGCATCGGTCATGCACACAACCCTTTTATTACAAAGTTTAATGTTCAGAGTTTACACATCATGGATCACATAAACTGGCAACAAACACCAAACATCAGAATACAAAGAAGTTAATACACTTATGCACCATCTAATTTATATTAGAAAGCTGCTAGCAAGCCTATTGTAGATAGCCCGGGCGGGCGCATCCATAATCCATATGCTCCCCTTGCTCTGGTGGAGGAGAAAAGACCACGCGTGGATCAAGTACATAGCCTTGTGAATAACCTGCAAATAATGAACAAATCTTGTCTTATTAAAAAACCAAGTCATTCCTACGGTTCAAAATAGACCATAACAAGTCACATACTCCCACACGAATACACTCTTTGTTAAGTTTATCTATCACTCTCAACCAGTTCCCAAACATATTCGTGATATTGGTTGGTGTAGGTAGGTTAAAGGTGAACTCCACAACCCTCCAAACAAGATGAGCAAAAGACCAATCAAGAAATAGATGGTGATTAGATTCCTATGAATCACATAACCCACATTTTTAAAACCCATTTCATTTACGTTTGGCTAAATTATCCTTGATTAATTATTTTTATATAAAGAACCACATGAAGATCTTAATCTTCAATGACACTTTAAGCTTCCATAGATACATACGTAAGAATATAGTATGCTCATTCGTAAGATCAATATACATAGATTTGATAGTGAATAAGCCAGAAGAAGTTAAGTTCCACACGAAAGCATCTGGCCATTATACGTGGACCAACTGGTCCACACAAGTTCCACTATAAAAAAAACTTGAGTACATAGTATTATCTACAATTAATGGTTGTGGTGTTCTTCACTCTTGATACGTCATAAACGTATCCCTAATTTCTGACGTTCCATGTTGTTTTCATGTTGTTTCCCACATGTTTTCCTTACGCTTTATGTCATTTTTACACGTTTTCCGGGACAACCTATTAACAAGATGCCATAGAGCCATTTTCTGTTGTTTTTAGTTTCAGAAAAGTTGTTCTGGAAATATTCTCGGAATTGGAAAATTCGAAAGCCAGAAGTCCTAAAAGTCCCGGAAGCTTCCAGAAGTCCCGAAGAGCCTCAGAGGGGGGCCACAGGGTGGCCACACCATGGGGTGGCGCGGGTCCCCCCGGCCACGACCACCTAGTGGTGTGGGCCCCCTGGCCACCTCCCGGCATCGCCATTTCGCCCATATATACTCCCCGATGCATAAACCCTAGGAGAATCGACCTTTCCGCAAAATACATCCGTAGCTCCGCCGCCACCACCGACAAGTTTCGGGGGACAGATCTCTGTTCTAGCACCCTGCCGGGACGAGGAAGTGCCCCCGGAAGCCATCTCCTTTGACTCCACCGCCATCTCTATCGCCGTTGCTGTATCCTATGATGAGGAGGGAGTAGTTCTCCCCCGAGGCTGAGGGCTCTACCGGTAGCTATGTGGTTCATCTCTCTCTCCCATGGTGTGATCTTTATGTGATCATGAGCTTTGTAATTTAGTTGAATATGTAGATTGATCTTCATCTGTTATGCTACTCAAGTGGTTTTGTTATCTCCATAAACAATTTGATCACGGTGTAAAGGTGATAGTGTGTGCACCGCGTGGTTTAGCATGATATTTATATCTTGTGTTGGAAGATGAACCTATGAAATTGTGGCGTTTGTTTAGTACTAATTTATGGCGCTCGTAGTGACATTGGGGTGCCCTAGAGAGGTAATATAGACTTGAGGAGTGTTGTTAAAGCCCTACGCAATGATTAGTGTTCGTTATTCGACCGGAGAGTGGTTCGGAGTAGCATAGTGAAGAAATGATATTTATGCATTCAATTATGTTTTCATTGTTGAGAGTGTCCACTAGTGAAAGTAGGAGCCCTAGGCCTTATTCCCAAGCATTGAAACACCGTTTTCCGCCTGTTCTGCTACATGTTTGCTTGCTGCCATATTTATTTCAGATTGTTATTATTACTTATAACCATCCATATTACTTGCATTTTACTCTCTCTTCGCCGAACTAGTGCACCTATATACCTGACAAGTATATTGGGTGTGTTGGGGACACAACAGACTTCTCGTATCTTAATTGCAGAGTTGCTTGAGAGGGATATCTTTGACCTCTACCTCCCTGAGTTCGATAAACATTGGGTGATCCACTTAAGGGAAACTTGCTGCTGTTCTACAAATCTCTGCACTTAGAGGCCCAACACTGTCTACAAGAATAGAAGCGTGCGTAGACATCAAGCTCTTTTCTGGCGCCGTTGCCGGGGAGGTAAGGTAAAAGGTACTCACATCCTCGGGTGTGAGTGCTCGAAGTTATTTCCTTTAGATTCTGCTATTAAATCTTTTTGTTTCTTGTTTTCACTAGTTAGGCTTAATAGAATATAACAAAAATATGAGAGAGCTTTATAATATTTATCTTGAGTACGGACATGAAGTGTTTGAAGAGAAAATTAAAAAACCTTTGAAACTTTATTTGCATGCTAAGAGCAATGTTATTAGTATGAATGCTTTGAACACTATTATTTCTAATGCTATGGAAAGGTCTAACCTTGGGGAAGCTAGTTTATATGAAAATGGTCTTTTTAGTTCCCCAAGCACGGAGGAGAAAATTTGCTTTGATGATGAGCCTATGCCTGTTACATATAGTAGTGATCATGTTTGGAAGAGCATACTACTTTTGATATTGAAAATGATGATATAGAAAGCTCTAAACTTGTGGATCATGCGTTTGAAAATCCTTTTGCTACTGATGATTATATGCTTGATACATCTCCTTCTAGTAAAAATGATGATATGTTTACAAATGAACACATTTTGGAGGATAACTATTCTATTGCTTATGATGATATTATTCTTCCTATATATGATGTTCACAATGATAAATATGATATTTTCAGTCCACCTACTATTGAGGAAAAAGTTAATTATGATTACAATATGCCTCCTATATTTGATGATTATGGTGATGAGAATAATAATGATACCTATTTTGTTGAATTTGCTCCCACTACTATTAATAAGAATGACTTTTCTTATGTGGAGAGTAATAATTCTTTTATGCATGTGGCTCATGATAAGAATGTTTCATGTGATAGTTATATTGTTAATTTTATTCATGATGCTGCTGAAAGTTATTATGAGAGAGGTAAATATGGTTTCATGCATCTCAACAATATTAAGTTTCCTCCCTTTTTGTTTAAATTTTTGAAGTTGCACTTATTTTGCTTTCCTATGCTTGTTGCTTTGTGTTTTCATGACTTGTTTTTCTGCAAGATTATTTTTCATAGGAAGTGGGTTAGACTTAAATGTGTTTTACATTTGCTTCTTGATGCTCTGTTTTGCTTCAACTCTTATTCTTATGTGAGCATCTTTTAAAAATCATTGTGCCTAGCTGAAAGGCGTTAAAGAAAAGCGCTACCGGGAGACAACCCGTTTTATTTCTCTGTTTTCATTCAGTTTTCCTTTGTTTTCTTTTGTGTTCTTTGCGCCTGTGTGTTTTATATTTCCTTAGAAACCCCTCTTATATTTTCTTTTGTGTTTTTGTTGAGACAAGTAAAGCCTCTAGTGGAAAGTTGAGACTATATTTCGGATTTCTGCGCAGGAAACAGATTTCTTCTGTCCATTGTTAATTACGTGTAAAATCTCAGAAAATTCAAAATGACCTGATCTTTTTTGTGCTTAATTCTGGGCCATATACGCAACTTTTATTAGTTTACCACTTTTTTATTTGAGCAACATAAGATTTTCTAAAAAATCGATCTTTACCTGCTGTTCTGTTTTGACAGATTTCTGCCAATTATTGCATTTGCATCTTAATCTCTTTCTTTTGGTGTTCTTTTGAGAAAAAGAGTTTAAAATTTTTTTGTGACAGTAGCTAATGTGTTTTTTGGTGCTAGGTTTATGTTGAAACTGAACCATACGAGTTTATTATTTGGATTGCACTAACGTTGCTAATGAAGATTGTGAGAATTTTGGTGTGAAGAAAATTTTCAAGGGTCAAAAGAAGAGGATGATATGATGTGATCAAGAAGAATGAAAAGCCTAAGCTTGAGGATGCCCCGGTGGCTACATATCAGAAAATTCTAAGAAGACTCAAGCGTCTAAGCTTGGGGATGCCCAAGGCATCCCCTTCTTCAACGACAAATTATCATGTCACTTCTAGTGAAACTATATTATTATTCCGTCACATCTTATGTGCTTTACTTGGAGCGTATTTTTTTGTTTTGTTTTGTTTTCTTTGCTGTAATAAATGGTTGCATCGTATCATACTTGTGTGGGAGAGAGACACGCTCCGTTTTCATTGCTTAGAACACTCTAGGTTTCATTCTTATTGTTCTGTGAGTGTTCACCTTTTGCTAGTACTGCGTCTAGCCTTTGTTTTCATGCATCTCTTATTCAGAGCTGTTAGTTTTAGTAGTGTTATGTGGTTACTCTCATGTTTGCTTGCTGTAGCATGTAGAGAATTTTTGTTAAAACATGTTTTGTATGGTGCTTGTTGGAAAAAGAAACTGCTGCTTGATGCAGAATTTATAGCAGTGCAAGTAGAAGCTTGTATAGACTGTGGCTAGAACTTTTTCATGCCATGCTAAATGTTATTTTAGTTTTAAAGCCTTATGGTTATTGAGTAGCATGAATAGCCTTAAATAGCTGAGAGCGTTTAATATGTCTTAAAAGATTCATGAGTTGTTCTTGTCATAGTAAAGCATCAATATATGGTATTGGGTGTTTTGCAACTTGTGAAGGAGGAGGGTGATGGCGAGCGCCGACGCAGCTGCCACCGAGGCTGACCACGATCCCAGTGGTTGATCCGCCATGGGATCCGCGTGGTGATGCGCCCAGAGCAGGGGATATGACGACGTCTCACTCTCGAGCCGAGGGCGTGGTCTGCGTCGGCGTCTCCCTCCAGCGGATCCCGATTCTCCGCCCTAGAGGGCCTAGCGGGGGACGTACGGGGCGACGAGCTTGCCGTGGAGACGGCGCGGATTTGCGGAGAGGAGGTGCTGGTTGAGTGCCGGGAGGTCTCCCGCGAGGACATCCGGCGGAAACCTAGGACCGACGAAGAGCTGGCGAGTGAATTCTGGGCTGAGATCGGATTTCCAACGCAGGCTACAAGGTTTTGGGAGAAGTCTGCTTCGGCATCCATCAGTGAATCCAAAGGTGAGCTTCCTTGCAGGTCATCATCAACGGAGGAGACCGAGAAGGGGTCGTAGAAGATGGAGGTGGGCTCCGGACGAGGCGCGACGGCTGGCCTACGGCGGACAATTCACATCTCTCCGGTCAAGATGGCGTGTCGTGGTCCTCTACCACGACAAAGTATCACGCCCCCGCCGTTCTGGGCGACTTCTTCCTGTCGGACTGATGGACGGCCGGAGTTCCACGTCCGGTGATTCGGGTGAGGATACGTTGATCGTTGATCCGAGTTTACCGCTCGGATCCGATTTTCGAATCCCCTGGACGCCGGCGGGTGGGGCTCGGTTGCGGTCCACCAGGGCAGATCGGTGGGGTCACCTTGTGTACTTGCTGGACAGGCTGTGGGCTCGTGATGAAAACGTCGAGCGCCCTCCAGCTTGGGATACGTACGAGCCCTGGTCGGTTCCTTCGCAACCGCCGCTTCCTCTGCCTGCAACGATCAGCGGCGATTCTTCATCGACGGACCAAGGGAGGAGGTCCTTTGCGGAGGTTCTGATGACGGCGCCGCGGCCGGTTGGGGCGTGAGGCTCCAATCCTGTCGCACCTGCGGCTGGACGGGGTCACGGTGGTGTGGTTTTTGGGGCCTTCGCGGGGCCGCCGACGTTCGCGCCAGCCTCACCTAGGGCTGCGGTCCAGGCAGGTGGCGCTGGCGGTGGTTTGGCGTAGGGAGGCGGGGCAGTTCCTGTAGCGGGGATCAGGCAGGTCCTTGGCAGCGGCCCGCCCATGTTTTCCCCCGTTCCACTCGGGACGTGGATGCCGAACGGAGGTGGAGGCCTGCAGACGGGGGCGCCTGGCTTTGCTTTTGGTGTCGCCCAAACTGCGGTACTGGCACCGGAAAAGAAACGGAAGAAGAAGAAACCGACAGGTGGTTCTCAAGTGGCTGGGCAGCATGCTGAGGGAGCGGCAGTGACTACGGTTGCTGCTGCGACGCAGCAGATGACACAGGAGGTGACGGTGGTTAATCCTCAGGGATGGTGCCTGTGGTGATCGACCAAGGTGCGAAGAAAGGAAAGTCGTGGAGCTGGAAGTGCGGGGTGGATACGCATGCTACCAAAGATTGTCCAGTTCAGCACTACTGTTTTGTCTGTGATAATCATCTGCACCCTACTAAGAAGTGTGCAGTTCTCAAGTTACCGAGACCAACAATGATAGTGGCAGGGCAAGGTAACAGAGATACGATGTTTAGCATGCTCCCCGATAGCGTTCATAGGGCAGAGCTGGCTCTTAGTACCTCTCCGATTGCGTTGGTCACGGTTGAGGGGACGGCGGCGACGGCTTCGCAGGTGGAGGATCGGATTGCGAGGATGTGTCCGACTCCGTCCTGGGTCTGGGAGGCTACTCCAAATGGGGAATTGTCGTTCACTATGGGTTTTCCATCTGAGGAGGATTTGCTGAGGTTTGATGGGATGGTTCTTGGGGTTCCGGCACAGTCCACGAGACTAATTTTCAGCCGGTGGTCGCCTAAGGAGATTGAGCCCATAATGGAGTTACATCAACAATGGGTTCATGTGATAGGGGTACCGCATCCGATGAGACACTTCTTGGGTCTGTGGGCCGCGGGTTCTCTTATCGGTACTACTATCGATGTGGACTTGGTTGCTCTTCGGAGGCGTGGTCTTGTCCGTATCCGGATTAGCATGGCTGACGATGATTGCTTCAAGAAGACTGGTGGTTTGGGACCGTATATTAAAACTACCGGAGTGTTATTGTTGAAGGGGTTTGAGTTCACGTACAGACCTGAGCCGACGAGCTATGTGCCTGAACCAGATTTTGTGCCGTTCTTTTGGGATCACAGAGGTGATTCGGAGGATAGAGGCATGGAGAGGGGGTTCTTCTGGTCAGCAGCGGCTTGGTGAGTCATCTCATGACGTTTCCTCGGGTGTTGATAATATGGTTATTGATTCGAGGCCTGGAGATAGCTCATCGCAGCAGAATGGGACGTCCTTGTCAGTTTTGCTAGGTGGTGTGGCCGTTACTCCTACGAATCCTGATCCTAAGACTCCCCGGGGAAAGGAGGTTGTTCGACAGTTTAATTCGTCTGGAGGAGGAGTGTGGTTGATGTGGTGTTGATAAACTCCATGCTGGTTCCGAGGCATCTTACTTCGAGGAAGGAGGGGGCGTGGGGCTGATGGGGAAGTTCGACGATGCGGTGGACAGGAGCTCCATTGGTGTTGCGGCACCGACAGGTAGCAGTCAGCAGCAACCGGCGGCGGCGCCTGCTTCCATGGTGGGCCGTCCCACCTTGCAGCCTGCGACGACAGAGCTGCGTGCTGCTCCGGGCGGCGATCAGCACGGTGCCGCGCTGGCAGCGGCCACTTCACCAGCAGCAGTGGGCGGGCGGCCCATTGCCAATGCCGAAGACTGGCCCATGCAGACAGCAGGTGGAGCGGCTGAGCTCGCTGGAGCGCCCTGGGCGTCGAGGTGTTAACCTCCGCTCAGGGGGTGTCCTGGCGCATCCCGGCATCAGCCTCCCTTGGCAGCCCAGCGCGAGTCGTGGACTCGGTGGTTGCACCCGCGACTGCCGGGTACGCGAGGTCGGCTGGGGCGGCGACGGCGGCCCAGAATCTGCTTTCGGCGCAGGCGTCCACTGTGGTCGAGGGGGCATCTTCGCCACCATTGCCCCCTTCCGCAGTTCCGAGGGCTACGGGGACGCACAATGTGACGATTCGTCGCAGTGCTAGACACCCTGTAGCAGCGGATGATTCATCTACTACGGATGAAGATGCAATGGCCAAAGCGATGCATCGTAAGGCGGCCATGTTTTCTTCTCCTCGAGTGGGTACGTCTTCTGGTTCTGGTTCATTTTTATCGTATTCTACTTCTAGGTTATTTGCTAGCTTAGCTAATGCAGGAGTTAATATTGGTAGAAATGAGAAAGAAATTAATGTCTCGGCTAATGTTCTGAAAAATGTGGAGTTTGATCGCCTTCGGGTATCCCCATGTGGTTCTGCTAAGCCGGTCATATCTTCCTCAGATGATGAGGAAGCGAATGCCATGATTAATGGACAGCTTCTATCCACATTTGGTGGGGGAGGTGACAGAGGTAGGGATGGACGAGGACGGGCTAGGATCTTTACATGATTTGTATGCCTCAGGCCGAAAGTCCAAATCTGCCAAGGACAAGAGGAATAAGTTAGCTCGCAAAAGCGAGAAAGGCTCTAAAAATCCATCTGTTTCCCAATGAACGGCATTTTCACTAATAGCAGAGGTCTAGGTGACTTGGCTAAACATTTGAATATTGCTCAGTATGTGAGGGATCATAGGTTGGAGTTTTTGGCTATTTCTAAAACGGGTAGAAGGGATTTTTTGCCTAGTGTGTTGGACCGCCTTTCAGGAGGTGTAGATTTCACTTGGCATTCAATCCCTCCTCGTGGACGATCTGGCGACATTTTACTAGGCGTCAAATCAGACTCTATGGATGTATTGGCAGTGACGGATGGTGACTTTCATACTAAAGCACATATCCGGAACAGAGCTGATAATTTGATGTGGAGTTTGGTGGCTGTGTATGGTGCTGCCCAAGAAGAATATAAAGCAGCTTTCCTTCGCGAGTTGGTGAATCTGGCTAATGAGAACATGTATCCTATCTTAATAGGTGGGGATTTTAATATGCTAAGATTTCCACATGAGAAAATCAAAGGAAGGTTCTATAGACATTGGCATTTCTTATTTAACGCTGTCATTGATAGCTTAGATTTGAGAGAGGTTCACATGACTGGGAGGCAGTTCACCGCGGCGAACAGTCTCCCGGAGCCGACATACGAAAAACTGGATCGAGTACTTATGAGCGCCGATTGGGAAGATAAATACCCATTGGTCACAGTACGAGCTCTGGAACGTATTGAGTCTCTATCGGATCATGCACTCATTCTACTTTCTACTCGCACATTGAAACCAACCACACATCCACAGTTCAAGTTTGAACTGGGATGGTTGTTACGGGATGATTTTGATGAACTGGTTAAAAATGAATGGGCTAAACCAGTGGTGGCGAATACCCCGATCGGAAGATGGAATATGAAAATGCACAATGTGCATAGATATCTTCGTGGTTGGGCTAGACAAACCGCTGGTACCTTAAAAAGGAGAAATAGCGCATGTGTTCCATTATTGATCAACTTGACCTCATCGCAGAAATAAGATTGTTAACTCCGCAGGAAATTGAGCTAAAAAGCCAATCCAATGCGAATGTAGCTTCTTTGCTGCGTGAGGAAGAGATCAAATGGTACCAGAGATCAAAGGCTAAATTTATTCTAGAAGGAGATTCGAATACACGTTATTTTCATAATGTTGCCAATGGGCGACATAGGAAGAAGCGGATTCATTCTCTTAGACAGGATGAAGGCCTGATCGAAGGACAGGATGAGCTTAAGGCCTATATAACAAAGTTTTATAAATATTTGTTTGGGGCTCCGATGGATACTAATGTATGCATGGATGAGTCGTGAACAGATGATATCCCACAAGTTTCCACTTAGGAGATGTAACAGCCCAAGTATGAAAACCTACCATTTAGAATGTTTTGTTTCTTGTTTAATTCAAGTATTGCATCATGTCATCATTTTACTCTCTTGTTTGCATTTGTTTACTATGTGTTTGCAACTGTTTTATATTTGTTATCATAATGAAACTCAAACAATTCCAAATACTTTGTTTTCATACTTGTTCTGTTACAACCTTTGAAATAAAAATCACAAATAAAACACAACCAAATTGTTTTCTTTTTATTCCATGTTGATCACTTATTAAATTGTTGGTTTTAATTCAATCAATTAATTCCAAATCACATTTAAAAATTCAAACCAAATCACTAAACAGCACCCCAATTTGAAATTATAAAAAAAATAACCAAAACAAGGTGTTCATTTGTTTACAATTAGAATCATATGATCACCATAATTAATTTCTTGTCTTAAATATTTCAATCAATATCCAAACTAACTCCAATTTGAAACCTATGCAAACATCACCAATTTCCAAGTCATTAAAACTACCAATCTATTCTAATAATTTTAATCACATTAATCAATAGGGTTCACCCTATTAAAACCTTTGTTTTCAATATTATTTTATTTAATAACAACTACCCCTAAATTTGAATTAATTTCAAACAGCACTTTAAATTTGAAAGTTTTGGAAAAACAAGCTGTCAACTAGTTGACATTATACAAACTAATCTAACCATAATTTTCCCCAAATTTTCCTAGCACTAAAACCCATCTATCTCTTCCATTTTCTCTTGCTACAAAAAAAAACAGAAAAAGCAAATAAGAAAAAGAGAAGAAAACGGCGCGCAGCAGATAACCTATCCCAGCCCAGCCCACTTACCACCTGGCCCGGTACCCCCCTCCATCGCGTGTCACCTTCCTCGCGGTGATGTCATCCCTGTACGACATGCCGCACCACCGTGCGATCTCTCCTCCCCCGCTCGATGCTGCGCCGTATGAGCACGGAACCCCATAAGACCACCTACCCACTGCTAACCCTAGCCACCTGCCCCTAGCTATCTCCCTCCTCGCCGCCGCTTCCCTCTCCCTCGACACGATCTCGTCCTCTGAATCTCTCTGCCACGGCCACCGAAGATCATCTCTGAATTCCGGCCATGCCCCGTCGATGTAGTCCCCTTCCACCCCAGCTGTCCACGGTAACCACCTCGCCGTGTTCTCCTAGTGCCGTTCGACACCATCTCGAGCACGGGGACCAACTGGATCCCCGCCGCCATCTCCGTCACCACCGCGACAACCACCGCCGCCACTCTCTGAACTTCGCCGGTGAACGCCGCCGTCACCGCGCGTTTCCTCGCCGGGTAGCCGGGAACGGAGCTGCCACCGCTCCCTCTCCGTCACCAACACCCACGGTGAGCACGAGGGACACCGCAGCCCCGCCGCCGTCCGCGACGCCGCCGCCTACGCAGTCTGCACCGCGCCTCTGCTTCGTCTTAGATCGACGGTGAGCAGCCGCTGAGCCCCATCGTGCCCTCCTCTCCATCTTGCTCGCGTTGCACCCATCTGCATCAACCACACGTGAACACCACCACGGCGCAGCACTGCCCCCTCGATCGCCGCCGTCGAGCACTTTCTCTGTCAGCGTGCGGTCATGTGTTCGTCAGTAAAAATTCAGTTACGCACCGCTGAAGTATTTCCTCTCTGCGCACGGTGTACTGACAAGGAACGCGATCCACCCCAGTGGTTAGAGCACAGCAGCGCAGGGTGAGGTCCAGGGTTCGACCCCTGGCCTCGCTCGGGATTTTTCCCACCTTTTTGGCACCAATTGCTGACAGGGAGGGCCCCCTTTCAGCCTCTCCCGTGCCACGCAAGCGCACAGCTGCCCTGGGCCCCCACTGGCAGTGCCTAGGGCTAGCTCCCCGTGCGGTAACATTTGTTTTCCAATGTTTCTGTAATTAAATCGAAGTCCTCCTATTTTACAGTTTGGCCCTCAATCTTAAATTGTTAATAACTTTTAATCTAAAACTCCAAATAATACAAGTTAAATATGTTTGTTGCTCTAAATAAAATTGTCTATCTAATGGTACCAATTGTTTCCTGTTTTGAACTTTCCAAATACAACTTAAATTTGAATTCAAATGTTTCAATTGCACTTTGCTAAAATCAATAACTAATTCATTATTAATCCAATAAATGCAAATAAAATATGTTTTCCATACCATTTTGAATAACCTTTTCAAATATAATTTTTGTTTCCTGATTGGGATAATTTAAATTGCCTAAATATTTTAATCCTTGTTTAATTCATTTAAATTTGATAAAATCATGCCTTGCTCAAAATAAAATATTTTGAACATGCAAAATATGTTTTCAAACCATCAAAGTGTGAACTTTTCAAATGTGAGTTTGAATTTATGTTTTGAACAAATAAAATTCAAATAAAATTCACACTTGTTTTAAATTCAATTAAAACCTGTTTAATATTGTTTAATTCATAATAAATTCATCCTAATTCCAATTTCAATATTTGAAACATGTAATCCAACTAAAATTTGATGTTCTTTTCAAATATAAATTTTGTTAACTGTTTTGCACACTTTAAATTGATGAAAACAATAATTGTTTGTGTGACATGTTTAAGTAACCCAAAATTTCTAAACTTACTAAATGATTTCCAAAACTTGTTAAATCCTTTTATCACTTGCATCTATTATTGTTATTTGCTGTTATTTTGTTGTTACCAGCATGCATGCATCATGCTAACAACTTTCACATAATAATTAATTGCAAATCATTTGTTCCACTTAATTCATGGACCCTTTTTCATATGCAACTCAAAATTGCATAGGGGTCCATCTTAATTGTGTTACATGTCACTTAGTTTATTTGATGCAACCATTAACTTGCCATGCATCATCTTGATTGTGCACAATGCCATGATAATGATTGTTTATATTTCTGCCTTGTCTGTTTGCTTCTTCTCGGATAAACGACGACGTTGAGACCGACGATACTTACGACACCCCTTCTAAGGAGTTAGCTCAGTACCAGGCTACTGGGTTTGCAGGCAAGTTATCACTCACATGAACCACTGTGTTCCTTTCAACATTGATTACCGATACTTTCCGTTGTTCTTTTCTGCTAGCCTTAGTAGTAGTTGTTTCTGTTACGAACCCATCACATGAATCCATTAACCTTGATATTGCCTCACCTCCACTCCTATCACCCCTTTGATTGAGCCAGTGTCTTACTAGCATGTTTAGGTTGTTTTGCTCGAGTCTGTTACCCGTTACTTTCTGTTACTATATCGTATTATGTTCTGGGGGCTCGATGTTTAATCAATCAATCATGCTAATGTTAATGTTAATAATAATTTGATGATAAGGCACCGGCAGGAGGCCCCTTGTGGTTTTGAGGCCTGCTAGTGTCGACCCTAATAGGAAAAGGGTCTTGTCTACTGATCCATGATGAGCGCACTAACCGCATGTGGGAAGCGAGTATGGGCGCCCCCCTCAATTTGATTCGATTCGCATCTCGTCCAAATCGCCTCATTTAGTTCGGGCTTTCCATTTGCTGCATGCATGATCTTGCGAGCCCTTGGTACCCGGGTGGAACTTTCGTAGTCGGCATATAGGGGGACACGTTCTTAGAGTGCTATGAGGGTCCATTTTCTTCTGGGCTCGATTAGCCGTGCGCCCAAGGTTCTTTGGGCTTGATGCGAAGAAGAGTTGAGTTGTGTGACCTCGCTTGGTGGAGGCTTATCCCGTCTGGCGGGTTATTCATACGTGTACGGCCAAATTGGTGCAACCCTGCAGGGATAATCTTCTCGAGAAGCCGTGTTTTCCGCGGTTATGGATTACTTGGTGAAAGTACTGGCTAACAAGTACTCAGGACAACTTAAACCTAATGATTAACAACCTTACACCCAATGATTAACAACTTGACTAGTAATAGGCTGATTGACACAATAATCTGATCATCATTAATCCAACTGTGTGAGTTATCCTCGGATTGCTTCTTCGGATAAGGGGCGAGATCCAGGATGGGTTTGTTTGAAGTTATCTTTCAGTTGGTTACACTACTCGATCTTATCTCCTTTCTGTTAGCTGGAAGTTGATAGATCTCTGTAGTTGGTTAGCGCAGGCCAGTTGCAGCATCCTTTATATCCCCTTTCTTCCGTTGACCCAAAGCATCTGTGCTTGGTGTTGACGGGTTACACTTTGGTGAACTGTGAGTCTTGCTTGCCAGTACGTTTATGTACTGACCCCTTTGGGGCTGTGGTTTCCGCAGACCTACGTTTCGAGGATCTACATGGTGGCTACTACGTGGAGTATGACGAGACTGCTGACGAGTAGATAGCGGACCCGGGCAGGATCCGAGACTTCGTGGATGGGCTCCGTCTTTTCGTTTCCGGCCTCTTAGGCCTATTTGGTTCTTGTCTGTACTCAGACATGTTGAATGCTTCCGCTGTGATGTAATGATGAATTGTTGGGACATGTGTCCTCTGGATGATTGTATTTGCTATCTCTGCTCTAATGAGAGCTATTTGCAATTTATTTCAATCTTTTGTGTCGTAGATATCTATTGTGATATCACTTGTTCCAATGCCGTTGACGTATCATGCGTGTATGTTTTGAAGTACGTCAATGGAAGTATCCGGATTTCTATGGGATAGTTTACGTCGACGCTGAACAGATAGGGGTTGGTTGTCACACATACGTGTGTTGGCCTACTCGTAAGAGGACGCGGGTGCCGGTAAGCCCCGTAATCCAATCTACTACTGTTCAACGGAACGGCGAGTATCCTTTAGAAGTCCGGGTGCGAGAAATGGTATCAGAGCCTGTCTGCCTGTAGGATCCCTTTTTACTGGTCGCAGTTGAGTCTAGAAACTATTTTGTAGCTATATAGGAAAAATGAAACGTGAGAGTAGGAATTCTGTTCTTTTTCTTCTTTCCCCACCCACCCTCCCTTTTCTGGTAAGGAAGTGCAACGTTGTTTTCCCTTCTCATCTAAACTTTCAAGTTAGGATTTCACGAATCCTGGTTTCTCTAGGATGGTTATATCTACTAGACCATAGGAATGGAGGTGGTTGTGACATGATTTATCATGTTGCCTACTCACGATTGAGAACGGAGGCGTGTAAGCCCCGGAAGCAGATCCTCTATTCCTTAAGCAGTAGATATTGATCCTTTAGAAGCCCAGATGGGTTTTTCCGTAGTACCTCAGGAGTTTTGTTCTCGTTTTCCCCGATGTTGATATCCTGTTCTTCTCAACATCCTTTTCGTCCGTTGAAATCTTGTTGTTGTTTTCCACTTCAAATCTTCTACCGGCATCTAATCAAAGTTCCCCCGTTCATCTGCAAAACTCTATTCTAGCTAAAGTGTTGTTTGATACCGGAGCATCACATTCTTTTGTGTCAAAGATCTTTTCCACAACAAACAACCTAAGTGTGGTTCCACTAAGCAATCAAATCACCGTTCACTCCCCAGGATCTCAAATGTTGACTTCCAAGTTCAGTCACAGAAGTCAAATTCTAATTAAAGGCCACATATTCCTTGCTCCTCTCATACTGCTTGCCAATTCTGACATTGATGTCATTCTTGGTTGGATTGATGTCAATAACTCTGTTCCACCATTCTAGCCAGATAATCTATTCTCCAAATGAATCAAGTTCTATCCAGCTATACAACCTAGATACAAAACTTCTCCCTTTACTTGAAAATGATCCGGTGGTTTGCAAATTACCTGACGTCTATCCAATGTGCACGATGTGTTTCACGTGTCACAGCTCAAGAGGATCTTCCCAAGACGTTTCCGGACCTTTTCTTTTCTCAGTAGGAATCTCGGGGCGCGATTCCTTCAAGGGGGGGCGTTTTGTAACAGCCCAAGTATGAAAACCTACCATTTAGAATGTTTTGTTTCTTGTTTAATTCAAGTATTGCATCATGTCATCATTTTATTCTCTTGTTTGCATTTGTTTACTATGTGTTTGCAACTGTTTTATATTTGTTATCATAATGAAACTCAAACAATTCCAAATACTTTGTTTTCATACTTGTTCTGTTACAACCTTTGAAATAAAAATCACAAATAAAACACAACCAAATTGTTTTCTTTTTATTCCATGTTGATCACTTATTAAATTGTTGGTTTTAATTCAATCAATTAATTCCAAATCACATTTAAAAATTCAAACCAAATCACTAAACAGCACCCCAATTTGAAATTATAAAAAAAATAACCAAAACAAGGTGTTCATTTGTTTCCAATTAGAATCATATGATCACCATAATTAATTTCTTGTCTTAAATATTTCAATCAATATCCAAACTAACTCCAATTTGAAACCTATGCAAACATCACCAATTTCCAAGTCATTAAAACTACCAATCTATTCTAATAATTTTAATCACATTAATCAATAGGGTTCACCCTATTAAAACCTTTGTTTTCAATATTATTTTATCTAATAACAACTACCCCTAAATTTGAATTAATTTCAAACAGCACTTTAAATTTGAAAGTTTTGGAAAAACAAGCTGTCAACTAGTTGACATTATACAAACTAATCTAACCATAATTTTCCCCAAATTTTCCTAGCACTAAAACCCATCTATCTCTTCCATTTTCTCTTGCTACAAAAAAAAACAGAAAAAGCAAATAAGAAAAAGAAAAGAAAACGGCGCGCAGCAGATAACCTATCCCAGCCCAGCCCACTTACCACCTGGCCCGGTACCCCCCTCCATCGCTTGTCACCTTCCTCGCGGTGATGTCATCCCTGTACGACATGCCGCACCACCGTGCGATCTCTCCTCCCCCGCTCGATGCTGCGCCGTACGAGCACGGAACCCCATAAGACCACCTACCCACTGCTAACCCTAGCCACCTGCCCCTAGCTATCTCCCTCCTCGCGGCCGCTTCCCTCTCCCTCGACACGATCTCGTCCTCTGAATCTCTCTGCCACGGCCACCGAAGATCATCTCTGAATTCCGGCCATGCCCCGTCGCTGTAGTCCCCTTCCACCCCAGCTGTCCACGGTAACCACCTCGCCGTGTTCTCCTAGTGCCGTTCGACACCGTCTCGAGCACGGGGACCAACTGGATCCCCGCCGCCATCTCCGTCACCACCGCGACAACCACCGCCGCCACTCTCTGAACTTCGCCGGTGAACGCCGCCGTCACCGCGCGTTTCCTCGCCGGGTAGCCGGGAACGGAGCTGCCACCGCTCCCTCTCCGTCACCAACACCCACGGTGAGCACGAGGGACACCGCAGCCCCGCCGCCGTCCGCGACGCCGCCGCCTACGCAGTCTGCACCGCGCCTCTGCTTCGTCTTCGATCGACGGTGAGCAGCCGCTGAGCCCCATCGTGCCCTCCTCTCCATCTTGCTCGCGTTGCACCCATCTGCATCAACCACACGTGAACACCACCACGGCGCAGCACTGCCCCCTCGATCGTCGCCGTCGAGCACTTTCTCTGTCAGCGTGCGGTCATGTGTTCGTCAGTAAAAATTCAGTTACGCACCGTTGAAGTATTTCCTCTCTGCGCACGGTGTACTGACAAGGAACGCGATCCACCCCAGTGGTTAGAGCACAGCAGCGCAGGGTGAGGTCCAGGGTTCGACCCCTGGCCTCGCTCGGGATTTTTCCCACCTTTTTGGCACCAATTGCTGACAGGGAGGGCCCCCTGTCAGCCTCTCCCGTGCCACGCAAGCGCACAGCTGCCCTGGGCCCCCAATGGCAGTGCCTAGGGGCTAGCTCCCCGTGCGGTAACATTTGTTTTCCAATGTTTCTGTAATTAAATCTAAGTCCTCCTATTTTACAGTGTTTGGCCCTCAATCTTAAATTGTTAATAACTTTTTAATCTAAAACTCCAAATAATACAAGTTAAATATGTTTGTTGCTCTAAATAAAATTGTCTATCTAATGGTACCATTGTTTCCTGTTTTGAACTTTCCAAATACAACTTAAATTTGAATTCAAATGTTTCAATTGCACTTTGCTAAAATCAATAACTAATTCATTATTAATCCAATAAATGCAAATAAAATATGTTTTCCATACCATTTTGAATAACCTTTTCAAATATAATTTTTGTTTCCTGATTGGGATAATTTAAATTGCCTAAATATTTTAATCCTTGTTTAATTCATTTAAATTTGATAAAATCATGCCTTGCTCAAAATAAAATATTTTGAACATGCAAAATATGTTTTCAAACCATCAAAGTGTGAACTTTTCAAATGTGAGTTTGAATTTATGTTTTGAACAAATAAAATTCAAATAAAATTCACACTTGTTTTAAATTCAATTAAAACATGTTTAATATTGTTTAATTCATAATAAATTCATCCTAATTCCAATTTCAATATTTGAAACATGTAATCCAACTAAAATTTGATGTTCTTTTCAAATATAAATTTTGTTAATTGTTTTGCACACTTTAAATTGATGAAAACAATAATTGTTTGTGTGACATGTTTAAGTAACCCAAAATTTCTAAACTTACTAAATGATTTCCAAAACTTGTTAAATCCTTTTATCACTTGCATCTATTATTGTTATTTGCTGTTATTTTGTTGTTACCAGCATGCATGCATCATGCTAACAACTTTCACATAATAATTATTGCAAATCATTTGTTCCACTTAATTCATGGACCCTTTTTCATATGCAACTCAAAATTGCATAGGGGTCCATCTTAATTGTGTTACATGTCACTTAGTTTATTTGATGCAACCATTAACTTGCCATGCATCATCTTGATTGTGCACAATGCCATGATAATGATTGTTTATATTTCTGCCTTGTCTGTTTGCTTCTTCTCGGATAAACGACGACGTTGAGACCGACGATACTTACGACACCCCTTCTAAGGAGTTAGCTCAGTACCAGGCTACTGGGTTTGCAGGCAAGTTATCACTCACATGAACCACTGTGTTCCTTTCAACATTGATTACCGATACTTTCTGTTGTTCTTTTCTGCTAGCCTTAGTAGTAGTTGTTTTTGTTACGAACCCATCACATGAATCCCTTAACCTTGATATTGCCTCACCTCCACTCCTATCACCCCTTTGATTGAGCCAGTGTCTTACTAGCATGCTTAGGTTGTTTTGCTCGAGTCTGTTACCCGTTACTTTCTGTTACTATATTCCATTATGTTCTGGGGGCTCGATGTTTAATCAATCAATCAGGCTAATGTTAATGTTAAATAATAAATTTGATGATAAGGCACCGGCAGGAGGCCCCTTGTGGTTTTGAGGCCTGCTAGTGTCGACCCTAATAGGAAAAGGGTCTTGTCTACTGATCCATGATGAGCGCACTAACCGCATGTGGGAAGCGAGTATGGGCGCCCCCCTCAATTTGATTCGATTCGCATCTCGTCCAAATCGCCTCATTTAGTTCGGGCTTTCCATTTGCTGCATGCATGATCTTGCGAGCCCTTGGTACCCGGGTGGAACTTTCGTAGTCGGCATATAGGGGGACACGGTCTTAGAGTGCTATGAGGGTCCATTTTCTTCTGGGCTCGATTAGCCGTGCGCCCAAGGTTCTTTGGGCTTGATGCGAATAAGAGTTGAGTTGTGTTGAGTGCCCCGCTTGGTGGAAGGGCCTTTCCATCTGGCGGGTTATTCATACGTGTACGGCCAAATTGGTGCAACCCTGCAGGGATAATCTTCTCGAGAAGCCGTGTTTTCCGCGGTTATGGATTACTTGGTGAAAGTACTGGCTAACAAGTACTCAGGACAACTTAAACCCAATGATCAACAACCTTACACCCAATGATTAACAACTTGACTAGTAATAGGCTTATTGACACAATAATCTGAACCAACATTAATCCAACTGTGTGAGTTATCCTCGGATTGCTTCTTTGGATAAGGGGCGAGATCCAGGATGGGTTTGTTTGAAGTTATCTTTCAGTTGGTTACACTACTCGATCTTATCTTCTTTCTGTTAGCCGGAAGTGATAGAATCTCTGTAGTTGGTTAGCGCAGCCAGTTGCAGCATCCCTTATATCCCCTTTCTTCCGTTGACCCAAAGCATCTGTGCTTGGTGTTGACGGGTTACACTTTGGTGAACTGTGAGTCTTGCTTGCCAGTACGTTTATGTACTGACCCCTTTGGGGCTGTGGTTTCCGCAGACCTACGTTTCCGAGGATCTACATGGTGGCTACTACGTGGAGTATGACGAGACTGCTGACGAGTAGATAGCGGACCCGGGCAGGATCCGAGACTTCGTGGATGGGCTCCGTCTTTTCGTTTCCGACCTCTTAGGCCTATTTGGATCTTGTCTGTACTCAGACATGTTGAATGCTTCCGCTGTGATGTAATGATGATATGTTGGGACATGTGTCCTCTGAATGATTGTATTTGCTATCTCTGCTCTAATGAGAGCTATTTGCAGCTTATTTTCATATTTTGTGTCGTAGAGATCTGTTGTGATATCACTTGTTCCAATGCCGTTGACGTACCATGTGTGTATGTTTTGAAGTACGTCAATGGAAGTATCCTGATTTCTATGGGATAGTTTACGTCGACGCTGAACAGTTAGGGGTTGGTTGTCACACATACGTGTGTTGGCCTACTCGTAAGAGGACGCGGGTGCCGGTAAGCCCCGTAATCCAATCTACTACTGTTCAACGGAACGGCGAGTATCCTCTAGAAGTCCGGGTGCGACAGGAGAATACTTTCCTTAACGCTCCCTTCACTGAAGAGGAGATTAGAAAGCCAGTCTTTTTGATGGAACATAATAAGGCGCCAGGTCCAGATGGTTTTCCAGCAGAGTTTTACCAACATTTCTGGGAGGTCATCAACGATGATTTACTAAAATTGTTTGGATGCTTGCATGCGGGCCAACTAGATCAGCTTCGCCTAAATTTTGGGGAAATCATTTTGTTACCTAAGATTATGGATGTGGAAAGGATACAGCAATACAGACCTATCTGCCTCCTAAATGTTAGTTTCAAAATCTTTACAAAAGTGGCAACCGTTAGGCTGAATACGGTGGCTGATCATGTGGTGAAACCTACACAAACTGCTTTTATGCAAGGTAGGAATATCCTAGATGGGGTCGTGGTTTTACACGAGACTGTCCTTGAGATGCATACCAAGAAGCTAAATGGTGTACTTTTTAAAAATGACTTTGAAAAGGCCTATGATAAAGTTAATTGGTCGTTCCTCCATCAAACTCTGAGAATGAAAGGTTTCTCGGAGGAGTGGTGTGCCATGATCAATAGTTTTGTGTCTGGTGGTAGTGTTGCTGTCAAAATCAACAACGAGGTTGGAAAATACTTCCAGACTAAAAAAGGATTGAGGCAAGGTGATCCATTATCGCTCATACTTTTTAATATTATGGCTCATATGTTAGCGATCATGATTGAACGTGCTAAAGAAAATGGTCTAATTGAAAGATTGGTTCCTCACCTCGTTGATGGGGGGCTATCTATTCTTCAATATGCAGACGATACAATTCTCTTTATGGAACATGATCTAGAGAAAGCGACGAACCTGAAACTAATTCTATCAGCGTTCGAGCAATTATTTGGGTTAAAAATCAATTTCCATAAAAGTGAGTTGTTTTGCTTTGGGAAGCCGAGGAAGCAATTGCTCAATATTCCGATATATTTGGTTGTGAGCAAGGTCATTTTACTATACAGTATTTGGGTATACCAATACACTATAGGAGACTGACTAATGCAGAATGGAAATATGTTGAAGATCGTCTGCAGAAAAGGCTGGCAAGTTGGAAAGGAAAATTACTATCCCTAGGTGGAAGATTGGTACTCATAAACTCAGTCCTCACTAATATGGTACTGTATATGATATCATTCTTCCAGTTAGCTAAAGGAGTCTCGAAGAAGTTAGACTACTTCAGATCGAGATTTTCTTGGCAAGGGGATAGTGAAAAGAAGAAATATCGACCGGCAAGATGGGATGTGGTGTGCCGAGCCAAAGATCAGGGAGGGCTAGGGATTCATGACCTTCAAGTCAAAAATTCAGCTCTCCTAAGTAAATGGCTATTTAAGCTGCTTACAGAAAATGGGGTTTGGCAAACCCTTCTCAGGAGAAAATACATTAGCACGAAAGCGCTTTCACAATTTATTTGGAAACCAGGTGATTCTCACTTTTGGGCTGGCCTAATGGCGTCTAAGAAACATTTCTTTCGCTATGGGGTATTTAACATCAAAGATGGATCCCAGATACGGTTTTGGGAGGATAAATGGTTAGGAAATGCCACCCTCCGAGAACAGTATCCAGCCCTATACAATATTATCCGTCATAAAGGGGATACGTTAGCTACAGTAATGCAAAAAAATCCACCGAGTGTGACGTTTAGACGGGATGTTGTTGGAACAAGATTACAATCTTGGAATGCTCTGATGGATAGATTGGCTTCGATCCAACTAACACATGGCTCTGACGAGTCTCGGTTGATTCATTGTATAGGGCTCTCATCCATTCTGGACTGCATGTCGATAATAATAACAAAATATGCCGCATGAAGGTACCGCTGAAGATGAAAATATGTGCGTGGTACCTCCATAGGGGTGTCATATTAACTAAAGATAATCTTTTCAAGCGTAACTGGCATGCAAGTACAAAGTGTGTTTCATGTTCTATGGATGAGACTATAACACACTTATTCTTCGACTGCATTTTTGCGCGTTCTATATGGTAGCTATCCAAATGGTTTCGAATCTATATCCTCCAACATTCATTGAAAATAAATTTGGAATTTGGTTCAATGGAATCGATAAAAGGTTTTAAACTATTTTTAGGGTAGGAGAGTTAGCCGTTATATGGTCGCTCTGGCTGTGTACGATTTTTAATGATAAAGATTTCTCTCGTTTGCAGGTTCTATTCCGTTGCACAGGTATTCTCCGTTCGTGGTGCATATTACATCGGGTGGAGTATCGAGGCCTTTTTATGGAGGCGTGTGCACGGCTGGAAAAAGTGGCGAAGGATATTTTTATCCAACATGGATGGCCGCTTGATCGTAGGATCGCTGCCACTTAGGCGACAGTGGATTCATCATTGATTGTAATCGGCATGTCGCACTTTTTTTATATTTCTTTTATGTTTTCGGCCGTGTGCATCCTTGTTATGCAGAAGCCGGGTGTAATACGTAACTTTTAAGTAATAAAAACCATTATAAAAAAACAATATATGGTATTCTCTTTCGAATGTTTAATTTGGTTCACTTAGCACATGCTCACACCATGTTTATGAATACAAACTAGTCACGAATAGCCTCCATGACCACTTAGTTTTTGAACTTGTGATACCGCTTATGCTTTAATTATGATGCTTATGTCGTTATGTATGATTATGACTCTTATGCTCTCTTGATTTGTCACTCTCAGTCTTTTGCTAGCCTCTACCTGTACTGAGTATGGAATTCTACTCGTGCATCCAAACTCCTTAAACCAAAGTTTTCCCAATGTGTACACCATACCAACCAACATGTGGTATTTCACTGTCACTCCAAGTAAATTGCTCATGTGTTACCTTTAAAATTTTCAAAATTACTCCTGTTTTGTGTTCTTGTTTTTGCTCATGAGGACGTCAATAGAGAATCTTTATCTCACTTGTTGATTGGATTTCACACCCTGGACTAGTGGCTTCATCCTCTTATCCAAATGATAGAAGAGCTGGCAGCGGGGTGCCCAGCCCCAAATTAATGAAAACAAATTCTCTTCACTATTTTCCCCCCTGATTATATCAGTCAAAGCATAATTGTGTAAACAAAAGAGAAAGAGGGATGACCTACACCAGTTGTGTCCTTCACCATGGGAGTCGCTCTTGTGAATCCAGTTGGCTTGTGACGTACTGTATTGTATGTTTACCATTCGTTGACATTAGCATACACCTCTCCTCAAAAATAGACACTCCTCCACGGTGTCAAACTTTTAAATACCTCTGTTTAATAAAATAAAAAGCTCTATAACATGAGTGATCCCTGCTTCCCTCTGCGAAGGGCCTTTCTTTTACTTTTATGTTGAGTCTCAATCTTCTAACTTTATGCACAGTTGAGAGAGCATTTTTGCCATTCTGAGTTCTATGTGCATTTGTCCCATAAACATCAATAATTATTGCATGATGTGATATTATTTGTTCTAGTCTTCCTCATGAACTTTGAAAGTGTCCTGGCATTTATGTTTTGCCCCACTCTTAAGGACTAGCAAATGTGAAACAAATGTTTATCTTTCTTTGCATTATTATCCATGATCCTTTTTTAAGATACTCTTCATGATGCAAAGTGATTGCTATGTTTTATTATTAAAGTTCTATTTATCATGTTTGTGTTTGAAGTTCTATGATCTCAGCGTACATATGCTTTTACATTATAATGATCAAGTTTGTGATAGTAGCATGTCACCTACGAAATTATTTTGTTTTATCGTTTACCTACTCGAGGAAGAATATGAACTAAGCTTGGGGATGCTTGATACGTCATAAACGTATCCCTAATTTCTGATGTTCCATGTTGTTTCCCACATATTTTTCTTACACTTTATGTCATTTTACTTGTTTTCCGGGACTAACCTATAAACAAGATGCCACAGAGCCAGTTCCCTGTTTTCTGCTGTTTTTAGTTTCAGAAAAGTTGTTCTTGAAATATTCTCGGAATTGGAAAATTTGAAAGCCAGAAGTCCTAAAAGTCCCGGAAGTTTCCAGAAGTCCCGAACAGCCCCGGAGGGTGGCCACACCATGGGGTGGCGCGGGTCCCCTTGGCCACCTCTCGGCATCGCCCTTTCGCCCATATATACTACCCGATGCATAAACCCTAGGAGAATCGACCTTTCCACAAAATACCCCTGTAGCTCCGCCGCCGCCACCGACAAGTTTAGGGGGACATATCTCTGTTCTGGCACCCTGCCGGGACAGGGAAGTGCCCCCGGAAGCCATCTCCTTCAATTCCACCGCAATATCCATCGCTGTTACTATCTCCTATGATTAGGAGGGAGTAGTTCTCCCCCGAGGCTGAGGGCTCTACCGGTAGCTATGTGGTTCATCTCTCTCTCCCATGGTGTGATCTTTATGTGATCATGAGCTTTGTAATCTAGTTGAATATGTAGATTGGTCTTCATCTGTTATGCTACTCAAGTGGGTTTGTTATCTCCGTAAACAATTTGATCACGGTGTAAAGGTGATAGTGTGTGCACCGCGTGGTTTAGCATGATATTTATATCTTGTGTTGGAAGATGAACCTATGAAATTGTGGCGTTTGTTTAGTACTAATTTATGGCGCTCGTAGTGACATTGGGGTGCCCTAGAGAGGGAATATAGACTTGAGGAGTGATGTTAAATCCCTACGCAATGATTAGTGTTCATTATTCGACCGGAGAGTGGTTCGGAGTAGCATAGTGAAGAAATGATATTTATGCATTCAATTATGTTTTCATTGTTGAGAGTGTCCACTAGTGAAAGTAGGAGCCCTAGGCCTTATTTGCAAGCATTGAAACACCGTTTTCCACCTGTTCTGCTACATGTTTGCTTGCTTCCATATTTATTTTAGATTGTAATTATTACTTATAACCATCCATATTACTTGCATTTTACTCTCTCTTCGCCGAACTAGTGCACCTATATACCTGACAAGTATATTGGGTGTGTTGGGGACACAAGAAACTTCTCGTATCTTAATTGCAGGGTTGCTTGAGAGGGATATCTTTGACCTCGACCTCCCTGAGTTCGATAAACCTTGGGTGATCCACTTAAGGGAAACTTGTTGTTGTTCTACAAACCTCTGCACTTGGAGGCCCAACACTGTCTACAAGAATAGAAGCGTGCGTAGACATCAACTCTCACAATGGTACTTGCTTTGGCCTCACATAGTCACACACAACAACCCTTGAGAGAAGCTAGGATTTTATCCTTTATCAAGAAGGAAACTCAATCGTTGGATGGATATAACATCGACAAATCATGTTGAAAGGATAGTGGTAACCTAGAGGGGGAGGGTGATTCGGGTTCTACAAATTTTGCTCTTCTTTTTGCAAGTTTTAGGCTATGCGTATAAATAGAGTGAGCTTAAGAACTAAGTGAAACAACATATATGATGCAATAAGATACTCCAAACTCCATGCCAACACAATTGTAGATACACAGATGAAAGAGATCGAAGATGAATAACCGAAACACGTGGAGATGAAGATGTAACCCCGTGTTTGCCTCGTTCTACGGACTACGTCGCCGTTAGAAAAATGTGGGATACCACCATGGACACCCGAACGCCACGAAGTCTACCTTTTTCTCCTTGAACCCACCCCCCACCCAAAAAAAAGAATTAGGAGCTCAATCGCTAGTGGTAGTCCTTAAGTGGCCTCCAAACCCGTACAAACTTTTCCATAGAAAATTCCCCAGACCGAAAGCTTCTAGGCGACCCTAACCACCTATGGTTTACAAAAAAACCCCAAGAGTAACATGTAGCTTTGCAGAAATCAAGGAAGGATTGCAGGATTGGTCAAAAGGTGTGTTGGGGGCCTCTCTTCCTTTTCCCCTAAAGGATTTGGGTTTAGTTGGGGGGGGGGAGATGGGAGATCTCCTATATTTTGGAACTTCAACAATGGAGGTGAGAAAGAGTGCGAGAAAAGGATAGTTCGCGTGAGGTAACTATTGGGGAAGAAGAGGTGAACTTAGATATGGAATCCCAGATTTATGCGTGTTATAGGCAGGTTTCTCAACATCCGGACTGGATCCCGTAGTTTGAGACGAACCGGATCATCTAGACCTGGCTACTGGAACCGGTTTCAGATATGCGTTGGGTTTAGGCCAGAGGTCATGTCTAGGCGTTGAGAGTGAATCTTGGATCTCCGGATTTTGGTCGAGACATAATGGTTTAAAACCAGAAGCTCTTTGCTCTCTCTTTTTGGAGGGCTGGAGGCATGTGATAAGTATATAACATTTCTTAGGCCGATTATCCTCCTCAAGTTCATCCAAGTGACCCCTCTTAATAGTGTGTAATACATATGACCTCTTGCACATAACCATTGAAACATATGAGCCTATATAGGCCCTTGTAGGTTTCATTAGTCCCTAGTTTCATCTGCACTAAAATGCATTCAGGGAAAAAAATCCCTTTCACACGTGAGCTAGACTTTTGGGCTGCAGTTAGGGTGCCATCTAACTCCATTTGGAGGGATTATCCCAACAAGATCAACTCAGTCTGCCACGTCGAGTCTTTTAGGCTAATCACCGCAAATCTGCCACATCAACTTCATCCGCTGCGTCGAGTCCTTTCGGCTAATCACTATGACTCCGCTGCATCGAGTTCTTTCGGCTAAAAACCACGTCGAGTCCTTTCGGCTAAACACCGCGACTCCGCCGCGTTGACTCTATCCGCCGTGTCGAATTCTTCTGGCTATATTTGGGGTGACTCCTAGTCAAAGTCGCACTCGAAACACTCTGGGACTACGCCGCAATAGTTAAAACAGAAAATTTGGGGCGACTCCCAGCCAGAGTCGCACTCGAATGACTCAGGGGGTTTGCTCCGCAATCAGTTAACACAGAAAATTCAGGGTGACTCCCAACCGCAGTCTCAGTCGAATGACTAGGGGGCTGCGCCGCAATAAGTTCACACAAAAAACTCGGGTGACCGTGGTCGCACTCGAATGACTCGGGGGGGGGGGTGTCGCAATAAGTTCACATAGAAAACTCGTGCTGAATCCCAGCCACAGTTGCACTCGAATGACTCGGAAGTTGCGCCACAAAAAGTTTAAACAGAAAATCGTAGGATAACCCCCTGCTGCAGCTGGACTTGATAGACACGGGGCTGTGCTGCAAAAAGTTAAAACAGAAACTGTAGGGTAATCCCTAGCCGCGGCCACACTCGGTAGACTCGGGGGTTGTGTCGCAAAATTGAAGGGTAACCACCCGCAGCTGCTGCACTCGCTGCTCGGGGGTGGCGCTTCGTCATCAACAGCAAACAATAACCTTATCGTTGCACCCTATCAAGATCATACAAAGATAAGTTCCACTGATACGAGTCGATTTTTTTTATTTTTCATGTTTTTAACCTGTTTCGGTTATACCTAATACTCGGGTTCTGCGCCTACTAAATTACCTGTGTGCTCGACACCCATCATGCGCGCGTTACACTACTGTATTACACGCGACAACCCGAGTAGTTGATCCTGCCTGGCGTCGACCCTTGAGTCCTACCCGGTTGTAGAACCAACTGACATGTCGGCAAGGAGCAGAGACAATTGCTGTCAGACTAACGAAAAGGCGTAGCGTACGGTGCAAAAGTGTCGCGTAGAGTCGAGAACTGCCTACCAACATGCCATACCCGACCCCACGAGTCGACTGACTATTGGTCCACAACCAAAATAAACCCGAACAACAGTTTGTTCCGTACATCTTGCAATACACAACACTCTTATTACATTGTTTAGCCACGTCCATTTATATGGTTGCAATACAGGAACCACATCATCGGCTGCCTCTTTAGGAGTCGAAACATGTCTTCCTTCGGCATCCAACTGAAGATAAAATACATGGGGTTAGCTTCAGAGTAACTTGAGCCTATGCCCGAATCTATGAGTCGAACGTAGCCTCGGGGGCTACTCCCATCAGGAACGCTGATCGCGCACCCGATAAGAAGACATACCTTACACGACGAGCGCTGGCCGCATACCCGATGAGTGTTGATCGCGCACCAAACAAGAAGACGGACTTTATCAAGAGGCTCCACTTGACCTTGCGGAACGAGCCAACTCAATGCACTTACGAATTATAAAGACTCGATCGATTCAAGAAGAGGACTCGGACGACTCAAGAAGTGGACTCGAACGATTTAGGTTTGAGTCCCTAGTCGAGTCTTCAACTCAACTAGGTACTCAGGGGCTAGTGTCGTGGGTATACCCTTTTCGGGTACCCACCATTGGTATAACGGGTGTGGTGCGGCTGGATACCCACTTAGAGGCCCATCAATACTTCTGAAGCCCACGTAGCTACTAGCAATATCTTGGAGTACAAGGCAAGGACTCGAATACGTAGTCGACTAGGACTCACGTAAACCCTGCCTGGCTACCTATATAAAGCCACAAGGATGGACAGAAGGAGGGCAATCACAAGGACAATGAGAGCTAGAGGGTATACATGCCACAACTAGACATCAACTCTATATCAGATACGCGCCAGATCCAATATGCGACGTGCCCCGTGTAATCTCTTTCATCTCGCCGGAATAACAGTCAGACACTCACAAGGACAACGAGAGATAGAGGATAGACATGCCACAACTAGACAACAACTCTGGATCAGATACGCGCCAATCCAATCTGCACCGCGCCCCGTGTAATCTCTTTTATCTCGCGAGAATGACAATCAGACAGGCAAGAGTAAGGGTGTTATCTTCTTTGAAGAGCCCCAAACCTGGGTAAATCTTGCCCCGAGTCCTGTCAAGCCGAGTAGTCCACCAACGTCTTCTTCTCTCTTACGAACGGCGGGTCCCTAACCATAGGGATTGTTGAGGTACCACCCTCTTCATTGGCTCCGTCTGTGGGGAACTGGGCGTTGGAATCGAGGCTTCTTTGACATCTTCACCGACAAATCGCCACTCGTCGATCTGGGCAGGCTCGATTCGCCTCGGGTTTGTCTACTTCATGAAGCACTCGTCAGCATCACACATGATGTTCGACGCTCTCGACTGAAGTGTATATCATTTTTGTCGACGTCGTCATCTACATCAACATCGCTAAGTCTTCCCTCGTCAAGGATCACAAGTGTAATCCCTCTTATGGTGTGCACGCTTACGCTCATGTCAACCTGTCAGCGCTCTGCCTCCCAGGTCTCGACACCGACGAAGAGAGACAACCTTCTGGCATTGCTAATTGGTAGATATAATCAACTGAGATAGAGATATTATGAATCTGGAGGTTCTCAACACATGAGAGAGAAATCTAATTAGAGCTAGGTCTAATCGGGAGAGTATAACTCAATAACCCGATTAGAAGAGGCTCTAATTCAATTAGAGATGTTTCTAATTAGAGGCTCTAATTCAATTAGAGGTTCTCTAATTATACTTCTAATTGGAGGATCTAATTCTACACACACACTCTCTAATTAGATATCTAATTCTATGAGAAGAGAGAGAGAAGGCCAAAGACTCAATTGTTGTGTTCTCCAAAGAGGAGGGTGTGGGGATTATATAGTGGGAGCAAGGAGGGCACCTTCTATGGGGGGAGGTCGGTTTCCCCCTCCCCTCCCTTGGCCTCAACACCCCTCCTAGGGGAACTCTGATTGGACTCCCAAGTGGATTCCAATCCACTCATTTATGGAAAGCTTTTTTTTCCACTCATTTATTTCTCAAATAAATTCAGCAAAAACCCTATGGAAAGCTTGTGCACTTTGTGAGACCATGGGCCCCACCTGGCATTATCTAAAATTAGGTTTTGCTCATAGGAGGAAATCTGCCCCCCTTCGGCACTGCTTCCATATAAGGAAAGTCCCCTGGAACTCTTCTAGAGTCCCGTTACCCCTATAGATAAAATTATCGATATTATCTAACGATGTTAGAAACACATTTATAACACCCCGGGACATCTCATGTCCTCCGTAACTTCTCATATAAATTATGCCTAACACCGGCATAATTTCTCTCTTATAGTAACTTCCCCGAAATCATTCCGGTTGTCACTGGACTTGTTTTTGTGATATCGTAACAAAATCGTACATTCATAAAACCAATAAAAATATATTATTTCTCTTATATGAATTTGCTAAAATCATAATGATTGTTTAGTATCTTTTAGCAACAACATACACTTGGGTCAGTTCAGTAACATTGTTACCCCAATAATAAACTCTTATGTTCTGTCAAACTTTCTTCTAAGTCCATGATTAGGAAAATATGATCATCTCACAAACTATAAGCTAATCTTAAAGACAAGATTATGAACTCTTGTTTATTTATGTATTCACACCCATACAAAAAAATTCCTTCGAAAACTCACTTTTCAAGTGCTATGGCGGTTGTAGCATGATGACATAAACTTAATTTTGAATTTCGAAATAGAATAATAACTGAATATTATTTTGTTTAGTACATAACTCCAACAAAGAGAGGATCATGTCCATCCACACTTCCACTTTAGAGGCCAGCTTGTCTACCAGGAAGTTCCATTGTTCCACAGTCAACTTTCTATCAGAAATAGACATGCCAAGGCAGAAGAAGGGGACAGTCCCAAGATTGCAATTTAACATGTTAGCCACACATTTCTGCTCTTGGAGGGGCTGGTCGAGGACAAACACCTCATATTTGTGGAAGTTGATTTTCAAGCCCGGCATGTTTTCAAAGCAGAGCATGAGGAATTCCAAGTTTGCAATGTATAAGTCATTGTTCTGGATCATAATTAGGGTGTCGTCCGCGTATTGGAGATGGGAAATTCCCCCTGGAACTAGGTGCGGGAAGACCCGTTTAATGTGGCCGGCCTCACCCGGTGCAGATAACATGGCTGATAGGGCTTCGACAATAAAATTGAACAGAATCGGCAAGAGGGGTCCCCTTGACGCATGCCTCGCTTATTTCTAAAGTATGGGTCGATCTCGCCATTAATGGAGATAGCAGTCTGATCGCCCAAGATCAGCCGCTCGATTCTATGGATGTATCCGCTATCTAATTCTTTCTGACGCAAGACTTCAATCAGGACCGACCAGTTCACCCCGTCGTAGGCATTTTTGAAAATTAACTTCAAGAGCACACCTCCAAGTTTCTTTACCTTCAACTCATGTACCACCTCGAAAAGCACAAGGGCACCATCCAGAATAAATCTCCCTTTTAAGGAATGCAGTTTGAGTGGGGCCGATGATTCTATTAGAAACAAGGTCAAGTATGGACATAAAGGCTTTGGAGACGATTTTGAAGATGACGTTGATCAAGATAATAGGTATGAAATGTGAGCAAGGTCTTCCCCCGGGACTTTCGGGATGAGGGATAACACCCCAAAATTCTGCCGCGAGACGTCAATTCTGCCCAGGACAAAATCGTGAAGGATATGGAGCACGCCCAACTTATAGAGGGGGGCAACAGTTTTTGAGGAAAACAACCGGAAACCCATCCGGGCCTGGCGTAGTATTAGTTTGCATGTCCTTGACTACAACGTCAAGCTCAGCTTCAGATAAGGTACGCACAAGAGCTTCGTTCTCCACAGCTGAGACTCAAGCATTCTCGGACCAGGTGTCCAGGGCTAAACCCAAATGTCGAGGAGCCTCCATGCCCAACAACTCCCTGTAGAACCCATAAACATGCTCCTGGATTTGACGCGGATCGCTGATTGAACTGGAAGGCGATTGGAGGGAGGAGATGATGCACTTTCTTCTACGACCATTGGCGACATCGTGGAAATAGGTAGTGTTTTCATACCCTTACCACGCCCATCGAATCCTTCCCCGCTGGCGCCAATACTCCTCCTCCAACCGGTATATGTTGAGAAGCTGATCCTCTATGTGGTAGCGGAAGACCCACTCTTCCTCCTCCAACCCCTCGGAGTGCACCTTAGAGCCCAACTCGGCAATCTGGGCGAGCAACACCGTCTTATAAGTTCTAGCCTCCCAGTCCATATTTCAACTCCAGCCCCAGAGATATTATCTCAGGCCACCCAACATTTGTTTCCACCAATCCACTATATCACGCCCCTTGGCCGCTGACATAAGCATGGTCCACTGATTCTGCAAGAACTCAGGGAATGAGTCAATTTCAAATTACCCTAGCTCAAAGAAAAACATATTGCTTCGAACTGGGGCTGCACCATCAGCGTTAAACACCGGGGGAGGGGGGTTGTGATCTGAGCCCAACCTCGTTTCAGCCGCAAAGAGGGAACATGGAATCCAACACCGGAGCGAGGAAGACCCTCTCTAGGACACATCTAACTGGCGCCCTTTGTTTATTTGAACACGTATACCTCGCACCCGTGCGATGTATTTCCGTAAGAGCCCACTTAAAGATGCTATTGTTGAACATCTCAACACAGAGCTAGTTTATTATGTCATTGTTCTTGTGTTTGGCCCCTCGAAGCAAGTTAAAATCCGCGCCCATGAGGATTGGATGCCTACAAGCGGCCACCTTGGCCGAGAACTGTTGGGATTCCCCATAGGATCGATCACATCAAACTAGACGGACACACGCGCAAGAAAATAGTTTGCCAAGGAAACGTACTGCGACCTCTAAATCCTTTCTTTATTTCAGTATTTTCTCTGTACAAGTTCTTTTTTAGGCCCTGGGGTGTGCTTATATACACGCACAACCTAGGCCAACCAATATCTACACGAAATCCATGTCTAAACATACTCGTACATGGCTTCCTTTTGGACCTACTCAATCTGACTCAACTTTCCAAACCTAGGTGGACTACTACTATCAAAACGGCTGTCGAATCTGCATCTCAACAAGTCCCTCGGGTGAACCCATAGGGTTTCGAATAGGAGAACCTGTGGACGCTGGTGACGATCGTCGGCTAGACAGGAGGCACGATTTACCCAGGTTCGGGGCCCTCGTAGAGGTAAAACCCTTACTCCTGCCTCTGTCGATCTGTATTATCGAATAGATCGGTTACAATGGGGATTGCTTAAGTCGAGAGTACGATCTCGAGCTCAAGGCTTGGTGGTGCGGTATTGTTTGGTCCTCTCCCGGTGCCTCTCCTGGCCTTATATAGGTGGCCAGGTCTCAAACCGTACCCGGGGAGGACTCGAACTCTAAACCTATGTCGGTTACAAGTTTCCTATATTATCCCGCAAGGCATTGCGGGTGGGCTTCAACTGGGCCTTCTAGAGTAGTCCAAAGGCTTCCCGTATTGGGCTTCAGTCTTGGGCCTTGTCGCGGCAGAATCACGGCAGACGTTACGAGGGGTAACTTATCTTGGGGCAATTCGACTCTGGTGTTTGGGAGAGAGTTTAGCTCAGGGGAAATCATGCTATCAATCGATCTGGTAGCTCTGGCAATCAAATTGCCGAGTCTCCGATCTAGGGTTACAATATCCACTCTCGTATTACAAGGATACTCGAATATCTGGTGAAGCTCTCTTTTTCCAACCCTAGGAGCCGACTTATATCCTATCCGGCTCCGTGGCTTCCTATACAAGGCACACTCGGAATCCTACCCGGAAACCACACACAAACCCTAAGTTTCCTAACAGCAACCCCAAAGGCCGGGCTACTGGGCCTGCGTTCCTTCTTGGGCCTTCTAGAAACTCCTCTTCCTTGAGCCGGGTCTTGCGTGACTTCCTTTGGGCCGGGTTACAACTTGACGTTAGCCTACCGGGTTATCATCCCTCCATCAGGCCTAGGACCACGTATCCTTACTCGCCGGGTCCAAGGTTCATCCCTTCGTCAGTAGCCCCCGAGCGTTTGCTCGATTGGGATTTTTCCAGTCGGGTAGACGCTCAGATTTTTCGTCTTACTTTCCTTCGGATGACCATTATAGTCGTTTTCCATTCGGAGGGTGTATACCCTGTGTGATGAGTTTATTACCCGAGTATTGAGTGATGAAAGTGCGCGTGTTTTGGCTATTTTTGCAGAAGAATGTGGCGTAGTAGCTTGGCTCTCCCGAAAGATCAGGGCCAATTAATTGCAACTAGGGCAAACCAGTTCTGGCCTACACAGATTCGTGACCTCCGACTCGAACCCGATGAGGTGATCATTGCGACTGGGCCGTAGAGGTCTTACCGAGTCGAACTTAACCTATGGGGGTACCCGGCGCGTCCGCTAGGATTTTTCTTCGTGTTGTTGACACGGAATTTTACCGGAGGACGCAGCTTGAGTGCGATTCCAGGCCCTCAAGAGAGATCTTTTGGGTCTTACCTTCATATTCGAGAGAATATGGCATCCGGATGTGCCTAGTCGGCTGAACAATCCAGGTTTGTGATGTGTAGACATCGTGTGGTAGTATCCGCGCACCCGCGAAGTTTTAGGTCTGTGATTTCTCGGGTGAGAGAATCAAGCTATTGCCCATACGAAAGAGTTTTCGTGTCTGGAATCTGTATGCCCATACGAAAGAGTTTTCGTGTCTAGGGTCCTACTTCATGTGAAAGAGTTTTCACGTCATAATTTGTCCATACGAAGTTATTTCGTGTTTGGAGCTTTGCGAATGAGTCTCCGCGTCTTGATCTGCCCATACGAAGTCTATTTCGTGTTTTGGGTCTTTTATTCGAAGAAATTTCCAGTTTGATGATGCGCGCCATGACGTCACGGCGCACTTTATCCTCCCGATGGGACGTGACAGAGCGATGGCAGAGGCGTTGGCCCACCTTGTCAGCTTTTTGACCGGAAACGAGACGTCGTTTCCTGTTTTTACGCGAACTGCGCGCAGTAATTGCGCACGATCCACTATTGGGATCGTGGCACGAAACAGCTTCCGCCGCCGTTTCGTTTCATCTTCACACGCGGCAGCTATGATAGGCTCCACGTGGCTTGACGAACGGCCAGGATCGGGCGGCTCTGTGTATAAATGTGGCCCTTAGGTAAACGGTGAAATTTTCCCATCATTCTCTCCAGCCTTCGTCTTCCTCGTCCTTTAGCCCTTTCTCTGCGAGCTCATACCAGCATCCATGGCGGGAGGCAAGAAGCGCGGTGCCGCTGTTTCTTCGTCGAGGGCGATGGAGGAACCTTCCGCGCCACCTGCTCCGCGCTCAGGCGACTGGCGCTCGCCCAATACCATGAGCAAGAGCATCAAGGAGATGCAGAGAGAGGGGTTGCTGCCTCCAGAAGCCGACAAGTGTGTGCGCCTCGGCAAAAAAGAGGAGGTACCCATTCCCCGCGCGAACGAACGCGTGATCTTCGCGGATCACGTTTCACGCGGGCTCTCCTTTCCCCTCCATCATTTTCTCGTGGCGCTGTTGTATGTCTATGGCATACAGCTCCACGATTTGCCTCCAAATGCAGTGCAGCACATCTCGTGCTTCATTGTTCTTTGCGAGTGCTTCCTGGGCATTCGCCCTCATTGGGGCCTTTGGAAGGCCCTTTTCAAGGTGTGTGTCTTCCGCGAGAAATCGCGGGTAGAGACTGAGCTTGGGGAGCCGCTGCGCACCGGCGGCTTTGGAATCTAGGCGAAGTCGGACAGCGGCTACTTCGGGATGCACTTCATCGACTCCGTCCAGGGATGGAGGAATAAGTGGTTTTACGCCATCGACAACAGCGCGGGTGGAGCCCACGAATTCCATCCGTTCGCTGTCCTGAAGAGGTGGAAGTCCTGGGCGCACAAACTCTCGGATGAAGAAAACCAGACCGTTGCCCTGTTAGTCGTCAAGGTGGCAGCCCTTCGTGATCAAGCCGCAGGAGTTGTGCTGAACGGCCTGCACCTGGCGAGCATATTTCTCAAACGCAGGATCCAGCCTCTGCAGGAGAGGCCTTCGCGATGTGGGAATACCAGGGCGTTGAAGGCCCCAGCCGCGTGAGCCGCGAAGAGCTCTCGAATGTCGAATTCGAGAAGAAGATCGCGGCCATCACCAGTTTGAAAGTGGGCGAGGCTTTCCCCGACTGCACTGTCGGAGCTTTTGAGGCGTCAAGGCCTCCACCACCCGAAGTAAGTTCGTGTTTTTCTTTGTCTTTTGTCTCTTTCTCGCTCGAAAGTTTTGTCGACTAAATTTTTTCTTCATTCTCTTCTTGTGTTTTCTCTTCGTAGAGCTTAGCGGTGGTCACCTCTACCCGCCAAGCTCCGGTGAGGAAGCCTCGGACTTGTTGGCGAGCAACCTGGATGCTCCAGCCGACACCAGCGTTGCCAACGCTGATTCGAGTTTTGAACAGTGACGGATCTACAGGGTATGCCCGGTATGCCGTGGCATACCCTGCAGTCGAGCACACCTAGCTATGTACGTGTATTAGCAGAGAATAATAGAAGGGCAGAGAGTAGTACAGAAGGCCTGGCCTAGTATACGGAAAAGAAAACAAGGAAACTAACTAGCGATTCAAACGGTACTGCTAATCAGGCGAGCTGTTTCCGGCGCTAAATTCCACGCCAGGTCTTCTCGTCTTTCTGGAACCAAATAGATCGATCAATCGGAAAGTTTTCTCCAAGGCCTAGCGATCTTGGCCACGCCGCAACGACCCGGCGGCTGACCCCTACGGCTGCTGACTTGTCCCCTGACCGGACAGCTGACGCCGAGCAACTATGTTAGGTATTCCATTTGCATCCTTAGTTCATGTCCGATAATTTTTTTTTAGCTGTTAGTGTTAGAGTTAGTCTCATTCTTCGATTTTTCTTGTCGGATAGAGTTGTGTTAAATTGTTTGCCTGTAATTCTAAGTAGCGCATGTCTAATAGCCCTGCAATCCATCGTCCAATAAGTGATTATTTTACCATCGTCGAGATCCCACAACAACGAGTTGAAAGAGGCGTCACTTAAAATATAAGAATTTTGGTGCTCATCACAAGTGAGTTCTTTAAAATGTGCCGCACCGCTGGTTTGTATACAGATATGGCACATGAATTTTATTGAAATTTCTAACAATTTTTGTCGGCATACCCGATGGTAAAATTCTAGATCCGCCACTGGTTCTGAGCATGCTTCCTCGGATGATGTGGAAGTATCGGGTAGCGATCTCCTCGACCGAAAACGCCGCCGAACGGAGGACGATGAGGCCACCTCCAAGGATAATTCCTTGGGTAAGGAGTCGCCTGGAAAAGGGCCTCTCATCGTGACTCCATTAAATACGTGCGCCCCTTCTCCTTCGTTGCCAAAGATCCACACCGCCTGGAACGCGGATATGTTGGATGACGAAGACGACGAGTAAGTTCTTGCTTTCTTGTTATAGTCGAACGTTCCCTTTTGTTTCTTCTGATAACTTGTTTTTCTTCATGGCAGTCTTCAATCCATCAGCCCTAGTCGGTTCGCCTCTTCCCTTCCTCTTGAAAAGAGGAAAATAGTTGTTGCTGCGGGTGAGACCCCGACTACTAGCACCGTTCAGAATTCACCGAGTGCAGCCCCCATAGCGGTGGCTACGGAATATAGAATTCCTAGCTTTGCTGTTGGGGCATCGACTCCGAAAGAAGTTTTGGGTAGCTCGTCGGATCCTTTCTCCATAGATCAAGGCCAGGTAAGTCTTGCTGTTTTCTTCTCCATATTGCACTTTGTCAGTTTGCATTTTTTTATCGGGTGCACGGCAGTGCTCCCGATGGGAGTAGCCCCCGAGGTTGTAGTTAATCGTGTATGATTGGCTACATGCTAAAAAACCAGCTCTCTTTTCTTCATTTTATCGGGTGCACGACAGTGCTATCGATGGGAGTAGCCCCCGAGGCTATACTCGAATGTTTGCAATCGTGTATAGGCTCAATCTTCTCTTTTTTGACTTTCTCATCTTCATGTTTTTGCAGTCTCTTCTTGACTCCCATGTGGCCGTTGGCCGTCGCGTTATCTCGGTCGAGACAGAACGCGTGACCCTTCGGGCGGATCGCGATCGACTTGTCGCGGATAACGAGCTTCTTCGAAGTAAATTTATCGACTTCTTCTATCTCATCTATTTAGTCACGCCAATTTTTTCGGTTCTTGTTGACTTCCTTCGTTATGCAGCTCAAGTCGAAATCATGAAGGCCCAGAAGACGGCCGCCGCCACTCGGGCAAGCGCCCAAGAGCCTCAGTTGGTGGCTGCTCGACAGGAGCTCAAATCCTCTCGCAAGGTGTCGACTGACTTCGAGGGAAATCTTGCGGACGCCGCGGACGCCCTGACAAAGTTGGAGGAAGCTAAGCAGGACACTGACCTCGTTGACTTCCTTCGCCCTCTGGCCCAACGTTTTGCGGGTAGGTTGCTTTTATCCTTTGTTGTCTCCCAACTGGCTGGCAAGTTTTTTGGATTTTAACGCTTCTCTCTGCAGGTCTTCTTGGCGTTGCGCTGGAGCTGCCTGGGGTCCAACGGGTGGATGCCCCTGACTGATTCTTGCGCTCAGCTTAAGAAGCATGCTGATGGGATTTGCACCCTGATCAGTAATGCCACTCGAGTGCTGACGCAGCTTCATGGTCGTCTTCTGGTTGACGCTGTGGTTCCGCCCACGCTGGATGGACTTCTGAAGGTTTTCCTGGAGGGCAGTCTCCTTGAAGCCTACTCGGTGGCTCAGTCAGAGTCTGGGGTGAAGACTGCTATCCAATTTGCGCTGGCGCACGGATTCGCGGGCTTGGAGGAGGCGTACTCGAACCTTCCCGTCGATGCTTCTACGGGTAAAAAGGTAGCGCTTCGTCCTTTTGGCGATGCAGCTGGAGTCCTTGCCTGGAAGTTATCTGATTTGCTCGCTCGTGCTAGTCGCAGGGGGCAAACTGCCGCGAGTGGCAGCACATCTGCAGCTCCTTAGGATAGTTTCTTTTCGTAATTTGTGCTTTCGATGTAATGAACCTTGGGATGTATTCCCGTATTCTTCCTTTAAACGAAATGCTCTTTTGACATATGAAATGTTTCCTGTAATTGATTTGTTATGAGTTTCTCCCGATGGGAGTAGCCCCCGAGCACCTGTCGAATAGGTGGTTTTATTTCTCGAATGGAGCGTCTTATCCGTTATCTTTCCTTATCTTCTTCCAGGTAATTGGAGTTGTTGCGGAGTCTTTGAGTGGATCTGCTGCCCAAGTAGATCCTTTTGTTACCGCTGTTGGTACTCTTGCTGGCCTCCGTGACCGTGTTGCGGATGGTGAGCGCAAGCTAAAAATTCTGCGCGGGGTGGTGGATGTGGCCAACTCCAAACAAAAACTTGCGATTGAACGTGATCAGTTTGTGATGGATGAGCTGGCGGTTGTCGCCAGGGATTTGCTCTGTAAGTATCTCATCCCCCCTAGCTTTCTGTATCTTCTATCTTCCTTTGATTATGTACCTTTCTTTGTAGTTGTTCAGCCGGATGACAGGAGCGAGAAACAGGCGGTGGAGAACCATATCCTTCAGGAAGCTGGCAGTTCAAAACCTCATGCGAATAACTTTTGGTCTGATCGTGGCCGAGGCTTTGTGCTTGCTACCTTGAAGTATCGGGTAATCTAGACAAAGATGCTTGTGAGTTCCTTCCACGAGATTTTGATTGCTGTGAACTCCGCTTTTTATCCGTTGGAGAGGGGTCTCGAAGATTGCAGCCATCTCCTGAGAACTTTCGGGCGAGAAGAAGAAATTCGCGAGTGTGTCCTTAAGCAGATGATCTGCGGCTCGGTAGTGGCGCTTTCCTTCGTCCAATTGTGGCATCCTGAGGTGAATTTCAACTCTGTGGCTAGGCTTCCTGATGGTCTAATCGACATGTCCCCTCATTACAGTGTTGTTCGGCCTGCAGCAGAGGAGATTATTCGATTGACCTCGGAAGAGGTGGATCGGGTTTTGGCCGAGGAAAATAGTCGTCGCCATATGTAAGCATAGGATGTATGTATCTGTTACTTTGTATAGTTGCTCAAAACTTTGTAAGGTGTCTACCTTGTTTGTAACATTGTGTATATGAAATTATTCCTGTTATGCTAAGTTAGGCGTAGCCCCCGTGTATTTTGGGGTGTGTACCTGATTTTTAGCACGTAGGGATGGAGATTGCGAGTAGCTATGGTTGAAGAACCATGTATATCTATTGAAATGACTGAGAAGTCATGTTTTTCGGGCTACATGATGGCTAATATAGCCTTATTTGCATGAGTAAGATAAATCTAGGGATACAATTTGCGGAGGTGTGCAACATTCCATGGGTTGGAGTAGATGCCACCAGTCGTCGGGTTCTTCAGTCGATAGGCGCCACCTGGGATAACTTCGTGTATTATGAAGGGTCCTTCCCATGGTGGTTCGAGCTTGTGTCATTCTTTTTGCTTGAGTCGTAGCACCAAATCTCCCACCGCGAAGGCTCTGTGACGTATTCGGCGACTGTGATAGTTTCGCAGCGACTGTTGGTATACTGCGGATCTTGCGAGTGCAATATCGCGTATTTCGTCGAGTGCGTCCATATCGTCTGCGAGTGCCCTGTTAGAGGTTTCTTCGCTGTAAGCAACGACCCGTGGGGCGCTGAATCTGACGTCCTCGGGAAGGACTGCTTCAGCCCCGTATACCATGAAAAATGGTGTGTAATTTGTGGATCGATTTGGAGTCGTGCGGAGGCTCCATAGCACGGAGGATAGCTCTTCTTCCCAATGTCCCGCTGCTGGGTGTAGTCGGTCGAGTAGTCGTTTCTTGATGCCAGCCAAAACTAATCCGTTGGACCGTTCGACTTGGCCGTTGGTTTGCAGATGAGCTACATAAGCGAATTTGAAGATGATTCCCTTTTCTTCGCAGAACTGTTGTGTTTCCTTCGCCGTGAAGTTGCTACCATTGTCGGTGATGATGTTGTGTGGTACGCCAAATCTGCATACTATGGAATCGAGAAATTTGACGGCGCACTGGGCGCTAGCCGAAGTTACTGGCATTGCTTCGATCCACTTTGTAAATTTGTCGACTGCGACCAGCAAGTGTGTGTACCCTCCGGGTGTAGACTTGCGTAATCTCTCTACCATGTCCAGCCCCCATTGTGCAAAGTGCCAGGCGATGGGTATCATATGTAACTCCGTAGCGGGAGCGTGTGGTTTGGGTGCGAATCGCTGGCAAGCGTTGCACCTGTCGACCAATTCCTTTGCGTCTCTGGCCACTGTAAGCTAGTAAAATCCTGCTCGAAAAGCTTTTCCCATGATCGCTTTCCAGCTGGCGTGATGTCCGCAATCTCCTTGGTGTATGTCTCGCAGCAATTCCTTGCCATCTTCGGGTGCTATGTATCTTTGCAGTATGCCTGAGATGCTCTGCTTGTATAACTCGCCGTTGAGTACCCGAAAAGATTTGTTGCGTCTGACTATTTGTCGAGCCTCGCGAGGATCTGCTGGGAGCTGTTTGGCGGACAAGTAGTCAAGATATTTCTGCGTCCAGACTGGCTCGATCAGAAAAACTTGTCGTGAGATGCCATGGCTGAGCTTGATGATAGCAATTTGCGGGGTTTCCAATGCGGTGGGTGCTCCAGCAGTTTTCTTGACCTTGACTGAACGCTTGGTCATCCTTTCAAAATATATCCCTGGCGGTATGGGTGTGTTTGTGGACCCCATGTTTGCCAGCCTATCTTCTTCTTCGTTGCTGGATCTCGCAATGTTCTTCAGCTCACATCCTTTCAAACTTCCTTCGAGTAGATTGTACATGTCCCGGTAGGCGACCATGTTTTCTGCGATAGCGTCGCACTCCTTCATTGTCTGTTGCACGATGAGATTAGAATCGCCGTAGATCATCAACCGGGTGGCTCCACATGCGATTGCCATCTTCATCCCATGCAACAAGGCCTCATATTCTGTGTCATTGTTTGATGTTGGATCGTTGGGTGGGAAGTCCAATCGCAGGACGTACTGCAACTTGTCTCCTCTCGGTGATATTAGGACGATCCCAGCTCCAGCTCCTTCATTCCTTTTGGACTCGTCGAAGTACATGATCCAGTTACTCGTATATTCCGGCGGTCCGGGCGTTTGTAGCTCTGTCCACTCGCTGAGAAATTCCACGAGTAATATGACTTCACGGAATTGCGTCCTGCATAGATAATGTCCCAGGCGCCTAGCTCGATGCTCCACTTTGCTATTCTTCCCGATGCCATTGGATTTTTCATGATAGTACCGAGTGATGCGTCATTTAGCACCGTTACGGTATGCTCCTGGAAATAGTGTTTAAGCTTCCGAGCTGTGACAACGACTCCGTATGCAAGCTTCTGGTAGTGGGGATACCGCTGTTTGCATGGCGAAAGGACTTCACTGATATAGTAAATTGGCCTTTGCACTCCATATGCCTTGCCTTCCTCCGGTCTTTCGACTACGATGGCCGTGCTGATAACCTGGTTTGTTGCGGCTAGGTATAGGAATAGCGGTTCTCTTTCGTGTGGTGTGGCCAGGATACGCCTGCTATGTAGCATTTGCTTCAGATCTGCGAATGCCTGCTTTGCTTCGGGTGTCCACTCGAATTTATCCTTCTTCTTCAACAACTTGTAGAAGGGTAACGCCTGCTCGCCGAATCGTGCGATTAATCTGCTCAAGGCGGCTAGTCGCCCTGCGAGCTGTTGGACTCCGCATAGATTGGTGGGCTCCTTCATGTCAAGATTGCTTGTATCTTCTCCGGGTTGGCTTCGATTCCTCTGGCGGATACCAGGTACCCGAGAAGTTGTCCAGCTGGGACGCCGAAGACGCATTTTGTCGGGTTAAGCTTAATCCTGTATGCGTTTAGAGCGTCAAACGTTTCTCTGATGTCCTTGAGGAGTGTATCCTCCACTCGAGTCTTGATGACGATGTCGTCAACGTACACTTGTACGGTCTTGCCAATGAGCTTGGCGAGACATTTTTGCATGCAGCGCTGATATGTTGCGTCTGCGTTCTTGAGCCCGAAGGGCATTGTCGTGTAGTAATATACACCGTGAGGTGTGATGAATGTTGTCTTTTCCTTGTCTTCCTGTTTCATCCGGATCTGGTTGTATCCTGAGTAGGCGTCTAGGAAGGAGAGGCGTTGGCAGCCTGCAGTGGAGTCCACGATCTGGTCGATTCGCGGGAGGGGAAAATTATCCTTGGGGCAGTGCTTATTCAGCGACGTGTAGTCGATGCACACTCGAAGGATGTTGGTGTTCTTCTTTGGGACCAGCACTGGGTTTGCTAACCAAGTGGATATTTTTATCTCTCTGGTGAATTTTGCTGCGAGCAATCTGTTACCTCTTCTCCAAGCGCCTTTTGCTTGGGTTCTGAGAACCGTCGGGTGGTCTGCTTGATGGACTTTGCGTCTTTGTAGACTTCGAGTGAGTGCTCGGCGAACTCCCTGGGTATTCCTGGCATATCTGAAGGCTGCCAGGCGAAAATTTCCCAGTACTCACGGAGGAGTTCGACGCGCGCGCTTTCCTATGCTGGCGAGAGGGTAGTGGAGACCATCGCCGTTTTCGCAGAATCCGTCGGGTGCACTTGATGTTTGCGAGTGTCGCTGTTGGTGCTGAATTCCAATTCTGGTGCGTTTTTCTTTGTGAGGGGCATCACGGAGTGTTCCGCGGTCTTTGCTATTTCCTCTAATTCTTCTTGCATCCCGAAAGACTTCGCGATTTCGTTGAACTCGATGTCGCACTTTTTGATTCCTGGAAATCTCCGTCGATGGTGATTGTGCCGTATTCCCCAGGTAGCTTGAGCTTCAGGTATGCGTAATGTGGTACTGCCATGAATCTTGCGAACGCTGTTCGACCAAGAATGGCGTGGTACTGTGAGGGCCAGTCGAGTACTTCAAAGTCAAGGAACTCTCTCCTGTAATTGCGTCGATTGCCTAACACCACCTCCAGATTGATTGTTCCGAGTGGATGGATCGCCTTTCCTGGAACTATCCCGTGGAAGGATGTTTCTGATTCTGCGAGTCCCTCCAGATTCCTCTTCATCCGACGGAGTGTATCCGCGTAGATGATATTGATGCCGCTGCCCCCGTCCATGAATACACGAGCCAATTCGTAGTTGCCAATTTGTGCTTGGATAACTAGGGCAGCGTGTCCTGGTCGATAGACTCGCGGGGGGTGGTCTTCCATGGAGAAGGTAATTTTCTGATCCGCCATCTTCAGGTATTTAGGTCTTGTTGGTGGGGTTTGCACAGCCATGCATAGTTGCCGTGTGTTTGTCTTCTGAGCCCTGCGGGATGGGCAGACTTTCTGTATCATCCCCAACAGTCCAGCCGGGTTTGGGTATATGTTGGCTCCGGCGTGCTGTGGGTGGTGCAGGTAGTGCGGCTAGCACCGTGCTCTGATTTCCTGGTGGAGGCAGGGGCTGTGGCTGTTGGAACCCTTGGTGTCCTCCTCCTGGAAGTGGCGGGTAGCTCTGACTAGCTGCTGATCTGCTTTTCTTCGAGAAAGCCTCATGGATTTCAATGAACTTCCGGCAATCCTTGAGAAGGTGTGTTGCCTTAGTTTTGCCTGTGCGCTTATCTGTAAATAGATGTAGCGAGCAGTATCCGTCGAGATCTTCCTCGGGAGATTTTTCTTCGGCCTTCGGTTTACATTCGAGACTTCCACGGCGTCCGCTATCGCGATTTCGCGTGAATTCCGCTGCGACAAGCTCTTCTCGGTCGTCGTGATCGTAGTACTTCCTTCTTTTCTTTCGACCATGGCGGTCGTCCTCGGGGGCGGGCGAAGATGCCCTCTCGTTGCGTACGGAGTCCTCTCCATTAGCCCATCTATCAGCTATGATCATCAGCTCTCCAATGGTTTTGGGCGCGGCTCGTCCCAGTTCTTCTCTGAAAGCAGTTCGTCGAGCACCCTTTGCGAAGGCCTCAACCGCTACTTCTTCTGATATATTTCCTGCGGTGTTCCTGAGCGTGGTCCATCGCTGGATGTATTCGCGGATGGACTCGCCACTTTTTTGTTTGCAGGCTCGCAGTTCCTCGATGGTCGCCGGTCTTTTGTAGGTGGCCTGGAATTTTTTGCAAAAATCGAACTGCGGATCGTCCCATGATGCATAGCAGGACTTCGTCTTGCTTCCAACCAGCTACGCGCGGCTCCTACCAAGTGCAGGTTGAGGTACTGCATAGCCGCGTTCTTGTTACCACGTTGGCATTTTACTGCCGTGAGGTAGTCATTTAGCCATGACGAAGGTTCGAGTGAACCATCATACTTCGTTACTTCTGTGCTGAGCTTAAATCTCTTGGGTAAAGGCGCTTCACGGATACTGCGAGTGAAACACAGCGCGCCGCAGGTCTCGTCATCAGAAGAACCGGATATGGAGCGCGCGCGGGTCCTTGCTGCCCTTGCCCTGTCTACTCTATTTTGCGCGATGTCCGACCGCGCGTTGTAACCGGGCTGATCGTGGTCGGTCTCTTTCCTTGGTTCCTTGCTGCGCTTTCGCGAGCGGCTGCTGTGATGTCGCGAGCCAGGATCTCTGCCTTCGCTGCTGCTTCGGCTGTCATCGCGTCGCCGAGCTTCTTTTCCTCGACCACGGCGAGGCGATTTTTCTCTTCTGGGTGAAGTGCTCCTATGCTTGCGTGACGCTTCCTTCTCCTTTTCCTTCTCTTTCTCTTTCTCCTTCTGTTCGGCGGCTTTCCCGCGATCATAGGAGGCGAGCCTTGAGGCTGCCATGCCTAATCCTTTCCGAACTTGCTTGTATTGCTCCGCTCGGGGGTCGTTTTCCCCTGGTTGGTTCATCTGCATGTAGGTTGCTGCGGCTAAGACTGCGACAGCAGGGGTTTGCGGATAGACGTTTCCTTCCTCGTCAACCCGCATGAGGGAACGTCCAAGGGACCTGATGATCCCGCCTAGGGATTCTTCGTCCATGGATGTCGTTCTCGACGCGTATCCCTTCCTTGCGGGTCGGGTTCCGACAGAAGGAGTTAGGGACAGCTCGGCTCGGCGTTGACTCGATTCATCCGCCAATCTTTTTCGATGGGCTAGATTTATCCGAACTTCTTTAATCGCGGTGGCCGCTCTCACTAGATGATAGTGGTAGGCGACCATATCTTCGTGTGGCGCTCCAGCCACAGGTGGCTTGCTCGTTCGGATGGCCTCCTTTGCTCGATCCCAAGCGTCACGCGAGACGCCGATCTCGGCGCGCTCTCCTGCGTTGTGTTCTGTTTCTGGGGGTGGTTGTTTCGATCCTGCCATGCAGACCTGAGCCAGTCGTGGCTCGTGAGTCCTAGGCGTAACTCGGAAAGCTTTCTTGAACCGAGAGGGTTCCTCTGTATAGAGGGTATGGAAATTGCTGGCGTTGAAGCGGATGGACTCGCCACTTTTCTCCAGGTAGGGTCGCGAGTCGACAGCTCCTGACTCAGATCCTGGTTCCTCAGGGAAGTGGAGGATCCCGTCTTTGTTGGTGTAGAACTTTAATCTTCCGAACGTCAAGGTGACGCTCTTCTCCAGATCGCTAAATACCGGGCGTGATTCCGGCGAGTGAGGGGTGACCACGACAGATCCGATCCGAATAGGGTTGGCCGGAGTCGAGGTTGAAGGTCTCCAACGTGGCCGGAGATCCAGCGCCCGCCTTTCCCACAGACGGCGCCAAATGTCGAATCTGCATCTCAACAAGTCCCTCGGGTGAAGCCATAGGGTTTCGAATAGGAGAACCTGTGGACGCTGGTGACGATCGTCGGCTAGACAGAAGGCACGATTTACCCATGTTCGGGGCCCTCGTAGAGGTAAAACCCTTACTCCTGCCTCTGCCGATCTGTATTATCGAACAGATCGGTTACAATGGGGATTGCTTAAGTCGAGAGTACGATCTCGAGCTCAAGGCTTGGTGGTGTGGTATTGCTTGGTCCTCTCCCGGTGGCTCTCCTGGCCTTATATAGGTGGCCAGGTCTCAAACCGTACCCAGGGAGGACTCGAACTCTAAACCTATGTCGGTTACAAGTTTCCTATCTTATCGCGCAAGGCATTGCGGGTGGGCTTCAACTGAGTCTTCTAGAGTAGTCTAAAGGCTTCCCGTATTGGGCTTCAGTCTTGGTCCTAGGACCAGATATCCTTACTCGCCGGGTCCAAGGTTCATCCCTTCGTCAACGACTCACGTATTACTACTAGTCCAATCTAAACACAACTAGATGGGTATAGCTTGTGTAGGACTCGGACATCACAAACACTAGCACCTAATCAAGATTATTCCTAACAAGATCTCTGTAAGAAATGCTACAAATTAAGCACATTAGTTGCAGCAAAGCGAGTACTCCCTCCGTCCACTTTTATAAGGCTTAAATGTTACTATCTCTAGACAGAAAGGATGTCTGTAGTAAGTTGCTTGTTTGTTCGGCTAATACCATACTGGTGAAGATTAGTTGACATCAATTTCACCTGTTTTTTACAATTACCTTCCATGGAGACATTGCCAGATTGCGTTTCTGGTTATGCAAAATGTACCCAGCTGAGAACCACAATGAACGGGAGGTTTTCCGTGCGTTTGACAAGGACCAGAATGGCTTCATTTCTGCAGCTGAACTCCAGTCATGTCATGACCAACCTTGGTGAGAAGCTGACAGACGAGGTGGATGAGATGATCCGTGAGGCCGACGTCGATGGCGACGGTCAGATCAATTACAAAGAGTTTGCGAAGGTGATGATGGCCAAGTGAGCTTCCAGTCTGAAGCTAGTTTTATCGGAAAAAAAGTCTGAAGCTAGTTCACTCTTGATGTTAGTAATAACTAGTTTAGCCTTGAAAACCAAGAGCATTTGGTTATGGACTGTTCCGTCCAGCGAATGAATATATCTGATAGTTTTATTTCGGGCTAAGGGATGTTCGTAATTTCGTTCGGATTGGCTTTCAGCTGTAGTATCATCCTTCTACAGTGATGTTATGCTTCCAAATTGAGAACATGGATTTTTTGTGGTTTATGCTATTGGGGTGCTGGAATATCAGATTTTTGTTTGTGTTATCAACTTCTTAGGGTGTACGATTTCGGTTTAATCTCCTAATAATGATCCGACGGAACTTCTCGTTTTGAATTTCCTGCTAAACTGAAATCTTGCATTCCAAAATAAAATGCCAAGTCATATTTTTCAGAGAGAAAATAGTGTCTGTCTGAACAGTGGACTGCAGATCTGATGATTGAACATTTGGTCGAAAAAGTGATCTTCCCAGCCTTCGTCCACGCTTTGCGTCCCTTCTCGCCCTCTTTTCCCTTTTGGAACGATCGATCCGTGCAATTCACTGTATTTTATATCTTCTCCGACGATTTAGTATGGTTCTTCTGTCCCTGTAGCAGCCCATGATTTAAAATCCAGTCACCTGTATTAAATTGGAAAAAGGAAAAGCAATGCATGAATTCGCGTTGGCTCTCTCGTTTTCTATAAGAAGGGTTGCTGGAAAACGACAGCTACTGGTTTTTCCTCCGTACAAAAAGAGCGGAACAAATCCCAGGCAACGATTATTCAACTAGGAATTTGTCAAATCGATTATGCCCTGTCGACTGAATCTTCTGAGTAAGAAGTCCCCAACCGTTTTTTTTTCCTTCTCTCCAACCGATGAAAAGAACTTTTAAATCTTGGACAAACCAATGAATTAGTGACTTGAGTAATACTGCTACTGGATTATTCAAACAAGATAAGATGCACCTTCGCGGAAAGGCTAGCTGAAATTCTCTTCTAAAAAAGGAAGGAAGAGGGAAAGCATTTTACTCACTCGTTTTCAGTGTTTTCTAGCATCATATCCAACTTTAATTTGTTCGGTCTTATCAAGAATAATCCTCTCTGCTCATCTCACACACAAAAGCGAACATAACATAACTCTGAAGGATTGGCTACAAAATGGCGTTCTATGCATTTTATTAATTCCATCCTTAATCCACAGCGCCATTTTTCATTTGGAAAAGGTGGCGTGTATCTATCTTCGTCTTCTCTCTTTCACTAGCTAGCTAGGTAAAAGAAAAATGGTAAAAAGGCGAAAATAAAGCAACGCGCATAAGAAAAGTAGATTCCCAATAGGATTGTGTGATGGGGCAACTTTTATGGGTTGCCAGTGCATTGATCAGACTTAGATTGAGTTCCGCACGTCATCCATCCATCATATTTGCTCGCGTATCCGATCGATCAAGAAGTGCATGCGGCCAGCTTTTAGTTACGCATGTACAGTATGTGCACTGTGCGTGCAGTTGGAGCAAAATGTTATAATGACCATCTCGTGGCTAAAGCAAAGGTCTACCTACTACTGCTCAACCCTGCAGGGTTAACCTGAATCCATGAGCTACCCGTGCCAAATGTCTCAGCTTCCTATCTAACTTGCCAAGTTCAGTAAGTAGTTTGACATGTACTACCCCAGCTAGCCTGATAGTACCAGATAATGTAGTCTTACTTTTGTCGAAAAAATGCTACTGCCTCCGATCCGTAATATGTGACGGAACTTTTATACATGTTCTCTATTATGGCAATACAAACCCCCCAAGACTTATATCGGATCGGAGGGAGTACTATTTTACTAAAAGCCATTTTTGGCTCTCGAGGTTCAGTGAATAGTAAAATCAAAAAAGAAAATTATAAGTTTCAAAAAAATTTATGGAAAAGACCAGTACATAGACAGTTATGTATCTTATAAGCATGCAAAATCACAATTTGAAATTCTTTTTATTATGAACTACATAAAAATGACAAAATCTGATGGAATCTCCACTCATTATTGAACCCTTACTTTTATGTAGTATATGAAACGAATTATCCCCACAAAAAGAATATGCAGAGACAAAGAAACGGATGACCATTTGCTGAAGTCAAAATGGATGAGGGAGCGTGGAGATTCAAACATGGCGGTAGCATCTCCTTACAAGTTACAACCAATGTCTTCGACAGCAACATATACATATTCATTATGTACATAACCAAGCAAACGGTCTGATTCGAGAATATAAGCCTAACTAACATTAGCAATCTCTGTAAATTCGATCACGCGGAAACAATTCAATTCTTGCAGGATTTTGAAACCCAAAAAAAAAAAAAAATCGCCCGTTGCGTTCGAACGGGCACAGCCTAAGCATTGTGTTTTGCAACTGTCAGGCCTATCCGAGTCGTATGCTGTTGGAACGCGACGGTAGAGGGCAGGAGCCCGGGAGGCTGATCCCCTCCGACGACCCCGACGACAGTTCGGTGCACTCCACCTTGCTCCTCCTCGTCGTCTTGACGCGCAGCCGCGTTCCCCACGACACGACGCGCCTGTACACCCTCTCTACGACGTCCATCCCACGGCGGCGGTGCCACCCGGCGACCTCGAGTGCGCCGCGCAGCTCGGACGCCACCTCCGCCATGGTGGGCCGGCGCTCCACGCTATCCGATACGCAGCGCGCGGCCACGGCCAGCACCCGGGCGATCGAGGCCTCGGCGTCTGCGCCGGGAGCGGGCGCGGCGACCCTCCCGTCGAACACCTCGCGCGCCAGGCCGGCGCCGACCAGTGGCACCGCCCAAGCCACGATGGAGGACGGGAAAGCGTTCATGTCCATCACCTTGCGCCCGCTGACGAGCTCCAGGAGCACGACGCCGAAGCTGAACACGTCGCTCTCCGGGCCCAGCCGGCCGGGCTCCGTGTAGCTCGGGTCCAGGTACCCCATGGTGCCGGCGGGCGCCGGCGCGCCTACGGCGGCGTCGGCGGCGACTTTGACCGCGAGGCTGAAGTCGGCGAGGCGGGCGCGGCCGTCGCGGCCGAGCAGGATGTTGGCCGTCTTGACGTCCCGGTGCACGACGCGCGGCGTGGCGCCGTGCAGCGCGCGCAGGGCCAGAGCCACGTCGAGCGCAATCTCCACGCGGCGCGGCCAGGGCGGCGGCCGAGGGGAGCGATGCAGGAGGTCATGCAGCGAGCCGTTGGGCATGAACTCCATGACGAGCAGCGGCGGCTTGCCCGGCCCCGGCAGCGCGGGCGCCGCCACGCCGACGAGGCTGACGACGCCCGGGCAGTGGCGCGCGGCCGCGAGCACGGCGATCTCGTTGGCGAGCTTGGCCTCCCCCTGCGGGTGCGACGCCCTCTTGACGGCGACGGTGACGGCCCTCCTGCCAGCGCCGCCCCCGAGCCTGGCCCGATACACGCAGCCATGGCTGCCCTTCCCCACGACGTTCCTGGCCGCGAAGCCGCCCGTCGGCCGCCTCGATCTCCTCGTACGAGAACTCCTTCATGGACGGCTTTGCGTTCTTGGTGCAATGGCGATGCCGTGTGAGAGCGGAGTGTGAGCAATGCTTGCAAAGCAGGAGTGGCAACTAGGCAGGGAATAAAGGGGGAAAAAGAAGCTAGAGGGGAAGAAAGGCAAAGGCAATGGATCAAAGGTGGTAAAGGTTGGTGATTACGCTTTTTTTTTCTAGGGAGAGGGGGAGAGATGATGATGCTCTTGCTTGGTCCCCTGGGCCGGAGAAGGAAATTTGTCTTGTCAACAAGGAGAAAACAAAAGTTAACAACGGACCTAGAAGAAAATGGATGGATTACTTGGCGTCTACCCTCTCCCGCAGTTTAAAAGATAGAAAAGGGCGGGTCGGGGTTCGGGCCGTTGAGGAGTGGTTGCGCTGGGTACAAGATCCTCGCAGCAACCCAACAAAATCAGGAGCAGAGGAGGTTTATTTGTCAGCGGGGGGAGGATGTGGACCGTCTTCCCGGTTTTCATGCCATGGATATGCATGTCCCTGTTGCTGCCTCCAACGCCCCCACCTGATCACGCCGCGATTGGAAAAGGGGACAAGAGAACTGACTCACTACCGCCTGTTACTCTAGTTTAGTTGTTGTGATATTCTGCGTACGTAGCCACCGGAATAATCGGACGACCGGCCTAACCTCGATCACCATGTACCAACAGAGGACCAGAGCCCAAAAAAGCTTATGGCGGTTGCAATCGCTATTTTAGAGTGATTCCTTTCTAAGTACTGGCTCGGAATTAGTTGACACATATTTGTCATATGAATGTATCTAAACATATTTTAGCGTGTAGATATATCTGCATTTAGATAAACATGAGCCAACTAATTTTGAAACAGTGAAGTAGCATTCTAGCGTCCAAAAACAAAGCTTAGGCGTTCGCTTGTTTTACTAAATGCCAATGCATGTACAATTTTGTCCCGACAAAGAAAAGACTATATTTTAAACTGGTCTCTGTTTTGGGGTTGGTTTTCACCAACCTCTTTGTGTTGACAAGCTCTTCAAAACAAGGTCAATATTGAGTATGTTTTTGAACATTTGAATTCTTTTTATTCTTAAAACTCGAATGAGACGGTTATGAAACTTATGTGAAATTTGGGTAAGCATATGTGCCATAAGAAACATGATTCATTCTATGTGAAACTTGTAGTAAACACATACGCAATAAGAAATATGAATGAAACCTAGGTGAAATCTATGTAAAAAATTAATCAAATTTTGGAAATGCCAAATCTTTCCCAAAATTTATGTGCAATATACAGTTTAGAAGAAAAAAAATGATACCGGCGAAAATGTATGCATGTGAGTTTTCCCTCTTTATATCTGGGCCATGGTTTTGTTGATCGTGTGGCTGTTGATGCTTACCTTAGTGCATTAGCACATTTGATGCCTCTAGTCCATTCTATATGCCCATGATACGTCGAAATGCATCAATAAGCTTTGGACTTTATTATATTAATATCTCATGTATTTACATGAAAATATGAGTTACCACCACCGTTTTTATGGTTTATGGAATTTCCCACTAAATTTTCCTTATTTGGTTATAACTTTATGAAATAGGAAACCCTCATTTTCTTGTGTTTTTTTACACACAACTTTTATGGAAAATAGAAGACTTCGCGACCAAGGAGGAGTTGGGGCCACCAGGAGCTCCATGTGAGCCCCACCACACGCCAGGCAGGGACATGCATGCCGAGAAGGGGTTATTCCCCGTCGGTCATCCGGTTGACCTAAATCTTTTGCCTGGAGTCCGCCTTAACGTAAAACCGGATATACAAATCCTCCTTTATGCGATTACTAGATGGGGTGGGGCGCAACCATGAGAGGAACACCAAGAATTTCTCCCCCACTGAGAATTGGAGTGGGGGACCATTGCGGGAATATCGCCATCACCTCCTCGTCGGTCTCCACCGTGAAGAGGGAGTATTCAACCCCCTGAACTACAAATTGTTGATGGTGTCTTGATCATATATCCCATATGCTATCATTTTTTAGACCGTATGAGTTGTCTTACAAGATTACGACACAATAGATGAAAACATGGTGGATCTGTGTTTTATAGATGCATGTTGTTCTCTCACTCTGTTTGGATATGACAAGATTGCACTATAGTTTTTTTAAGTGGATGCGGGTTGGCCAAAGATGACAAGAATCGTGACTCAATTCTTTGGATGCATGATACACGGGAGATATGGGGACCTCAAAACTTAATGTTCTGGTTATACATTTATTTTTAATATCTCATTGTTGCTAATTCATGTGGTGCTGGGATCAACCAATGGAGGTGTAATTGCTCTTGTATGTTGTTGAACTTTTTTATGACTTCACCCTACAATTTGTTATAGGGAATCATTATGTATTAAATTCTTGAGAGTTGCACCGGAGTATTACTAGTTAAGTCATAGAAATAGCAATTATGAAAACATCATTTGGTAGTTACGCATTTAGTGAAAATGAGAAAATGAAGTACTTGTCACTCGTGACCTCCGAGTGTCCATTTAAGGTAGTGTTGTTGTGATATTCTACATACGTAGCCACCTAGACTCAATCACCATGTAGTAAGTGTTGCAGATATGCTCTAGAGACAATAATATTCAGTTATTATTCTATCTCCAAGTTCATAATTAATTTTATATCATCATGCTATAACCTCTATAGTACTTAAAAATTTAGTTTTCAAATGAAAACCTCTGTGCGGGTGTAAAGATATAAACAAATAAGGGTTCCTAATCTTGTTTCTAATATTAGCTTATGGTTTGTGATATGATCACGTTTTCCTGATCATGGACTTTGGTAAAGTCTAGCAAACATAAGAGTTTATTGTTACGGTAACAATAGTACTGAACCGGCCCAAGTATATGATCTTGCTAAGAGACCGACAATTGTAATGTATTCAGCAAAATACATATGGAGTTTTTAGTGACTATAATTGTTATATTATGAGAATATCTAGTAACCGCATAATAGACAGATTATGCTTTGGATGTCTTCAAACATCCACCTTAACAGGGGATTGTAACGTTGACGTGTGGGAATGACCTAGAGCGTGTAATGGAACTAAGATAGTTCAACAATAGTACATAACTTCTCCAGATGATGGAGATATACATACTTTGGGTCCTCTTAGTACAACCGATGTCAATCAATCACCCAGCTAGACACAGTGTAATATCACAAGGACATCAGGGATATGGATGAGAAAAGAAAACGATATGGTACAAGTTTTATATGTGTTATGATCAAATGGTTTGATCAGACTAGAGCATATTGTATCACCTTGTGGTACCATTACTATCATGAAGTTAAGTGAATAAGTGCAATGAGTAACTTGAAGGTTCCCTCATTCTTCATGGACACACATGGGCCATCATGGACGTCCATAGCTCCGCTATTGGTTATTGTTTGGTAACTTCCTGAACATGTCTGCGTGTTACCGAACCTTTACAGGTCACACTCTTAAACCATGCCAAACTTTAATTGAAAATAAATATGTTGCTAATGGTTATATGAATGGTCGATTTCGATACGATGTCACAGAAACAAGTCCGGTGTCAATTGGAGGTGTTTCGGAGAAGTTACTATGAGAGAAATTATGCCGGGACATGGCAAAATTTTATGGGAGAAATAATGGAGGACATGAGATGTCCCAGGATGTTATAAACATGTTTATAACATTAATAGATAAGGTCAATGATTTTATATATAGGGGTCGGTCCCCAGGGATCCACACAAGGCGCATTACTCCCCTGGTTCCTTCCTTATTTGGGGAGAAAAGGAAAATACTAAAGGTAAAAGGAGGGAAAGAGAAAAAGGAGGGAGGAGGGGAGTTGGACTCCTGAAGGTCCAATCCGATTGTCCCTATGAGAGGGTGTGGCCAGCTCTTTTGGGTGCGGATTTGGGGAGGGTCTCCTTACCCCAAGGCAAGTATCCCCTCCTCAACCTATAAAAAGGACCCCTCCTCCAACCCCAACATCGAGCCAAGGAAGTCTAGTCCGCACCGGGGTCATGCTCTCAACTATTTGGTTACCGATCTAGAGATTGGTGATGAGAGGCAGAGAAGGGTTGTCAATCAAGAATGTGAGAGGGGAGAAGCTGAAGCTGAGTTTCAGAGGCAGGAGCTTGCTAAAAATGCTCGATTTGACCGTATCACAACACTGGAAGATATGAGCAAGAGTGAGTACAGGGCTATGAGATCATAGCCTTTCTTCACCATGGATCGCACTTCTCAGAAACCCAACTATTGGAGCAAGGAACAGGAGCTGATTCAGACTGAGATCTATGACAAGCTACATATCATGTATGTGAGCAAAAGGTTCTCAACTTAGATGCTCTGGGCAGCCAGGACTATTCCAAAGAAGCAATTTGGGTGGTAAGTAATATTGGACTCGAGAAGCTTATTAACATCCAACAAGACTTCAACATTCCAGTTGTCCAACAGTTCTTTGCCACAGTCAACTTTGGCGAGGATGAGGATATCACATTTACATGGATGGCTGGGCGCCTAAAGTGCAAGTCTTCCATGAAGAGACGTTTTGACCTTCTAGGCTATCCTCTCCATGGTCATGATATAGGGAAGAGGATGCATGTGCATGGAGTTGCATACAATAAGAACCAGTTGGCTCCTCTCTATGACAATCTTGCTAGTGTTGGCACCAACAAGGATCTCAAACGTGTGTACAATGTTCTCCTTCGCATGTTCAGGTGCAACATTGTTCCTCAAGCTGGCAATATGGATGATATCCGTGGTGGACTTGTGAATCTTTTGGATTATGCCTTCAAGTGTCACCGTGCTAGAAAAGACTGTCAGGGTTACAAGATAGATGTCATGTACCTTATCAAGGAAGAAATCCATCATGTCATGAATGAGAATAAGAAGGTGCATGTCTATGCTCCATATGTGATGATCCTCATTCTTGACAGGTTCCCTGAACTTGCCACTGAAACAAAGCACAAGGTTGGCTCTCACGTTCTTCAGATGCATCCTCCCTAGTGTGCTACTTTCAGAATAGCGAGGAGGATGAGGATCTTTCTATGTTTGAGACGGAGGCTCCATGGTTTAGGAGGAAGAATGCTGATCTCCATCTCTCCTTCAAGGGGAGGAAAGGGTGCAAGCTGAGGAGAAGAAGCTGAGAACCATGAGTCCTAAAAGGAAAGAAGGGAGATGAAGAAGATGTTCAAGAGTCTTCAAGACAATGCAGGCATTGTGCGTACCCCTCCAGTTGAGCATGTTGAGGAATCCCACACTATGTCATACAATGAGTGGAACAACTCCTCTTTTCCTTGGGGTGATTTCAGTGAGGTTACCTCTGCACCGTCCACTTATCGCTCTGGCAAGGCTCCTATGACAGAAGAGGAAGAAGACGAGGCAGAGTACCGGTCTAGGAATGATGATGAGGATGATCAGGAAGATGATGCTCAGGATAAGGAGTCTGAAGAGGAGGAGGATTGATCCCTTGGGTTGCATGTAGCATCGCTCTTTTCCCTCTTTTTGGTGTCTCGATGCGAATGGGGAGAAGTTTCTATATTTAGGCTATATCCCGGGATTTGCATGGGTTTGCTCAGAGCATAAGCTTTCGAACTTGATTTGCCTCTTATAAGCTTGTGTCTCCATTTATCTTTCATTTCGAACTTCTCGTATTGAACTATGTGTTTGTGTGCAGTAAGACATATGCTTATGAGACTGTCTATATGTTATTGTGCTAATCCTTCCTTGTCTTACATGTCTTACCTTACTTGTGCAATTATGCTCGTTGAAATATTTATTATTAAACTTGCTATGAGTTTTTAAAATATAGGGGGAGTGTTGATCCTTGTTGATGTGTTCCATTTTTTGTGCACACATCAAGGGGGAGCCCGTCTATATTTTCTAAACTTATTTTTAACAACTATTATCATTGCAAATACTTATGTTTTCATCAAACACCAAAAATGGGGTGAGTGAAAGTGCATATCTCACCTAAATGTGTTTGTGTGTTTGATCACAACATTATTAATTTTTTAACAGTGTGTTGATAACATTCTATTGATGGTGGCTAATTCCCCAAAAGGGAGAAAGGGATCTAGAGGTGCTGGCTGAAATCTCCAGGCCGGAGTCTCCGGGGTTCGAGACCGGAGTCTTTGGACTCAGGATTTCCCAGCGAGGAGACCAAGTGGTGTGACCCATTTATGTCTCCCCGGAAAGAGGCCGGAGAGTGTCTGGTGTTTCCAGCATGGCCGGAGTCTCCGGACTCAGGATTTCCCTACATAACTGGCGATGTGGTGTCACTCACAGAACAAAAGTCGAAAAGCGTGCGGATACTTGACGGAGTCTATGGCCTGTAGAGGCCGGAATATCCACCCTCAGGATTTCTCTTCGCGAAGACCAAGTTGGTGTCATGTGACGCCCCGAGATCGGGCACTATGCAGATTTCAGCATTCCCGCCAAATCCGCATAATAACCGATTCCAGGTTGCCACTTATGATAACATTACAACAGTTCACGAATATTCCACAATTACAACAGAAACAGATAGATACAAGATGACTCAAACGAGCCAGGGATACAACTGATACAATACCAAAGATCCAAATAACAGCGGAAGAAACAAACGTCCGGCTACGGACAAGATACAAATTGGACTAAGAGTCCTGAAGATAACCGAGAGCGTCCAATCCCTGCCCAGGCCAAGCCGGAGGGATTCCCAAGCTAACGTCGTCAGACTTCAAACCTGTTGACTGCAATTTGGAATTTGCAGCCACGAAAGAGATTCGTGGGTCAGTACGGTTAAGTACTGGCAAGGGGGATAAAACCCATACTCACAAGTTACCGGCGTAGCCAGTCATCACAAGATACAAATACTTTAGGATCAACGGAAAGGAAGGGGGTTATTGCAAATGAGCGACAGCAGGCTGCACTAACCAACTACAGAGATTCTATTACTTCCAACTATCAGAAAGGAGATAAGATCGAGGATAGTAACCAACTGAAAGATAACTTCAAACAAACCCATCCTGGATCTCGCCCCTTATCCAAAGAAGCAATCCGAGGATAACTCACACAGTTGGATTAATGAATAATGGATCAGGTTGTTGTGTCAATAAGACTATTACTAGTCGAGTTATTATCATTAGGTGTAAGTTGTCTGAGTACTTGTTAGCCAGTACTTTCACCAAGTAATCCATAACCGCGGAAAACACGGCTTCTCGAGAAGATTTATCCCTGCAGGGGTGTGCTCCAGTACCCGTACACACTCAAGCCACCAACTAAAACTCAGGTTGGCTTGACACGACCCAAACCATCTCTACAACCCATCCTAGGAGCCACGGAGCTATAAGGTCCCAGCCACGCAGCCGAATACTCAGCGCAGGTGTGCAAAACTCCCGCAGGACACAACACCCCGGCACTACAGGCCTCGCCCTATATGCATCATCATCATAAGTAACCAGTAACCATGGGGGCGCCACCCATTATGCAAAAGAGCAAATGGAACACCCAAACTAAGTGTGGCTCTTCGGACAAGCTGCAGATCAGGTCTAAGTCGAGGGGGGTCCCATACTACCACCCGGATGCGGTGAGCACGCTCATCATGGATCAGTAGACAAGACCCTTTTCCTATTAGGGTCGACACTAGCAGGCCTCAAAACCACAAAGGGCCTCCTGCCGGTGCCTTATCAGCATATTATTAATAACAGGTTGATTGATTAACATCGAGCCCCCAGAACATAAAAGTAATCTAGTCACGGGAGGTAACGGGTAACAGACTCGAGCAAACGACCTAAGCATGCTAGTAAGACACGGGCAACAAGCAATGGTTATAGGTATGGAGGTGAGGCAATATCAAGGTTAAGGGATTCAGGTGATGGGTTCGTAACAGAAACAACTACCACTAAGGCTAGCAGATAAGAATCAACAGAAAGAATCGGTAACAAGTGATGAAAGGCAGCCATATGGCAGCAAGTGAGTATACTTGCCTGAGATCCCGCAAGGTAGCAGAACTTGTCGTTGCTCACATCATCTCAACGTCCTATCCGGGAAGAAGCAACGAACCTCGAACAAACACCGGATGCAACAATTACTACTACGGCAAAAGACCCAGCATGATCAAGATATGGATGCATGGCAAGTTTAAAGATGCATCAAGGTAAACTAGTTGACAAGATAAACAAATTTAAATGGACCCATATGCAATTTGGGTTGCATATGAACAGCCCATGAATTATGGTTAGATGATTTGTTTTCCCACTAATCATCAGGTGAAGGTGGATTAGCATGATGCATGGATGAGGAAAACAGCAAAATAACAACAATAGAACCAATTGAAATAAGGTTTAACAAGTTTGGAAATTATTGGTTAAGATTGGAAATTTTGGTTACTTAAACATGTCTCACAGGCAATTGTTGTTTTCATCAAGTTTAATTGTTCAAAACAGTAAACAAATTTTATATTTGAGTAGAGCATTTAATTTTAATTGGAAAACATATTTTATTTGTTGAAATTGGAATTAAAATGAATTAGTTATTAATTTGACAATTTTAAATGCATTAAATAAGAAACAGTTGTTTTCAGCAATTTAAATTATTCAAAACAGCAAACAAAATTTATATTTGGAAAGTACATGAAAAGTTGATTGGAAAACATATTTAGTTTGTGGAATTTGGAATTTTTATGAACAAGTTATGATTTTTGCAAGTTTAAGTGAATTAAACAAGAATTCAAATATTTCAACAATTTAAAATATTCAAAACAGTAACAAATTGCATTGAAAAGGTTGAAAACATGTAGCAAAGGTTTCATTGAACATTTTGGGCTATCAAACATAATTTTTGGGTGATTATTGGATTTATTATGCAATTTTCCATAAATAGTTTTATTCTGCCCTTTTTAGTAAACAGAGGAAAACATATTCAAAATTAATTCAATTGTGCCCAAATAAAATACCAATGTGTAGAGTTTGTTAAGACAAATTTTTAGAGACCAAGTTTGCTTAATTTGGATGAGTAGAACTAAAGTTATGAAATTCCAAAGTTTCCACTTTTTATTGAATTTTTGGTAATTAATTATTTAGTGCCAAAATTGTTACAGAAGTATATTGCAAACTTGGCATTAATAGAAAGAGCACAGAAGTATGAAGCCACAGGATTTTGAATCATCCAAATTGGAGCAGTATTTGATTTGATATCGATTTTAGAAGTAATAGCTCAGATCTAGCTTTCTGAAATTTCGGGCAGAAAAGAAGGAAAACAGAAATAAAAGGGGTGAGGGCTTGGGGGATCGAACCCAGGACCTGGGGAGTGCGCGCTAGGTCTGGTACCAGTGCGCTGCTGTAGTGTTTGGTGACAAGTACCACTAACGTTGGGTTTTGAGGTGGACGTGACGGGAAAAACTGAAACTGCACGTTGTAATCTGTCATCTGCATCCTCGATCGATAGCAACCAGAGATGGCCGGCGGCCTGTGCGCGTGCAGTGGCCGGTGGTCGGGGCGCTGAAGGGGAGGGGCTAAGCGAGGGGAGGGAGGAAGGGGAAGAGGAGGGCGAGAGGCGGCTCACAGCGAGGGAACGGAGGGAGACGGCGGCGATCGGTGGTGGTGACAGTGGCGTAGAAGCTGACGACGGCGGCGGGAAATCGCGACGTCCTGGCCGCTGCAGTCCTCCTCCAACCCAGGTGCCTTCATCAAAGATGAAGATGGTGGTCTCCCGGTCCCATTCCCGCAGAGAAACCACCCGGATGATGACCACCGCGGCGGTGCCGGCGGAGGGAAAGCGGCGGTAGTGGTTTTCTCCGGTGGAATTCAGAGTACAGAGAGAGGGGGAGGAACGGGGCAGCGAGAGAGAGGGAGGATGGCGGCGGGCAAGAGGATGGAGAGGGGGAAGGGTCGGTCTAGGGTTTGCTAGAGGGGAGGGGTAGATAAGGGCAGGGCACATGGGGGATCGGTGGGGAAAAGTTGACAGCGACATCTCCCTCCTCTGTACGGACAGAGGTAGGAGATGGAGTTGTGGGCTGCAGCGAGGGGTTGTAGGTTGGGCCTCTTGGGCCTGCCTCCCCCTAGCTCACCCTTCCTTTTTTTTTCTCTTTTTTTTTTGTGCTTGCAAGAAAAGAAAAAGGAGAGAAAGAAATAGAGATTTGGTTTAATTGTTATGATTAATTTTTTTTGTAATTTGCAAAACAGCAAATTCAAAGCCATTGTGACCTTTGAGTCCAAAATATTTGAAATATTACGTTGAGCTTTAAATTGCCGTTTGCATTTCCATTATTTTTCATAAGGAGTTGATCTTTAAACAATTTTATTCCACTAATTCCAACAATGATGAAAGCTTATTGACTTAATTTGTTTGTGAGATTTTAGTTGCCAAACCACAATTGGATCATGCCCATTATGATTGAATTTGAAGTGAATTTGAAATTATCATTTGGGTGTTAACAAAAGGGAATTTCATTATCAAGCAATTTTAAATAAATCAACTTCCAACTATTTGAAAACAATTGAGTTGTTGTAGTTTGCAATTTTAAAATTGGAAATTTTGAGCAATGTTTGAAAGTTTAATTTGGTTTGAGTTTTCCAGTTGTTTTGAAAACATGATGCAATGCTTATGATGCATGTGATGCAAAGCAAAAGAAAACAAACACTTTCTACTAAGGGTAACACCCCAGGTGTTACATGTCACCCATTGGAGTCAGTCCGGAAACTTGCCGAAGTCTCCGGACTTTGGGCAAAGTTTCCGTCCCTTCGGAAACTTACCGGAGTCTTTGGAAGGCCGGAGTCTCCGGTCTTTAGGGAGGAGTCTCCGGTGTGACAAAGCCAGAAACAGCTCAGATGGCTAGATTTTGAGGAGTGGTATAAATACCCCTCCCCTTTTTCCATCTATGGTTAGCTTGTCCAGCATTGAAGTCCTCCATTAATTGAGCTCACCTACTCAAGAGATCTCCTAATCCCTCTAGCCAAACTCGTTGATCTTCGGAGGATTGAAGGAGAAGGCTCCAATCTACACCTCCACCAAGCCATTCTTTATTTCCCTCTCATTTGCTTGAGAGATTTCTGTTTAGGGTTTCCTCGTGGAAACCCTAGACTTCATTGTTACTCACTTGTTGTTTGTAGAAAATTATTGGTGTTCTTGAGAGCCTCCAATTCAGTTGTGGGTGTGTATCTCAAGCTCATTGTAAAGGCTCCGGATTCTGCCTCGAAGGATTCCACAGTGGAAGGTGAACTAGGCCTTTGTGGCGAGATTTATCGGATAATATGGTGAGGCCTTTGTGGCGTTGAGTATGCTTTCATGGCGAAACTCACACCCCTCCAACGAGACATACTTCCCTCAAAGGGAGGAACTCGGAATTACATCCTTGTCTCCGCGTGCGTCCGCTATCGGTTCCTTCTATTCTTTACCTTTACTTTGTGTTTGTATCTTGCTTAGTCTACCTTTTGCCATATAGGTAAATTCACTGTAGTTGCATATCAAGAGAATTCACCTTTGTGTGAAGTCTAAATCGAAAAAGTATTAAAATTTGAAAGTAGCATATATTCACCCCTCTCTAGGTGTCCATAATATCCGTTCACCTTGGCGCCACGACAAAGAATGGAGTCTCGGTGCCCTGTGAGGTGCGGCCACAATAGCTCCTCACAGCAACATCCACAGATCCGGCGACGGTGGTGCTTCCACCAGCTGCTACCTGTGGTGTTTCTTGATTTTTTTCCTTTTCCTTGGCATGGTGCATAATTTTGAAAGTTTTGCGGTATAAACTTTCCTGTTTTGTTGCAAATCTAGAGAGCACTTGTAGCAAAGAAAAATCACATGATACATTTCTGTGATGAGGTGAAAATGTTTGGAAGCTTTGTAGCAAAAGAAAAAAAATTGATGCAAGTGAGTAAAACATTTGTAGCAAACTTTTTCTTGACAACATTTTTTGTATATGGTGCAAATATTTGGACGTTTTATAGAAAAAAACCCTTTTGGTACAAATATATAAAACAGTTGTATGAAATTACGTTTTCTTTTATGATGCAATTTATCTTCAATAGGTGCAAATCCTTAGGAGTTTTGAAGGAAACTTCTTCTCCGGCAAATCCACATTGTAGCGGATTTCTATGGGGTTTCTCAAGCTTTCCATGGTGTCGCCGCCGGGCGATGCCGATGATAGCCGAAAGCGTGGAGGCATGTTGCTTCCAAGGCGCAACGGCGTTGTTGTCAGGGTGGGAGTGTGGTACTTCCAAGGACACATCGGCGTTGCATCGAGGGTGAACACAACAAGATGCCCACCACTGGGGTGCTATTAGCCCTTCGCGAGAGGCGCTTGCTCGTCGAGAATGTGTGTGTTTGTTGTTGGGACGGGGGTATTTTTCTGTGGGGAAAAAAGATGGAGACTAACACATATTGCATGCCTCAAAAAACCATAATAGTAATGACTAAAAAACCAAATATACCTACCCGACCTAAGCAAACGCATCATGGCGCTAGTAGACGACCGGCAAAAGTCCTTTCCCCGTTGATTTTGCATCCCCGGTCAAAATACCCTGACACGCCTGGGATTTGACTGTTCACGAAGGATTCGGCATGTTGGGTTAGGTGGCTTACCAGGAATCAAGCAGAGCTCTTTAATTTTAGTATTTGTTTTGAACTGGTTTACCCGTTATGTGAAAGAGGGAATGGAGCTTTCAAAGTTCAAACACTATATCTATCTATCTGTCCGACCTATGTATACTCTCTCCGTTTGAAAAATACTTCGATTTCTATTGATCCAAATATAGATGTATGTATACATGTACACATCAATCCTCGTATGGCTCCGATTCTTGCAAGTAGTAGTAGCAATTTGCTTAGCTTTGGTGGAAGAAACGCATCTATCAGTCAGAGTCCGGTGACTGAATCGGCCACTTGCATGGTGCATACGCTGCAGCGATGATCTTCCGCTACAATACCTGACGAATATATAGAATACCGCACCGATGAACGAGTAGCACATGTGAACAGAACATGGCATCTCCAGGTCGAAATATGACTTTGTGCTCGCTCCGGCGGGCGTGATGATGCGTTTCTTCCACCAAAGCTAAGCAGATCACTACTAGTATTAGCAAGCAACCATCGATGGAGGTGATGAGTACTACGTCGCACCTGGCACCTCGCCACTATCAGTACTACCAGTTGCCGTTTGATTACTACTCCTGCTATACTGGTAGTCGACGGTATCATGATTGTGTCTTCCACGGCCGCGCGGCGTACGCTTGCTTGACCCGCGCGCGGACGGGGGCGCAAATCATTGGGCGTCGGGGTTTTTGGTGGAGTTGGTTGGGACGAAATGGTCAGTCATCTCATCGGGTCAGGTTTCGGGGGTGGGCGCGCGCGCGCATGGCATGACGAGCTCGACGAAATTTCTTTGGTGTCTTGCTGTCTGGCTAAGTGCGCATCATTGACAAAAGGATTACGCGTGCAAGATACTATCGAAATTGTCCTGTTTTTAAGGCAAGATTGGCGGGATTAGGTACCTGACGGGATGGTCTCTCGCGCTGATGATATAAACGCGGACGCAGCCGTGCATCACTTGGTCTTTTGCCCATCTGGTAATAACGAGCTGAAGTCGACAGGCATGGCCGCATGGCTCTTGCCTCGTGCTCCATGGAGTTGGTCATTTTCGCTGTATACCGATCGCGCCCGCCGTCCGCATCTGCGTGCAGTTGGTGGTTCAGTGCTTATGGATATATATTACTAGTATGTACTACGTGTGTGAAGTTGACATTGTCTGATGGATTGGTAGGTTGACATATAGAAGCAGTCAAGCAAGAGGATGTATTTTACTCCTAGATATAGATAGGTTGACATGATCAAACCACGGTTGACGTTGCCGTTCGCCCGTACCTGACCAAGACCTTTGTTTTCTTTTTTGCTGCTTTTTTTTTTTGCTGCTCAAGACCTTTGTTTTCGGTCGACACATATCTAGACTAAGATTGCAGACGATTATATCGCAGATGAAGTATCTATCTGGAGGCGGGCTAGACTAGATGCAGGTGGTGTCGTGGTAGGGAGGAGTAATCAAACTTAGTTTTCTCGGGCGGACAGCGGGCCTTTGTAACTCTTGTTTGGATGTAAAACTTGATGACAGTGAATCTTTGCATGTTCTTGCAAAAAGAAAAAGATGACGCGGATGCCGTCATACCAAGGTCTTTGCTCCCGCCTCCCGGGGAGAAACAGATACAGGAAGCTCAAGTTTTTTTTCTTGATAACCTGAAGATCCAGCCCACATTGTACCGTTTATAAAGGCCTATACTCCGCAGTGGCCTAAAACCCCATGCCCGTCGCTTAATTTGGGCGGCCCACGGTGCGACAGAGAGCAAAATCAGTCATGGAGAGTTGGTGCGATTAGAATTAGAGCATCTCCGGTCGAGGCCCCAATAGGCGGCCGGATGGGTGCGCTGCGAGGCATTTTGGAGGCTCGTCTGGACGGAAAGTCGCCCACAGGGCTGCCCCGTTTTCACTCGTAGCCCCAACCCAAACCCCTTCGGGCTGCGGGCCCGCCCTATCAGCGAGGGAGAACCTCGTCGCCTCGGGAAGGCGCGCGCATTGACGCCTCGACGAGACGGAGCGCTGCGGTGGAGCAGTCCAATCGCCCACGCGGCGGAGTAATGGCGTTGCCACGGCCTCGTCTTGCCCGCCCCGGCTACAAATTCATGGCTAGGTCGTGCTACATCTACAACAAGCTTAAAATGCCAAGGCCAAGAGGTGGACTAATCACCATTGAAGGAGACTTCAAACTGGAAAACGCCCTTTGTGCCGAACAGGTAATAGCAAAGGAAGAGCTGAAAGACCTGGCTAAAGAGGTATCACCGACAGAAATACCGGAAGGAAAAGAAAGCCGAAAGCCGGCTGACAGTTTCAAAACATCTGAGAATACAAAGCAGATCATCCTATACCCCAAGGACCGGCAAAATATGCTGTAGTGGGAACAGGAATGACTCACAAATAGGAAAGCGTGCTCATCAAGTTACTCCGTGAGAACGGGGATATTTCGCCTGGTGTCCTGCCGATATGCCAGATGTACCCCAGGAACTTGCTGAGCATCAACTGAAGGTCATTCCATGATCAAAATCCGTCAAACAAGGTCTCCATCATTTTGATGGAAGAAGGCGGAAGGCTATAGGCAAGCAAATCATCCGGTTTAGCAGCTGATTTTATCCGGAAGGTCATACATACTGATTGGTCTGCAAATCTAGTATAAGATACTATTCTTCTTAGGATGTGTATAGATTATACCGGTCTGAACAAATTATGCCCAAACAACATGTGCGCTTTACCGCGAATCGATCCACTGCTAGCTCTCAGATTTTATGCTTTTTGGACGCTTATTCTAGGTATCATCAAGTACGCATGAAAGAAGAGGACCAAATAAAAACCTCTCTCATAACACCCTATGAAACGTATTACTACATAGCCATGCCTTTCTGCCTCAAGAATGCTGGAGCTACGTACCAGTGTTGTATGCAAAGATGGTTGCATTACCAAATAGGTAAAAACGTCTATGTTTACGTGGATGATATTGCTGTCGTTTCCAAGAAAGGGCATACACTCCTTAAAGATCTACGAGAAACCTTTGACAACTTACGCACTTACAAAATGAAGTTAAATCCATTAAAGTGTGTATTTGGGGTTCCCTCGGGAAAACTTTTAGGCTTTATCGTCTCCCATAGAGGGATCAAAGTAAACCCGGAAAAGATCAAAACAATCCTGAACATCAAAAGACCTACATGTCTGAAAGACGTCCAACGATTGACGGGTTCCGCAACCTCCGTAAGCAGGTTTATAAGCCGGCTTGGTGAAAAAGCTCTGCCATTATACAAATTGTTGAAGAAATCCGAAAATTTTGAATGAACAGAAGAAGCAGGCAAAGTGTTAACCCAGCTAAAGGAAACTTTGATGAAAGCTCCGATTTTGGCATCCCCAAAAGACGAAGAACCTATGTTACTGTATCTAACAGCAACAAATAGGGTTATCAGTGCAGTAATAATTATGGAAAGGCGGAAAGATGAACAAATCATTCCAGACCAATACCCGGTATACTACATAAGCGGAGTATTCTCGGAGTAAAAAAAAAGGTATCCACATTATCAAAAGCTGACATATGGTGTATTTTTTGCATCCCGAAAACTCGCCATTATTTCCAACGACATTCCATAACAGTGGTAAGCAAAGCACGACTAGGAGATATTATAAACAATGCAGATCCAACAGGCAGAGTCGCCAAACGGGGCATTGATCCTGCTGCATTTGACATTAAGTACCAACCGCGAACGCCACTCAAATCCCAGGTGTTGGCAGATTTTGTAGCTGATTGGACAGAAACCATGGAAAACACACCCATGCCGGAGTCGGAATATTGGATCATGCATTTTGACGGATCCAAAATGAAGGAAAGCGTTGGTGCAGGTGTAGTGCTCAAATCTCCAAAAGGCGACCACATGGAGTATGAGCTTCAAATTCACTTCAACGCCAGCAATAACGTGGCAGAATATGAATCACCACTTCACGCCTTGCATATTGCAAAGGAAATAGGTGTCAAACGCATGCTGTGTTATGGCGACCCGGACTTAGTACAACATCAGCTTAACCAGACATGGGATGCCAAAAGCCCCATAATGGCGGAATATCGGAGAACTGTCGACGAATTTTCCATTTGCTCCCTAAGGTTTGAGGTAAATTGCGTCAAACGGGAAGAGAACCAGAATGCGGATGGTTTAGCCCGGATGGGCTCGGAAAGGGTGAAAATATTACCACCTGGCGTATTCGTCCAACATTTGTACGAACCATCGATAAAAGACGGAGATGTCGACTATCCCCTAGTATCTGAGTCAATAGAAGTTATGTTCGTCATCCTGGATTGGACAATACCATACTTAAACTTCTTAGTTGATCAGAAGTTCCCGGACGGAGCAGACGAAGTCTTGCAAAGGCAGATAAAACGCCGATGCAAAGGATACACGGTAATTAATGGTTGTCTGTATAAACGCAGCACTATCGAAATTTTCCAGCGTTGTATTTCGCCGAAAGAAGGACGATAAATTCTGCAAGAAATTCATGCTGGAGACTGCGGGCACCACGCTCAGTCAAGAAACATAGTTAAGAAAGCATTTCGACAGGATGTTTCTGACTTACATCCAAGACAGACGCAGAGCACATAGTTAACACATGTGCCGAATGTCAGTATTACGCCAAACAGAACAATATGCCGGCTCAAGCACTTAAGACTATTCCCATAGCATGGTCGTTCGCGTTCTGGGGGCTAGATATGATGGGGCCATTCAAAACCGCGAGAGACGGATTTACACATATACTAGTTGCAGTAGATAAGTATGCCAAGTGGGTGGAAGCTAAACCCATCAAAAACTTGATGGTGTGACTGCCAGAAATTTCATCATAGACATAGTTATGAGATATGGCATCCCACACAGCATAATCACGGATAACAGGACTAATTTTGCAATTGTAGAGCTGACAAAATATTGCCGTCAAACGGGAATCCGCCTCGATCTTGCATCCGTAGCGCACCCACAATCCAATGGGCAGGTTGAACGTATGAATAGTTCAATCCTGCAAGGTGTACGCCTAAGACTCGAATCTCCTCTTCATAGAGCAGCTGGAGCATGGGTAAAGGAATTGCCGTCGGTGCTTTGGAGCATACAGACAACACTGAAAAGATCAACGGGGCAGACGCCTTTCTTCCTAGTTTATGGCACAGAGGCGGTGCTTCCAATGGACATAATCCATGATAGCCCTAGAGTGCAGGCATACGATGAGACGGATACCGAAAACGAACGAGAGGATGCCTTAGATCTTTTAGAAGAAGAACCAAAACTTGTGTTGCAGAGATCCACCATTTATCAGCAGGTTTACGGCGATATCATAGCCGGAAAATCAAATATCGCTCTTTTAAGGAAGGTGACTTAGTGCTAAGGTTGGTGCAAGAAAGAAAACACAAGTTAGCTCCAATCTGGGAGGGACCGTTTGTAATCAGCAAAGCTATGAAAAATGGGTCATACTACCTTGTAGATATTCGGGATACTGAAGATGACCCAAAAAGTTTAATCACAAGATGAAAAGAAGCATAGATGTACAGCTAGGAGAGACAAACAGGCCCTGGAGCATCCCGCAGTTACGTACTTTCTATACCTAGTCCAATTCTATGTAAACATTATTGAGATCATGAAATAAAGTTATCGAAAAATATGCAAATTATTTTTTCTATCTTTATTGTCGAAGCATATTCCATCTTTTCTATTTCCTAGTGATCTTTCAATCTACTTCAATGTTAAACCGAATTTTGCCTGTGTGCTCGGCGTTAAAAACCTGATTGCTTTTTAGCCTAAAAATACTACAGAACACCAGATTGTGCCTGCATGCATGGAGTTCATATTTTTATCTCCTTATTTTCTTAAGTATTATCTGATTTTTTGTTTACTGGGTTACTGGATTATTAAGTTAAAGTGCCAAACTATGACTCGTGATTCCGAGATTAGACTGATTGGTTACTTAACCCGGTTGGTCGGCGTGAAGATTTCATGCTTTCGGAATCACTCAAACACTAAGAAAAGTTAAAACATACGAACTAGAGAGCTTAAAATAAAAGGAGACAAATTTAACTTGCAAAGATAATTAAAACTACAAAAGCATAATTTGTTCATACAAAATATAGAATGCATTACATACTAGACGGGCAGCGCGCTTCGCCACGCCGGCTTCAACCCGTGGATTGCGTGGCGTATCGATGAGGTGTCACGGTTGTGAGCTATGAACCGGGTGATTAGGTGTAATTAGGTAGGTAGTGGTAATGGCCGTATGTCTCATGGCGTGAGGTGAATGGAGTGATCGGTGTGTGTCATACACTTGAACACCCAGCAGTGTCGTACACTGAACACCCAGCGTAGCCACCAAAACGACATTGCCGCCTGTTGAAATATAAGTACACGTCTAGCCCCTTTTCATCAGTTCGGATTTTTGGTCTATATGGCTAGTGCAACAATTCTATATGGTATCAGAGCCACGAGGTTTCGAGTTCGAGACCCTGCTCACGCAGTATTAAAAACAAAAAGAAAAAAGATTCTACGGCCCGCACCAAACCCACGCTAAGGACTAAAATAGCCTAGACGTGAGGGGAAGTGTTGAAATATAAGTACACGTCTAGCCCTTTTCCATCAGTTCGGAATTTTGGTCTATATGGTTAGTGCAACAATTCTACCGCCTGCATTGCATTTCATTCTGGCACAAAGTGGCAGCATTACAGGCATTTTAGTGTGTATGCCACACTGCCATTGCCGCAATTCGTTCGCTTTAAGCTAAGAGGAAGAAATAGTATGGCTATCATTCATATTTCATCAGATCAACAAAACTAAACGGCCTATCAAGACAGAACGAACATGGAAAGCCTTCAGAGTAGAGCAGTATATTAGACAGTTTTCTCTTAAATTAGAGAGGCCAGAGGGTGGTAGTGGACAACTGAAGGTCAATTTTAAATTTCTCTGGAAGCCTTCATGAGAGAGCAGGCGTGAAGCAAGACAAATAAGCCAATGAACAAAATCGGCAAGATCTCAGACTTTACAGATCGAGAGTAACAAAGATCAACATGCAACACAAGCAATAAACATCACATAAATTTTGTCATCCTAATGAGAGTCCATTCGTACAGCAGAACAGAATCTAGCTGTTACTTCAGTCTTTGTGTCGGTCGAGAATACGCTATAAAAAGTGGCTAAAGCACACAAATTATAAGAAAATATGTTTATCTATATCACATAGTATCAAGAATCAGATCTAATCATCCAAATTATGTGTGCTTTGTTGCTATTAAACTTACCACATTTGCATCTATATAATCCAAATTCATGAAATAGATATGATTGGCAGGTGCAAACACACACTTACAAAAAGGCACAAACATATCGTATGCAATGAAAAATAAAATAGAGTCTATACATCCACTACAGGGACAAACATTTTGCCGCCCCAAGAGCACCAGGAAGAATACACTTAAAGCAAGGATGATGATCTAATCCACTAAAAAGGATTTAGATATCACCTCTGCTCATAGGCCCGGAATTAATTAACTAATCAAACAAGTTAGGTAAATGCTGGAATGACGAATCAATGATTGCTCTTCTGATAAGTAGGAATCAGACAACGTATACATGTGTAGTACAATACCAATGCCAAGAAGAGACCACACACACGTACGGAGGTCATCAGCCGAATAGCAGATCATCGTGGGTGCGCAGCTTCCTGTACGCCGTGTAGTTGGTCCCATTGGTGATTCCCGTGGCTGTGGCCATGTCCTTGACGCCGGACCTCATGGTGCCGGCGCGCTCGAGGGCCATGCAGACGACGGCAGCTGCCACTGTGTCCACGTAGTGCCGCAAGCCAAGGATGCCCTCCTCGAGCCGCCTCCAACGCCACCGTCGCCTCTGCTCTCTCCACCCATGCTGACCAGTGCGTTGAAGTGGCTCATGTAGCTAGAGAGGCACATGATGTTGGTGCCCGTCGACTGCCAGTTCCCGGCCTCACCCTCCCCAAGCCACACCCTGATGTGCTCGACCAACCGGGCGATATCCTTTGTTATTTGTGTAGAAGAACATTTTGCAGTTTCTTTCTTATTGGCTGAGGTGATACAATGCTGATCATAATTCTTGCATATAACTAATATCAAGGCATAATAAGCTTGTTTGTCAGGAAAATATAAGAATTTATTATAGCTGCTCTGGGTATAGAATCAAGACTATGTAGGAAATTTTAAATAAGTATACCAGAACAACAACAACAAAAACTAATCTGATATGGCCAGCCATCATGCAAAAACCAATATTAATGCAAGAAACATGTATCTAAGACTTCATCACTTCGGTGCAACTCAGGTGTTTATAAATTGATGTATATATTATTATATATTGAATCTAAGCAGCCAAGGATAAAATTATCAATGCAATTCAGATACTGATCAATATACTACTAAGCACTCTTATGCTCATACCTTTGGACTATTAGCCACAATCAAGAGAAAATAGGATGTAAACCGTTTAAGTGGTGAATGGTAATAGTGACTGATAAACTAAACTGCATGCAGTAGGAAGATGTCTTATAGTTCCTTTACTGAATTCCAATAAAATATGTATTATTTATGTTGCTATCACATCCCTGTATGCATTTTTATAGGAAGAACAACAAAATCAGTACGCAATTCTCACACGCGCTCCGCCGCGCCGGTTGCTTTACGTGGTGAACCAACCTGCTGCTGGCGTCTTTGTGGCACGGCGTCTCATGCCTATAATCAGGCAATAACACTACACCTACGGGAATTTTCTTATGGAATCCTACTTACGGGAAGACGTGGAGGTAGGTGAAGGCATCACGTTCCTAAAATCACGGCGCAGCTCCCGCTTTTGCACCAATCCATAACAAACACATCATCACGTAAGTGAATCCCTTTAATTCCAGCCCATAAGTGTAGCATTTCTCATAATCAGGTGCCTGGCAGTTATGTGATCCGATGTTGTTGCTTTTGAGCGTAGGGAGAGGATGTTGTTGCGTTTGAGCGTAGGGAGAGGCAGATTAACACGCTGCGAGTAGGATCGCCTCCCGTGGCAACACGTGCTGGGAAGACGTGTCATGTGGAGAAAGGGATTATGTTTATATTTTCTTTTCGGTGACTGCTATCGCACCGTTAATAGCATGGCGAACCTAGCCTAAAGAAAAGGTGGAGTCTTTTTGTGCCTTTCTCAGGTTCGGGAAGAGGTCTATAAGGCACATGTTTGATCTGTTCATAGGCCGATGGGCGTCTTCGCGGTCTATAAGGCACATGTTTGATCTGTTCATAGGCCGATGGGCGTTTTTGCTGTTTGGACAGTTTTGCAGTGTGGTAGCGAGGCAACCCAATAGCTAACTTAGTACTTGCAATCTTTTTGTTATCCGGGGGGGGAGTTCTTCTCCTTTTTGGTAAGAGAATGATCACACTTTGATATATGGTTGTTAAGAAAGAGATGCTCGGGCTAGATTCAAGTAAGTAACCAATGGGTACCCCAGAAGAAGAGATCCGCTTGGTGCGAGAGCAGCGTAGTCACATCGCTTTTGGCTTAAAAACACTCGCCTTCGTCCCGAAGCAAGAGTAGTCCATCTACATCTAGAAACAGCAAGCATGTTATAGAGAAAGCAGCAGCCAAATCAAGTCTGCACAGAGCAATAGAAAACCCCGCGGTAAAAGTCTCTCATAGACCGACGGCGTCAATAAAAAACAGATAAATGCAAGACTCACACTCGAGCCGTAAGAACACACAACCAGAAAATATATTACATAACTATCTTTTAGTAGGAAAGGAACACACAACGCCTGTACAGCAAAAGAGAACATCACATAGGCGGCAAAAAAAACCCGCAGCCAGACCATAGGGATGCCCTAGGGGAACAAAAGGAAGCTACGCAAAGCCTAAATCCTAATAACATCTAGCACTTTCCTATACACTATATTCTTTGTCTCGGAGCCGCAAGAACCGTCTTCTTCTGCTATAAGGATCCTAAGGCCCTCGGGAGAGGTGACCCGAGTTACAACAACATATAGCTGGCCATGCGTGAAAACCGGGTTCTGAAGATAGATCCCAACTTTCTGCAAAGTCTGCCCCTGGATCTTGTTGATCGTCACCGCATAGCATACTCTAACAGGAAACTGCCTCATCTGCAAGATAAAAGGCCACTTCGGATCAAAAGCAATCAGAACTATCCTTGGAATGCAGACCGACTGCCCAACAGCCAGCCCAGTCATGACAATAACCTTGAGCACGCTGTCAGACAGCCTAGTCACAAGCATTCGTTTTCCATTACATAAGCCTAACCCCCAATTCAGGTTCCTCATTAGGATCACAGGCATGCCGACCTTGAGAACCAGCTGATGATCTGGATAGTTAGGCAGTGTTGGAGAATTCAAGATATCTTATGTGTACAGAACGTCCACATTCAGAATCTCCTTTGAACCTGGAGCACTCCTATCAGCACTCAGAAGGTACCCTGCCAGCAACGGTCGTTAATAGCATCGACAACAACGTTTGTAGGGCAGACGATATCCCTCGCTGCCAGATACTCTAGACAACCATAGGACGCAGCAAACCCATCATAAACACAGTCTATCAGGTCATCTACCCTCTATCAGGAATAGCCACCCAGGTCGGCTCCAAATCACCAGCACACTTTGCGGCTAAAAGTGTTCTGTCGCCGATGGCAAGAACCCAGTCCGCAAACCCCGATCGTGCCACACCAGCATATGATCATGAGGCAACCCCCTTTTCCGAAACTCGATAGTATACAGGGCTGCACAGAAATACAAAATAAGCTCATCAGCTACACAACGGAAAAGAAACTGAAAAAGACGCACAGAGAGAACAAAAAAGGGATAGACCTGCACGCTCCATCCTTAACATCCGCATACATCTGATCAAGCTTCATCTTAAAAACCCTTGAAACAATATCAGGCCTATCACGTGACTTCTGGCCACTCTCAAACCTAAGAGCATCCGCTATCTCATCCCACTTCGGATTACAGGTAAAAGTAACAAACAAATTGGGAGCACCATAAGAGCGACATATAGCCATAGCATCCTAATAGTTCTGCGCCATATACCGGCGAGAACCAACAAAGCCAGAAGGCAAAAATACCCTAACACCAACGCTTCTCCCAGTGATTGATCCCTGGCCTACGGAATCAGTTATACCCTGGTATATCTCACTCCGCAGCTTATCCTGATTCTCAATAATGAAAGCAAGCCTACTGGATTCAACACAAGCATATGCAGCGACGACTACTACTGAGAAAGCCGACCGCATAAGAGGTAAGGATTGGCATGCCCCCTCCTATAATGGCACCGATACGCATAGTACTCCAGCATACTGACCTGAGACCTACCCACAGCCAGAACAGCATCAGGCCCAACGTACTTCATACCCACATAAAACCCCTTATCACCAAAAGGGAACAACAAAGGATACTGGAGATACATAAGAGCAGGATGAAGAGGAGAGATCCGCCTCAACGGACCCTCAGCAAGCTCGGCAACGATATCAAACCTACACCTATCAGCATCGAGATTACCCACTATCAAAGCCGCTAGCTCAGGCGCAAACGGTGGGCTATACACCTTCGGATCATCCAAATCAGAGCCAACAATCCGAATGCTAAATGGAGCACAAGGCAGCTGAACACTTTCCCGAGAAACCCGGATCATCCTAAACCGCTTCACCAAAACATTACAGCTTCCAGCATGGCCATAAAAGAAGCAACAATTTCCGGATCAACCCCACCCGAACCATCCCCACTGCCACCGATCACGGCCATCCGATTCGCAAGCTCATTCACGGTATCGAAAATACAGAGCTGAGCAAACCTAGGCATCTTCAAAGGTGCTGGAACCAAAGAACCGATGCGGTGAGTAGGAAGGCCATTTATCCTAAAAACATAAGGACCCCATCCCATATTTATACTCTCATCAACTTTAACCCCCATCGAACAAAAAACAAACATGTTGTTTTAATACCTAATCAGATGCATGAAATTTCTTGACTCGACATCTCCACCAAACTTTATCAAACGATCAAGAGGAGGCGACCACTGCCTATATGGATCCATGCAAACCCTACCGCCTTTGCAGCACTGGGTATAGCACATCCTCTGATCCTCCTGTGAGTTATGGCACTTAGACCAACAACCCGTTCATCGTACCAAAGGAAGGCCTTGCAATAAGAACAAGTGTACTCAGGACCGCCGAGATACAACGTGTCTCTGAAAGAAGCTGCACACAAAAAAAAAGGAACAGATGGGCAGATGAAGCATGAACAAACGCACAATAAAAGGCCAAAAAAAAACCAGGGAAGCAAAGCACAAACGAACCTTTCAAATAGAAAACATACGCCTCAGACATCCTGCCCGGGCGCCCATCAACTAAAGGCGGAGGCCGAACACCTAGAATAAGTAGTCACAAAAACGATCAACAAACAAGCACTCACACTCAACAAGCACCACAGAGAAACAGAGTAAACTCAGAAACATCGTCACCAAAAAGATGAGGTCTCCTCCGAAGACGACGCCTCATTCGATTTTCACGTGACATGACGTCGGATAGCCGATGGAAGAAACAGTCATCTACAGCAAGACGCACCCGCTGAGCCGAGAGGCAACCGAAGACGAAACCAGAGAGGAAGAGCAAAACAAAAACGCGTGAAAAAGGAAACCAGAGAGAGGAGACCACGTACCGCTACGACGGCGCACGACAGGCCGGGACGCAGGGAACGGCGGCAAACACATAGACAGGGGACCTCCATCCCGAGAATCAGCAGAGCAAACAGTAGACACGGGAACAGAAGCGGGAGCGGGCGCCGAAGCCGCGGCGCCATGCGAAGCACCGCTCGAAGGCACTATCAACAAAGAAGCCGAAATCAGAACAGAGCGACAACACAGAAAAGAACGGCAGCTCCAGCAAGACTATACCAGGACGTTTCCTTGCCGACCCCGCGAAGAACCAGGTCCGTCCTCCATGAGACACGGGCAACCCAACCAACCAGCACCACACAATGAGCACACAAATCCTATGGCTAACCTAATCTCAGAAAAAAAAAATCAGATGGCTAACCAATGCAGACGGCAGCACCAGATGAGAACCTATCTCCACCGAACAGAACCAATCTTCGTCAACAACAAATCCAGACCCACCTAACTCCCGCTACCGGACGGCGAAAAGAAAAACAGGTACCAAAGAAAGAGGCAAACCGTGAGGCCGAAGCAGGAGCACGAACGCCGGCGCTCAACCCCACCCCCAACGGCCGTTGCACACGGGGAAACCGGCAGCAACCGCCAAACCCGCACCGAGAAAGCCACCAACACGGAGACGCCCGCCCAGCAGCCTAGCAGCACCACCGGATGCAAGGAAGAAGAGCGCAGATCTAGAACCCAAACGGCAAACACGGAGATAAGAGCATCTCCAGTGGATCCTCTACCAGGTCGTCCACAGCGATTTAGAGGACCATGGAGCCAAAAACTCCTCGCAGCGGCTCCTCCAAAGGGTCGTCGATAATTTGGACGCCCTAGAGGACCAGCTCGTCTCCTCCATCCCTGGAGGATCAATAGACGATCCTCCATCGCTCCCGCGCCCAACTGCTCGCCCAAGGATTCGCTCCCGCGCCCGTCCGGAGCTCCCTCCTCGTCCTCCTCCCCGCGCTGCAAGGTATGTGCACCCTCCCGAGAGAAATTGCGAGTTCAGAGTGGGGATTTGATCGGGGGCACCGTGGCTCGTGGCGCATCCGGCCGCCAACGCGTCATTTTGGCCGCTGGAATGAGCTTGGGGTGGGAACGCGGTGGTGGGAGGTGGCCGACAGGGGTGGGAACGCGGTGGTGGGAGGCGGCCGGCGGCGGTCGAGCTTGGGCTGGGATGCGGCCGGCGGCGGTCGATCTTGGGCTGGGATCCGGCCGGCGGCGTCGATCTGTGGCTGGGATGGGAGCTCGGGGATGGGAGGCGGCCGGCGGCGTCGATCTGTGGCTGGGGCGCAGCTCGGGGTTGGGAGGGCGGCGGTTGACTCGGTGCGGGAGATGGCTCCGTGGCGCAGAGGCCAGGGCCTTCGCTCGATTCCGCCCCTGCCCCGGCTTGGTGGCCCTGCCCCTGCTCGAAGGCCATGTGCGCAGGGAGGAGCTTGATGGCTCCCGTGCGCAGGTTGGGGGCGCTCGGGTTGGAGGAGCTCGATGCCCCTGCCCTGGCCTGGTTTCTTTTATTTTGTCAGGACGCAGTAGTTCTCCACGAACCACAATGTGATTTAGCTAGCTAGTTGAATGTGTATGTACCGAATGTGCTAGATGCAGTAGCCGGCTTAATTTGCACCGAATGTGCTAGATGTAGTAGCTAGCTAAATTTTGTTTAGATGTTACTTGCAATGATACATGCTGCCATTATTTTGTTGATTTCTCCTACAGATGGATGACTCCCAGGTGGACAACAACGCTTCATTTGATTTTTTAACGTCCAGGCTTGGAACCGCCATGGCGTCGAGCATTTCTCAGATCTTCATCATCACGCTCGGCGAATGCAACCCGAATGAGCTCATCGTCGCCAGAGGAAGACGACGACGACGAAAATAGAGCCGTTGAAAAAAAACTGTTCAACGGTAGTTATAAGATATTATTAAAAAAATATGAGAGAGAATATAGACGTTCTGAATATAGATGTTCCACTGGAAAACTAGGAACCTCTAAAAAAGAATCTTTTTAGATGATCCTCTATATGGAGATATAGATGACCGAATTTAGAGGATCCACTGGAGATGCTCAAAGAACCAGCGACCCGCCGCAAAGCAAACGCACCGCAAAACAACCCAGAACAGACGCTGACATACAAGGCCTACCGATGCGGCGACGCAGAAACGCGGCATCGTACACCGTTGACCCCTTGACCCCTTTTCGCACGCACGGGTAAGCAACACGTGTGCTGGACCCCTTGCACCGCCCGCCAGCACCTCATCCAGCCCAGGCCCACACACGAAAGAACCCTCGGGCCACATGCAGCGACGGAAAGAAGCCAGGGCCACACGCAGACTCACTGCGGGACGCCGAGCTCTGAGAGTGTCCGCTTTCCACGGAACGTACAGCTTAAGTTAATGAATATTACGTCATAAAAGCAAGTAATGCATTCTTCCGACTTTCAGCTCATGCAGGACATGGACTTAGACGACATCGACAAAGTCTTCACTGTCGTCGTCTTCATCGCTCTCGCTCGGATTCTCCGGAGTTGACGTAATATCTTCCTCTGGGTAGAAGGTGGTCATGGAGACCATCTAGTCAATCTTGGAAGCATAGCCTTTGATGGAATCGAAGATTTTTGCCTTTTTGAGCTTCCGTGTATCCTTGAGGGATACCAGTAGCCACTCGCCATGTTTTCGCGATAGGGTAGTGCATCTTCAACAGTCCCAAGGCCATACGCGCTCCTCCAGGAGCAGCGGACTGCATCCATGATTCTCGTCGAGCAATAACCTCGGCGATACGTCCGACAGCTGAGATATGTCAGCATACTCCGTATTTTTGTCCGGAAGACACTTGCCAACAAGCTTTCTTCCGACTTTCTTCATATTGTTGACGAAGATGTCGAACGCCCGAATGTGGTCAATTCGGGTGGAGGAGTCGTCTTCTGCTATAAAATGTAGAAGTGCAAAACTAAGAAAAACTCAGCAAAAAGTATACACTTTGAAACTGAAGGGAAAAACCTAGCAAAAGATAAGAAAACTTACCAAGGATATGTTTATCGATCTCGGCGATTTCCTCCAAGCGCAGATGAAGAGCGGCCGCCAAATCTCGGATGGTGGTGCTATCCTTCTCGCTTTGATCCTTTAGTCGTGATTCAGACAAGTCCAGCGCTTTCCGGCATTCGTCTAAGTAATTTTAGATCTTCACATTGATCTTGTGAAGTTCTAATTTCTCGGAACGGAGCTGATGCATGTTGCCAGTATCCGCAACTGCTTGCCTAGCTTCATCTAGTAAGGCTGTAATGGAAAGAAGGCAAAAAAAATTAACACAAAAGTACTTAAAAGAAAAAGCTCGCAAGATCAAAATCAAAAATAAGGAATGTATAAGCTACTTACAAGCATTCTCCTTGAACTGGTTTTGAAGCTCGACAATTTCTGACTTTTTCTCACTGGTGATATCAAGGAGGGCTTTCACCTCCTTGTTCTTCACCGTGAGTTTGTCGAAAATCTCCATATTGATGCTCTCGGCAGTTTGCTGAAAGCATACAAAGGAAAGATTGGTTAAAACAAAAGATAAGCATGGAATCATAAAAGGTATTAAAACGAAAAGAATACTTTCGTCTTAATACTTGGGAGCTGGAGTTATACTTGGCTCATCTTTTGCAGCCCGGAGAGCATCTTGGGGAACTCCTTGGAATATTTTGAGAAGGAGATCCCCATGTGGTGGATTTTGTCTTGGATGACCCGCCGAGGCGAGAAAGTGTAATTATTCCGCACAATTAAGCCGCCTTTTGGCCAAGGACGAATCAAGGGGGCTCGGACAAACTGATTTTCCCCCATGTATGCATAAAGCCACTTTCATCAAAGCACGCTTCTTGCTTTACCTTGAATTTCTCGTCAAAAGTCGAAATATCCTCGTCAATTTGGACGAGAGAAGGGCCTCCTTCCTCAAATTGTGCTGCCCTTTCCCGCACATCTGGAACGAATGAATCGGGATAGCTGGAATGGCTTGGGGGAGTTGAATTCTTCCAAGGGAGCAGAATAGTCCCATGCTCCACCCGTGATTGGTGTATCCGAGGAAGTTGCAGGGGAAGGCTTTGCTGCCCTGCGAGTAGTGTCCTTTTGCTTCTTTGGCCTTTTCCCTTCGGTGGAGCGCGAGAAAGACTGCAAAGGAAGAAAATTCGAGAATAAAAATCAGAGAGAAAAAGCTTGCGCAAGGAAAGAGGAGATTATGCAAAAATAGTAGATTACCTGGAAGTGGCGACTGGGACCGTCAAGATCAATAACTTCGGTGGATGCAGGAATCTTCTTGCGTTCCGTCCACCGACCGCTGCAAAGCGGGCTTTCAGCTCTGCCTCCTCCTCCGCGGAAATAAGTCAATCCTCTGTGAGAGTCTCCAGCTGTCAAAACACACATAAGTTGTGAGTATACATTTGTGAAAAGCAAAAGTATGAAACCTTCCCAAAGGAATAAAAAGAATGCATACCTTGGGAGGAGGGTTCTCCAAGTGAAACATTTGGAGGCTTTCCTCGTATTGATCATGAGTAGCAACCAAATGGTTGACGCGCTTCTGGAAGACTTTCTCGGACAGGGCCGACTTAGTCACCTGCATGGCATCATCTGGACCTGTATACTCGCTGAGAAGGCGGCTGATACGTCATAAACGTATCCTTAATTTATGATGTTCGTTGTTTTCGTGGCTCATGCTACATGTTTTCCTTACACTTTATGTCATTTTTTTCGATTTCCTAAGACTACCCTATTGACAAGATGCCACAGAGACAGTTCCTGTTTTTTGATGTTTTTAGTTTTAGAAAAGTTGTTCTGGAAATATTCTCAGAATTGGAAAATTTGAAGCCCGGAAGTCTTAGAATTCCCGAAGGTTCCACGGAGTCCCGAAGAGGCCCGGAGGGGGGCCAGAGGGGGGCACACCATAGGGCGACGCGCCCCCTGGCCGCGCCATGGGGTGGTGTGGGACCCTCGGGCGCCGACCGTCGTCGCCCTTTGGCCTATTTATTCCCCCCGATGCGTGAACCCTAAAAAGATACCACTTTTCCATGGAAAACACCCGAGACCGCCATCATCATCCAACTGAGATCGGGAGGGTTCTGGAGTTCTCCCCGGCACCCTTCCAAGAGGGGAAATCATCACCGGAGGGCTCTACACCACTATGCCTGCCTTCGGAGTGATGCGTGAGTAGTTCATCCTGTGACTATGGGTCCATAGAAGTATCTAGATGGTTGTTCTCTCCTCTTTATGCCTCATTTTTAGATCTTGTGAGCTGCCCTACATGATCAAGATCATCTTATTGTAATGCTACATGTTGTATTTGTTGGGATCCGATGATTATTGAATGCTATGTCTCTTGATTATCAATCTATCATGTGTCTTCATGTGTATGTTATTTATGATCTCCATGCTCTCAGTTGTTAGTAGATGCTCTGGCCAAGTAGATACTAGTGACTCCAAGAGGGATTATTTATGCTCGATAGTGGGTTCATGCCTCCTTTGCATCTGTGCTCGAGTGACAGAAACGTGACGGATGGAGGATGTGATGTTGCCATTAGGGAGAAAACAACAATGTTTACATTACACACTTTGCTTATTGCGATTATCTCTTGCTTCCAACTTAATACCCAATGTTTGTTCAGATGATATTCGGAGGGTGGATTATTAGTCATAGATGCAGTTAGATGACGGTCTATGTATCTTGTTGTAATTCCCGCATGAATCACATAGTAATCATCATGGCATGCATGTTTCATTATCTATCAATTGCCCAGCTGTAATTTGTTCACCACACTTGTTAGCTATCTTTTATGGAGAGACACCTCTAGTGAACTGTGGACCCCCGTTCATTTTCTCATACTGATAATACAAACACTACAATTACTGTCTTCACATTGCTACTGTTGTTTTCATATTGTTCTCATATTGTTTTCCACGCCATAAATTTAACCTCTTTGTTATAAGAAAAACCGGTGAGATTGACAACCTCACTACTTTGTTGGGGAAAACTGAATTGATTGTGTTGTGTAGGTTTCACGTTGTTGCTGAACCGGTAGTGCGCCCTACCACATCAACTACATCAACCTTCAGAAGTTGCTTGTCGTCCTACTGGTTGATTCAACCTTGGTTTCTTTTCTAAGGAAAAACTTGCCGCTGCACTCTTCACAACCTTTCTCTTGGGGTTTACCAACGTTAGCCATCAGCGGCTGGTGCAGAAGGAGAGAGGTTGAATCCGCCTTCCAAGCCAGCAAAGGGCCTTGTCCATGTCGGTAAGTGACAGGGAGGAGACGACCAACTTGGCTATCCGCCTTTTGATCCGCAAGAGATATGGAGGAAGAACCTGGACCGCGTCCAAAACCTAGCTGTCTCTTGGGGTGGCAGAAGAATTGTTAAAAGGCGGAATTCCCATATCCTTTCCAGGATACGGGACGTCCGGATGGTAGAAAAAGGAACCCGTCCAAAACTTGACGGATTTCGAAGGTTTAATTTTTGGGAACCATACCTCTCTGCCTCTGCGCAGATTGAAGGATATGGTCCCATAGACCGGAAGAACACCATCAAAGGTGTTTCGCTTCACGTTGGAGCAGTATTGAAAGAAATCTAACCTAGGTTCTATTCCTAGGTATCCTTCAAATAAATCCTGGAAGATGGCTATATAAAGAATAGATTTTGGAGGAAGGTTATGGGGTTGAACCCCGTAGTGCTGAAGGATTTGGAGGAAAAAGGCGGACGACAGAAATCACATACCTCTCAGAACATGGAAGGCGAGGATGACCCTTTCCCCGTCTTTCGGCATCGGCTCGGTGTCGTCGTTTTCCAGCCGCCATTTGTCTTTTACGACAAAGCCCTCCTTTTCCAAGCTTTTTAGCAGGGTCAGTGCGGTACTGCACTGACTCCATTTGCCAGCATCCCCTCCTTCGTCTTCTACGCCTCCGACGGTGGCGTAGCCCTCCGCATCTTCTCCGGCGCGAGTGGAAGTTTCTCTGTCTCCCGATTTGGGGACGGAAGGAGGAGGAGAAGAAGAGGATGGAGGCGGCGTAGCTCCGGTGGCGGAGTTAAGATCTTCGCCCGCATATGCGCTCGCGGGAATCTCCAATATCGTTGCAGAGACGCTTGGAGGAGCCGTCGGGGAGGAAGATGGCACCTCCACCGTCCATGAAGCGGCGGAGGCGTGCGCGATAGGCTCCATAAGGTTTATAGTGGAATCCGTAGGCGCGGGGTCAACGGTCGCCTCGAGCGTGCAAGAAGGACTTTCGGTGGCCATTTTCTGGTGGCGTGGTGATGTCTATGCACGCTTCTATTCTTGCAGACAGTCTTGGGCCTCCACGTGCACAAGTTTGTAGAAGAACAACAAGTTTCCCTTAAGTGGATCACCCATGTTTTATCGAACATAGGGAGGTAGAGGTCAAAGATATCCCTCTCAAGCAACCCTGCAATTACGATACAAGAAGTCTCTTGTGTCCCCAACACACCTAATACAATTGTCAGTTGTATAGGTGCACTAGTTCGGCAAAGAGATAGTGAAATACAAGTAATATGGATGATTATAAGTGACAATAGTAATATGAAATAAAAATGGCAGCAAGCAAACATGTAGCAGAACTGATTGTAAATGGTGCTTAAATGCTTAGAAATAAGGCATGGGGTCATACTTTCACTAGTGGACACTCTCAACAATAATAACACAATTGAATGTATAAATATCATCTCTTCACTATGCTACTCCGAACCACTCTCCGGTCGGACAACAAAGACCAATCATTGCGTAGGGCTATAAGAGCACTCCTTATAGTTCACATTTCCCCATCTAGGTAACCCCCACGCTATCACCATGAGACCTAGATGGTTCCAAACAAACACCACAATTTTATAGAGTCATCCAACACAAATATAAATATCATGCTAAACCACATGGTGCACACACCGTCACCTTTACACCGTGATCAAAGTGTCTACGGAGATATCATAATAAAACCACTTGAGTAGCACAACAGATGAAGAGTAACATCTACTTATTCAACTATATTACAAAGCTCATGATCACATAAAGATCACACCGTGGGAGAGAGAGATGAGACACATAGCTACCGATAGAGCCCTCAGCCCTGGGGGAGAACTACTCCCTCCTCATCATGGGAGACAACAACAATGATGAAGATGGCGATGGAGTCGATGGAGATGGATCCGGGGACACTTCCCCGTCCCGGTAGGGCGCCGGAACAGAGATTTCTATCCCCCAAAACTTGATTTTAATATTGAAAACTATGCCCGCCAAGTCTTCACGGGGCTAGAACTTCATGGAGTTGCCTTTCCTGCGACGTTCGCATATCCTTCCCAGAACAGGGGGTAACATGTCACATCCTTTTACACTCTGCAGAGGTGTGTTACTTTACACATTGGCGATCAAGACCATGTTGCACAACCAGGCGATCGTTCTTGTCCACACTCACTTAGGTGTGGGGCCCGGTTGTTGATCCAAACCATATCATGCTTCTCCGCACAACACATGCCTACCCATTTCTGCCACGCAGGTTGAACCCCTGATTCTACCCCTCACGATAGAGATCTAGGCGCCCCGGGAAGACATTCATAGACCCCACAGTCTATGGGACGTAAGGGCTCTCACCAATGTGCATGTAGTCCTGCAAGACCTACAGCGTACGTCTCTGGCAGTCCGTTGACATGTGAACGGGAAAAGATCACAGCTGGCTTACTCGCCCCATACAAGACCCATAGTTAACGCGGTATTTACGGCGCAAGAATCTTGATGTCATATGTTGTTAATTCCTAGGTAATACTTTCCCATGCAGATGGAACCTTCCTTTGGCCTATTCATCTTACCATGGTCCCATCCGCCCACCAAACAGAACACTACCACTCGGGGTAGTCATTCAATTAGTCATATTATTATAAAAATAGGATCATGCATTCTTTTGAGAATAGGTGGTAGTACGATAGGGTTTTGCAAGTAGTTCTTTATGAAATAATACAAAGGATACGAGAAAGTGATGAACTTTCCTGAGATAGAGATGATAACAATAATCCATGTCTTCGGGGTTTGAGGGTTGCGTGGAAATCCCGAGATCTGAAAGATAGCAAAGTAGTCCCGGTAAGGACTACAGAAACACTTGGCAAGATGATGTAATGCATAGCAATGAGATCATAGCGAAATACCCTGGAAAATACCCCAACTTACAGGTGTAAGCTACGCTCGATACGATCTTAAGATTACATTTGGTTTAGGTGACTTAGAGTTGTTTCGTTACTTGTGGTGATGATGTTGTTACTTCTTTTAGACTTACATGTGTTTCACTTTTATTTAATAATCAACAGTTAGCATGTTTAGTTTATAAGTAGTTATCACATGGTTAGGCAAGAAAACAATGTCACATTGAAAGCAAGTTTTAAAAGATAACAAACACATTCTATTTTATGTTTAGAAGTGTAGATCTAATGACAAAGATTTTAATTGAAAATGAGTAACTAATACAACCAACTCTATCATTACAAAAATGTTTAAGGATAGAGAGGAGGTTTTATGAAATGTAAGATTATTTGGTGTCGAGACATCGTGGTAGATTTCATAGACGTGGGTGCCATGATACTACCGATAGAGACGTGGGGGGACGTGATTGCACGATGACCAAGGACACAGGGTTTTACCCAGGTTCGGTACGACGCAGTAATGCGACGTTCCTACTCCTGCAATCTCACTATTCAGGACTAAAGCCTGGGAATACAGAGTACAAAGTGAGGTTCTATTAGCTACTCGTCAAGGATCCACCTCTCGGCGAGTTAGCCTTTAGCTTCTTGTCTATCTATCTTATCTCCCATCCGGCTTTATATAATAGCCGGGTTAGGGCATACAGAGAAGAAAACCTAGAAGACTACGGTACGTCTTAACTTGGAAAGTAAGGAATCCGCCTTCTACTCCAAGACGTATCACGTGGGCCGTGATCCGGGTTCTTCTAGAATCCGGCTTACGTGCGTCATCTTACTGGGCCGCCCAATGGACCGTAGCCCACTACCATTTATGCCACCCATGGTAATCCGGCACTTTAGACTACCATCTGATATACCCCTAGTTGGTATATATCCGACAGTAGACCCCAAGAAGGATTAAAACTCCGATTCGCCGTCTTTCGTCAAATGTGAATTCTTTCCAACAAATATAGGCTCTCTGTCTTGATTCTTCTTTTTATCAGAATAATGTCATAACGCAAAACTCAGATTTCGGAAAATCCGGCTTTTCTTCCACGAATCTTCGCGGAGAAGGAACTTCCTACGTCAGCGCTTTAATCTTGCTGACATCAGGGACGTTTAGGTGTCGAGCGGGAAACCCTGAAACGTACCTCTGACAGATTCTCGCGGGAAACGAGGAGATAGCAATAATCACCCGTCGTTTCATTTCCCGGAATTTCCGGCGAGTGACACGCGTTGATCAACCAACGGTCAAAAGAGTCGTTAGCACGTATCGCGACGAGTTTCCGGCTATAAATAGCCGTCATCATCCTATCCGGCAAACCTTCCGCTCCCAGTTCTTCTCGCCTCACACATCGCCCAAGCTTACTGTGAGTAGAGCACCCTTCCGGCGAACGCACGAGCCAGCACCATCCATGACCTCACCGGAGCACACGATTTTCACCGCGCCGCCAAAAGATGGCCTCACCGAACTCTTCTCTGGCCCGCTCCGTCGCGGCGGAGATCGACGAGATCATTAACACCATGGATCCCATGGTGGATTCTCCACTGCGTGCAACCGGCGATGAGTCGGAGAAGACCGTTGGCGGTGTAGCCAGTGAGGAAACTCCCCTCTCCGCCACCAATCTTGCGAGATCCTCCTCCGCACCATCCCCTCCACTCGCGCCTGAGACAGCGGAGGAAAAAATAGTCCTCGTCGGAGAGGAGCTCGCGGCCGCGTCCGCCGCCACCGGGGCAGAAGACGAAGGGGAAACTGCCGACAATTGGAGCCAGAGCAGTATTCCACCTTCCCTCCTTCCAACAATGGATAAGGAGGGGCTGCTGCTGAAGGGAAAATGGCGGAGCCCGGAGGACGAGTCCGAGCCAGCGCCAAAAGATGGGGAACGCGTTCTCCTTACCTCCCACATCGCGAGAGGTATGGGATTGCCGCCTTCCGCCTTTTTTCTAGAAGTCCTCAACCATTACGGCGTTCAACCTCATAATATTCCCCCAAACTCCATTCTCTATCTAGCCGGCTTCCAAGCCCTTTTCGAAGGGTATTTAGGAATAGCACCTAGATTAGACTTTTGGCAATACTGCTTCGGAGTGAAGCGTAACCCTACAGAGGGTGTTCTTCCTATCTGCGGGACCATTTCTTTCACTCTTCGGAGATTTAGGGAAGACTGGTACCCAAAGATAAAAACATCAGAATCCGTCAAGTTTTGGACGGGTTCTTTCTTTTATCATCACGACATCCCGCTTCCCGGAAAAGAAAACGGGGTTCCTCCATTCATCAATTCCGCCGCCATTCCACAAGAGAGTTGGGCAGTCGAAGCAGTGCAGACCTTGCCGGATGATCTGTTGAAGATCAAACGGCGTATTGCCAAACTTACCTCCTCTCAGTCTCCTCTGACCGAAACAGACACAATTTTGTGCTGGCTTGGTCGTCGTATTCAACCTCTTTCCCTCCGCCCCCGACTTCTTTGTGAATACAAAGGCCCAGAAGACGGAATGAGAGGGACAGACAAAGCCTTTACGAAAAAGGATTTCAAGAAACGAGTCAACCAATTGGTCGCTACTCGCGACCAATATAAGGAGAGCTTGGAGATGTATCATGAGGAGAACCCTGTCCCTAAGGTAATTTTACTTTTCCTTGATTTGGCATTCTGTCGGATTTTTATCTTTCCCTGATATCTCTGACTTAGTCGGATTTTTTGCTCTCTCTGTAGTTCGACGATCTCACGGAAGCAGATCTTGCATCCGACGCCGAACTTGACGAATTGCATGCCAGCTTTTATGGCAGTCGCAAACGCAAGAGGCAAGTGATCACAGAGGAGGTGATAAATCTTGATGGAGTTCCCATCGCCACATCCAGGTATTTTTCTGAGGTTTTTGATCTCTCATTCCATTCTGGTTCTTCGAGGTATTTACTTCTCGGATATTTCCTTTTCAGCCTTGCACCAGTTCCTTTGAAATCAAAGAAACTGAAGAAACATAAAGCTACTGCTGGCAAGGGAATGCCGTCTTCAGCTGCAGCTCCACCCACTCCAACAACTCTCGGTGGGGAAGATAAAACCGCAAACCCGGACGAACAATTCCAGCCGTCCAGCCAGCCTATTGCATCCAACTTGGTTGCGAGGGAAAGGGCGGAACCGGAGATGGGCGGACCTTCTCGGACATCTGGAGAAGACGAGCCCATCCCTACCTTTGACAAGGATTTCAAGGTAAAGGAAGAACCTTTTGACGATCTCGGATACATTCGTCCGGAAGCTAAGAAGTTCTTCGCTCCTGCTCCCCTGATCCGTCCTTGGCCACAAGGAGGACTAATTGTCCGAAATAACTTCGTGTTTTCACCTCGTCAGGTCATCCAAGACGGCCTGCATCATGTTGGAATTCTTTTTTCTGAATATGTAAAAGAATTCAACGAGAACTTGTCAGGATTGCAGCGGATGAGCCAGGTAATATCTCTAGCCCCCAGGCAATAAGTCAAATGCATGCTTTTAACTTAATGCTTTCAACTTTATTATGCTTGCTACTAACTTAAGCATTTTATTTCATTTCCGTGTTTCAGCAAACCGCTGAAAGTATAAACATGGAAGTTTTCGGCAAATTAACAGTCAAGAATAAGGAGGTTAGAAGCCTTCTTTCTATTCTTGAAGTTAAGGAAGCGAAGCTGGTATCGTCTCAGCATCAGCTGAAGGAAACAACAGGTATTTTATTCCCCGTGATTTCACTTTTAAGCTTTTTTCCTAAGTACTTTTCCGAGTTTTCTAACTCGGGATTTTTTCTCGCTTTTCAGCTGCTTTGGCGAAAGCAAAACAAATTGCTGAAGATGCCGGCAATGTCGAGAACCTCCGCCGGGAGAACCTGGACCTTCATAAGAATCTTATGAAGGTTCAGAAGGAACTGGAGGCCAGCCAGCTGGCTGTAGGCATTGCTCAATCCAATGCCTCCAACCAAGCTGAGAAAGACAAAGAAACTATCCGAGATCTGGAGACCGCTTTGAATCTTTGCCTGGAAGAAGGCTCCAAAATGGATAGGATCCTCGGTAAGTTTTCGACTTTTACCGGATTTTCGACGTGTTACAATCTTTCCCTGCTTTCTTCATAACCCTTTGGTTATTTGTCTGAAAACAGGAGATGACCCCGCTCTTACTCGGATTGAAAAAATCCAAGCTTTCGGGAAGGTTTTTACCGCGCTGAAGGCTGCGGGCATGCAGCTGATCAACAAGTACCTCCCCGCAAGGACTGGGGAATTCTCGGAAGTTGAGAAACTTCCGGAGGCTATCTTGGAGGTGGCCGAGTCCCAGGAGTCCACCTTGCACTCCGCAGCACGGGGTGGTGCACGCATGGCTTTAGGCCTTATGCGTATGCATTACCCCACTGCCAAATCTTGGCGTGTGGCGTACGGCATCCCACAAGGATATACGGACACCCAGCGGACCAACATCTTCGACGAGATCAAAGGTCACGCAACCAAGATTGCTTCCATGGTCAACCTCTCCATCTTCTACCCGGAGGAGGCAATCCCGGACACTCCAAAAGAATCCTCCAGTGAAGATGACTCAGATGCTTGAAGGAGAAATCCGGGTCCTGGGGCAATAGAAAATAGGAGCATTACCGAACTTTATGTTGTAAACATTATTGTAATGCTTCTATCCTTTTAAATGAATAAGTACTCCGCCTTTTGCAGTTTAATGTTACATAAATACTTTGCAAGTTTTTTTGGGTTATTATTCCTTTATCTTCTAAATTCTCTGGTTTTGTATGCTTTAACTGTCCTTAGTGCTTGAAATGGCTCGATAGCGTTTTAATCTTCATGCCGAGTGACTGGGTATTACCGATCAGTCGAAAACTCGGAAACATGGATTATGCTAAAGGCATTTTTTGCTTACTAGTTTCAGTGACCCAGCACAAAAACAATCAGATAATATTTAGAGAATAGCTAAGGAATTTTTTATATGAAACTCACGCACGCAGGCACAATCTGGCTTTCCTTAAGCCTTTTTTAGGTTGAAAATCATTCAGTTTTTTAACTCCGAGCACGCATACACAATTCGGGCTAACATTGAGTATTTTGAAAGATCATTGGGAAATAGAAAAGGCGGAATATGTAAAACATAGAAGTATGAATTCCGACAACTTTATTTCATGATCTCAAAGATGTTTGCATAGAAATTGAACTAAGTATAGAAGGGACGTAACTGCTGGATACTCCAGGGCCTCTTTGTCTCTCCTAGTTCATCATCTATCTTTCTCTTTCTTTTGCGATTCGGCTTCTCAGGATCATCTTCCGTATCTCGAATGTCTACAAGATAGTATGATCCATTTTTCATGGCTTTACTGATGACGAATGGTCCTTCCCATACTGGGGCCAGTTTGTGCTTTCTTTGCTGCACCAATCTTAGCACTAGGTCACCTTCTTTGAAAGAACGATGCCTGATTTTCCGACTATGATAACGTCGTAAACCTTGCTGATAGATGGCGGATCTTTGAAGCACAAGTTCTCGTTCCTCTTCTAAGAGATCGACGACATCCTGTCGTGCGCTTTCGGCATCTGATTCATCGAAATCCTGCACTCTCAGGCTGTCATGGATCATTCCGTTGGGAGAATTGCTTCCACACCATAAACTAGGAAAAACGGAGTTTGCCATGTTGACCTATTTGGCGTCGTTCGAATGCTCCAAAGCACAGAGGGTAACTCTTCCACCCATGCTCCAGCTGCTCTATAAAGAGGGGATTCGAGTCTTGGGCGTATTCCTTGCAGGATTGAACTATTCATTCGTTCAACCTGTCCATTGGATTGCGGGTGTGCCACAGATGCGAGATCTAGGCGAATTCCCGTTTGTCGGCAATATTTTGCCAACTCTCCAATAGAGAATTTGTCCCGTTGTCAGTTATTATGCTATGTGGAACGCCATATCTCATGACTATGTCAATAATGAAATTTCTGGCAGTTACACCGTCAAGTTTTTTGATGGGTTTGTCCTCCACCCACTTGGTATATTTATCCACTGCAACGAGTAGATGCGTAATTCCGCCTCTTGCAGTTTTGAATGGTCCCATTATATCTGGCCCCCAGACCGCGAACGGCCATGTAATAGGGATAGTTTTGAGTGATTGGGCTGGCATATTTGTCTGCTTGGCGTAATACTGACATCCGGCACATGTGTTTACTATGTGCTCGGCGTCTGTCTTGGCTGTTAGCCAGGAAAACCCTGCGCGGAATGCTTTTTTGACTATGCTTTTTGATTGAGCATGATGTCCGCAATCTCCTGCATGGATTTCTTGCAGGATTTCTCGTCCTTCTTCTGGCGAAATACACCGCAGAAAAATTCCGATAGTACTGCGTCTATACAGGCAACCATTGATTACCGTGTATCCTTTGCATCGACGCTGTATCTGTCTTTGCAAGATTTCGTCTGCTCCCTCCGGGTACTTCTGATCGACTAAGAAGTTTAAATATGGAATTGTCCATTCCGGGTTAACGAGCATGACTTCAATTGACTCAAAAACCAGAGGATAGTCGACATCTCCATATTTTATCGATGGTTCGTACAAATGTTGGACAAACACACCTGGTGGTAGAATTTTCACCCTTTCTGATCCCATGCGGGCTAATGCGTCCGCGTTCCAGTTTTCCTCCCTTTTGACATGGAGTACTTCAAATCACAAGAAGAAGATTGCAAACTCGTCCACCGTTCTCCGATATTCGGCCATGATGGGACTTTTTGCGTCCCAAGTTTGGTTGAGTTGGTGCTGTACCAAATCTGAGTCGCCATAGCATAAGATGCGCTTAACACCTATTTCCTTTGCAATATGCAAGCCATGAAGCAGAGCCTCGTATTCTACCACGTTATTACTGGCATTGAAGTGTATTTGTAATACATACTCCATTGTGTCTCCTTTAGGGGATTTTAGAACTACACCAGCTCCAGCGCCTTCCTTCATCTTGGATCCGTCAAAGTGCATGATCCAGTACTCGGACTCCAGCATTGGTGTTTTTTCCATTGCTTCTATCCAGTCGGCGACAAGATCTGCCAGAACCTGGGATTTTATTGCCGTCCTGGGTTGGTACTTAATGTCGAATGCTGCTAGCTCGATGCCCCATTTGGCTACTCGGCCAGTTGCCTCCGAATTGTTTATTATATCCCCTAGCGGTGCTTTACATACCACTATTATGGAATGTCCTTGGAAGTAATGACGAAGTTTCCGAGATGCGAAAAAGACGCCATATGCCAGTTTTTGATAGTGTGGGTACCTTTGTTTGGACTCGGAGAAAACTTCGCTTACATAGTATACTGGATGCTGATCTGGTATGCTTTGTTCGTCTTTCTTCTTTTCCATAACTATCACCGCACTAATAACCCGGTTTGTAGCCGTAAGGTACAATAACATAGGTTCTTCGTCTTTTGGGGATGCCAAAATCGGAGCTTTCATCAAAGTTTTTTTCAACTGGGTTAATGCTGTATCTGCTTCTTCTGTCCACTCGAATTTGTCGGATTTCTTCAACAACTTCTATAGTGGCAGAGCTTTGTCCCCTAGCCGGCTAATAAACCTGCTAGCGGCTGCTACAAAACCCGTCAATCTTTGTACATCTTTTACTCACGTAGGCTTGGAGATGTTTAAGATTGCTTTGATCTTTTCCGGGTTTACTTCTATTCCTCTACGAGAAACGATGAAATCCAGAAGTTTTCCTGAGGGAACCCCGAATACGCACTTTAATGGATTTAGCTTCATCTTATAAGTGCGCAAATTTTCGAAGGTTTCTCGCAAATCTTCAAGGAGTGTATCTTTTTCCTTGGACACGACAGCAATGTCATCCACGTAAACATGGACGTTTTTGCCAATCTGGCTATGCAATCATCGTTGCATGCAACGCTGGTAAGTTGCACCAGCGTTCTTCAGGCCGAACGGCATGGTTATGTAATAGTACGTCCCATACGAGGTTATGAAGGAGGTTTTGATTTGATCTTCTTCCTTCATGCGTATTTGACGATACCCGGAATATGCGTCCAAAAAGCATAAAAGCTCAGAGCCAGCAGTGGCATCTATTATTTGATCGATTCGCGGTAACACAAATCTATATTTTGGATACAACTTGTTTAAACCAGTATAATCTATACACATCCTAAGGGCAGTACTGTCTTTCTTCGGGACTAATACTGGGTTTGCTGACCATTCACTATGTATAACTTCCCGGATAAAATCTGCTGCCAAAACCCGGATAATATCCTTGCCGATAGCCTTCCGTTTTCTTCCGTCAAATCGACGGAGACCTTGTTTGACGGGTTTAGATCCTGGAATCACCTTAAGTTGATGCTCAGCAAGTTCCCTGGGTACGCCTGGCATGTCCGCAGGACACCATGCGAAAATGTCCCAGTTCTCACGGAGAAACTTGATGAGCTCGCTTTCCTATTTGTCGGTCATTCCAGTTCCTACTACGACAAACTTTGTCGGATCTTTAGGATCTAGGATTACTTGTCTTGTGTTCTCGGAAGCTTTGAAGCTATCTGCTGGCTTCCGACTTTCTTTTCCTGCCGGCATTTCTGTCGGCGATACTTCTTTTGCCAGCTCTTTCAATTCTTCCTTTGCTATCACTTTTTCTGCGCAAAGGACGTTTTATTTTTCCAGCTCGTTTGCCAATTTGAAGTCTGCCGTTATGGTGATTACTCCTCCTTTTGGCCCTGGCATCTTCAGCATGTTCTAAATATAACATGATCTTGCCATGAATTTGGCGAAAGCTGGATGTCCGAGTATTGCGTGATACACGCTTTCGAACGGCACAACCTCGAAGGATACTTTTTCCTGACGTAAGTGATCTTTGTCTCCGAAGGTTACATCTAGGGAAATTTCTCCTAGGGATTGTGTTTGTCTGCCAAGGACGATGCCCTGAAAACGTATGTTGCTGTGATTGAGTTGGGTCTCCGAGATTCGCAGATGTTTCAGTGTATCCAGGTACATTATGTTAATGCTGGATCCTCCATCCATCAACACTCTTTTTAGCCTAGTGTTTTGAACAATATGACTTACAATTAGAGCTTGCGTGCCGGGTTCAGGGATATTTCCAGGATGATCAGACTGATCCCACGTAATTGGTGTATTTGAGTACTTCAAGAATTTCGGGGTTGCAGGGACAACCGCGTTTATTTCTCGAAGCGTTCTCTTTGCCACCTTCGCTGAGGGAGTTGCCACGAAAGTTAGGTTGCATTATCCGTCAACTCTCGGAAACTTAGGCTCGCCTTTACGCTGCTGTTCCTGGATTTTTTCGTCAGTGTCCGTTTCACTGTCTTCTTTCTAAGCTTCTGGCTTTTGCTTGGAGAATTTCCTCTTGGAGTTCTTCCCTTTGTTTCCGGATCCTGCGCTGCCTTTCATATGCTTGTTCAGCCGGCATTGTGCGTTAGTATGGGTGGGTTTCCCAAATTGCGAGTGGTGGACACAGTTTTCCGACTTTATTTTTTCCCACTCTTCTTTGGTGTAATTTATCGGCTCTGTTCTTCTTCCTTTCCACTTGCTCCCATTTTCTCTTCCAAAGGCTATGTTAACTTCTTTGGGCTTTTGCGTTGCTTCGGGAGTTGCTTTTTTCTCAGTGCGAGGGGTCTTTTCGGCTTGGATCAAAGTGTCGATATTGCCGCCTCTCGCTCTGATGTCGTCTTCGGCCGTTGCATGCTCATTGGCGGTTGTAAGCATAGATCCGAGATCTTTGTGCTTTTTGGAACGGATCATGAACGGTACGAGTCCGGGTTTTAAGCCATTGACGAAAGCATGCATTGCTTGAGCGTCAGTTACTCCAAAGCAACTATTCTTCATTGTCGTCCATCTTGATATGAAATCCACGTATGGTTCGTCCTCAAACTGGGTGCAGCGGTTTAGCTGGTTGATGATGTTTGGGCGCTTGTAAGTTCCCCGAAAATGCTGAGTAAATACTCTAGCCATATCATCCCAGCTATCAACAGTCCTTGATGGTAATCCATTGATCCAATCTCTAGCTCCATCCAGTAACATTAGGGGGGAGGAATTTTACTGCCTCCAGGTCTGTCCCATTGTTGATGTGAACGGCTGTATAGTAGTGTGAGAGCCAGGTATCCGGGTTTGTGCTGCCGGTATACTTTTGGTATGTTGGAACAACTTTGGCAAAGCCAGAATGCAGAGTTATTCTTCGGATCCTGTCAGTGAAACACTTGGGTCCAAAGTATAAATCGTCTCTTTCCGCTCTGTCTATGTGTGCGGAGTATCTGCCGGCTGAATGGACAGAAGGGGATCTACTCCTTTCTTTTTCATTGTGGCGCGGACGCGCTTTTTCGGGATTGTCTATGTTTACTCCGTGGCCGTGCCCTTTGGGATAAGGTGGAGTTCTACTCCTGTATCTTTCCTTATTCCCAGGGGGCGTCCGGGATCTCTCACGCCTGTGAGGCATATCCTGTCTTCCAGCATTTTCTGCAAGGCGTCTCGGAGGCGGCATTGATTTTCCGTCCTTCTGGTTTTTCTCTTCCCGATCACGGGGATTAATTCCATCTTTCGGGAGATGGGATCCGGTTCTGGACGCTTCATCCCTATTGTCGGCTTTTTTCTTGTCCTTTCTCGGATCTAATTTCTTCTCTTTTGAATTGTTTGAATCTCCGGGTTCTTCAGGTCCAGGTGCTCCAGCGGCGCATGTGGCTGTCTTGCATAGGGAGGAATCGTCATGCAACTTCCCTGATCGCTCTTGCGCTCGCTGTTGTTGTTGCAACGCTTTTCCTAGGAAAGCATACACCCCTTGAAGTTTTTCACCATTGGAGTACATATCGTTGTTGAGGATGGCGAATGCCGCTTCCGCGTTTTCTGCTGCGGTTTTGTATATTGGCTCGCCTCTGGCATCTTTGCCGTTTACCTGCTTTTGCCAAGATGGTTTGGCGGCAGTACTTCCGGTTTTGCGATTCCGGGTAACCGCGTAGGTTTAATGCCAGATCTATTCTTTCTCTCGTATTCCTCGATTTCTTCCCGTATGAGCTTGATGTCAGCCTGGGTTTTATGGAGGTGTTCTCGAGTTCGAAATAGATGTTGATGTTGCCTTTGGAGAGCTTGCCTCCGGGCTTCCAGCACTTCAGGGGGCTCATGTGGTCCCACTGGTGTATGGAGTAATTCCTGTTCGTCCTGTTCTGTTATTGGCGGAACAAGGATTTCCTTCGTCTTCTTCTCCGCAGGTTTTACTCCGCTTGCGTCTCCTACTTCTCGGCTTTCATTGGCTGGATCAGCCGATTTCTTCTTCCGGAGCTTATAGTGGAGCTTTTTAGCAGCTTTGTGTTTCTTCTTGGAAGAGGGAGGTTTCCTGCAGGGTTCTTCCTCTGTCAATTCTTTGACGTCGGGGAATTTTGGAGAGGTTTCTCCTTCTTCTCTCTCTTCCTCTGGCGGAGGCGTTCTAGGGCTTTCCTGACTGTCGGCATCCGTGTTTTCAGCCGGTTTTGCCATCAGTACTTCGTGGAATCCCTCTTGGAAGGATTTGACCTTTCTTTCGAAAGCGTCTTTGTCTTTGTCTTCGGTATCGAAGTGATCCGATCCGGGTTCCAACTCTAATCTCGCCTCGATGACGGCTAGTACAGAGTCAGCTTCCGAGTGCGTCGTGATGCTGACGGATGTCGGATCTTCCACCTCTGTTGTGGGATTGTTGTTTTCTGCCTCTTGCACGGGATTGCTTTCATCCGTGTTTTCGGCGATCTCGGACTGCACCATGCCGATAAAGTGCGATTTAGCACTATATCGACGATCTGAGCAAAATACGGTATCATAGTCGTCTTCGACTAGGTATAGGGCGGGTGGGATAAATTTGCTCTCACCACAGAATCCCATTGCTTCTGCAGTTAATCCGATAAAGATGTTTGCAGATCCAATCGGTAAAATGCAGGCACTTACCAGGTGATTCCGCGCCGGCATGTACGATCCGTTGTCGAGGAAGCGCCCGACGTCGTTGTCGAATTCCAGGCTTCCGACAGTTATTGTACTGCCGATTCCGCCGAGTATCCCGATCGAAACATAACGCCTGACGTCGCTGGCCCCACGGTGTTAAGTCTTAATAGAAGATAAAATGATCTTATTCATGGATATATGGGAATCTTATAAACTTCCATCTTACTTTTTAGAAATAGAATTCATAAGTTAAACAAGATAAGTTGTTCTAGACATAATGCGTTTGAAAATGTTGGTATCTTTCATTTGGTATATTATTTGAAATTTTCTAAAAGAATTTGAATAAATTATTATTTTTTCAGATTTTAAATGAATTAAATGACTAGGCAAAACATTACACACATGAAAACATGTTCAGATGACTTTGAAATTATCATATATGAATTGCATTTGTCTTTTTGAGCAATTTGGTATATAACTTGTATTTTTCTGATTTATTAAATTATTTATTATTTTTCTCAAATTTTAAATGAATTAATTTAAATTCCAAAAATGTTCAAATTTAAAATTCGTCAAATATTTTTGAAAATTTCATAAATAGGTAGGTTTTATTTTTATGAACATGTTTATTTAACATGCTTCTGATAAGTATTTTAAGAGTTATTTGAATTATTGGTTTTAATCAATTTTCTGCCATTCTTAAATTGACAGGTGGGGCCCGGCTGTCGGATTTAATGTGAGCGAGAGGAAGAGAGGCGACGGGAATGTGAGCGAGAGAAAGAGAGGCACAGCACGGCTCTCGCGAGGTAATCCCCACACGACGAAGTAGGACGTGGCGTGGCCTCACCGGCGGTGTCGACACGAGGATGAATTTCCTCTGCTTTCTGGCTGGAGATGGAAGAAAGAGTTAATTAACAATTTTTATGAGTAACCCCCTGGAAGTTTTGGGTATTCATAGTTAAGCCCTTCTATTTAATGAAACCTAAAAAAAGATTGTTTTCTGGGCCTTTTTTGTAAACAGAAAAATTATTAAAAATCATATATGTAATTCTTATTATATTTGCAACATCACCATGTTTTACTTTGGTGAAATTAAACAAGATTTGAATGTTAAGCTTGGGTGGTCATTTAAGTGATTTTTGTTATGTTCCTTTCAAATTAACTTTCATTTGTCATTTGGAATAAACTTACTTGTTTTGAGATTTATTTCACACTTTGAATTGTATAACTTAACACCTCAATTTTTGTTGTATGGCAATTTTAGTATTATGGAAACATATTGCCCTTTTATTTAATTGCTTATTACTTGCAGTTTTGGAATGTTAAGGATGTTTTCTCTCTTGACTCCAAGACTATGAATAGGTATAGATATTCAAGTTTGTGTCTTGAGGGCTGTATAGTCTCCTAGGAAACACCAAGCTGTTGTCGAGCAATAACTCCCTGATTTCTCTTAGTGTGTGGCTGACAAGGAACATTCATATTGTCCTGATTCAAATAGATGCCAAGCAGGGTTTATTATCATAGTGGCTTTGGTTTGTAGTGCCTGGCTACTAGATCATGTGAAAGCATGATCAGATGTCTGTGAATGCATAACATACAAATGTCCTGCCTGTGATCAGGTCTTATGGCAAATAGAAGTGTAAAATGACGAGAATAGAATATTTCTTGATTCCCTAACTTATCCTGATGTTTGAACAAGATGATAAACTCCTATTTGATAGGAATTGATGCTTTAGTATGGGGAGGAAATGTATTAAAACAACTGTTGACTAAGTAGTCCAAGCAACTTTGTTATCTAGTTGTCCAAGATTATCTCTTCTTGAGAAAAACTCAGGAGCAAGCCAAATGGCTTCAATCACTAGTTGAACTTGTGAAATGCTCTTATAAGACTAGACCACTCACAAACATGTGAGGGTTAAATCATGGCACTAAGGTTATGGATGGTGATTATGTGGCTTTATGATTTAGCTTTACTTTCTCCATGGAATTTATCCCTGGGGAAACACCATAAATAACAATGTAGCTTCCTAGTTAATAAACTTGAATATGTTGCCTAGGTTATAATGTGGTTTCTTGTTTCCTAAGTGTTATTCCTTCTCTTGGTTGATTATGTATAGAATGTAGGTGTAGTTTATGACATCAATCAGCCTTAAGAATATAAGAAGTATTTGTTAGCAAGATAGCTAGTCTTGCCTCCAAATTACTATTCATATGCAAATGGATGAGATGTACTAGGTTATATGATCTTCTGTTTATTTGTGAGTGACACTCAATTGTTTGAGTATACAAAAGTGATTTGTTAACAAGGTTGCAAGACTTGTTACCAAACTACTCCTATATCACACGAACATTGGAATATACCACTATTTCAGGAGGAATTAATAAGATCAGATTAAGATATAAGAATTTACAAATATTCTTATGATAGATTGGAATAGTACTTCTAAAACAATCTGAAGAATCCTTCTGCAGATCTTCTTGTCGAAGTTCCTCCTTTCTTGTGGTTTTGTTTTCCTGCAGAATGACTTCTAGAAGATTGGGAAACAATGAAATAAGATAGTCTAGACAAAGTATAAAGATCTAGATTAAGAGTTCGTTTAGGATTTTATTCTCCTTCCAGATACTTCTCATTTTGTTTCCCATAAGATATGCACTTGTTTCATATACGATTAGTTTTTCTTATCTTTCAATTCAATTCCTCTAATAGAAGCTATAACTTATTGTTATTCGTTAGTTGTTATCCAGCGATACTTTAGTTGTTGAATGTTGGATTTGAATAAAAGTTTGGAGTGCTTATGGAATGATGACTTAAGACAATAAGTTGATCAAATGATCCCTTTATGTATTGAGGTCTCATATGCTCATCTGCAAAATGAATGAGACAATGGGCATATCAAGGTTATTGGGGTTTAATGACTTAAGTCATATTTGTTAGTTGTTTTGTTAGGGTGTCATGTTTTTACTTCATATTCTTCTTTTGTAGTCTTTGTCATGAAGAATGCAGACATAGAGGTTTGGGAAGATCACATATAATGATCAGGGTTATTACTATTTTAAGAAGGTTTGTTTCGTATTTTAAATGCTTCCTTTCTTGTTGATGAGATATGTACATATTCGCTAAATATGATAATAATAATAATAGTTATGTCATTTCCCACTTGTGGGTTTGAGTTAATTCTTGTTTCCATCATTTGTGTTATGTTGAACTTTTGTTATTCACTTGTAAATACTTACTTAATATTTATGAGATGATTTACAAACATGTTGTGTGAATGAATCACAACTTAAAGAGTTCATATTTTCAAGAACATGTTATCTCTACTGAGGCGATTGTTAAACTGTGCATTACTAGCTTGTGAAAGTAGGGTACTGGATGATGTGGTTTTGGATACTCACCCCTCTTCGAGTTTTAGATACCTAGTGAATTATCCCAAGTCACTTATATATGTATGGTTAAGGTTGTCGAGAGTTTGTGCTTGGTCATAACCAATTATGGTTTTTCTTATCAAATGATTTGGTTTATAAGATATCTGCTATAAAGATCACTCCAAATGTACCCTCAAACAGATGATCTAAACCTATTTCATCATGTCAAGAGAAACATTGGTCACTTTGCTTCATTTAAACTTTCGCGCCAAAATTTCCCGTATTTTTAGGTGCATGCATTGCAAGTGCACATATAATATTTAGATCCTTATAACTTCCCTAATACTCGGATGTTACAACTGATCACAGTGGGAAGTAAATGTCGACACCCTACCCCAGGGGTGTCCCTTATCTCTGAAGCACGGGCCCAATCAGACGTCATTTTGACTAACACAAGCAAGGATTTGCTTGAACTGTTCTACCATTGTGTGACAGGGCAACCACCCGAGAAGGACTCGGCACAAGAAGGGAAGCGTGAAGCTAGCTCCCGAGGAGGGGTGCATGCACCACACCAGGCCCGAGGAGAAATTCGTCGACACTTTTCCAGCAGATGGCGCAGGAGCATGCCAAAAGGACAGACAGGGCCCGCCAACCTCGGTGAGGCGACCGCCTCGTGGCGTACGGAGCAGCACGTTGATGACCCAAGAGTATAGGTGATCGCAGCAGTCTTCGAGGGAAGTAAAACCCAAATTTATTGATTGGACACAAGGGGAGCCAAAGAATATTTATACGGCTTAACAACTGAGTTGTCAGTTGAGCTGCACCTGAAAGTAAACTTGCTCGCAACAATCTATGAGTGGTAACAGTTTTATAGCAGCAGTAATTGTAAAATAACAGCATGAATAAAATAGTGACGACATTAGCAATTGCGGGAAACAGCAGGATTAAAATACTGTAGGTATAGGGATGGATGAACGGACATTCTATGGATACAATAGTTCATATAATAATTAAAACATGGGCATTGCAGATAATAACAATAAAGCATCCAAGTTCTAGGAAAACCATAGGCATGTGTTCCAATATAGTCATATGTGCTCGCAATCAGAAACTTGCACAATTTTTTTTCTCCTACCAGCCCATTTGCAGCGGGGCCTCAAGGGAAACTACTGGTAATTAAGGCGCTCCTTTTAATAAAGCACCGGAGCAAAGCATTAACACTTCGTGAACACATGTGATCCTCGCATCATAGCCATCCCCTCCATTTGTCACAATTTCTGTCACTTTGGGGCCTCAGGTTCCGGACAATAACGTGTGTAAACAACTTGCAGATATGATCAAGAAACATAATTATACTCATGAAACAATAACATGTTCATATATGAGATCATGGCACTCGGGTCCTAGTGATAAGCATTAAGCATAACAAGTTGCAACAATGGTAGAAAACACTAACAACGGATACTAGGCACTATGCCCTAACAATATTGCATTATTACATGACGATATCATCCAATCCCTTCCATCCCTCTCAGCCTACAGCGGTGATTACTCACATATGCATGGGCAATCATGTATGGTTGATGGATAAGTTATGGCGGTGACGATGGCGATGATCTCCTCCGAATCCCCGTCCCGAGAGGGCGCCCGAACATGAACTTCTCATCCCCAAAATAGGTTTCGAGGTGGCGGCGGCGCTCGGGTGTGTTTCTCTGGAATATGACGACCCCCCCTTGGTTTTAGGTTTACGGGGCATAAGAAGTCGAAAGGGGAGCCAAAGGGGGTGCCTGGGGCCACCACACCACCTGTTGGCGCGGCCTAGGGGGCGCCGAGGCATGGTGTGGGCCCCTCCTTGCCCCTCTGGCTCTTCTTCTGGCTCCGGGTCTTCGGATAAAATAAGGACTTCAGGATCTTTTTCGGGCAATTTTATGAAAGTTGATTTTTCTGCACAAAACGAGACACCAAGGTAATTCTGCTGAAAACAACGTTAGTCTGTGTTAGTTGTATCCAAAACTCATAAGTTTAGAGGCAAATAATAGCAAAAGTGTTCGAAAAAAGAGATACGTTTTGGACGTATCACACATGGAGGGAAATGGTCGAGTTGTCCCCTCCCCCCTAAAGTGGCAACAACGTTATCCCCTCCTTCCAGACAAGCGGGAGGCATGCAGCCGGATATCTGTAAAGACACTCAAGATAAAAGGAGGCCCTTCCCAGCAAAGAAGGGAGGACAGTACACGAGACGAGAGAAAAACAACATCGGAGGTAGAAAAGTAAGGAGGTAGAAGGAGAAGAGGAGGAAGAGAGGGAAGTAGTTAGAGCCCTCGGGACGCCCCTTGCTCCCGGAGCTATTCTTCTCATCCATCATTTTAATCCAGACACCCACCATAATTCCAGATCAGACATGCATGACGTAGGGATCTATCTCGCGATGGCCTAAACCTGGGTAAAAATCGTGTGTGTGCTTAGTGGCGTGCTCATTCTCTTCATAAACATCGAGTCGGAAGGAGGAGTCTCCCCCGCCCATTAGCCGAACAAATCGGGGAGTGTATTTCGGTCTCTCCCGGTGTCTGATTGCTAGACGTGATCACACACTTGTTGGGTAACCCCAAGTGGAAGGTATGATGTAGTCTAGAGGAAGTTCCCCCAATTAAGGAACTAGGGTTTATCGACCAGTAGAACTTCCAAGTCTCGAAGAAGGTTGCTTGTTGCATGCGGGATCAACAAACGTGGACCTGCACACAAAACACAAACTCTCTCTTGTCCCCAACTTTTGAGAAGGTTATCAGTCTTCCCGTCTTGCTGAAAACTAGAGAATTAAAAGTATAGAGTATTGAAAAGTCATAAAAGTAAAAAAAAAAAAGGTACATCAAGGAAACAATGATGAAAGTGCTTTAAAGAAGGTTGCAATAATGAGGATAATAGGATCGGGGGCCATAGTTTTACTAGTGGTGTCTCTCCAAAGAAAACAAACATGCTGGGTGACAAATTACAATTGGCAAATTTGAACGTATAACAATACTATTATGACGAGATATAGTTCACTGGTTCTAACATTGTAGGCATTACGTCAAGGCATATGGATCACTATCCAGCATGCATCTAAAAGTCCGCCTCAAGAAAGCTATCCAGCAAATCTATCTGGTGTTAAGTTGCAGCAATGAAGTGATTGCTTTGTGTGCAACAGACAAATGCATTAAAAACAATACGTAATGTAAAGAGTGGTCGTCGTCCGTAGACAAGAGCACCGTAGTTTTCTCCCTAGTAGCAACAACACATCCTTCATCCGTCACGTTTCTGTCACTCGAGCACATATGTAAGAGAGGCATGAACCCACTATCTAGCATATAAACACTCTCTTGGTGGTGAAATCAACTACGTGGCCAAGGTAATCATAAACACCGGAGAGCATTGCATGACAACATTGAAACTCTCTACAAATATATGTGAAGCATCTTAGATTGAAATAAACAAAATAATCAAAATGTCAGGGTTCATCGGATCCAGTGGCGGATCCAGAAACGAAGCAAGACCCGGGCCAAAAACAAAGCGTAAAAAATACTACTAAAAAAAATCTCTTAAAAGCAAATTTTTTTGTATAGATGAACGCGTACTTTCGAATCCAAATATCCAATATTTAACGGGGTCAACGTACATAAGAGAAAGAGATACTAAAAACCAAAAAGAGTAGCATGGGAATGTAAACTATAGTATCAGACCACCATATTACTGGTTTATTTCATCTGAGCCACCCATGACTTGATCACCACTGGAAGAAGAATCAATACCTTGAAACAAAATCAAGAAAAAAAATCATAAGTAAAGGCACGAACATCAAATGAATAGTTAATCAATCAATTAATCATTGACACAAATGTAAGAAGTAAGAACTTCATGTCAAAATAAAAGAAGTAAGAACTTACCAAAACGCCGCATCTTTATCGACACTATACTCCAACCAATCGCGATGATTCTTGTACCAACTATCATGAAAACTTCTAAGTCTACCAGCTTTTTCAAAACATGTCATCTTATATTTGTGACCAATAGGTTGACATGGACCCAAATTAACATACTCTCTTCTAGCAACATCTCTAATGCTTGGATCCAAGTCCTCAATAGGTGTTCTTAGACCGGGATCTGAAACAAAGATATTAATACCTAGTCCTAGCAAACAATTGTTAAATCAACAAAGTATAGCCTACTACTGAAACTTATATTGCTTAATGGATTCAAGTGAAGAAGTGACTACTACTAGTGCCATGCCTTCTTGCTATCAAAATCGATGGGACTGATCACACTATGGGGCAACCACCAACCAGGGACTGATTGAAACGGACCTGAAAAAGTACAACACACATTTGTAAACAAATGAGCTAAAACGATGCAAGAGATTGGGCTGCATCAAAGTGTTTATTGATTAATGGATTACCAACAGGCAACAGCAGTACACCAGGCGTCCAGGCCGGCAGACTGGCGGACGGAGCAGGGCTGCCGGGTGCGGGACTGGCGAACAGAGCAGGGGCGCGGGACGGCCGCGGAAAGACCTGCAGACCGGCGGCGCTGGACGCGATGCGAGCAGGAGGCGGAGGGGGTGGCGGCGCCCACGCGTTTCTCACACGCGACGGTGCGACCGGATCGTGCGAAGCAGGGGCCAGGGGGTATAGGCAGTTACGTGACTTACGTAGCTAGCGATGATCGATGGTTGTTTTTCGCTAGCTGAGTCTCCCGTGAAAGGCTTGCATGTTGGGCCAGTTAGGCTGTAACCCGGGCCAAATATCTTTTTTTCTACGGATGGTAACTACGAATTTCGGCCACGCTCCGGGCCATGGCCCGTGTTGCCCTGGGCCTGGATCCGCCCCTGATCGGATCCCATTAAACACAACATGCACAATTAACGGTGGTCTCAATCATGTGACGCAGCACACGAGACTCTAAACATGGAGGCATAAGGGATAGCACAACCATCTAGATAATGCTATGGACCCGTAGTCCCGAGATGAACTACTCACGCATCTATCCGGAGTCGATCATGGCGATGTAGAGGCCTCAGATGACGATCCCCCCGGCAGGGTGCCGAAACAGAGCTGCAGAAGCCCTAGATTGGAGTTTTAAGGTGATGGCGCCTCTCTGTATGTTTCGTGGAAAATTACTTCGTCCCCGAACTTTTTAGGGCTTAGGGAATTTATAGGCGAAGAGGCGATCAGAGGCGGTGCCCGGGAGAGCCAGGGGCCCACCAGGTGCGGCCTAGGGTGGGGTCGCGCCTGGAACCCCCCTGAGGGCCACCTGGCCCCCCTTAGGCTCTTCTTTGGACTCCGTCTTCGTTCCGGGTAAAAAATGATCTTCATAGATTTTAAGCCCTTTCCGAGAATATTTCTTTAAGAACTTTTCTCAAATAGAAAAATAACAGAAAACAAGAACTGGCTTGGGTCATCTCATTAACAGGTTAGTCTATGAAAACATCTATAAAACGAAGGAAAACATGCGAAAACATAAAGTTATTGGATAGAAAACAAGCATGAAACATAAAAAAAAAATATAGATACGTTTGCAACATATCTACATCCTCAAGCTTAACTCCTTCTCATCCTCGAGTAGGTAAGTGTAACAAGCATGAAACATAAAAAAAATATAGGAAAAAGTTCATTTCAAACCTTGAACTCGTAGAGCCTCGGCGAATCAAACCCTGAAATCGAAATCCCTGTCGTTTGTACCCTGAACTATTAGATCCCGGTCCAAATCAAACCTTGGAAATATCCATTGTCTCACTGACTAGATGGGTCCACTTATCATATATATCTCCTCCCATCAGATCCGTTCACCATTTTCAGGTTGGTATTGCGCATGGCGTTTCTGGCTGGATCGGAAATAGCTGGCCATGCGCACATACATCTTTGGAAGCAACGATGGATTAGTACTTGCTGTAACGTGAATCTCATCGATCAATTCCATATGCGTATGTAGACCCAATAGTTCTTGCCGCCAGACACAGAACGAATCAGCAGCAATACCTCGACGTGGAGCATGCCATGACGGATCCGTTTAAACAACCGGGAGCTTGCCGCGCGGTTACATGGCAAGTTGGCAACACGTCACGTGCGGTGCTTGTGGTTCTCAGGAACTCTAGGCTCGCGCCGTTGGAACACTGCCTCGCCGCCGCACGCCCCATCCTCGCCTTGGGCGGATCATACGCCGCCGATGGACAACTTGGAACGACGGACTAGCACCGGGCTCCATGGAGGTGGTCACCCGAGAAGGGCGCTAGAGGCAGAGGTGCCTGTCCCTCGCCGCCGCACTACCACGACTTTTCTAGCGCACGGGATACCTACTGATGTTATTACTTGATTGGATCGATTCAGATTGAAAAAAATAAAAATAAAATGGGGGAAGAGGGAAGAAGATAAATATGAAACGTGGACCCAACTGTCAGTGAGAGTAACCTGCAATCCCGGTCGGGATTGTTACTTCCCAGCATACCAAACAGCTCCAAGGTTTGATTTAGACCGGGATCCAACAATTTAGGGTACAAACGCCAGGGATTTCGACGTCGGGGTTCGATTCGCCAAGGCTCTATAAGGTTAGGGTTCGAAATGGACTTTTTCCAAAAATATATAACGCCCAGCTCGGTGAAGGCCACGTGGTTGTCATCGGCAACCTAGAGCAAGGTAGTCGCGTCGTCGGCATGCTGTAGGGCTCCAGCCTCTAGCTATTGGACCTTCGCCACGACAACCTCTTCCTCCCATGCAACCTGGAGCTGTCGACAGGACTCTTCCAGATGCGATTGGTTGGCCGAGTGTTGCTCCCGGAGCGGTGCTTTGCACTCTTGGGCACCTATGTCCGTGCTTTCCCTCTGTAGCCCCCTTCACTCAAGGATCGCAAAAGTTTGGAGGATCGTTGCATCGGAGATGATACGACGTCCTCCAACTCCTTGATCTGGGCTTCTGCTGCAACTCGGGCCGGATCTGCAGAACGAAACAGGAAATCTTGCTTAGCAATGAGCTGATCGCGATCTGCTGGTTCGCTTCCTGGAGAGCTGCGAGCTGTGATTGAAGCTCTTCCGTCTCGGGAGGAACGGCCTGGAATTGCCGCTTCGACCAGAACATCTTGGATGGCCATCTTGACGGCATAAGTGGTTTCCATCGCAGTCTCCTGCTGGATGGCGACTGCTTCGGCCACAACCCTACTGGACATCAACTCCTTCTCGCGGACAGAGAGATCCACACTCAAAGCAACCAGTTCCACCTTGTCGTGTGCAAGGGCCTGACGCTTCGACTCTAGCTCCACGCGTTGCTGAACGATCAACCTTTCCAAGGCTTCTTGAGCGAGCGCACGGCTAGAATTTCTTCGATGGTGCGACGCTGCTCCTCGACCCAGTTGTTGATCACCCGATGTGATTCCTCGATCACACCACGGCCCGACATCATACCAACGAGATCAAAAACTGATGAGTTGGTCGCGAGCCCCCGCACCACCGGGTCGAGGGCGCCAGCTAGAACCATAACGCCCCCTTCGGAAGGACGGGACGGGGATGGGTATTGAATCAGGGAAGGAAGGGCCCCGTACGCACCTTCTGTGCTCGAAGGAGACTTCCCTAGAACGATAACCATCATCGCTAACATTCAGAGCAAGAGTAAAATATAGTGACCCAGCACACCAATACATGTGTAGTGCGCAAGTCGATGACATAATACTCACAGAAGGACTTATCTGTGAATATTACATCCCTCAGAGTAGTACAACAGAAACATAGCAGGTCCAGGCAAAACTATAGGATACAAACTTCATTACGAAATCTTGAGGATCTCCTTGATGAATCAAGAAGATCTCCTGCAAATGAAACATCAGAAGAAGCAATTCGAAGATCCAAGCTGGAGAATTACTCTAGCTCAGAACTAAATCCATTACGGCTCATGTCAGCCCTAATCTATGGCTTGTAACAGCTAAGTACATGAATGGACTCCACCTACACCTTGATAGCTTCTCCTCCACCAGCGTTGTTGATGACGATGCTTCACCGACTAAGTAATATATGACTCCTCCTAGCTTCAGGAGGTAGCGATGGCTTCACGATGATGACTTCCATAGGCTTCAACTCTAAGAAGGGGGTCAAACGGGAACGAATGAGTAACGAGCGTTACTCAGCAAGTTCATGATATATAGAGGGTAGCTTGATGCACTAACTACACCTTTAGACTCGAAAGAGTCATAAGCTAATGCAAGGTTTTGTAAATCTTTCTTCAAGAGATTGTTTTTACTTCTGAAAACTATGCCCGCCATACCATCACACGACTAGAACTTCATGGAGTTGCCTTTCCTGTAGCGTTCACAGTTCCTTCCCGGAACAGAGGGTAACATGCCATGTCCTTTTAAACTCTGCAGAGGTGCGTTACTTTACCCATGGACGACCAAGACCATGTTGCACAACCAGGCTCGAGATCCTGTCCACTCCCACTCAGGTGTGGGGCCCGGTTGTTGGTCCAAAGCCAAACCGGGCTTCTCCGCACAACGCATGCCCACCCATTTCCGCCAGCAGATTGAACGCCTGATTCCATCCCTCACGATGGAGATCTACGCGCCCCTGGCAGACACTCATAGACCCCAGAGTCTGTGGGGCATAAGGGCTCCCACCCATGTGCATGTAGTCTCGCAAGACCTACAGCGTACGTCTCTGGCAGTCCGCTGACATGCGAACGAGAGAAGATCACAGCTGACTTACTCCCCCCATAGAAGACCCATGGTCAACGCGGTATTTACGGTGCACCGTGTTCTGACAACATTTGTGATTAATTCCTAGGTAATACTTTCCCATGCAGATGGAACCTTCCTTTAACCTATTCATCTTACCATGGTTCCATCCGCCCACTGAACAGAACACTACCACTTGGGTAGTCATTCAATTAGTCATATTATTATAAAAATAGGATCATGAATTCTTTTGAGACTAGGTGGTAATACGATAGAGTTTTTGCAATTAGTTTGTTATGAAGTACTGCAAAGGATATGAGCAAGTGATGCACTTGCCTGAGATTGAGATAACAATAATAATCCAATGTCTTCGGGGTTTGAGGGTCGCGTAGACAATTCCGACATCTGAAAAATAGCAAAGTGGTCCTGGTAAGGACTACGAAAAACATTGGCAAGATGATACATGCATAGTAATGAGATGCATCGTGAATTACCCTAGAAAACACCCCAGGTTACAAGTGTAAGCCACGTTTGAAACGATATCTTAATCACACAGGTTTTAGGTGAAAGTTTCATTACTTGTGGTGATGTGGTTATTAGTTCTTTTAGAATTACATGTGTTTCACTTTTACTTAGCAAACAATTGTTATCATGTTTAGTTAGGAGTGTTTATTACTTGATTAGATAACAAAACAACAACACATGGAAAGCAACTATTGAAAAGATAACATACACATTTTATTTTCTGTTCAAAAGTGTAGAGCTAATGACATAAAATTTATTTGAAGATGAGGAACTAATACATCTAACTCTATCATCACACACATTCTAATGACTTTGTGATGATAGGCTTAGTAGGTGTGAAAACATGAGGTTTTTCTTATTTAAAGAAAATAATGTTTGGGGTAGTTGTTTATGGTTATAATGGAACATTTTACAGTTCCATTATACCTTTAGAAACAATTTCATAAGTTATAGTTTTGTGTTTGATATATTTGAGTTGAGAATGTTTTTCTCTTTAATTTGGTATCTCATTTGAAGTATTCTAAAAATATTTGAATAAGATATTAATTTATTAATTTTAAATGAATTAAATGGTTAGGCAAAATATTACACACATGAAAACTTGATCAATTTGCATAAGTCATTTGGAGCATTTTGGTATATAACTTGTATTTTTCTGATTTTATGAATTATTTATTATTTTTCTCAATTTTTAAATGATTTAATTTTAAATTCAAAAATATTTAATTTTTGAACTTTATCAAATATTTTTGAGAAGTTCATAAACATTTAGATTATATTTTTCTAAATTTTTTCATATTTTATTTGTATTTGTCTGATTATTAAATCAAAAGTTATTGAATTAATAAGGTTTATTGATTTTCTGCCAATATTCAAATTGACAGGTGGGAGTCACCTGTCAGTTTCGTTTTAATTAATTAAAAATAAATCTAAAGAAAAAGGAAAATACGCATGACGTCACGGTGACGTCATGCCTGCGTCATCAGAGGAGGGGATCTCCTCTGGTTGCTCTCAATCTGTCGATATGTTCCCAAATTGCTCGATTACACAACTCCATGAGCTAGATGGGAGCTCAGTGAGTCCGTGGGTGGCCTCGGCCTGACCAAACGGTCACTGGAACCTCTACTCGCGGCGGCAGTGACGGTAACACGGCAACAGCGAGCTAGGACGCATGGGAGAGCGAACCGAGGAGACGAGGTTGCTCACCAGAGCGAGGGAAGGGCATTGTAGTTGTCGGGGAGGCAAGGGAAGGTCGGAATCGCCGGCCGCGTTCAAAATCGGCCGGCAGCCGGAGTTGAAGACAACGGCCAAATTCTTCGGTTCCAGGGCATCCCAGCATGCGAGACTTAATGAGGAGCGAGAGTAGATGATACCGAAGCTCGTGGTAGGCACAGCGTCGTCCCTGGTGGCCGGCATCGAGCACACGGCGGCGGGAGCTGTGAGCTAGGGTTTCGGTTTACGCGGCACAAAGCAAAAGAGAGAGAGGGCAAATGGCTCCATGGGATAGAGCAGAGGAAGTACTATGCCGTGATGGCTTTCTCTTGTCGAGGGCGGCGAGCAGGAGGTGTCACCGCGACGAATTTGGCAACGAAACGCACAGTGTCCTACTGTCCAAGGTTGAAGATGAAACATTTCCACAGAACCCCCTACAAGTTCTTTGGAGTTTGCAGAAAGATCCCTCTGTTAAGAAAAACTGAGAGAAAACCTATGTTTTCAGGGCCTATCTTTGAACAGAAAAATTAATAAAAAATATATTTGGATTCCTTATCATATTTCACAACTCACCATGTTTTGTTTTGGTGAACTTGGAGAATATTTGTATTTTTATTTAGGGTGCTAGATTAAGTGGTTTTGTTATTTTCACTCAATTCAATTTTATTAAATGTCTTAAAATTTATTTTAGGCATGAATACACATAGGTTCCCAAGTGGTGTGTTATAAGTGGATCATATTGGATACAATTCCTTATAGAAAGCAATTTAGTAAAACTATTTGGTACTAGTTCTATGCACTGTTTTGAAAATCATTTAATATGGATTTTTATTCCATCTCACACCAGATGATTTTAAAGAGTGAAGGAACTTGTTTTCTCTCATGATACCATGTTATTTTCATAGTTAAAACTTTTAGCAATTTTCGTAGACATTTTACTGAGGTGTGTGTACTCTAGGTTTGCTGTTTTCAGTACTTGATCAAGTGGAAAACATATGTGGTTTTGGGATCTTATTTTCTTGTTTTCCACATAGGTTCCAATATGGATATTATCCCATGTTTTATTTAGAGCATGTAATTATTTTACATGGTTATGGGTTAATGGATTTTGGTTATCATCTGTTAGTCTTGTGTATGAAAAGGATTTGGAAAACAAGGTATTAAGCTTGTTTTCATCTACCTCCACATATCAAGACATGTGGATGCAAAACCTTGTTGTTATTTCTTACTGGATACTTGTTCCCATTTAAGAGATTTACTATTTGTTCGTCATCTCTGTTGAGCTTGACAAGGCATAGAGGTTATGGATTCTCTAACATTAACTAATGCTTTACTGAATAAATTCTTCCTGAGACAGTGTTGCTCCTTGTTGACTTTTGTTGCTTGATGTTCTTCTCTCAAGTTGCCACTAGTCTTCTGGTATCACCTTTGTCCATTGCAGGTAGGTTCCTTTCTTGGTTTCCAACCTCAACTGTCTCACCATTGTGGTGAAAACATCCAATTACTCCAAGCAAGGATTTTACTTAGATGATTGTAAAAGAATGTGGGTTTGTTTTATGACATCAAGTTGCACTTATGCATATAAGAAGAATTTGTAAACAAGGTAGCTAGTCTTGCCTCCAAATTACTACTCATATATAATAGGCTGAGATGGTTATATGATCCTATGTTTGCTTGTGTATGAAACTCAATTGTTTGGGTATACAAAAGTGATCTGTTAACAAGGTTGCAAGGCTTGTTATCAAACTACTTCTATATAACACTAACATTGGAATATCATACTATTTCAAGAGGATTAATAAGATCAGATCAATATATAAGAGTTTCCAAGTACTCTTATAATAGATTGGAATAACACTTCTAGAACACTCTAAATAATCTTCTTGAAGATCTTCATGTGGTAATTCCTCTTGTCTTGTGGTTTCTTCTCTTGCAAAATAACTTGGAGGAGATTGGGAAACAAGATATAATGGTCTAGCCAAAATAACAAGGTCTAGATTAAGGGTTAATTCATGCTTTTATTATCCTTCCATACATTTCTTGTTTTGCTTCCCATAAGATAGATACTTGTCTCATACATGTTTGGTTTTATTTAGCTTTCAATCCAATTCCTCTAATAGAGGTTATAACTTGTTGTTATTCATTACATGTATCCAGAGATACTTTAGTTTTGAATGTTAATTTGAATAGAGATGTGGAATGCTTATAGAATGCTTACTTAATATAGGAAGTTGATCAGATAGTTCATTGATATGTTCATAGCTCATATGCTCACTGGTGTAAGATGAATAAGACAATGAGCATAAGAAGGTTATTGGGGTTTAATGACTTATGTCATAATTGATAATTGTTTTCCCAGGTGTCATGAATTACTTTGTATTCATCAATTTATTACCTTTGTTATTTGTAATGCAGATATAGAGGTTTGGGAATATCCTATGTAATGATCTAGGTGTAACATTAGTTTAAGAAGATTTATTTCTTCTTTAAGATACTTCCTTTATGGTTGATGAGATATGTACATATTCGATAAATATGTTAATACAATTATCATATCATTTCCCACTTGTAGGTTTTGAGTTAATACTTGTTTGTATCATTGGTTCTATTGAACCCTTGTTATTTACTTGTAGAGGTTCACTTGATAGTGATTATATGATTTAGGAAGATGTTGGGTAATCGAATTGACAACTTAGAGAGTTGTTCTTTCATGGGACATAACATCTCTGTTGATGAGATGGTTCAATTGTGCATTACTCATTGGTTGAAGTATGATCATCAGATATGTGATTTGGATACTCAGCCCTCTTTGAGTTCTAGATACCTAGTTAATTTTTTTTGAAACATTTTCTACTCCAGGGGAGACCCCCACATCCCTTTATTGCCATCACAAGAGTTTACAAATATTTACAATTGTACATAGCAGGATAGACTAAGATAATCTATCACACACTAATGTAGGGTATTAAGCCATGATGATAAATCCGCAGCCAAAGAAGCACTCAACCTATGCTTAAGCATAAGGAGGTCTAACATGAATCCAACTTTCCAGCCCTTGAAGGAATGCCTCTCAGACTTGAAAATGACTCCATTCCTCTGTTTCCAGATGTTCCAACATGCAAGAATCACAATCTCAGTGAAACAAGGACCTTTGAAGTTCTTTTTGGCAATAGAAAGATTAGTCAGAACTGTGTTATCACTCCAGGATAATTGCAGATAGTTCCAAATCCTGGAGCTAAAAATACACTGGAAGAATAAATGTGTACAATCCTCCAGACAACGTTTGTTGCGGAGGACACAAAATTGAGTCCCATCAATCTTCCAATTCGTTCTTTTAATCATATCCTTGGTATTAATCCTATCATTTAGGATCAACCATGCAAAAAAATTATGCTTTGACATGCATTTGGATTTCCAGATCCACTTAGCTGGTTTATCATCATTCAAAAGAGCAACCTGAAGCTGATAAAATTTATTGGAAGTATATACCCCTTTATTAAAGTTACAGGACCAGACGTCCTTATTATTATTCATCTGAACATTTCCCATTATGCCTTGAAGATCAAAAAATTCTTGAAAAGCCTCATTTGAAAGGAGCAAGTGAGAAGCCTTAGAAAGATCAGTCATCACTTTCAAATCCCTCACTGAGGCCATCTGATCCTTAGCAAATGAGAACAATCTTGGAAATTTCATGGACAGAGCATGTCCCAGCCAAGAATCTTTCCAAAAAAGAACAGAATATCCATTCCCCACTGTGCAAGAAGAGAATGAACACCAGGTATCAGATAATTGCATAATACCTTTCCACCAGAAGGATCCACAAGAGGTAACTGCATGAGGAACCGACTGAAAGTAGTATGCATTCTTGACCAGATTTACCCAAGGAATATCCACATAGTTGTAAAACTTTGCTAGAAATTTGAGCAACAGAGCCCTGTTTTGAATCTGGAGATTAATGACTCCTAAACCACCTTTACATTTTTGGCTTACACACCATATCCCAAGCAGCCAAAGAGTTTACTATTTTCTTGTTTTTATCTTTCCTCCATAAACATCTCCTCCTTGCTTTATCAATAATATCAATGACTCCTTTAGGTATCACAAGTGTGCACATATAGTAAGTGGGCAAAGAGGAAAGAACTGAGTTCACAAGCACCAAACTGTCACCATAAGAGAGGAAAGATACAGTTGCAAAAAGTCTCCTCTCAACTCTGTCAATGAGAGGGGCAAAATCCTTAATTGCTGGCTCAGTGGTGCCCATAGGCAAGCCTAGATATGTAAATAGCATACAAGCCACCTTACAGTCTACAACATTAGCCAAATCAATAGTTTCATGCTGAGATAAATTTATTGGTATCATTGATGACTTGTTGAAATTCACCTTAAGACCTGTGATCTGAGCATAAAGGTTAAGGAGATTCTTAAATACCAATAGTTGACCAGGATCAGCAGGCAAGATCACTAAAGTATCATCAGCATACTGAACAATAGGGTAATCTCCTCCAATACGAATTGGTAAACGAAGGCTTCCCTCCCTGAGAGCCAGATTAACAATACTTTGAAGCAAATCTCCACCCATAACATAAATAATAGGTGACAAAGGATCACCCTGCCTGACCCCTCTTCTGCAAACAAAAGGTTTACCAGGAACCCCATTTAAAAGAACAGAGGAGGAACCTGAAGAAAGAATTTCCTTCACCCATTTGATGACTAAAGGTGGGAACCCTTTAGAACTCATAATCTGAAGGATGGCACCGTGCTCAATAGTATCAAAAGCTTTCTCAAAATCAATATTGAAAACCACCACTTTCTGCTTAGAATGTTTACACTGAAAAATGTATTCAAAACACCATGCCAGGCAATCTTGAATAGTTCTGGATTTAATGAAACCATATTGATTATCATGGATGCCACCCAGGATTTTTCTTGGAACCTATTAGCCAGAATCTTTGTGATAAACTTCAGGCAAGTGTTGGTTAAGGAAATGGGACGAAAATCATTCACAGTCTCAGGAGAGTGTGATTTTGGAATGAGAGTAATAAAAGAGCCATTAATACTTTCCAAAGAAATCCTTGCACTACGGAACTCATTGCAAAGTTTTATAAAATCATCTTTTATAATACTCCAACAATGTTTAATGAATAAACCAGTGAAACCATCAGGACCAGGAGCACGAGCAGGTTTGAGGTGTTTAACCACACCCTCCACTTCCTCAACAGAAAAAGGATTTGCAAGATCCTCTAAGCCACCAACCACGGGCAAGAACTGAGATAAATCAATATTAACAGTAGGTGGGCAAGAGACACCCATTCTGTTTTTAAAACAAGACCAAAAAGCAGCAGCTTTCTCCTGGTGATCCACCAGTATATTCCCTGAAGCGTCCGAAATAGAGGGAATTGCATTTTGTCTAAACCTCTTAGTGGCCCGAGCATGAAAATATTTAGTGTTTTCACCAGAAGGTTTAGCCCATCGAATTGTACACCTTTGTTTCCAATATTCAGACTGTAAAGATAATAATTTCTTTATATGCTCCTTAACAATCAGTCTGAAATTAAACTCTAGAACACTCAGAGATCTCTCATCTTCGAGCTGATCAAAAAACATAATCACTTTACTACTCATCTCAATAAGTAATTTCAATTGAGAGAGATTCCTTACCCAATCCTTTAGGGCATATCTAAGATTTTTCAATTTTTCAGTGATTCTGGTGGTGATCGATTTGGCCATTACAGGAGTATTCCAAATTTTGTTTACTAGGTCCAAAAAACCAGGCTGATTAATCCAGTGGTTCTCAAATCTAAAAATCTTTGCCTTTGGAATGTTAGTTCCAATTTTGATAGTGCAGGGCAAATGATTAGAAGTGATTTTCGACATTGGCAAAACCATGGTATTAGGAAAATCCGAAGTCCAATGACAGGATGTAAAAAACCAATCCAACTGAACAAGCAAAGGATCCTTTTGCATATTAGACGATGTATAATTTCTACCCTTAACAGGCAATTCCAATAAACCCAAGTGGCTAATGACATCATTAAAAATAAAGATATCATTAAGGTCAGCCCGTGGCTTATTTCTATTATCCAAGGATCTAATAAAATTGAAATCCCCAAGAATCAACCAGTTCTGATGTAATGGAATGGAAATGTTGTATAACCAGTTGACAAACTCATCTCTTTCCACACCTTTGCAAGGACCATAAACATTCACTAGAAACCAAGTAACAGAGTTATGGACCGAAGTGAATTTTAAGTGAATGGCCGAACGATGCACTTCCAATAATTCTCCATTGAAAATGGAACTATTCCATAACACAATTAAGCCCCCAGAAGCTCCAACAGAAGGAGAAAAAACAAATTGATCAAACCTTTTAGGACAGAATGACCTAATAAAAGAATGGTCAAAATCCTGGCATTTAGTTTCTTGGAGGCAAATTACAGAGGCATGACTTTCCTCAATTTTATTATAAACAACCTCTCTTTTAGATTTATCATTTAAACCTCTCACATTCCAGTAAAAAACAATCCAATCCAAATTCATTGAAGTCTGACAAGCCTGAACCAAGGAAGAAATCTAAATATTCACGTCCTCAGGCTTCTTCTGATGGTGTGCCTCCCATCACGCCTGTTGCCGTACTGAGGAGAGCGGGGAAAATGCTCCAGATTGACGACTCTGAACTGACGGTGGAGAAGCTTGAAGCTGCTCCAAAGAAGCCCACAAGCCCATCAAGTTCTGATGATTAGTGGGCCTTCTTCTTTTATTGGCCTTGTTGGCCCCTGGAGTGTGTCTTGGACCTTGTTGCTACATTTTGTTATCTATCCTTGATAAATTATGTATTGTTATATGGTCAAGGTTGCTACTGTCTGGTTTTCTCTTTGTTGGTCATTTATGTTGGCCAACTTGGTTTAATATTATTATCAGATACCTAGTTAATTATCCAAAGTGACTTAAATACTTGTGGTTAAGGTTGTTGAGAGTTTGTGTTGGTCACAACCAATTTATGGTTTGTGTAATCAGATGATTTGGTTTCTTAAGATACTTGTTATAAAGGTCATTCCAAATGTACTCTTGACCAGATGAACTAGACCTATTTCATCATGTCAAGTGAAACATTGGTCACTTTGGTTTGTTTAAACTTTCGCGCCAAAATTTCCCGTACTTTTAGATGCATGCTTTGCAAATGCACATATTAAATTTAGATCCTTATAACTTCCCAAACACTGGGATGTTACAATATCTCCCCCTTAACAAGAACTTCGCCCCGAAGTTCAACCTCTCTCACGTAAAGATAGGTAGAGAGAACTTATGTAGTCCGTTGAATCTTCACAGTTGTTTTCTTGTGTTTACCTTGGCATGTCTATCCTCTTGTCTTGATTGTTCACCTTCCACTATCTTGCATGATGATCTAATACTATGCCAGTTGTTTTGACAACTATGTTTTGTTACTATACCTTCTTAATGGTCTTACGAAGAACACGTGGTATTTCCACCATATAGTGGATACCAAGTTTCATTCTCCGATGAATGGGTATGGTTTCCTACCTCTCACAACTTCCCGAAGAACATTTGGTACATCCACCAGGTGATGAATGACCAAAAAGATTCTTCCGGTACACTGGATATTGTTTATGTTTAGGACTCCATTTGGTTCAATCTAATGGTCTCAAGAGGAATCCTACTCAAAGAAACTTGTACAATGTAGTGTACATTGACTTAGACTCTAATATTAGTGAAAATATCCTCGAGTTTAACTCTTTCCTACAGGTGACTATAACCTATTCCACTGGTTACTTACTATGGTTCTTCTAGATCTTTGGGTTTCAACTTCTACAGCGTGACTCTATGATCATATTCTCAACTTCTACATATTTCCTTCTCGAATATAGCTACTCATGTGATTTCCTTCTCATCACTTGTGGTATATCTCCATGTGTTGATGAAGTATGTCACCAACTCCAAACAAGATGTGGAATGTGGTCCATTCCCATAAGTGGCTTCATTGGCTTCTGCCTTCTTGATTTTCTAGTCTTCCAGAGCTTTGGTGGTTGCTTCAGTCAGCTGAGATTTCAGACTGCTCTCACACTAATTCTATACCCTCTAGACCAATAACATCAAGAAAGAACTCAGTGTTTGCACATGCATTTGCACATCAAGTTCCAACTTCATGCATAGATCTAGTCAATCAAAGATCCAAATAAGAGGCAATAAATCCCAAATGCAATTATCACTCATGCATCAAAAGCCGGTGAAATAGAAGTACTTAGAGTAAAACATCTAAAGTACCAAGGCTCTTAAATGCTATACACTACAAGTGGGTATATATTACCTTGTAATCCTAGTCTACACAACCACTCTTTGCCTCGTTAATTACTCCAAGTGCATGCCTTATTGCAATGAAATAAACCAAGACAAGATGATCCTAAAGTAGTTGTTATCTAACTTGGTTCCATATAGGATTAAATACCATGTCAGCTAAAGTACTACATCTTAATTACTATAAACTTCTCATGGTATCTATTGATCCTTCATGGTGTTGATCACATCGTAGGAGTAGTAATGTAGCTTCCATCAATGCACATGCCTTCTCCTAATTCTATACTATACTATACTATAATGAATCACCTCTAGACTTGATAACTGAGGGTATGGTATTTACCCCATAATTACCATGGTTTTAACAACTCTTAATGATTCTCATTATCCCTTTTGATGACTCATATACTTAGTATAGGCCATGTTCTACTCCATCCTATTCATTCATAGAATGGGGTAATCACCATTGTGACTTAATCATCTTTGACTATCTCAGAACTCTGTTTCTCAATAAAACTGATACATGATAGACTTCTAACTATTCATACCTAGGTATAAAGAAAATAGATAAGTATAGTTACTCAAGTTGAGTAAGAACATTCTATACAAGTATGATCATATCATTCTCAAGTGAATGATCATCATAATTGTAGGAAATATGGTTTAGATACGATGGCTTCCTATAATATTTACCAACCTACAGATCTCCTAAAAGGTTTTAAACCCGAGGTCACTTCGCTATGATACCATCTCTAGTGACCCAGCACACCACTTCATGTGTAGTGCGCAAGTCGATGACATAATACTCACAGAAGGACTTACCTGTGAATATTACATCCCTCAGAGTAGTACAACAGAAACATAGCAGGTTCAGGCAAAACTATAGGATACAAACTTCATTACGAAATCTTGAGGATCTCCTTGATGAATCAAGAAGATCTCCTGCAAATGAAACATCAGAAGAAGCAATTCGAAGATCCAAGCTGGAGAATTACTCTAGCTCAGAACTAAATCCATTACGGCTGATGTCAGCCCTAATCTATGGCTTGTAACAGCTAAGTACATGAATGGACTCCACCTACACCTTGATAGCTTCTCCTCCATCAGCGTTGTTGATGACGATGCTTCACCGACTAAGTAATATATGACTCCTCCTAGCTTTAGGAGGTAGCGATGGCTTCACGATGACGACTTCCATAGGCTTCAACTTTAAGAAGGGGGTCAAACGGGAACGAATGAGTAACGAGCGTTACTCAGCAAGTTCATGATATATAGAGGGTAGCTTGATGCACTAACTACACCTTTAGACTCGAAAGAGTCATAAGCTAATGCAAGGTTTTGTAAATCTTTCTTCAAGAGATTGCTTTTACTTCTCAAAGCTATGCCCGCCAGACCATCACAGGACTAGAACTTCATGGAGTTGCCTTTCCTGTAGCGTTCACAGTTCCTTCCCGGAACAGAGGGTAACATGCCACGTCCTTTTAAACTCTGCAGAGGTGCGTTACTTTACCCATGGACGACCAAGACCATGTTGCACAACCAGGCTCGAGATCCAGTCCACTCCCACTCAGGTGTGGGGCCCGGTTGTTGGTCCAAAGCCAAACTGGGCTTCTCCGCACAACGCATGCCCACCTATTTCCGCCAGCAGATTGAATGCCTGATTCCACCCCTCATGATGGAGATCTACGCGCCCCTGGCAGACACTCATAGACCCCAGAGTCCGTGGGACGTAAGGGCTCCCACCCATGTGCATGTAGTCTCGCAAGACCTACAACGTACGCCTCTGGCAGTCCGTTGACATGCGAATGAGAGAAGATCACAACTGACTTACCCCCCCCCCCCCATAGAAGACCCATGGTCAACGCCGTATTTATGGCGCACCGAGTTCTGAGGGCATTTGTGATTAATTCCTAGGTAATACTTTCCCATGCAGATGGAACCTTCCTTTGACCTATTCATCTTACCATGGTTCCATCCGTCCACCAAACAGAACACTACCACTCGGGTAGTCATTCAATTAGTCATATTATTATAAAAATAGGATCATGCATTCTTTTGAGACTAGGTGGTAATACGATAGAGTTTTTGCAATTAGTTTGTTATGAAGTACTGCAAAGGATATGAGCAAGTGATGAACTTGCCTGAGATTGACATAACAATAATAATCCAATGTTTTCGGGGTTTGAGGGTTGCGTAGACAATTCCAACATCGGAAAGTTAGCAAAGTAGTCCCGGTAAGGACTACGGAAAACATTGGTAAGATGATACATGCATAGTAATGAGATGCATCGTGAATTACCCTGGAGAACACCCCAGCTTACAAGTGTAAGCCACGTTTGATACGATATCTTAATCACACAGGTTATAGGTGAAATGTTTCATTACTTGTGGTGATGTGGTTATTAGTTCTTTTAGAATTACATGTGTTTCACTTTTACTTAGCAAACAATTGTTATCATGTTTAGGCAGGAGTGTTTATTACTTGATTAGATAACAAAACAACAACACATGGAAAGTAACTATTGAAAAGATAACAGACACATTTTATTTTATGTTAAAAAGTGTAGAGCTAATGACATCAAATTTATTTGAAGATGAGGAACTAATACATCTAACTCTATCATCACACACTTCTAATGACTTTGTGATGATAGGCTTAGTAGGTGTGAAAACATGAGGTTTTTTTTATTTAAAGAAAATAATGTTTGGGGTAGTTGTTTACGGTTATAATGGAACATTTTAGAGTTCCATTATACCTGTAGAAACAATTTCATAAGTTATACAAAATGTTTTGTGTTTGATATATTTGAGTTGAGAATGTTTTTCTCTTTAATTCGGTATCTCATTTGAAGTATTCGAAAACATATGAATAAGATATTAATTTATTAGTTTTAAATGAATTAAATGGTTAGGCAAAATATTACACACACGAAAACTTGATCAAATGACTATGAAAACATCGTAGATGAGTTGCATAAGTCATTTGGAGCATTTTGGTACATAACTTGTATTTTTCTGATTTTATGAATTATTTATTATTTTTCTCAATTTTTAAATGATTTAATTTTAAATTCAAAAATATTTAATTTTTAAACTATATCAAATATTTTTGAAAAGTTCATAAACATTTAGATTATATTTTTCTAAACATTTTCATATTTTATTTGTATTTTTTCTGATTATTAAATCAAAAGTTATTGAATTAATAAGGTTTATTGATTTTCTGCCAATATTCAAATTGACACGTGGGACCCACATGTCAGTTTCGTTTTAATTAATTAAAAATAAATCAAACGAAAAAGGAAAATACGCATGACGTCACGATGATGTCATGCCTGCGTCAGCAGAGGAGGGGATCTCCTCTGGTTGCTCTTAATCCGTCGATATGTTCCCAAATTGCTCGATTACACAACTCCATGAGCTAGATGGGAGCTCAGTGAGTCCGTGGGTGGCCTCGGCCTGACCAAATGGTCACTGGAACCTCACCGGCGGCGAACTCTCGCGGCGGCGGTGACGGTAACACGGCGACAGCGAGCTAGGACGCATGGGAGAGCGAACCGAGGAAACGAGGTTGTTCACCAGAGCGAGGGAAGGGCATTGGAGTTGTCGGGGAGGCAAGGGAAGCGGAATCGCCGACGGCGTAGAAAATCGGCCGGCGGCCGGAGTTGAAGACGACAGCCAAATTCTTCGGCTCAAGGGCATCCCAGCATGCGAGACTCAACGAGGAGCGAGAGTAGATGACGACGAAGCTCGTGGTAGGCACGGCGTCGTCCCTGGTGGCCGGAATCGAGCACACGGCGGCGGGAGCTGTGAGCTAGGGTTACGGTTTACGCGGCAGAGATCAAAAGAGAGGGCAAATGGCTCCACGGGATAGAGGAGAGGAAGTACTACGCCGTGATGGCTTTCTCTTGTCGAGGGCGGCAAGCAGGAGGTGTCACCGCGAAGAATTTGGCAACGACACGCACAGTGTCCTACTGTCCAAGGTTGAAGATGAAACATTTTCACCGAACCCCCTACAAGTTCTTTGGAGTTTGCAGAAAGGTCCCTCTGTTAAGAAAAACTGAGAGAAAACCTATGTTTTCATGGCCTATCTGTGAACAGAAAAATTAATAAACAATGTATTGGGATTCCTTATCATATCTCACAACTCACCATGTTTTGTTTTGGTGAATTTGGAGAATATTTGTATTTTTTATTTAGGGTGCTAGATTAAGTGGTTTTGTTGTTTTCACTCAATTCAATTTTATTAAATGTCTTAAAATTTATTTTAGGCATGAATACACATATGTTCCCAAGTGGTGTGTTATAAGTGGATCATATTGGATACAATTCCTTATAGAAAGCAATTTAGTAAAACTATTTGGTACTAGTTCTATGCACTGTTTTGAAAATCAGATAATATGGAATTTTATTCCATGTCACACCAAATGATTTTAAAGAGTGAAGGAACTTGTTTTCTCTCATTCTACCATGTTATTTTCATAGTTAAAACTTTTAGCAATTTTCGTAGACATTTTACTGAGGTGTGTGTACTCTAGGTTTGCTGTTTTCAGTACTTGATCAAGTGGAAAACATATGTGGTTTTGGGATCTTATTTTCTTGTTTTCCACACAGGTTCCAATATGGATATTATCCCATGTTTTCTTTAGAGCATGTAATTATTTTACATGGTTATGGGTTGATGAATTTTTGTTATCATCTGTTAGTCTTGTGTATGAAAAGGATTTGGAAAACAAGGTATTAAGCTTTTTTTCATCTACCTCCACATATCAAGACATGTGGATGCAAAACCTTGTTGTTATTTCTTACTGGATACTTGTTTCCATTTAAGAGATTTACTATTTGTTCCTCATCTGTGTTGAGCTTGACAAGGCATAGAGGTTATGAATTCTCTAACATTAACTAATGCTTTACTGAATAAATTCTTCCTGAGACAGTTTTGCTCCTTGTTGACTTCTGTTGCTTGATGTTCTTCTCTCAAGTTGCCAATAGTCTTCTGGTATCACCTTTGTCCATTGCAGGTAGGTTCCTTTCGTGGTTTCCAACCTCAACTGTCACACTATTGTGGTGAAAACATCCAATTACTCCAAGCAAGGATTTTACTTAGATGATTGTAAAAGAATGTGAGTTTGTTTTATGACATCAAGTTGCACTTATGCATATAAGAAGAATTTGTAAACAAGGTAGCTAGTCTTGCTTCCAAATGACTACTCATATACAATAGGCTGAGATGTACTAGGTTATATGATCCTATGTTTGCTTGTGTATGACACTCAATTGTTTGAGTATACAAAAGTGATCTGTTAACAAGGTTGCAAGGCTTGTTATCAAACTACTTCTATATAACACTAACATTGGAATATCATACTATTTCAAGAGGATTAACAAGATCAGATCAATATATAAGAGTTCCCAAGTACTCTTATAGTAGGTTGGAATAACACTTCTAGAACACTCTAAATAATCTTCTTGAAGATCTTCATGTGGTAGTTCCTCCTGTCTTGTGGTTTCTTCTCTTGCAAAATAACTTGGAGGAGATTGGGAAACAAGATATAATGGTCTAGCCAAAATAACAAGGTCTAGATTAAGGGTTAATTCATGCTTTTATTATCCTTCCATACATTTCTTGTTTTGCTTCCCATAAGATAGATACTTGTCTCATACATGATTGGTTTTTATTTACCTTTCAATCCAATTCCTCTAATAGAGGTTATAACTTGTTGTTATTCATTACTTGTATCCAGAGATACTTAAGTTTTGAATGTTAATTTGAATAGAGATGTGGAATGCTTATATAATGCTTACTTAATATAGGAAGTTGATCAGATAGTTCATTGATGTGTTTATAGCTCATATGCTCACTGGTGTAAGATGAATAAGACAATGAGCATAAGAAGGTTATTGGGGTTTAATGACTTATGTCATAATTGATAATTGTTTTCCCAGGTGTCATGAATTACTTTGTATTCATCACTTTATTACCTTTGTTATTTGTAATGCAGATATAGAGGTTTGGGAATATCCTATGTAATGATCTAGGTGTAACAGTAGTTTAAGAAGATTTATTTCTTCTTTAAGATACGTCCTTTATGGTTGATGAGATATGTACATATTCGATAAATATGTTAATACAATTATCATATCATTTCCCACTTGTAGGTTTTGAGTTAATACTTGTTTGTATCATTGGTTCTATTGAACCCTTGTTATTTACTTGTAGAGGTTCACTTAATAGTGATTATATGATTTAGGAAGATGTTGGGTAATTGAATTGATAACTTAGAGAGTTGTTCTTTCATGGGACATAACATCTCTGTTTATGAGATGGTTCAATTGTGCATTACTCATTGGTTGAAGTATGATCATTAGATATGTGATTTGGATACTCACCCCTCTTTGAGTTCTAGATACCTAGTTAATTATCCCAAGTCACTTAAAGACTTGTGGTTAAGGTTGTTGAGAGTTTGTGTTGGTCACAACCAATTTATGGTTTGTGTAATCAGATGATTTGGTTTCTTAAGATATTTGTTATAAAGGTCATTCCAAATGCACTCTTGACCAGATGAACTAGACCTATTTCATCATGTCAAGTGAAACATTGGTAACTTTGGTTTGTTTAAACTTTCACGCCAAACTTTCCCGTACTTTTAGATGCATGCTTTGCAAATGCACATATTAAATTTAGATCCTTATAACTTCCCAAACACTGGGATGTTACAAGCCAGGCAATAGAGAAAAGGCATACCCTCGTTGGCGGACCTCCCTTCGGAGGAGCCTCAGGGGAGGCTTGGGATGCCTCCGGGCGTCCCGGGGCCCGGGGGCTACTGCGAGGGGCACCGCGGTCACCTCCCTGAACGGATCTCTGCTCCCTCTTCGGCGGCGGCGCTGCGACTCTGCCCTCTGCTTGAAGTCGAATTTTGGAGGTCTTCTGAGGGGGCGAGATGCAGAGAAACAACAATGCGGTCTCAAATCCATGAAGGTACAAAGGTAAGGAAAAATGGACGGGAAGGTGCGTACCTTGGGCGGTGAAGAGAGACGCCCCACCTGGCACCAAGTGCCCCCGGCGAGGCATGCTCCCAGGAGTTCTCCGGAGCAGTGTCAGCCGGGGTAATTGCCGACGACGAGTAGGGGTCACTGCACGAGGAGCGCCGGCTTCGATGGCAACGGTGGATGACCAGGGGAGTCTCGTCCTCCTCCGCGTCTTCCTCTGACGCCGCAATAACCCGGGACTGGAGGCCGAGTCACCCTTGGTGCCGACGCTGGACCCTGGGACGGGGAGGTTGGGCCATGGAGACGAGTATTTCCCATGCGAGATCTCACTCGGCAGCCGAGACCATCCTTGACCTTACCGTTGGAGACACAAGGACCAACACTGGATTCCCCTCCGCGACGCATGACCTGGGTCGATGGGGGTGGGGGAGCATTGCGGTCGATGGCGTAGCCAGGGGTATCCCCTCGGAAGCATCCGCCGACCCCCCACTCATTGCAGGTAGGAAAGCTCGCAACGATAGAGTCCTGCTGTGGGTCAAAGTAGAGAGGCGTCACTCCTGTAGGGAGCGGTTCGAACTCTGCCGGCCCGCCAACCAACTCCAGCACAAACCTCTCCAAGGCACTGCACCCCGTGAAGAGGCAGGTGTGGTCGTTGATCCCTTGGTACTCCCACATGCGGTGCGTCCGCTCTTTGAGGGGAACTATGCAGTGGTCAACAAAGTGCACGACGACATGTTCTCCTTTCATCCCAGAATTGACTAACTCCGAGATCCGGGCGCAAATCGGGGCGAGATCGGCTTCTTCGACGCTCTTCTCACCCACTACGCCTGGCGCTCGCTCGGATCATCTGGCCCTTGAAGGCAATCATCCATCACGGGGAAGCGGACGAACACCCACAAGTGGAGCCATTCATCCCACTTCTTGTTCTTGGTAGTGGGGATGAATTGGTCCGCTTGATTGGACCGGTGGCAGAAGGAGACGACGCCAACAACGTGATTCCTAGGCTCCACCCTGTGGTAGAAATAATGTCGGAACAGGGCCACTGACAGTTGACCCCCACAAAGGTCTCACAGAAGTGTTGGAAGAGTGCTAACCCTAACAAAGCGTTGGTGTGCAGCTGCGTGAGGCGGAGGAGAAGGCAGCCCTCACCGCCTGGAAGAAGTGCGATGTCGGGGGCACCAGCCCCGTTAAGGGAAAACAGGAGAAGACGCGGATGTCCAGGCCGTCCAGCTTGCTAGGCGGGACGACAGCGTGCTTCAGGACCGTCGCTTTCTGCTCATTCTGCACAGATGGCACGGCCCCGTGGAGATCTTCCACGGCCTTGAGGCTGCATCCAGAATCTAAGAACGCATCCACGACCTTGAGCTCTTCCCAGGAGCGCTCGCGCTTAGTCATCTTGGCAGTCTTCTTGCCTTTGCTCTTCTTCGCCTCCTGCGGCATACACCCGACGGCGGGGATAGAGAAGCGAGATTTGCGAGGAAGGAGGGTAGAGAAGGGGTAGTGGATGCGATAACGCAAGATGTGGTGTGGGCGAGGGTTAGTCACAGATCTATTTGAGGGCGCGAGGGGAAAGCCAATCTCGCTCGGCTCACCCACCGTGCATTCATTTCCCCGCTTCCATAAGGGAGTGTGGGGAAGAATTCACTCGAGATCCGCGCTCTACCACCGCCACTGAAGACCAGCGGGCCCATCGGGCTCGGAGTTTGAGGGAAGGCGACTCGAGAGGCTCGCCTACCCGGATTAACCTTTTCTTTGTGTGTGGACATGAGTTCTCGAGGAGTCACGGACTTGCGAAGCAGCAGTAAGTCCCGCACTTCTAGCCAGAGGTGCGTGCCTCGGTGGTCAGGATCGAGCGCCACCGCAACACGCCCGGGGGCTACTGTCGACACCCTGCCCCAAGGGGTGTCCCTTATCTCTAAGTGCCGGCCCAATCAGACCTCATTTGGACTAACACAAGCAAAATTTTGCTTGAACTTTTCTACCGTTGTGTAACAGGGCAACGACCCGGGAAGGACTCGACACTAGGCTAGAAGCGCGAAGCTAGCTCCCGAGGAGGGGTGCATGCACCGCACCGGGCCAGGGGAGAAATTCGTCGACACTTGTCCAACGAATGGCGCAGGAGAATGCTAGAAGGCCAGACGGGCCCACCAGCCTGGGTGAGGCGACCGCCCCCCGGCGCGCAGAGCAACACGTGGAGGGAAAGTGTCGAGCTGTCCCTCCATACAGTGGCTTCAGCCACGTCATCATTTTCTGCTGGACACGTGGGAGGCATACAGCCGGACATATGTAAAGACACTGAAGATAAAAGGAAACCCTTTCCCAGCAGAAAAAGGGAGGACAGTACACGAGGAGGAAAATGATTCGATTCTTCCTCCAGAAGGAAAAAGGATAGAAGGGATTTGGTTTGACTCGATGCCCTAGGAGTGAAGCCACGCGAAAGTGACGGTATATGGCCTGCGGCCCACCCGCCAGTTTCAGTTTTCGATTCAGCGCAGCGTATGCGTGCGTGCCACGCTGTTCCCTTCCCTCTCCTCACTCCATTCGATTCGATTTCCCACAAAATTCCCCATCGATCTTCCCCCAACTCGGCTCGACTCAACCGCCTCTCTCTCTCGAACCAGATTCCCAGCACCCATGGCGTCCCCCTCCGTCTCCGCCGCCGCGGTGGCCAACCCCGTCTCCCCGCTAGCCCTAGATCCCAGCCCCAGCCCCATCGCATCCCGCCCCGCCGCCGCCGGAACCGCCGCGCTGCGCAAGCGTCCCGTCCTCCTCCTCGACCAGCGCACGCACCCCTCCACCCCGACTTCGCGCGCCGCTACCCCCGCCGTGCCCCTGTCCCAGGCTCGGAGGAAGAGAGGACTGTCGTCCTCGGGACGGCCGAGGTGGCAGACCGCGCTCAGCGTCGTCGCCAAGAACGCCGCCCTCCTCGCCGTGCTCCTCTACCTGGGCGACCAGGCCTGGCGCTGGGCGCACCCGGTCCCTCTCGCGCCGCTCGACCAGGCCGCCCTTGAGGGCTACACCGCTCGCGTCGACGACGTCGAGGCCTCCCTCGTCCGCGCCTTCCGGGGGCTGCAGATGCAGCTCGAGGCCGTGGACCGCAAGATCGACGGCGAGGTCGGCGCCGCACGGGGCGAGCTCGCGGCGCTGCTCGAGGAGAAGAGGCTTGCCTTCGACGAGCATCTCAACCTGCTGGACGCTAGGACCGACGAACTGAATGACGCGCTGGGCGGGATCAAGCGGATGGATTTCCTCAGGAAACACGAGTTCAATGCATTTTTGGATGAGATCAAGGAGAACCTGGGCTCGGATTCTGGCAGTGAGGTCAATCTGGACCAGGTGCGCGCCTTGGCCAGGGAGATTGTAATGAGGGAGATAGAGAAGCATGCCGCCGATGGGATTGGCAGGGTGGACTACGCTCTGGGGTCGGCCGGGGGAAGGGTTGTCCGCTACTCGGAGGCGTATGATGCTGGGAAACGTGGTGGTCTTCTTTCTGCATTACCATTTGGTGGTGGAGACAATGGTGACCAGTCACAGAAGATAATTCAGCCAAGCTTTGGGGAGCCTGGGCAGTGCTTTCCCCTGAAAGGGAGCAGTGGGTTCGTGGAGATCCAGCTGAGGAAGGGGATAATCCCTGATGCAATCACCCTGGAGCATGTGTCCAAGGTAATATTGCTTGACAACCCACAGAACTATAGTCTCTATTTCTCTGTGCATGTTGTTATTATTCGGGGCTATGTTAATTTCAGTTATGTGCCTTAATTCATATCAAGTCATGAAATTAAGGGTTCGACAAAAAAACATAGGATTGTGGTCTTCTTTCTGCATTACCATTTAAAGTATAAGGCTTTTGTGGCATTTGAGTGAAGGTGCTTCAGGGTTTTGATGCATGAGCTCCTGTAGCATTTTGAGTTCTATCATGGTATATTCGAAGCTCCAATTCTAGACGACACCTTTCTCCAAATTAATGAATCATTTAATATAAAGGATAACTCGTCATTAGCATTCTTAAGCCTTTATGTTTGGTTGACAAGCAATATTATTCCATGTTTTATCAATCATTAGATGCATACCATGTCCTGTGTAACGAAAATGAATCATAGATAACAATACGGTTGCTTCTAAGGAACTTCTCTGCCATTTTATTCTAATTAGTAATTGAACAAGACAAACTCTCTACCCTGTGTGCCAATATGAAGCTGAGGTGTATTCTGTCTCATATATTTTCTTTCCATCGGTCATTGATATATTGTATTTTCTCTAGAGTAACTACTCTTGTTAGAAACCTTTGAACTGTATATGTACATAGATCATTCTCATGCAGCTTTTATGCTCTGCATTTTATCAAAAACCGTGAAGGAACTAAAATATTTCCAAGAAACTCATCACTATTAATTCACCATGTGAGAATTGGCAAGATATTGATCTTAGGTGAAGCCAACGAGACTGCCGTCTTCTTTCGCTCTTGTTGAATTTATAGCACAATTTGGCAAGTCCTTGTTTTCCTTTTCTTTATTGGCATGGAGCTCAACTATTTTTGTAGGTTTGTGTTCTTAACCCTTTAACAAATAACCTACTAAACAAAATGAAGTGTAGTAGTCTTATTAACTTCGTACATTGTTCTATCAGGTTATCACCTGCTGATGCTTATTGTAAATATGATAGTAAATAGCTTTTATTGTTTGAAACATGGTTATTCTTGATAGTTTAAGTTGACAGTGTTTACTCTTTGTCAATAACTATTTGGTGGTCCAGTGCATAAGCTTCCCATGTTGGGTCTGTTCATCTTGATTCATGGTTTCATGATTTGTCTATTCTTGATAGTTCAAGTCGACAGTGTTTACTCTTTATCTGTAACTATCTGGCGTGCATGCACAAGCTTCCTATTTTGGCTCTTTTCATTTTGATTTGCAGTTTCATGATTTGTCTATACGTTCCAGTAGCTCATACCAGGTTTCATCTTTAACAGCTGGCTTTATTTGTCTGACCCTTCTAATAAGTCTTACTATTACAGAGAATATTCTTGAGAGGCAAATACCTATACAAGTGTTTGCTTTTTCTAAACTTCGTGCTGATAGACTGATATGGTGATCTTAACCGAAAGAAGAAAAACTCTACTACTAAATTTGCAACATATACAACATTTGAAGTTCATTTTGCAAATAACTGTACAAGTATCTTAGCTGTTTCATCTGATTCCTAAATATCCTCTAAAGTCAGACATGTCTTTGCAGCTTGTTACAAAATTATGCAGCTGTGGTGTGGATATATATAACGAATTTGAAATTTCATGTTTGCATGCAATCTATTTATATTCAAGTTTCATTTGACAGTTCTACTGATGGAACATTTCTAACAATTCTGTGTTCAATGCACCATCCAATCTAACATTTCTGACAATTCTGTGTTCAATATATACATAAAATAGTCTTGAGAAAAATTCTTTCTGTTCAAACTTGCAACTATGATATTTATATGTTTCATGGTATGCAGGATGTGGCGTATGACATGTCGACTGCACCAAAGGACTGCCAGATTTCTGGATGGTACCAAGGGACAACTACCGAGGCCCCTCCAAGCCCTGCTGCAAAGGTTTACACCTTGACTGAGTTCGCATATGACCTAGCCAAGAACAACGTCCAGACATTCGAAATAACAGCACCAGATGTGGGCGTTGTCAACATGGTCAGGCTGGACTTCACTTCGAACCATGGAAGCTCTGCGCTGACGTGCATTTACCGCATCAGAGTGCATGGGCACGAGCCAGTCACTCCCAGAATCGCCACTTCATTGCCCTGATTAGACGGAGAATCCTTCCTCCTCTTGTGTATCTGCTTTGCTTTAGGGGGATTTCTCTGTGCGAGTCTTAGGACGATGTCTTGTACACTCTGTAAAAAGTCGAATGATATGTTTGCAGCACTCCTTCTAGTCCCAACGGTGATACCATATGTTTAGCTTTTTTGCATCACTGTTGGCTGTTGATTGGTGGGGCTGAAGACTTGAAACAAGTTCAGGAAAACAGGAAATGCTTCTACCCTCTTATCGAGTAGACCAAGTTACACTTGCATGTTGGGAACGAGGTGAGATTTGGGCAAAGCCTACTTAAGTTAAGCAATGCATGCATGTTGGGAAGTAGACCAAGTTACACTTGCATACATTTTTGTGTAGCTACTTCCTAATATCACATGACCATTTAGAGTTGACCTCAAGTAAGAACCGAAGCTTACATTACAGGTAGGTAGCACATTACAGCCCAGCTAGGTTGCAGGCATGACGAACAGATCAGATGCCAAATGTTAGTAACGCTGGGCGGTAAACTGAGACTGTCGAACGCATTGAAACATGTAAACAATATTGTGTAGAGATCTTTCCTATGATGCTCCGATCGAAAATTGAAGTTCATTTTTCAAGCTTTTACAATTTCAAATTTTGATCATGTGCCAAAGAAAAAGTAAAAAATTGTTAGCATCAGCAAATGTCAAATTGATATTACTAGATTGTGAAATATATTGCTATAATCTATGGTTATTTTTACTTGAGGCATACATGTTTGAAACAGAAATTGATGGTCAATACAATATTAAATTCATGCATGTCCCAGGAAACTTACAATTTGAATCAAGAAAGTACTCCCTCCATTCCAAAATAGATGACTTCTATTTGTCCAAACATGCATGTATGACATGCATGTTTGGACAAATAGAAGTCATCTATTTTGTAACGGAGTGACTAGCACCTAAGTTACCGGAAAGTCACTTTGGCTCCCAAATTCCAATTGGGTCCCTATGTTTAAAAAAATGCAAAACAAAAATAACAATAGAAGTTAAAACAATAACAAAATAATTCTGGATTTAGTCAATGATATATCCTATAAGTATGTCACAACGCGAAATTCAATGTATAATGGGGTACACAACAATGAAAAATCCTTATAAATTTTGGAGATTTGAAAATGTGCACTAAGATATGTACATTTGTCATTTTTGTGTAAGAACATACAAGATTTTTTTTTCACATTTTATGGAAACTTGTAAATATGATTCCTAAATTTTATCACCGGAGCTCGGGAGACAAAATTGTCCACTCGTTAAGTTACGACCTAGTACAAAGATGCGATACCATAGCAAATAGTCACGAAAATAAACCCAAGAAAACACGGGACAATTTACCTAAGATGCCTATAGTTCTAAATTTAATTCAATTTTACATATCGCCTTAAGAAAGACAAATTCTGATGTGATCGTAGGAAATTAAAAATTTGCCGAGAGCATGAAGTTTACCTTTTTCTAATTTACTCTGATTGTTGGTCGAGTTTGGCCCTACTAATTAAAAAATAAGATTTTATCGACGACCAATGAGCTCCTCCAATGTTATCTTGCTAAAGGCATCTATAAAGCTTTTGAGAATTTGACTCACCCCTTCATGTCGTCCTATGGGTCATTGAGCTGACATTGTACGGTGAACTGGTACCAACTACCAAACACTATTCTGTACAAAGGTACACAAAGTCTACTCTTGAGTGTTTCTTTCTTTCTTATTTCTTCTCCTCTTATCTCATTTTTTTACAGCTCAAAATAGCTCTTTGTTTATTATCAATAATGGTTACGAGGTAGTATTAGCTTCTACGTATCGGTTCATGATTGAACTGGATCCTCACAAATTCTGTCGCTAGATGATAGCAATCATCAAATATTGCAGCAGCGATACAGTGGAAACATGCACCGTTCTTCATCGTTTCTATCACATCCCAGCAATCAGAGCTCATGATAATTCTGGCATTGTACATCCCAGCATCTGACCTAGTTGAATTCCACGCTCATTGCTTGAGCTTTGGGTATATTCTCACGATATAGTCTTTCGCTCCGCTTTATAAATAAAGCAACAACCACCATACAACCAATGATACAAACGCAACACCACACAAGCTGGGACAGCAGCACACACACATAAAGAAAAGACAAAAGAAGAAAGAAAGGGGACAATGACGGATCGACTAAACTATGGTGAGCTCATGATAATAAAGCAACAACCACCATACGGTTACACGCAATAGCAAAACAACGATAAAGTTAAAGAAGATCGAACCAACGGGGACACGAGATTTTAACGTGGAAAACCCTTCCAACAAGGAAGAGAAAAACCACGGGCGCCAGCCAGCAATACTTCACTATTTCGGGTGAGGTTACAATCGCGCCGAGATTTACAATGTGTGGCTTATCCCGTGCGGCGGCTTACAAGAGGTATATAAAAGCAGTCCTGACCTAACTAGGTCGGTAACGGTGTATCCAACTCCGACTCCGCGTAGCGGAGGCCGAACTTTCCTTTATCTTCATATGAATTTGGATCACCATAAAATAACACTCCACCCTGAGACAAATTTCCTCTTGTAGCATGAATGAGAATCTTCACCTGAAACATACAAAGAAAACACCTTCGGCGCCAAATAGCATCTTGGGCTAAGCAGTGATACCAACTAAGCTTGAGCAAAGCTCAAACTTAGCAATAGGAACTGACTTTGTCATCATATCAGCAGGATTATCATGAGTACTAATCTTGCATACCTTCAGCTTACCTTGTGCTACAACATCACGCACATAATGGTACTTGACATCAATGTGCTTTGTTCTCTCATGAAACATCTCATCCTTAGTAAGGTAAATAGCACTCTGACTGTCACAAAATAGGTTAATGCAAGTATCATCTCCATAAAGCTCAGCAAATAGACTTTTCAACCAAACTGACTCTTTGCATGCTTCAGCAATAGCCATATACTCAGCCTCAGTAGTAGATTGTGCAACAACACCCTGCAAGTTAGCCTTCCAGCTAACGGCACATCCACTAATTGTAAACACATAACCTGTGAGGAATCTCCTCTTATCCAAATCGTCAGCAAAATCTGAATCCACATAGCCTGCGAGTCCCTCACCAGTCTTGCCAAACTTCAAGCAAGAATTGGATGTGCCGCGAAGGTACCTGAAAATCCACTGAACAACTTTCCAATGTTCTTTACCAGGATTAGCCATGTATCGACTGACCAAGCTCATAGCGTAAGATAGATCAGGTCGAGAACATACCATGGCATACATTAAGGAACCAACAACACTAGCATAAGGAACTCGTGACATGTACTCAATATCTTTGTCAATAGTAGGACATTGCAAAGCTGACAACTTGAAGTGTGAAGCAATTGGAGTACTAACAGACTTTGCATCATGCATATTAAAACGATGAAGGACTTTCTTAATGTAATTCTCCTGACTAAGAAATAGCAATCTAGATTTTCTGTCTCTTGAAATTTCCATACCTAGATTTTCTTAGTAGGACCAAGATCCTTCATCTCAAACTCACTACTCAACTGTTTCTTCAATGTAGTGATTTCTTTCATGCTCTTGGCAGCAATTAACATATCATCAACATATAGCAGCAAGTATATAGGTGATTCATCAACAAATTTAATATACACACAACTATCATATTCAGACCTCTTAAAGCCATGTGACATCATAAAAGAATCAAACCTTTTATACCATTGTCGAGGAGACTGTTTCAAACCGTAAAGAGACTTCTTTAGCTTGCACACGAAATCCTCTTTACCAGGCACTATGAACCCATCAGGTTGGTCCATGTATATTTCCTCCTCAAGTTCTCCATGAAAAAACGCAGTTTTCACATCTAACTGCTCAACCTCAAGATCATGCATAGCAACAATACTAAAGAAAATACGAATAGAACTATGCTTGACAACAGGTGAGAACACATCATTATAATCCACTCCTGGAATCTGGCTGAAACCTTTTGCTACTAACCTTGCCTTGAACCTTGGAGGCTCTCTAGGAGATAAACCCTCCTTTCTCTTGAATATCCACTTACAGCGGACGGTCTTCTTTTGTTTAGGTAAGCGCACAACATCCCATGTGCCATTCTTTTCAAGTGATCGTGTCTCCTCGTGCATTGCACCAATCCACTTGTCACGATCAACAGAAGCAATAGCTTCATTATATGTAGCAGGTTCAACATCATTCTCCATCTGTTCTGTATAACTTAGAGCAAAATAAACAACATCACATTCCTCAATTAAACGAGTACGAGGTCCTTTATTCCTCTTCTCTCTGCGCTCTGCAATAGACAAATTTTTTTGCTGCACAATAGGAGGTGAGGGTGGCACAATATCCTCCCCATCAATTTCAGTTTCCTCCTCATCCAGATGGTCTAGCTCCACCTGCAAACGAACTCGTGGTTCATCCTCCTCAGAAGAATCTGGCATAACATCAGTTGACAAACTGTCCTCATACATAACAGATTCATTAAACACAACACTCCTGCTAAAGAAAGTCTTTTTGGTTTCCGTGTTCCACAACTTATGTCCTTTTACTCCAGAACCATAACCAAGAAATAATCACTTAATAGCTCTAGGCTCTAACTTTCCATTATCAAAAACTTTCAGTTGTGCATAGGCAGTGCAACCAAAAACTTTCAGTTGTGAATAATCAGCTGACTCACCAGACCATACCTCAATAGGAGTTTTCTTGTCAAGAGGGATGGATGGTGACCTGTTAATCAAGTAGCAGGCAGTGTTGGCAGCCTCATCCCAAAAACGCCTATTCATACGGGCGTTAGACAACATGCAGCGAGCTTTGGAGATGATCATCATGTTCATCCGCTCGGCTACACCATTTTGCTGAGGTGTGTATAGGATGGTGTGATTCCTGACAATGCCTTCCTGTACACAATAATCATCAAAAGCATGCGAACAAAATTCGCGACCATTGTTAGTACGAATCACCTTCACCTTTCTCTCAGTTTGCTTTTCAATCATAACTTTCCACTCTTTAAAAGCAGCAAACGTATCAACCTTAGTTTTCAGAAAATAAGGTCAAACTCTTCTAGAGTAATCATCAATGATAGTAAGCATATAACGAGCACCACCATATGAGGGTTTACGTGAAGGCCCCCATAAATCAGCATGTACATAATCCAATGTACCTTTAGTGGTATGAACGGAAGCATTAAACTTAACTCTCTTATGCTTACCAAACACGCAGTGTTCACAGAACGACAACTTACTCATATTGCAGTTCTTCAGCAATTCTCTCTTCACCAATTCTGCCATACCATGTTCACTCATGTGTCCAAGTCGCTTATGCCAGAGGTTAGTTGTACTTGGATCATCATTAGTAATAACAGCAGCAGTACCAGACAAAGTGCTACCTCTAAGGATATATAACTTGGCATAATTCATATCACCAATCATAACAATGAGAGAACCTTTTGATACCTTCAGGCGTTTATCCCCTCCGGCATATTTGTACCCGTCACAATCAAGGGTACTCAGCGAGATCGAATTTCTCGCCATAGATGGTATGTGTTTCACTCCCGTCAATGTACGTGTCATCCCTCCATGGGTCTTGATCTGAACAGATCCAACGCCAACAATGTGACATTTGTTCTCGTTCCCCACACGCATAAAATCTCCAGTCTGCACAGCTTCATAAGAACTGAACCAATCAGTACCATTACCATTACCGTCAGTTTTATTTTTCGGTTTGTATGTGCCGTTCCTTTTCTCCTTGTTCTGTACCTTTCAGCAATCATCAATGGTGTGATTGGTTTTCTTACAGTACCTGCAGAACTTGTCTCGTCCTTTAGACTTTGAACGGTCCCTGCTCTTATCTCTATTGTTGTTGTTGTAGTTGTTATCTCGCTGCTCAGGTCTACCTCGTACCTGCAATGCATCGCCTTTGGAGGACGATGTGTTAGACTGCACCATAACTTTCATCTTTTCCCTGGTCTGCAGGGCCTCACAAACTTCCGCGAGAGTTAGTTCATCGCGGCTTAACAATATGGTATCACGCAGGTTTGTAAAAGAGTTAGGCAGCGAACATAACAGCAGAAGAGCTAAATCTTCATCATCATATTTTACCTCCATCGACACTAGGTCGGACACGATCTCCTTAAAGATCGACAAGTGGCTCATGACAGAACCACCATCTTGCATCTTGTACGAGAACAACTTCATCTTTACGTGCATCTTGTTGGTGAGATCTTTTGACATGCAGATCGATTCCAGCTTGAGCCACAACGCAGCCGCGGATTTCTCCAACAGCACCTCTTGCAATATATCATTAGACAGATGAAGTTGAATCAACGACAAAGCCTTGCGATCTTTGCACTTCTCCTCAGCAGTCCACTCTCGCGCTTCCTTATTCCCGAAAGAATCCATCGCCTCATCAAGATCCGATGCTTGCGACAGAACCGCACGCATCTTTACTTGCCACAGAGAAAACCTCGTCTTGTAGTCCAGCAACGGTAGATCAAACTTCATCGATGCCATCGCGAATCCCTAATCTGAAACAGGGCTCTGATACCACTTGTTACACGCAATAGCAAAACAACGATGAAGTTAAGCAAGATCGAACCAACGGGGACACGAGATTTTAACGTGTAAAACCCTTCCAACAAGGAAGAGAAAAACCACGGGCGGTAGCCAGCAATACTTCACTATTTCGGGTGAGGTTACAATCGCGCCAGGCTTTGCAATGTGTGGCTTATCCCGTGCGGCGGCTTACAAGAGGTATATAAAGGCGGTCCTGACCTAACTAGGTAGGTAACGGTGTATCCAACTCCGACTCCGCGTAGCGGAGGTCGAACTTTCCTTTATCTTCATTTGAATTTGGATCACCATAAAATAACACATACAACCAATAATACAAACGCAACACCACACAACCTGGGACAACAACACACACACACACTAAGCTTTGGGTATATTCTTCCCCGAGCTTTAGAGCAATTCCAACGTGCCGACCCACTTGGTCTGTTCGTGTCCGAATCCATCCCCACGGGGCAAAAACACGGTCCAACACGCGCAACTCATTTCAAGATTCCGGATAAACGCCCGATTTTCTGTCTGTTTTGACCCATTTCCGGACCAAATATATGCCGGAAATGCATCGGCGCGGATGCGCGCGGACGCGTTCGGAGCGCTCCCTTTGTACACGCATGCCCCGCACGCCAGGGACACAATCGCCTCCTCTCTATTTTCCTAGCCATACCACCCTGCTCCCACCCCCAACCCCTCCTGGCCGCCGCGATTCTCCATCCGTCACCTCCGTCGTCGCCTCCGCCACCCCTCGCGCCCGCTCCCCGTCCAGCCGCCCTTCCCCAAGTCCGCGTCCTCGCCTACTACAGCGTCGCTGGCCTATTCCTCGCGTTGGAGCCTTGTCAACTGAGCACCGACCAGCGCGCCCACAAGCTGTTTGGCAGATTTCCCAAGATACGGTTCCATCACCTATCATAGATAGCTCAGATGAGTACTACTACAGTAGTCTGCAATACTCATCCTCGTCCTCGGAATCATCGGACGATGAGTGCGAGGCTTTGGTTGCTACGCTCCTCGTCAATGAGCACATTTCGAGGCTGGAAACGATGCACATGGGCTCGGTTCCCGGTCGTTCCCCGGCTTGGACCGTGACAGAGAAAGCGGCCATGCCCAGCTCTACAAAGATTACTTATACCCTACAAAGCCTATATACCCAGCTCATAAGTTCCGGCGTCGGTTCCGGATGGCGAGACATGTGTTGACTCTCATTCGATTGGGCGTGATGGCCCATGATGATTATTTCGTTTGCAAGCCCGATGTCTTTGGTAAGTTTGGTTTCACCTCGTATCAAAAGTGCACGATAACCATTCGAATGCTTGCATATGGGGTTGCTGGAGATCTTGTTGACGAGTACATGCGCATGAGCGAGTCCACATGCCCTCGACTCAATGTACTAGTTATGTAGGGTTGTCATTGCGGTGTTTGGGAAGTTCAACACAACCCGACTCTTGGCCATTAACGAGCAAAGAGGATTCTCTGCCATACTTGGGAGCATTTTTTTCCGATAATGGGAACTTTATTACTTAAAATATTTAAGCATGTACCCGACCTCTGCATAGCCAAGAGCCTAAGATGCACACAACCACCAGTCCACAACGAGACAAAACAACGTAAAAAAAAGGCGAATTACATATCATCATGAGAATTTGTAAAGACGCCTAAACTGCTGGAGGACCAATTCGAAGATTATGCTGCCATCCATGAAGGGTAAAAATAGCTCTCGACGAATCCTCCAACCGCGTACACGCCTCCATGAACAGGAAACGATGCTCCACACGTTGCAAAGGCGCACAAGAACGGATCAAAGCCGTACACCGGTACCTGCATAAGAGAAACATTTTTATCATTAAAAACCTTGTCATTTCTACATAGCCATAGCGACCAAATAGCGGCAATCGCTCCCACCCTAATCAGCTCCTTAAACCTAGGATCAACACTATTGAGCCAGTTGCCAAAAATATTAGCAACACTACTAGGTGGATATAAGTTCGAGGCTATCTGAATGACTGACCATATAGATTTAGCAAAATTGCACTGAAAGAAAAGGTGTTTAATAGTCTCGTCCTGAGGACAAAAGACACACGATTTGTTTCCTTGCAAATTCCGCCTAGCAAGGTTATCTCTAGTAAGAATAACACCTCGACGGAGATACCATGCAAACATTTTAGTTTTTAATGGTATCTTCATCTTCCAAATCTTCTTAAAATTAACAAATGGAATCTCAGGTTGCACTAAAGCTCTGTACATAGAATCCACCGAGAATTTTCCATTCTCATGTAGATTCCACCGAAATTTATTTGATCTTTGCGTCAGTTGCACGGAAGCAAGACTTTGAACCAAGGCATTCCGTGATGCTTGTCTAGGACCGGACAGACTTCTCCTGAACGACACATTAGGTGGGGAAGATTCCATCACCTTGGCGAGTGTATCGCTTTTATGTCGCACGATGCTATGCAAAGCCGGAAAACGTTCTCGAAGAGTGGTGTTGATGAGGACATCCCTAGTACATTGCCACTTAAACAAGATGAAGTAAGACTTGGACCAATGACAAGATCAAGGACCAAGCTACTAGAGCAACAGGTGAATTCACTCCTTATTGATTACGCTATTTGTGATTATGAGAATTTTATACTACCTAAGTCTATGCATTTATGTATGATTAGGTTTATTGATAACACAAACATGATGGATGAGATCAATAAAGAGGAGCTAGAAGACAACTATACAAGTGGTGAAAACAATGGAGCCATGGTGAAAACAATGCTCCAAGATGGTGAAAACAATTGTTATGTCAATAAAACAATTGTTATTCATCAAGACAAGGGGATAGGCGCCTCCACCAAGTCAAATGCTCCATAGAAATTCTATTTTCGAATAGGTATGGTTTGTATACCATAATTGGCCGAATCCCTTAACGGTGGACCAGTTTGTATCTCTCTTTGCGTCATAGTTGGACTCCTAGTCCTAGTAGGAGTCCTAGTCCTAGTAGGAGGAGGGGACTTGCGCAAGGAGCCCCTTGTGTCCGCACCCTCCACCTATATAAGTCCACCACCTGCGTGTGGTTTAGGTAGAACAAATTTAAACCAAAACCAACCAACCCTAGCCTTGAGATTGTATTGCTGCTAAGCATTCATCTTAAAGTTTACCCTTTGCAAAGTTGCGTGATATCTTGTTATTCCATCCGGGAATAGGGGGATACAGGACCACTTGTGATCTTTGATTACTTGTGCAAGAGTGTGTAGTTGAGAATATCCAAAGAGCTAGATTGTTGTTGCATTGGCAACAGGGGTATGCTAAGTGAGAGGTCTCAATGTAGCACTAGTTATCCACATATATCAGAAAATACAAAAAGAGAGAGAAGCTCATTGAGAAGATTGGGCCACCCCTTATCATCTTGGTATCAAATTCTCAGGTTTACTCGGTGAGCAAAGTTATCTTTAATTTTAGTTGTTTTTATTCCTATCGAGAAAAAGCCAAAAATATTAGGTTAGATTTGCCAGAGACTAGATCAACACCAAATTGCCTACTCTAATTGTTGTTTATTGTTGATTTGCGTATCTGTTTTTCTGTTTTTAGGGTTCATCTATCTATCTTTTGTTTCCATCAATATCAAAAATCTCATCAAAAAAATAATTCTAGTCGTGTGGTTGTGCTCTCGGGAAAGTCTAGACCTACATCTTGTTCAAGGTGATCTAGTTTTTCGAGTTGCTCTTGTTGCGGGACATTTGGTTCTATTGGTGTTTGAGTTCCTAGTAATCATCGGATTGCTTTTAGTTTCCTACCATAGCCGCAAAAAAAATCGCTGCCGCGGTCCACTTCCTAATCGCACTCGAACTCCTGCCGTGGCACGGATTCGTTACCAAAACGCTGCCGCCGCTGCCGCCACCAACTACCCTACCGCACCGCTACATCCTTACCAAACCCGCCCCCAGTGCCACTTTTCCCTTACCAGCGCGCGCCCGCACCATACCACACTCGGACTCCCACCCGCGCCCGGACTCGCTGCCGTGAGGCCAAAACGCGCGCAAATCTCTGCCGCCGCTGCCGCACACTCCTAGTCCAACTCGGACTCCATCCGCGCGTTACAAATACCACACCCGCGCCTACCCGCGGCTTACCAACACCACACCACCCAGCGAGTGCTCTGCCGTGAGTCATTTTTCAGCCAAAATCGCTGCCATACGGCACGAAAACGCTGATTTTCTCTGCCGCCACCGCAAAACCCTGCCGTGAGTCATTTTCCCTACTGTTTTCACTAGTTTTCTTTTGTTCTTTCTTGTTTATCTTTAGGGCCTCTTTCTGATATTTGATAAGCCTTAGTGAAAATGCATGGTTCCCCCATATGTGGTTTTGGTAATTAATGACAATCCTTATGGACTAATGTTTGCATTGAGTTATCTTTGTAGATCTTGTTCATAGGAAATAATGGAGTTCATGTGTTGAACTCTATTAGCTTCCTTGATGGCCATTGTTACATTCAAGGATTTATATGAAGAATGGTCATGGTTTGAGTTGAGCTTATTGCTAGTGTGTCTTGAAGAAAAGGATTAGGTGATCTTTCATTATCTTCTTCAAGACATCATCTTTAGAAGTGAGAAGCAAAGATACAAGGTTGATCAAGCAAGCGATCAACACACAAAGCTACAAGTTGTACCAAGTGGGATTGTGTATCTCATGGTATGGTAAGCAATTGTCAAATATAGCTTTGTGAACTAACCCATGATATGTGTGTGTCGCATCTCTATGTGTGGTTAGGTATCTTTCCATGGGCATGAACCAAAAGGAAGATTTCATTTAGCCCATGGTCTATGTCGCCGTCAAGCGGTGTTTGTCATCTAGCTTGACGTGGAAGCTCAAGTGAAGCATCTAGAAGATATCCTATGCTTGATGCTTGCCACCCTTTTGGAGATTGTGGCCTTGTGAAGATTTGCCGAAGGGTCTCTCCCATAATGGTGTATGGGGGAGCTAGTCTCTCCCATAATGGTGTTTGGGGGAGCAACTTGCAAGTCTTCATCAAGCGGAGTTTGTGCTAGCAAGCGCAATCAAGAAAGAAGATCCAACTTGAGAGAGTCAAGATCGTCATCATCTAGCTCAAGTGGAATGCTCAAGGAAAAGGTATAATCTTGATAGGTTTTCTATTTTTCCGGTCTCGTGTCTTTGGGAGACCGGGTTATAGGATAGATAGTCGTACTATCAAGAGGGGCTCTCAAGTGAGTAACTCGATCGAATCATTATGGAGAGCTCAAACCTTTGCATACTTTGCATATCATCTTTCTTGGTTCTTATTTGGCTTTTGTCTCCTTTGGGTTTTAGTGCTTGTCGTGATCTTCATGACAAGCCTTGGTTTCTCGAAAACGGATTTCGTAAGAAAAACTTGTTGCGTTTTCGGTGGTGAAAATATTCCGTTCGTCTTTGAGAATGTTCCCACACCTTCCATGTGTGGTAACTTCTCCATACTTTGAGGTATCAATATTCGGATACTCCTTGCTGTTATCTTTCCAATGCAATTGGATTTACCTCGTTCGGAGTTCATTTGCAAAAGTTATGGGGTTTCTAGTTCAGCCTCTCTGTTTCAGAACTCAACCGGATTATTCTAACCGGATTATTCCGGGCAACCGGATATTCCGGATAGGATAGTTTTGGTCCATAATCGGGACAGAGATGAGACGGATTATTCATCTCAAACCGGATTTTCCGGTTGTGGAGTTTTTGCTCGAAAACGGCTAAGGACCGGAGTCAAAACTTTCAGAAGTGAACCGGATTATTTGAACCGGATTATTCGGGGCATACCGGATATTTCGGTTTGGGCATTTTTCGGACCATATTTCATACTGGCATGGACCGGATTATTTGAACCGGATTATTCGGATCAGACCGGATATTCCGGTTTGGCATTTTTCGGACCATATTTCTCTCTGGCATGGACCGGATTATTGGTACCGGATTATTCCAAGGGGACCGAATATTCCGGTTAAAGTCAACAGGTTTCGAGCAGATCTTCAGACCGGTTATTCCGGTCCAAACTTGGACCGGATATTCCGGTCCCAGATTCCTGCACAAACGGCTAGTTTTTGTGGGGACCTATTTAAGGGGGCTTTCTTCCCCATTGGTCCCTAAGCCTTCTAAGCTTGTTTTTCTCCCTCTCCCCCACCATTGTTGACCTTGGAAAGCTTGTCCCTCTCCCAATCCCTCCTATGATTCTTGCATATCTTTGAGGGAGAAGGTAGAGGAGATCTAGATCTACATTTCCAACAATCCATCTCCCTTCTTAGTGAGGGAAACTTAGTAGATCTTGATCTTGGAGTTCTTGGTGTTTCTCCTCCATTGTTCTTCCTCTCTTATTCCCCCATAAGCATTTGTTGCTTTGTTGGAATTTGAGAGTGAAGGATTTGAGCACTTGTGCTCTTGCCATTTGCATCGGTTGCATCGGTTTGCTCTCTCCACGAGGATTCGTGGAAGTTGAAAGTTTGTGAGCTTGTTACTCTTGGGTCTTGGACCCTAGACGACTTGTGGTGTTCTTGGGAGCCTCCAATTGAGTTGTGGATGCGTGCCCCAAGATTGTGGTGACACCGAGAGCCTCCAATTGAGTTGTGGATGCGTGCCTCGGGTTTGAAGGTTGCCAATAGTGGAAGGTGAACTAGGCCTTTGTGGCGGGGTTCATCGGAGAATAGGGTGAGGCCTTTGTGGCGTTGAGTAGGCCTTCGTGGTGAGCTCACACCCCTCCAACGAGACGTACTCCCCTTTGTGGGAGGAACTCGGGAATACATCTTCGTCTCCGTGTGCCTCGGTTATTTCTATACCCAAGCTTTTTAATTATGCAATTTACATTGTGATAGCCTTCGAGCTTGAAGTTATATATCTTGCTATCACCTTGTTACTTGTCTTGCTTAGCATAAGTTGTTTGTTCATCTAGTTTACCCTAGAATATTTAGGTTGTATACTTGTTAATTTAAACACCTAGTTTATTTCCGCATTTAGTAAGCATTAACCGGAAAAGTTTTAATCGCCTATTCACCCCCCCCTCTAGGCGACGTCGTTGTCCGTTCACTTAGCCACTGCCTTTCTACAACAAACTTTAGGTTCCAAAACCCATAAGACTAGCTGTTTAATTGTTCTGCAGGCTGCTCATTTGATCTAATCTGTCCACTAATTTTTGTTTCCATCTACTTTATTGCTCCTAGTTGATTCAAAGGCCATTGAAAAAATAAAAAAATAGAGAAAAAGGAAAAAGTATATTTTTTTTTCAAAAGAGGCCGTGCTACTTATCACTAGTGGAAGCTATTTCATATTGGAATTTTTGTGGACAAATTGAGCAATCTTGTGCCTGTTTCATTGAGTATTTGCTAGTGTCTTTCTAGTGCTTGCAAAATCTCTACCATATATTTGCTAAAGCCACAATTGTCTCCAAGTGTGAGTGTGTTTTCCTTAGTAATTTTTATCACATTAAGCAGTGCATTCGATTTGTTATTTTGGTGTTGTTAGGAATCCCAACCAAGCCCCACCAAAAACCCTGTTTGCATTGTGATACTTGATAGCTCGGTTATTCTCTTCTCACACCAAAGCACATTAATCATTGCTCCTTGTTGGTAAGTTGATCCTTTTCTCTCCTAGAACATGAAGTGAAGCCATCTTTGCTTAGGTTTTGAGTGAGTTGTGAGAGGCACCAAAAACCCATTGATTATCTTTGTTTCTAACAAATTAATCATGAGTTTATCTAGTGATGTTGATGGGCAGGAAAAGAAGAATCCCGAGGAATATGAAGCATGTAAAGAGGAAATTTATCAAAAGATCAATGAGGAAGTTGATAAGACTAATGATCAATTGAGAAAGGAGATGACTACTCTTGACTTAAAAATAGAAGCTTGTGCATCACAAGAATCTGTTGATGCTATACAATTAGCTATGAGGGCTTTACAACAAGAAGTGGCTAATATAGGGACAATGATGAGAAATATGCAACAAATGCCACAAGCTGCTGCTATAATTGATGATGGGAGAGGCAATAACAATGGAGGCCGTGCAAGGAGAGTACCTTTGGAAAACAATAGAGAGGATGATGGCTTGGGAAAACCAAAATTCTCTATACCTACTCTTTCTTGTGATTCTGAAGATGTGGAAGAGTACTTGATGTGGGAACTCAAAATTGAGAAATTATGGAGACTTCATGATTATCCCGAGGAGAGGAAAGTGAAGCTTGCATCTTCTTCATTTGATGGCTATGCTCTTTTGTGGTGGGATGGCATTACAAAGGATAGAGAAGAAAATGAAGATATTGAGGTGACCACATGGAGAGATGAAACAATTGCTAAGAGACAAATTTGTTCTCGAGAATTATATTAGAACTCTCTATGAAAAATTACAACAATTGAAGCAAGGATCCAAGACAGTTGATGCCTATTACAAGGAGATGGAATTAATCATACAAAGGGCTCGGATTAGAGAGGCACCTGAACAAACAATGCAAAGATTCTTGAGTGGTTTTCAATTCAAAATTAAAAGCATTGTGAGACATCTTCCCTATGCCAATATGAGTGATTTACTACACAATTCAAGGGAAGTTGAAAAGATATTGCAAGAGGAGCTATTGGTGAGTTCAAGGAGAAGTTTTCCTTCACAAAATCCAATTTTTCAACACCTACACCTCCAAGCACTTCAACCCGTGGGAATTCTAGTTCCAAACCCGAGCCAAATTCAACAAGTACAAAGAAATCTACACCTTCTACTTCGGGTTCTAGTGGTGCTACACCTCCTCCAAGAAATAGGATCATCACATGCCACACATTTGGAGGTAAAGGTCACTTTAAGAGAGATTGTCCGAACAAGAAAGTTATGATTCTCAATGGAAATAATGAGTATGAGACTGGAGATGATGTTGATCCCAATGAGGAGAATGCATATGATGATGATGATGATGATGATGGTCCTCTTGATGCTTTTGCTACAAATTATCCAACTATTGTTTGCACCAAAGCATTGAGTATTGTTCCTAGCAATGATGAGAGCCAAAGATTCAATTTATTTCAAACTAAGGCAATTGTTGGTCCAAACATGGCTTGCAAGGTGATCATTGATGGAGGAAGTTGCAGAAATTTAGCAAGCAAGGATTTATGTGCAAAGCTAAGGTTGAGGTATATTCCACATCCACATCCATATTATATTCAATGGATCAATGACAAGGAGGAAATAAGAGTATTCCAAATGGTGAGAGTGGAATTCCAAATTGGAGCATACAAGGATACTATTGAGTGTGATGTGGTTCCTATGTCAGTTTGCCACCTACTCCTTGGAAGACCATGGCAATTTGATAGAAAGGTGCTACACAATGGGAGAGCAAACACTTATCAATTAAATTGGAACAATAAGGATATCATATTGAGCCCTATGACACCCCAACAAATAGTGAATGAATTAAGACAAAGAATGGAAGTCAAGCTAGAGAAAGAAAGAGAGGGCGAAAACATGAGTGAAAATACCACTTCCATGGATGAAAACGAACCTAGGCCGAGTGAAAAAAGTAAGGGAGTGGGCCTTTTAACCATGTTAGCCACCAAAGAAGACTTGAGAGAGTTTGGAGATGATCCTAGCCTAGTACCTATAGTGCTCATGCACAAGGGGGAAATTTTGGTTTCTAATGACATGACTCCTATTTCTATTGGTGTTTCTAATATTTTACAGTAATTTGATGATGTTTTTCCAAAGGAAGTGCCCTCGGGATTACCACCATTGAGAGGGATTGAGCATCAAATTGATTTAATTCCTGGATCTTCATTACCAAACCGAGCTCCCTATAGGACAAATCCCCAAGAGACCAAGGAAATTCAGAAACAAGTACAAGATCTTCTTGATAAAGGTTACATTCGAATTAGCTTATCTCCTTGTGTTGTTCCTGTTATTTTGGTTCCTAAGAAAGATGGTACTTGGCGTATGTGTGTAGATTGTAGAGCAATTAACAATATCACTTTTCGTTATCGTCATCCTATACCACGTTTGGAAGACATGTTAGATGAATTAAGTGGTAGTGCTATTTTCTCTAAAATTGATTTGCGTAGTGGTTACCATCAAATAAGAATGAAAGAAGGGGATGAGTGGAAAACATCCTTTAAAACAAAATTTGGTTTATATGAGTGGTTAGTAATGCCTTTTGGATTAACTAATGCACCTAGTACATTCATGAGATTAATGAACCATGTTTTTAGAGATTTTATTGGCAAATTTGTGGTTGTTTACTTTGATGATATTCTCATATATAGCCACAATGAACATGAACACATTGATCATATTAGACAAGTCTTGCATGTGCTGAGAAAATAAATTGTATGGAAATTTAGAGAAGTGCACTTTTTGCAAAGATAAGGTCATATTTCTTGGTTATGTTGTCTCTAAGCATGGGAAAGAAGTTGATGAATCTAAAATTAAAGCATTTAAAAATTGGTCAATTCCCATGAATGTGAGTCAAGTAAGAAGTTTTAATGGACTAGCTGGATTTTATATAAGATTTGTGAAAGATTTTAGTACTATTGTTGCCCCTTTAAATGATTTGAGTAAGAAAGGTGTAAATTTCGAGTGGGGGGTTGCTCAAGATATTGCTTTTGATACTTTGAAAAAGAAGTTGATTTCGGCTCCATTATTGATGCTACCTAATTTTAATAAACAATTTGAGATTGAATGTGATGCTAGTGGCATAGGTATTGGAGGAGTATTAATGCAAGATAAGAAGCCAATTGCTTATTTTTCTGAAAAATTACATGGAGCACAATTGAATTATTCTGTTTATGATAAAGAATTGTATGCACTTGTTAGAGTTCTTGAGGTTTGGAAACATTATTTGTGGCCAAAATAATTTATCATACATTCTGATCATGAGGCTTTGAAATTTTTAAAGAATCAATCCAATCTTAATAAGAGACATGCTAAATGGGTAGAATTTATTGAATCTTTCCCATACATTATTAAACACAAGAAGGGATTAGATAATGTGTTAGATGATGCTTTGTCTAGGAAGAATATGCTACTCACTAAATTGGATGTGCAAGTTTCGGGTTTAGAAGAATTAAAGCCACTACATGTTCAAGATAAATAATTTTCTACACCCTATAGTAAATGTTCTAATGTGAAGGCTTGGGATAAATATCATATGCATTATGGCTTTTTTTTAGAGCTAACAAACTATGTATTCCCGAGTGTTCTTTGCGTTTGATGTTATTACAGGAATCTCATAGTGGTGGATTGATGGGTCAACATTGCTTATGTTGGCTGAATTTTTTTATTGGACACATATGAGGAGAGATGTCTATAGATTTGTGCAAAGATGTATCACTTGCAACAAAGCCAAGTCCAAATTGAAGCCCCATGGATTATATACTCCATTGCCTACACCAACTACACCATGGGAAGATATAAGCATGGATTTTGTGTTAGGTTTGCCAAGGACAAAGAGGGGACATGATTCAATTTTTGTGGTGGTGGATAGATTCTCCAAGATGTCCCACTTCATTGCTTGCCACAAAAGTGATGATGCTTCCCACATTGCTACTCTCTTTTTCAAGGAGATAGTAAGACTACATGGAGTACCAAGGACAATTGTGTCGGATAGAGATGGGAAATTCATGAGTTACTTTTGGAAGACACTATGGGGGAAGCTTGGAACCAAGTTACTATTTTCTACAACATGCCACCCCCAAACAGATGGACAAACCGAGGTAGTGAATATAACCTTGTCCACATTATTGAGAGCCATGATCAAAAATAATTTGAAGGAGTGGGAGGATTGTTTGCCACATGTGGAGTTTGCCTACAATAGAGCCGTGCACTCAACTACCCAATTATGTCCTTTTGAGGTAGTTTATGGATTTCGGCAACCTACACCACTTGATCTATTACCACTTCCTATTCAAGAGAGAACCAACATGGAGGCATTTAAAAGAGCTGATTTTGTGAAGAAGATACATGAGAAGACAATGGATGCCATAGAGAAGAAAGGGAAGGATATTGCTCAAAGGAGAAATAAGAAAAGAAAAGAGTTGATTTTTCAAGAAGGAGATTTGGTATGGGTACACTTTCGAAAGGATAGGTTCTCTAAGCTAAGGAAATCAAAATTATTACCAAGAGGTGCTGGTCCTTACAAAGTGATAGCAAGAACCAATGATAATGCTTACAAAATAGATCTCCCAATTGATGAATTTGGAGTGAGCAATTCTTTCAATGTTGCGGATTTAACACCATATCATGGAGAGAACCTTGATGTGGACATCAAGGCTTTTCAAGGGGGGGAGGATGATGAGGACATCCCTAGTACATTGCCACTTAAACAAGATGAAGTAAGACTTGGACCAATGACAAGATCAAGGACCAAGCTACTAGAGCAACAGGTGAATTCACTCCTTATTGATTATGCTATTTGTGATTATGAGAATTTTATACTACCTAAGTCTATGCATTTATGTATGATTAGGTTTATTGATAACACAAACATGATGGAGGAGATCAATCAAGAGGAGCTAGAAGACAACTATACAAGTGGTGAAAACAATGGAGCCATGGTGAAAACAATGCTCCAATATGGTGAAAACAATCAATAACAATTGTTATGTCAATAAAACAATTGTTATTCATCAAGACAAGGGGATAGGCGCCTCCACCAAGTCAAATGCGCCATAGAAATGCTATTTTCGAATAGGTATGGTTTGTATACCATAATTGGCCGAATCCCTTAATGGTGGATCGGTTTGTATCTCTCTTTGTGTCATAGTTGGACTCCTAGTCCTAGTAGGAGTCCTAGTCCTAGTAGGAGGAGGGGACTTGCGCAAGGAGCCCCTTGTGGCCGCACCCTCCACCTATATAAGTCCACCACCTGCGTGTGGTTTAGGTAGAACAAGTTTGAACCAAAACCAACCAACCCTAGCCTTGAGATTGTATTGCTGCTAAGCATTCATCTTAAAGTTTACCCTTTGCAAAGTTGCGTGATATCTTGTTATTCCATCTCTGAATAGGGGGATACAGGACCACTTGTGATCTTTGATTACTTGTGCAAGAGTGTGTAGTTGAGAATATCCAAAGAGCTAGATTGTTGTTGCATTGGCAACAGGGGTCTGCTAAGTGAGAGGTCTCAGTGTAGCACTAGTTATCCACATATATCAGAAAATACAAAAAGAGAGAGAAGCTCATTCAGAAGATTGGGCCACCCCTTATCAGGTGTTACCCAACCAAACATCCTCCCAGAACCTAATTTCCGACCCATCATGAATTGAAAAATACCCATGCGGAAAAAAGTACTTTTTTGGTGGCCATGAGGCCAGCCCAAAAGTGTGAGTCAGCAGGCTTCCAGGAAACCTGCGATATCGCTTGTGAACCCACATACTTTTTTCTTAGGAGGGTCTGCCAAACACCATTCCCAGTCAGCAGCTTAAAAAGCCACTTACCAAGGAGGGCTCTATTCTTGACCTCAAGATTATGAATCCCCGACCCTCCTTGATATTTAGGTCGGCAAACCACACTCCACTTAGTCAAGCGGTACTTTCTCTTCTCATTATCGCCTTGCCAAAAGAATCTTGACCAGAAATAATCCAGTCTTTTCAGAACTCCTTTTGGCAATTGGAAGAAAGAAATCACATACAGTACCATATTACTAAGTACTGAATTTATGAGTACTAATCTTCCCCCTTCCCCCTAAGGATAATAATTTACCTTTCCAGCTGTGTAGCCTAGCCTGTAAACGTTCCTCAACCAGTTTCCATTCAACATTCGTGAGTCTCCGATAGTGAATCGGAATACCCAAATACTTAATAGGAAATACTTGGGAGCATAGATTGCATACATTAGGAGTGGAAGAATTGCCCATTTTCTTGGCAGGGCCGGATCAAGGGACATTCGGGGGCGTGCTCGGTTGTGCTTGAAGCGGTGTCATCACAAGACCTATGGATTTGGCACTCGTTATTTGGCATGGCCGGCACGCACAATGACATCAACGTGCTTTAGCGGTCACCAGTCTTTGGTAGGCTCTCCGAAGGCGATGCACCGGAGGTGAGCTTTGAGACCAATGGCCACCGGTACACAAATGGCTACTACCTCGCTGATGGTATCTACCCCAATGGTCCACATTTGTGTAGACGACCGCCCCCTTGTCGGTGAGAAGAGGACAAAGTTTGCCCAAAAACAAGAGGGTGCTAGGAAGGATGTGGAGCGAGTTTTTGGGGTACTGCAAACCCGCTGGGCTATTGTTCGGCACCCTGCTAGGACATGGAGCCTCCAGGTCATGTGGGAGGTGATGACTTGTTGTGACATCATCCATAACATGATCTTCGAGGATGAGCGCACCGAGACCCTCTTTGACCAGGATTGGGAGTTCGGGGGCGAGCTGGTTAAGCCTTAGCCTGGAGTGCTATCATTTAAAGAATTCGTCGACTTATCGTGACATGCGTGATAGGAATTTTCACGGGAAGCTCCAAAATGATTTGGTGTAGCATATGTGGGTTCACTCGAGTAGTTGCCCCATCAATCTATTTAAAACATTTTTATTTTGATTTGGTTTCAATATATTTTATTTGCTTGAACGACTCATTTAATTTGGATGACCCTTGGATTTCCAACCCGAACAGATGAAAACGGAGTGCTGTAGTTGCTCCGAGCACACCGTGGAAGGGAGAAAACCAAGTGCGAAGAAGTTTTCCAAAAATGAAGAGTAGGACGTCTCCTATGCCTAACTTGGGCCCAGCACCGACAGGACCGGCGCAAATCTCAAAGATCGTCAACACCGTTTCATTCGCCCGTGGAACGTGTTTGCTTGTTCTTCGGTTCTTCCCCGAGCTTTAGCTCTAGACGCGCGGCCTTCCCCTCCCCGTCCTTGCAACACACCAGAAATCCTCCGCCACATGCTATTACAAAAGTAAAAAAGTAAATCCACCTCCGGCTTGCAGCGCAGGTACGACGCCGGCCGCACAGCTGCCGACTCTTCTCCCCCTTCCCTCTTGACCTCCCATCCATCTGACGCTCCGTTCTTTCGTTGGCTTTACCCAAATCTCACCTCGTTCCTGGATTTAACTGGATTCTGGAATCCGCAGTTCGTGGTATTCGGCGGAGGTAGCCGTTCCGCGGTCGGGCAGGCGAGCTCGCGGACAGGCACGAATTTGGGCGTCGGAGCTTCAGGGGTTCTTATTGATTTACCGGTGAGCAGTTTTGCATTCTGCTTACATTGTCGCAGGTCATCCCTAATGGGATCCTTTTCCATTGTAATTCCTTCTCGCTCTCTAATCTGCGATCAAATGGAAGCGTTGTGGCGGCGTAACGGCAGGAATCCGTCATTTGCGGTTTCTTGATTGTGGGTAACCTTGTAGATCCACAATTCTATTTCTTGCTGCACCTCATGAGGCTTAAACACGAATTGTAAAGCTAGAATTCAACATGTCGCGTGAGAAGTCGCTCCTGGAAACGGTGGTTGCATGATGGAAAATCTATCTTTTCTCACCGGTATCTGGGGATGCTATCTTACTGTTTTAGCAGACTTCCTATTGCTTTCAAGTATATGTATCCTTGGGAGCTATCGGAATTAGGACATACCAGGGCTAACCCGCAACATTTCATTTACTCTTCCAAAGCATGCTGAATTCTTCTGTTGGTCCGTAACATGTGGTCTTAACCATTATAATGATCAAACACACTAGAAATTTGCAATTGTATTGTTAATGTACAGCTTGGTATCTCCGGTCTTGTGCTTCCTCGAATGTTTTCTCATTTTTTTAGTGAAGCTCTAATTTTTTTTTGTCTTTTTTGTTACACAGATGGCTGGAAAAGGAAGCTATGTTCCACCGCAGTATGTCCCATTATATGGCCTAGACACTGAAGAGGACAGCGTTCCTGCGGTGGAGGAGAACAGTGCTGCACGCCATACATTAAGCAGGGATCCTACACAATGGTCGTCAGGCATCTGTGCTTGTTTTGATGATCCACAGAGCTGTATGCTTCTCTCTGACCTGTGTCTCCTTGATTTACAGAAGGAAAGATAAAATCTGCTACCTGTTCTCATGATAGGATAACAATGAGAACTTGAAACTGTCCGTGGGAGCCTAGTTAATATCTTTTTTTTTAGTTATCAGATTTATTAAACTGTGGTAGTTAGTTTGATGTTTTCTTCGTATACGGTGTATTAGGAAGTAGGAACGAACATGCTTTAGAGAGAAATCTGAATTTAGTTATGAAAAGATATTCTTCCTGCCTCTGTTTGGTCATATCAGTAGTTGGTGCGGTGTTTCTACTCTTCTTGAGTTACATTTAATTCTTAAGAAAGAAGCAATATCTCCACATTACTTGACAATTTCCATGAGGCGTGACCCAATTGGCTGCTCAACTACACCTCTAGGATATAAACAACCATTTAATATTTGATATTAATGTTGAGGCAATATGGAAGTAATGTGTTAGTGTCCTGATCTGTTTTTTTCGACGAAGTTTTTTCTATCGTGGTAGTATATTATAAGTATAACAGCATATGTCCTGTTAAATATTCTCAGTGTTAAATTATTTATATAATCTCGCCGGAGCCAAAGTTGTATAAAGATTTGTCCAATTTATCAGGAAGCTATAAGTAGCATCACGTTGTTCTCATATGTGGTTACTACTTACTAGTAGATTATTCAAAAAATAATAACTACTTGTGGTGACAAATGCAGGTAATTACCATTTGCATGATGCTATGGAGTTGAACTAGAGGAAAAATATTAATTTAAATTCAAATAAAGTTATGCAAGATTGAATTCATCATAATCTTACCTTGTTTCAGCAGCTCAAGCTGATAATTTATCTTATCCTGGTTGGTGATATTTTTTCTCCCGCCTTTCTGGCCGTCCTTTGAAATTACAGTAACAGGCTACTAAGAAATAATGTCTCAGTATAAACACCATTTTCTTGGGTGTAATTAGATTGTAAGGGACATAATTTAGCTGCGTGAATCTCGTCATGCAAAGTTGGCCTCACCTTGACACCTTCATTAAGCCCCTCATTTTAATTTTGTGTGGATAATTGCAGCACTTCACAAAGTAATGGTAGCCTATTCAATAATCTGAATTCAATTTGGAAGTGTTATCAGGATACACATAAATCATATTATGGCGAAGTAAAGCACCTTTACTTGCAGAATAAGATAAATGTTTGTATGCACTGAAATTTTATGATCACATTTGTAGGTTGTATTGGTGCGGCTTGTCCCTGCTTCCTTTTTGGGAAGAATGCACAGTTCTTAGGATCTGGAACTCTTGCTGGATCATGCACCACACATTGCATGCTCTGGGGCCTTCTTACAAGTTTCTGCTGTCTGTGTACTGGGGGGCTTGTATTAGCAGTTCCAGGGTCTGCTGTTGCTTGTTATGCTTGCGGATACCGCCAAGCACTAAGAACAAAGTACAATCTTCCGGTGCGTAGTTTCAACATGTCCTAGTCTGGTATAATTTTTCAGTGTTCCATGATTCTCCTTGCCTTATCATCCCAAATACCTTCATTTTGCAGGAAGCACCGTGCGGCGATTTGACGACACACTTATTCTGCCATTTGTGTGCCATATGCCAAGAGTACAGGGAGATCCGTGAGAGAACAGACAGTAGCACCACTTCAGCTCCTACTGTTACCCCACCAACAGTTCAGACAATGGATGAACTTTAACTGGAGTATATGATGCCTGATGAATCATTGGTGTATTTTGACATGCCCTTGCCTGGAGTATCTGATATATTGATTTTTTTTTTGGGTGATCCCATAGTACAAATAGGAGTTTAGGCTTTATAGAGCTTGATAACCTGAAAACTAATGGACAACACTGAAATGTGTAACCTGTTGTAGCTCGATTTAACATGTGGCATTATTTTTGTTATCCCTGTATGCTGGGTTTGAGAATCTAAAGGAAAACAAAAAAGCGATTTCCTCTGGTCGAATGTTATAGTGTATGATTTCCATCCAATTATTGTAATCTTCTACACGTCGTGTGCTGATATTGTCATTTCCCTTCCTGAAGTGAGTGTCAATACCTAAAATCTGTATTTCGTGCAACTTTATGAGCAGTACAATGGCTACATAAATTGCTTATTGTTACGTCTTGAAACTATGGGAGCACTTGTTCTTCTGATACCAATTATGCATTGGCATTTGTTGAATTACAATGTAAGTAAAACTTTCCTTTTTAGTCACTTTGCCAAAAGTTAGAGCTGGCATTTTATGAAACATGAAATAATCATTATTATTTTCTTAATATAAAGTTATATACAAATACGTATGCTTGAAGAACAGAAAATAATTACTGATTAAGACTTGGCCACTAAGAAAAAGAAGATTTTAAGCTGGGGTTTGCTCCATGGAAAACCAACCATTGTCAGACTTAAGTCTTTGCTTCCACCTTTCTAAAGTAGGCCAGATTATTCCTTAATTTTTGAGATACTCAATGTTGCAAGCACAATGCTCTTGCTCTCCACGGCAAAAGGAAATCCTATGGTCCCTTTAAGGAGGCTGATTACATCTAGATATGAAATACCTTATTGCTTTGCATCTCAGACTACATGTAGCCCTTTATTTTCAAATAAATTTGCATAATTTTCTAAAATGAAATGGATGTAGCCAATCATGTATTCTACAAGCGTGCACAATTTCAATGCGACACAAAATGACAAAATCTGGCAAACTTTGGAGGTTTGAAAATGTGCATTGAGCACTATACTCGGATGCACACTTTCATCATTTTTGTGTAGCATATAGTACAAAGTATTTTACATTAAGATATTGCATGCTTGTACTATGCTACGCCTAGTTTTTTTCAAGATATTTTTTAACTCGAAATTATGGTTTCAAATTTTTTCGGAGAAACAGACTCACTGTCCCCAGACCCAAACGCCGCACTCGGACTTTCTTCAGTATTTTCCTGGCATAAAACACAACTGTACTAGCCTGGAATGGCCATATTTTCCGTCCCAGAAGACTTGGGGCCTGTTTGGTAGCCTGCAGATGGCTAGGCCAGGCCGTGGCGCTGCGAGGCCAGCCGCTCGTTTTGTTCCGTGCGGGCGAAAATGTGGCACACACAAACCTCAAAGCACCCTCGGGCCAGACCCGCTAGAAACGGCCGATTCGGTCGTTTCCGTGGAGGCAGGCCGAATCGAGCATAGAGTGGGCGAAAACCGCGTGCCACGTGCAGGCGTGGAGAAGCGCGGGAGACGCGAATAACTCCCCACGCTCTCTCTCTCCACTGTTGTCACCGCCCACTCCACTCTCGCGTCCCATCGACGCTTCACTCTCATTGCTCCCGGGAGAAAACCCCGATGTCCGCCGCTGCTCCTCCTCCTCCTCCTCCTCCACTGCCGGGCCACGACCCCAGCTTGAAGAACTACGGCCATCGGGCCTCGGCGACGACCACGCGCGCTGTCGTAGAATACGAGAAGACCACGAAGACCAGCGCGGCAGCCCAAATCGACGCCGCCAAACTCCCCCATCTCAATTGGCCATCGTCGATATCGCACCGGCCTTCCACGACCACGATGGAGATGGAGGCGGAGGCGGAGCTCATGGCGACCGACCGCGCGTTTGCACCACCACACAACCCTAGCCCGCCGCTGTCGCACCCTCCGGGCTTCGGCCTCGTGCCGGCGCACCCTCGTACGGTGGATATGTATCCACTGCTGGGATATGCAGCAGCCGAGGCTTGATCTTCGTGGCCGCCTGCAGGCCACGCCGGTGGATCTTCAAGCTCGTGTTCGCGCGACGAAGCAGGACCCTCCAGGCCACGGTCCCCATCTCCTCCTTCTTCTCCTTTAGGTGTGATAAAAACCATGGTATGATTCCAATTAACTCGTCATGATGCGTACGATTAGGGTTTTCTAGTTGCCTAGCACTTAGATCTAGCAATGCTCCATTCGGCATTGCTGAATTGGGCATTGATCAATTGGGAATATCTACGTAGCACGTAGAAGAATTGGGAATGCCGAATTAGCCATTGATCAATTGCATCATTCGTCAGTTGCTTAGCACGTAGATCTAGCATTGTTGTTTGGGCATTTAGTTAATTGTTGGTTCTGATCACATAGCTTGTCATCAGTTTCATGATCTTTTTTCTTTTCATTAGTAGCATTATCAATAGCTTGTCATCAGTACCATTATCTCAGAACTTGTCATCAGTTTCACGATCTTCTTGCTTGTGATCGGTTGCATTATCATGTTGCTTGTGATCAGTTTCATGATCTTCTTGCTTATGACCAGTTGCATTATCTTGTTGCTTGTGATCAGTTGCATGATGTTGTTGCTTATTATCTATCACATGATCTTGTTGCTTGTTATCTGTTGCATGATGTTGTTGCTTGTGATCAGTTGTATGATGTTGTTGCTTGCGATGAGTTGCATGATGTTGTTGCTTATTATCTGTTGCATGATGTTGTTGCTTGTTATCCGTTGCATGATATGCATTCTCCAGGAAGAGCCGCATGAGCATCTCAAGGATTGCATCTTCCACAACGAGGCCCAGGTCCGCAATAAGCCGCTTGTCTCGGTGTTGGTCTTCGCGATGAAGGACAAGACACTAAACAAGGTGAAGTCTCACGTTGGGTGTAAACCGAGGGTGGGAAAGGAGGCAGTGGAGCCATGGCCCCGACGCTTCAGTGTGGAGGTCACATTCATGGAGCTACATGCCTTGATCATCCCTCGGGCCATCACCCCCTCCTCGTGAACAAGCTCAAGCTGAAGAAATACAAGAACAACCGAGACAAGAATGGTGAGACCGATCCGAAGCTCTGCATCCCCATTCGTACCACCAAATGTTGCGACTTCTACGTCCAGCTGAGGTGGTACGATGATCACCTCGTCATCTCTCCTCGTCCTGAAGTTTGACGGTGAGGGGTTCAAGGTGAAGCTCTTCAAGTTCAAGACCTCCATCGAGCATCTCTTCTTCTGCGACGTCCACCAGCGCCACTGATGTTCTTGAGGATTAAGATGAAGTGTGGTTTGTAGGAAAAGTATTTTTGATGCCCCTACTTCTTTTGTTGCCAGGGGTGTGTGTCCCTGCTTAAGTACTTACCAGGTGCACAGATGCACATGTTTAACTCTAATCCTAGTGGGTTGTAACTTAAACCCGTAGCTTCTGTGCTAGTGGTGTCTACCACTGTCCTAAGTACTTATATAGTTGCTCGTTAATTAGCTTGTCTTTCTTTTCTATTGTGCTCTGTTCTTCAGTTTGTTGTTGCTGCTTGCTCTTGCTCTAGCGTGTCTGCTGGTAAGCTCACCAACTTTGAAAGTGGTGAGTGCAATCAGTTGCCAGGGCATCACAGAAGGCAACCAAACAAAGTGCTTTCGTTCGTACACACCCAAAATTGGAAAATATAGTGTACCAAATGAACTGCTACTTCGGACTCCATTATCTGATGCAGGATACCAAACAACTAACACAACACACACGAGCTCGAATCTCTCCCGGTCAGGCCGAGTTGAGCCTGCCCACATGCAGCCTCAAATAGGGTGCATGCTACCAAACACGCCCTTATGGTATTGATCTTGTCATGCAGTATAGGTAGAAACAAAACAATTTTGCTACAAGTACATATCAACAGTCCCGGGGTATCGGCAACACGATCTAGGGTGGTCACCCCCATCCTTAGCTTCGACATTGAAGCGTTTTGCACATTCAACATTCGGAGGCAATCAAAATAGATACAATTCTCGCATAGTACACTCACTAAATCACAAGCCATGATGTCATCTCTGGTTCAGCACACAGGTGATCATCAAGGACCATTTTCTCAGTTAAAAAAACCGACCATTTTCTTCAAGTCCGCATCGCGCTGATAACCCACAACTATAGGGGATCGCGGTAGTCTTTGAGGGTAAGTATTACCCAGTTGATTGATTTGACACAAGGGGAGTCAAAGAATACCTATAAGTCTTAGCAACTGAGTTGCCAATTCAGCCACACTTGAGAAGCACTTAACAAAATATATTAGAAACGGAAGGTGGATTCTCTTGCGTCCTCAACACACCTAATACAATTGTTAGTTGTATAGGTGCACTAGTTCAGCGAAGAGATGATAAAATATGGGTAATATGCGTGGTAAAATAAGGTCTTGTAAATTTATAATAAAAATGGGTGCAAGCAAACAAGTAGTAAATAGAGAGCAAACGATATAGCAATGATGGAAAACAAGGCCTAGGGATCATAATTTCACTAGTGGCAACTCTCAAGAACATTTTACATAATTAAACATATGATACTTCTTCTAACAACATGTATGAAAGACATAGTTCGGAAATCATTCCTCGTGAATCAAGTAGGATAAGAATCGCGTAGGGCTATACAAGCATACCTTAAAGTTCATGTTCCCGTCAATGAACACCCCAACCCTGTCACTTTGAGCATCCAAAGATAATACTAATAAACACTACAACCTATCTCTTGAATAGTATCTTTCTAATCAATCCACAACACCCACACTGTCACCATGGCACTATGAAGATTATACTAAACGCAGACATCAAGAAACCTCATGATTCCAATTCAATCCAACATAGTAAGATCAACTTCATGATAAGTATCCCTCTAATTCAAGGTCCATAGAGTCACACATGGCACCCGCACTATCACCGTGACACCGTGGGACAAAGGTGACTCCGGAGAATTATACTATATAAAACCAATTGAGCACATCGTATCCACTACATAAAGAAGGGGAAACACCATAGATTTAACAATGATAACATAGCACACAATCACAATCAAGATAACATCACGAGAGAGATAACAACATAGCTACTAGCACGAGCCCTCATCCCTGAGTAGGGACTACTCCCGCATCATCGTGGGAGGCAGCAACTATGATGAAGATGGCTCGGGGGCACTTCCCCGTCCCGGCAGAGTGCTCGAAAAAAGTCTTATGTCCCCCCCCCCCCGAATTAGGGTTTTGGATGGCGGTGCAGCTCGGATGCATTTCTGAAAAAAAATCTTCTAGTCTCCTCACGAATTAGGTCTAGAGTGAATTTATAAGCGAAAAGGCGATGGGAGGCGGCGCCCGAAGTCCCTAGGTGGGCCCAGGCACGGGTAGGGGGTGGCCGCGCCTGGTGGCCCCCTGGCCCTCCTCGGGTCTCCTTCTGGCTTCTGGAGTCTTCCAGTGAATAAAAAATCCTCGTAAATTTTCAGCCAAGAGCACTTTCATTTTTGGACCTTTTATGTAATTCACAGACAAAACAGACAGAAACTGGCACTAGGCATATTGTTAATAGGTTAGTCCCATAAATGATAGAAAACATAGGGAAAACATACAGAAAACATATAGAAAACAAGCATGGAGCATCAAAAATTATAAATATGTTTGTGACGTATCAACATTACCCAAGCTTAACTCCTACTCACCCTCGAGTAGGCAAGTGATAACAAAATAATTTTTGAGGTGACACACAGCCAACACAACTTGATCAACCATAATATAAAAGCATTGTAAGCTGAGATCAAAGCACTTTAATAAAGGCATGATAAATATTATTTGAACTAATGTAAACTTAGCAACTATGTTGCACATTAAAAGTAACACAAATAAATGACAATGAGTAATAATGCATTGAAAGTGATACATTTGTTTCAATCATAATGAAAAACATAATAAGGTGGTATCCAAATTGTCCTTCGTGGAATAGCAAAACATAAATGCTATGACACCTTCAAAGTTCAGATGGTGACTATATTCAAGTAATTTGAGAGAAAGTAGTACCATACTCATGAATCAATAATAATAAATTTTGGGGCTATGTACATTATACTCAGAATGACAATTATGCTCTCTTAATTGGTGCATAAAGTAAGAAGATGGAGACTCAACATAAAAGTAAAAGAAAGACCCTTCGCAGAGGAAAGTATGGATTACTCATCTGCTAGAGCTTTTTATTTAAATAAAACAGAGATATTGAAAATATAATTTTGACAGAGATGTGTGTGTATGTCAACAAATGGTAATGAAAAACTTATCATAACCCGTGCCAAGAAAAGTGTTTAGATTTTTGAGAGCGGTTTCCATTAGCACTTCTTCCTTTTTTTTCCTTATGGTTGGCACTTCCCCCCACCTTGTCTTACACAAACCATGGCTAGCCGTATCCACGGGTGCCCACCAACATTCATAAATCCATGGGGAAGTACCCCTTTTTATATTATTTGAGTTCATATTATTTTGCACCAACCCTCGGAAAATTTAGATGAGCGCAGACTCCATACTCATCGGGTGAAATAAGGGAGAAGAACCTTGCTTGACGTAAGACATGATAAACTTTAAACTACTTCCTCATGAGCTAAAATAGGAACACAAAAAATGTTTAATAATTTTGAAGGTTTAAAGGTACCACGCAATAAATTTACTTGGAGTGGCGGTGGAATACCACGTATAGGTAGGTATGGTGGAAACACTGGAAAACTTTGGTTTTTGGGAGTTGGATGCACGAGTAGAGCTTGATGCAGACATGATCACATGCTCGTTGGGTAACCCCAAGTGGAAGGTATGATGTAGTCTAGCAGAACCCCCCCCCCCCCGATTAAGGAACCAGGCTTTTCAATACAATAGGACATTATAGTCTTGGAGAAGGTTGCGTGTTGTCTGGCGTGTCAACAAGCGTGGAACTTGTACACAACACACAAACTCTCTCTTGTCCCCAACTTTCGAGAAGGTTGTCAATTTTTTCGCCTTGCTGAAAACTAGAGAACTAAACTTATAGAGTATTGAAAAGTAATATAAGTAGGAAGGAAACAATGGTGAAAGTGCTTTAAACAAGGTTGCAATTATGAGAAAAATAGGACCGATGGCCATAGTTTCACTAGTGGTGTCTCTCGAAAGAAAACAAACATGTTGGGTGAACAAACTACAGCTGGGCAGTTGACAAATCATGAACACATAACAATACTATTATGACGAGATATAGTTGACGGGTTTTAACATTATAGGAATTACGTCAAGGCTTATGGACCGCTATCTAGCATGCATCCATATCTAAAAGTCCACCTCAAGAAAGCTATCCAACAAATCTCTGTGGTATTAAGTTGCAAAAATGAAGTGATTGATTTGTGTGCAATCGACAAATGCATTAAGAACAATACGTAATGTAAGAAGTGGTCCTCATCCGTAGACAAGAGCATCGTTGTTTTCTCCCTAGTAGCAACATCACATCCCACATCTGTCACGTTTATGTCACTCGAGCACAGATGTAAGGGAGGCATGAACCCACTATCTAGCATATAAACCCTCTCTTGGAGGTGAAAACAACCACGTGGCCAAGGTAATCATAAACACCGGAGAGGATTGCAAGACAATATTAAAACTCGCTACAAATATAAGTGAAGCATCTTAGATTGACATGAAAAAAAAAATCATAATCTCATGGTTAATCGGATCCCAGCAAACACAACATGCATAATTACATAACGATGGTCTCGATCATGTGAGGCATCTCATGGGACTCTAAACATGGAGA